>OZ014510.1:32907345-34107345 GCA_963966075.1 Aphodius sticticus | reverse complement strand
ACATAACTTATTGCATTTCTTGTTCATCAAACGATAAAGGCATGTTTACTGAACATCCAGTTAAAACTTGAAATCAATCGGTTAAATAGGTTTCAAAATATCATGCCAACCGTTCGCGAAAAAACTGTTACGAGAAAAACACGTTTAAACATTCAAGTACAGTTTATTACGCGACATCGACTACTTACAGTGTTTTTCTGCTAATATGCTATACCAGGGCCGGACTTTATTTCTTCCTCCACTTGGTAGAATTCATTTTGAGACATTTGCTCATTTATACGCCTTGTTTGAGCTTATTTTGCAGCCTCTAGTGCACGTCTCGACGACATCAACAAACGAAGTTTCTCGCGCACATTTGCAAATATTTTCGTTTCTTTGTCAATAACGATTCCTATAGTTGTCATAGTTTAGAGGATGGCAGAAAAGCCTTTATTATAAATGCCTGCTGCTGCATAAGCCGCAATTTTGACAGGTTTTGAGCCACGGTGAAGATGTTTCGGTGCGAGGCGCCAGACAGTAGAATTGAAGCTTTAGTTGTTGTTTTGTGTGTCACCACCCAAACACTGTTCTAGCAACTCTCTCGACGACAAGTCGTTGTAAATCGGCTTGATGGCATTTTCGACATTGTTAGCAAGTGTTATTGAGTTTTCTCGGCTTCAGTTTTTCGCCATTTGCATCAACTCTGCGATCCTACAGGGCAGTTCATATGCTCAACCACTTTGTTAGTATATTTCTCCATAAATATAGCGATCCTATACAACGGAAGTGTGACCTCACTTCTTCCATATCCCGTCTCCAAAACCCAGCACTATAATTTTCTTGTCTTCCGCTGTCGACAATTTATCGGCAGACGTACTAGCAAATGCTTTTCTTCCACGAGTGTGCATTCTCAGAAAATTTTCTTTTTTTTGTTTTCCATCCGCACGTGTCGGAGTTTTTCTTGATTGTTTTTTTATCGATGACTGTTCACGAGAGAATTTCACAGAATAATAAACCACACACTGCAAGATTTTTTGGCTTGAAAAACTCGGGCGGAAAAATTGTTGAGCGCGCGATCCGACCGATTCGCGCGCTGCATATTTTTGGCACCTGCACGCCGTTGCCTAATTGCTTATAACTTCGCTAATTTTGCAGATTTTACCTTAAAACTTCGTACACACATTCTTAAGACCTTAAATAATAAAATAACGTACAGAAAAAAAAATTGATTTCTTTTCATCAGAAAATCGGAATCCCCCCTTAAGTGTTCAGAATGACATACGGTAACTCTATCCCAGGAGGTCAGCAAATTTACCGCATGCGGATGTATCCGTCATCGCCAACAGCATGTCCAAGATTGACGTATATACTCGTCATCTCCACCAGTTCGTAACATTTTTTACGTATCTTTGCATCATAATTTGTAGAATAGAAAAGAGCCTTTATCAAAGGAAAATATTTATTTTAATTATTATAGGTACTTCACAAAATAATTAAATCAAAATAAGTAAAATTTTAAAATTAATAAAATAAGTAACCAAAAAGTTTATTTAGTGGAAAGTTTAGAGGTTTCATTGTTTTGTGTGATATATGCCGAAGCATGGCGCCGGACATAAACCAGTGTGGCATTCCTGGCACCAGTATCGAGTTTCCTTTCGAATTTTTTTTCAGCGCGTGTTCTTTGCGCTGAAGAGCAATACCTTGAAAAGGAAATCTGAAGTTTAGGAACAGCGATTATAATACCCACAAGTTACCTTTTTGTTGGTTTTGCCTTGGTTGTAGGTGGAATAAACGCTGGAAAGTGTCGTTCTGTGAATCTAGTTGGCATAGTTGTTCTTGATCTTCTTCTCTGGTCTGCTGTATTTTTCTACAAGTTTCTCCCCAAGTGTTATCTAAAAATTCAATCTTGTGAGTTTTCCACCACCTTTTTTATAAATATGAAATGAATTTAGTGTTGTCACACTTAGGAAATGCAGAAATATTTTCATGTAGTACTTTTTCACTCCACTGGTTGCTGTTCCATAAAAACGAAGGTAGTTATCTGCCAGGTCAACACCTCCCATCTTTTGATTGTACTCCAGTACGCAAGTGGGTTTTTCAATTTCACCATTGTATGTCATAACCTTTTCGATACCGTTGTCATGAACACTGCTGATCATGACAACATCTTTTTTATCTCTCCATTTTAAAACCATCAGTTTTCTCCTATACATAGCTACTATCTCCCCTTTTTTCAGTTGTTTTGTTTTCAATTCAGATGATATACCTTTCCTGTTAATTCGCATTGTACCAATGCAATCCGTCCTATTCTTGACTAATTTATCAACTAAATCAATACTGGTGTAGTAGTTGTCTAAGAAAAGTGTATATCCTTTGTTGAGTAAAGAATCAGCTAGTGATAGTACAATTCTGGAAGTTATTGGTTCGTCTAATATAGCGCTTTCACTCAGCACTAAGTGTAAATACTTGTATTTGGATCTGACCGTTCAGCCACCGCAGCCGTTTAGTCTCAGCGCAAGCAGCTTTGGCTGGAACGGCTGAATGCACCCAATCTATATCAGCACCGGTGTAAATTATGAAATTGAACATGTATCCCGTACTACTTTCGCACAATGCAAACATTTTTATGCCAAACCTTTTCCGTTTTGATGGACTGTATTGCTTCTATACTAATCTCCCTTTCCACGCAATCAGAGATTCATCTATCGAAATATTTTTTTCTGGAGTGTACGTAGCCATGAACTTATTTCGTAGATAATTCAAAATTTGAAGTACTTTTATTAGTTTTCGGGTGTTAGTGTTTTGATTTATCGTGGAATTATCCACATAATGTAAAAATTTTAAAAGTAAAGTGTTCCTCCTTTCGGACATAACTTTTGGATGACATAACTTTTGCGTTGAGGTTTAGGGCATACACCCTGTAAAATGAGAAGTCCGATCAATGTTCGGATTTCATCGCTATTTGTTTCTTTCCATTTGTTCACCCTCAACTTAGGTTTCATATTTCCATCATTATTTTCAATAAACTGCCTAGCAAATCGGTTAGTTTCGTTTACTATTAGGTCAATTAACGTATTATCGAAGAATTGCTCAAAACATTCTAATATGCCCAATTCAGTTACCTGTACTCCATTGCCTGTGAATGGAAAATATGGACGTGGTTACCATCGGATGTCCACGGCATGTGAAATATTTCGGGTTCACTTTCCTGGACGTCCGCGTCGGCACTTTGTTCTGGCGCCGAGTCACTGCTGCACTCACCTGATTCTTCATATTCGTCCGAACTCTCAAAACTATCATCATCATTATCTAAAGACACATCACTTTCGGTGTCGGACATGCTTATTTCTTGTAATATGCCTATACAAACGTATATATACTTGAGGTTATAATACTGACTAAACATGTATTAACTCGATTTATGGTCAAGCATCTTTCAAGCGCTGATACAAAACAGGTGGAGGGGATGCGTATGCGAATTGCCCACTAATGCGATGCCTGGGTATTAGTTTCAAAGAGGAGTTACCGCATGCGAACATATTCGGCATAGGCATGGGCCCCAAGAAAATCTTTGAGGCGAATATATACGTCATAGTTACAGAATCTGGCTTTTTATGTTGCGGATATATACGTGATAGCCACTTAAGAGGTTAAGCATATTGTGGACGTGGAAATATGTTGCACGTGTAGTTAACTATCTAACAAAATTATTTAACAAAATAATAAAACTTTCTTTCTATATTAAATTACTAGGTATAATATGACTATGATCCTTTCTCTTATTTCAGTGCTAACTGTCTAAGTAGGCTTCAAACGTGAATTTACATTAGTAGAAACTGATTCTGTTGGAATGAGGTGATCGTTTGCTAATCATCACTCACCAGTCTCACCACCGAACTGTAACATACTCAAACGAGTATGTTACATATCTATGTACTTTTTAAAATCATTCGCTATGCTTTTTTTCTACAAGATTTAAACGTCGTGTCAAGTTGAAAAAATGTACTCCAACTCCGCTGACCGAACATTTCCGTGAAGTCTACCTCCATAGCCCTGTTTGGAACAATAAATTAGGAAGTTGAACACATCTTTTACTATGATATTTGTGTCATCTCATTGTCCCATGTGACTTTTTTAGAATTATGGCAAGGTATAAGTATTCTTTTCTCTTAGGCTTAATCTTGGCAAATGGTATCTGAGACCTAGATTGAGAAGTCATCGTTGCGTGTGACTAGATGCTGACCAATTACACCGTGCTATTCGGAATACTATAGTGTGGTAATCGGAAAAACCGCAATCAAAACCACCCCGATCTTTGCTAGTCTGGACCCCCAATGCAGTTTGCTAAGGTTCAGTTTAAAAGATGGATTTGATAATTTTTGTATCCTTCTAATTTTTGATATGTGACACGGTTTAGAAGGGAAAAATAAATTAAGAATGACTGATCATGAAATGTAATCAAGTAATCGAATGAAACTATGTCAGTGAATTATTTATTGGGTGCAATTTAAGCGTGGATTATTTAAATAGATATGTGCGATACAATAAATACTTTGAGCATTAAAATAATAAATAATCTGCATTAAATAAATATAAATATGTTAAGTAAGTACGTAGGCTTTCACGGCCAGAATCATTTAGAAAATAAACTGCTTCCTGGTTATGCCGTGTGTCAAGATTTGTTAATGCTGACGTTTCGCGAACCATGTTGCTCGCTTCTTCAAAGCTAATTGAATACTGGTATTCAATTAGCTTTGAAGTCTTGCGTTTTTTACGTTTATTTTGGGGATCCGCTCGCACCCCACTGAAAAATCGCTGTAAATGCTCCAAAAATATTTGGGAGCAAACTTTCGATACTTCAGGTAAAAGTGCAAAGATTAAGGTTTACTATGAGGCCATTTTGAGCTTTCTAGAACAATAGGTTCACCTGGTATAAATTTCTCAAAATTAATAAATCGCTTATTTTTTCTCCACTTTCTTTTCGACCTTGCACGATAGAAAATTAAATTATTAGATTTGTTTTCAGGGCAATTAGTTCTACCCAAAACGCAATTTTATATTCAATTTACAAAATTTATTTTCCCTAACTTATAATCTTTTTGTCAAAAATTTTCTTTTGTAAGGCCATAAAATGTTTCCGCTGCCATTTACACCATTAAATGATCTGCCAGTTTCAGTACGGAAAAAATGGTGTCGCCATTTAAAAATAATTAAAAATCGACGTCTATAAGGATGTTTTTAAAACACACAACTTTTCAGAGGTTTTCCCATGTTTCCATGCTTTACGCGCTTACTGTATGTGCGCTACAGGTTGCAGAACTTAATGTACATTATATTCTTTCTAGGGCGAATTATAATTTTCTCATGGTACATTTTAGATTATTAAATGCGCTTATAGTATTTTCAAATGCTTATTTATTTAAACTATTGGAAATATATTTTTTTCAGTGAACAAATATTTTTTAAGCTGCTCATTATATTTTTATAGAGGTAACGATTGTATTGCACATTTATTTATTTAAGTGTACAAATATATTATTAAAGGGACATTTAAATATATAAATGCACAATTATTTATTCTCATGTAGATTTATGTTTATTTTTTTAATGCACAAGTAATTTTTTGAATTGCTCAATATTTTTTGTATTGGACAAATATTTTTGGTATTGGTCAAATATTTTATCAAATGCTTACAATAAATGCACGTCTCATTTGATTTATTGCTCATATAATTTGTACTGTTATTTATTATATTTACGACTCCACATGTGACGTGTGGGTTGGACTCTTGACATCACTTACGTGTACGATTTCTGGCTCATTAGATTTTTATTATTTTCTAGATGTGACGAAAAATCTGAAGAAATCGAGTGTACTGAACCCTTTATTTCTGACACATACACTGGGCAACCAATCGTACATCTGAAGACAGAAACACCAGAAGAACAAATCCAGTGCGACTATGAAGCTGTACAATCAGGCCAACTTGAAGAGCATAATAACATACTCAAGAAACAAAAGCAACTCCAGCGAATTAAAGAAATACAAACTAAATGCACCATTTGTGACTATGTTAGTGCATATTCTCTTACAAGGCATATGCGAACTCATACAGGAGAGAAACCATTTAAATGCGCCATTTGTGATAATGCTTATTCAGAATGCAATAAGTTGACGCGTCATATGAAAATACATACCGGAGAGAAACCATTCAAATGCAGCGAATGTGACTATTCTGGTGTAAGCAGGAGTTATCTTACAGTGCATATGAGAAAGCATACAGGAGAGAAACCATTTAAATGCACTGTGTGTGATAATGCTTTTGCAGAACGTGGTAATTTGAAACAGCATATGAAAAACCATACAGGAGAGAAACCATTTAAATGCACATTTTGTGACTATGCTAGTACAAGACGTGCACTACTTACATGTCATATGCACACTCATGCAGCAGAGAAACCATTTAAATGCAGTGTGTGCGATTATTCTGGTGCAGATAGTTATAAGCTGATGCTACATATGCGAAGGCATACAGGAGAGAAACCATTTAAATGCACCATCTGTGATTATACTTGTACACAACGGGGATATCTTACATATCATATGCAGAGTCATGCAGCAGAGAAACAATTTAAATGTACCGTATGTGATTATGCTTGTGGACGGAAAACTCGCCTTAGAGAGCATATGATAACGCACATGAAGAAACAATTTCCATGTACGTTATGTGATTATTCAGGTACAGATCGTTATAAGCTTATTCATCATATGAAAAGGCATGCAGGAGACAAGCGATTTATATGCGCAATGTGTGATTATTCTTGTACAAGAAGAAATCGTCTTAGAGAGCATATTACGAGAAAGCACATAAAAAAACAATTTCAATGCACGTTATGTGAATATTCGAGTGCAAGAAATAGTGAACTCTTACATCATAATTTGCTAATGCACGGCATATGCGAAAACGTCGAAACAGAAAGCATTTAAATTAAATATTGTAAGAAAAAGCATTCAAATTAAGGTGACCATTAGTATTTTGTTGAATAGGAAGACATTTATGAGGACCACAGTGATAATTCTGTCCGGGGAGGGGGGTGTTGCAAATTTTAAAGCATCTTATTATATTATACCTACCTTATATGGTGTGTCATTTTGTGTCACCCCTATCAATATAGTGGTGAATAATATGATAGAATTCTCAAGTAGACAGAAATAAAAGCTTGAGCCAACTCGTCGTCACATTATTATTATTATCATAAGTGCAAAAGCGTGATTTTTTTTATTTTGAGAGCAGTTATTTTTGTGAGATGACGGAGAGTTTTAGATGACTTGGAGGTTGTGACACAAATCACCCAACAAAATCACTAGAAAGCAAGACAATAAATTGTGTAACTCCCCATAATATTTACAAAACTAGACCTGCAGTCAGTGCCATGAAAACATACTTAAAGTTATTGTATTTAATTGTAATGTTTGAATTATATTTCATTATCAATTAATTTTTATTGATACTTATTTTCTTTAATGCTTAGTTACTCATACTGAGATTTTTATTATAATTTTATTAGATATTTTTAATCTTGTCTAATCTTGTTTGTCTTGGTAGCGATTTGGTGTAATTTCATTAATACATTGTTTCTGCATTTTAGAGCATTTGTTTGGGATTTTAATTTAATTTAGCTTAAAGGTTTAATTTAATTTAAAAGTTTTATTTTATGCAATGTTTCGTTGTTACATGTGTAACTTACGCAGATAACCAGTAGTGTCCTATAAAGCTGCGTCCACATCGACATTATAAACTGCGTTGAGCGTTGAATTCGTTAAAACATTTCCTAGCATATTTCAGAAACGGTTCATATTTAGACTCATTGATTATAAATACTTTCTATTAAATTTTATGAACAACTGAAAATCATGAAGTGAAAAATGTACACATTGAGATAACGTTCTGAAGATTGAAGTGCCTTACGAAGGTCTGTTCCCACACAGAGAAAATACAGTTCAGATACGATAGAATATATTGAACCAGATGTGTCAGCGCTATTTTATAGCATTGGCCGCGTTCTGCCAGTTTCAGCCAAAGCTGCTTGCGCTACCAGTGCCGAGACTAAAGCGCCCGCGGTGACTGAACGATCAGATCAAATCACATGTATTTCCGCTCGAAGCTGAGTTTTAACGCTTTCACTAGGCAATCGCGTTCATGTTGTTGGAGCCATCCTGAGCTCAAGTGCTTAAACTAGCAGAACGCGCCCATTGAATTGTCGATTACAAAGCACGATATCTGAACGTTTTTTTCTTCGTGTTGGGACAAACCTGGTACGACGGTTGTATGGTTGTGTTTTTCTCTATCGGACAATTCATATTAATCGTGTTGTACAGTTGTTTAGGTATATAGACAAAAAAGGATATCCCAGAGACGGTCAAAGCAAATGATACAACTGTTTTAGTCGTTCGACGTTTCGCTTTATTATGTTAAAGCTTAATCATGAACAGCTAATTGTTGAATGTGAAGCTAACACTTAAAACAAAAGACATCTCAGTCCACTGGAGAAGCTAACCTCACTTTAGGGACAGGATGAGCAATTAAAGTGGTAGTAAACCAGCACCAAACCGTCTACTGTGAGAAAATGCAGGTTCTGCTGCAGCATGCACATAGTTTGGACCAGGCCTGTCCAAAGTGCGGCCCGCGGGCCACACTCCGCATGGCGGAGTGTGCCGAAATAGGCGAAACCGGTTCGGTTGGACAGACGACATATTGTTGTTAATCAAATAAAATATAAAATATTTCTTATTTGTTGTTTTATTTTTTATTTGATCATTTATACTTTTAACTATATAAAATATTTAAAAAAAGAAGTGAATAGATTTTGCACGAACTTGTCCTTACTTTTTAAGAGATGAGCTTGGTATACCAAATTTCATATCAATTACTTCCAATTTACGGCTGTTATCATGTACACAGACGGACATTGTGGCAAACTCAATATACCCTCACCACAGTAAGTGTGGGGGGTATAAAAATAGCTTTTGGCCAGGTGAGTTTTTAACACTTGAAACATCTTGTCATCTATTTTATTTTTACTATATATTCTCATGCTTTCCATTATTGAATTTTTCTCAGGGTTTTTGGGCAAACTTCTTGCATTTTATTTAAATATTCCTTTCTGTTTATAATTTTGGGTTTCAATCCCTATTTATTGGCTAGTACGGCGTGTACGAGTTATATACCCCAAGCAGCACATTCCAGACATATGCCTTTTAGATGCCTAAGGTACTATGCACGCCAAAAAAAAGTCGTACAGCTTGTAGCTTTGTAAATGGTTCTTTTATAACCTATACGCTGTCATTCTGACATTAGTCATAAGGCGATTTCGCGTGGCTAAACGGTTCGATTTGGTTCCGGTTGGCGGTTAGATGTGGTTGACAGAACGGTTCTAAATCGTCATCATTTTTGAAACGTCAGTAACCGCGCACGGAAAATGATCCGGTTCGATTCATAGGTTAGGTGCCCCACTTACTGTTAAATATGACAGTAATGACATACGCAGTGGTCTACCGCGCATTCCGCCAACGACATACCTATCCATTTTACCAGCATTTTACAACTTATAACCTAAAAATGACAACCCAAACGAACCGATATTTCGAACCGCCTTGCCAGGCAGGTTCAAGATTTTGACGGACCGAATCGAACCAACTGCAACCGTTACGTCATCAATCGCCATGTGAAAATGGTTGGTTCAAATCGGTAGTCGAACCGCAACCGAACCGTTCCACGCGAAATCGCCTATAGGGATGAAACATGCACCAGCTGTCAAGTTGACAAGCCAGACTTACATGATGTCAAACTTAGCTGTACGACTTTTTTTTGGCACGGATTGACGGATAGTACATGTACAGATGGCATGTACCAGGCATATACCTTTTAGATGCCTAAGGTACATGTACAGATGACATGTACCAGGCATATGCCGCAAATAATGTTCCTAAATGGTTTCTAACTCATATACCTAGCACGTACCAGAGGAACGATTACAGGGGGGCGTTCAGAATCAACGTCGGGCGTATGCCGGGTGATTAAAAGGCGTTCAGATTGGCTGGGCATTTTACCGGAGGAAACGTCCCGGTCGTTCAAAAACAACGTCGGGCGTTTACCGGACGTTTGCCAATTTAACCATGTCGAGAGCTGGATAAAATTTGCGAGCATGCGCAGTGGCGATAGAATTTGAAAATTGAACGTGTTCTGCGAGATTACAGATAGTTTGCTTGCGATTTCAATTATTCAGCCATGGAGGAATTTTTCGACGTAATTTTTCACTGGAAAATTATTAATTCAATTATCAGTTATCAAGAATCCGATAAAAATCCAGAACACATTTTATTTTATAAATCCGCAGGACACAAGTATATTAAGAGACATAGGTACAGTATATTTTTTAGAATAATATTAATTTAAAGTTAAATAAATGAGTAATAAATAAGCTATGTTGAATTATAAGTTATAAAACAAATTCATTCTAAATGTGACAAAGTAATAATACTTTTACAATATATGTATGTATTTTTGTTTGGTATTAGCTAAATTATTTCTACGGTTATGACCTTCTTCTACTACTCCACCCTCTTGCTTTGGGATATTTTCCTCATCATTGTTTATTGCAAGTATACCTTTGTTAACATACTCATTTGTCTGCGTGAATTAGACAAACTTTGTGTCATAATTTGCTGAAATAATTGTAACTGGGATCAAACCGGTACTGTTCATATCGAGGTATCGCAGTCTTTGGATTCGACCAAGTAACAGACCTAAATTTAGGTTAATTTCACCAATAACGGCATATGCTTGTCGCTTAATTCGGAAATGGTGTTGAAATTATTGGTCAGAGAAAAATTCTCAATTTGAGAAGGATTTTTTTCTAATTATTTGATTTACCTGTAGATACACTTCGATTTCTCCATCACTTGAACTTGACGATCGTCAAAAGGATTTATGTTCTTTTAAAAAAATAGCAATAGCTAAAACACATCTTATAAAATGGTCTGCAAATTTATAACCTGTTACCTACAAGCCCTTACGATTATTTGTAAATTTTATTTTAATTCTTCATGTTGGTCTACACCAACAAGGTAATAGATAGCTAATACTTTTGTGTTGTTGAGGTTATGAAGCTTAAATAAATACGCTGGTTGTGCCAATACCGTTCAGATTCACAGGGCAATGGACAAACGCCCGACGTTTAACCAGCCGGCGTTTACCCGACAAACGCCCAATCAATATGAACGCACCCCAGTTCTGGTACATTCCTATCATGTGACAGTTATACCCCAAAGCACGTAGTCAATCTAACTGCAATATAACATAAGTTAAGCCAATTTTAACATTTACTGCCATGCTTTGTCAGGCAAACGCCACCCTTAAGGGTTCTTACCCGTCTAAGCCGAAAATGTGTGTTAAGTTGTCGCCATGTTGTCAGTTACCTATTCTAACCCTAACCCCAAAAACTCGTGCAGTGAATACCATGCGAATACCCAACTATTTGAGAATGAACAGTCAAACATATGACATAACGTCCTAAACTCGTTTGAAACAACGCGACTACCTCCTAACTACGCATGTGCCGCATAAAGTGCCGGACGCCGGTCACTGCCGCGTGTTGGTACTGCCGGTGTTGTTGTCCACGAGACGTCGGTGAAAGTAGACGTAGTCAGTTGGTCAACGCAATTAATGTTTAAGTTTACTGCTTTAACTATATGTACATAGTTGTATGTATAGATATATACGTTAAGTTTGCCAAAAGCTGGGTGAGCTCTTCAGTCTATTTGGAGTCGCCCATTGCCTGTGTTTGGTAAGTATTATTATGCATAATATGTAACCCTGTTTGATTTCATACGAAATACAATATCTTGTCGTGGCCTGCCTTATTTTAATACGTCAGGTAAACTTTTTATTAATTTTGTTTTTGCAATGGTTTGTAAATGATGTGCCTAAATGATGTGGCACATACAGGTGCCTAGCACATACCCTGCACGTGCTCTGGTATAAACCAGGTACATACCAGGCATGTACCCAGAGTTTGATATGCCAATGGTATGTACCTGGAACATGCTATATACGTACGTAGCACGTTCCCAGCATATGCAGTGTGCATTCCACCAGTATATAGGGCACATTCCTGGAATATGTGCTAAGCACTTGCTCTTATATAGGATGGTCCAAATAAAACAATAAATGCTAATACACAAATCACTCAACAAAAACAGTATACTCCTACAGGTTCCAATAACCAACCAAAAACTATTAAATTTTTTGAGTCTTAATAGTCTAAAAAGTAAGGTTTTGGTTCGTTATAATTAACCAATATTAGGAATATACAATCTTCCTCAAGTATAATAAATATTTTTTGTGTAAAACAGAGAACATTAATTTGTACACATAAAGTATTTGGCATAGCGTTTACTATTTTACTCGGACTACCCATATTCTTATATCAGATGTATTTTTCACTAGTTACTTGTGTTTTCTTTTGGTAAAACTCGGGCGCACCAGTGCACAATTTTGTGTTCTGTTGGTTGCACTCACAGAGTGTTTCGTGTTCTGTTGGAAACCCGGTGCAGCACAATCTGCACCCAGTGCACATTTTTCTCCGGGAGCTCCGGGAGCTCGTGCCGGCGAGTGCCATCTGGCTCCAATGCGTGTTCTGTTGGGATAGCACTCGCTTGCCCTACACTCGTGAAAAATTGCACCAGTACGCTCGAACTAGTGCGCCCGAGATTTACCAAAAGAAAACGCTATTAATTATTATCTTGACTGTAGGTATATGCACCTCTATGAACTTGGCCCCTCCTTTTTCGAAATTTGGAATTCTGTTTCTACAGATCGTTTGCAATTCATTTGCAATTGTTTGCACCCTTTTTATTTTCGTTTGCACCCTCACCGTTTTCGAGATAAAATTAAAACAGTCGGAGGGGCCAGATTCACAGTAGCCCCTCCATTTTCGAAATTTGCAATTCTATTTCTACAGATCGTTTGCAATACGTTTGCAATTGTTTGCACCCTTTTTAGTTTCGTTTGCACCCCTACCGTTTTCGTGATAAAATTAAAAGAATTTTGTGAGTAGGTAGAAAACACGGGTTCCCCACCAGGGATGTGGAGCAGAACGCGTGGACCAAGCCGGTGGACATGAATGATGTAATGTGGGCTTGCTGGCGCTGCAGGCGCGCGCGCCACCTGTTGGTTGCTAGTGCAAGTAGCTAGTGTAACGAGAATGCATCTCGCCACCTGTCGGTTGGTAGTGCAACGAAAATGTATTTACGCGCTATCTGATGGTGAGATAACGAATTAGTGCGCTTGCCATCTGGCGTTATTTTTTTTAGTTAACTTATGTTGGTCATTTAATAAACTAATTTTTGAAATTTAAATTCGTCTGCGCGCGCCACCTGTCGGCCGCTAGTGCAATGAAGGTCATCTGGTGGTAAGTTACCGAAGTAGGCTTGCGTGCACCCTTTATCAGCCATTTTGTCAATTGTTGCGCGCGCGCCATCTGCTGGTCGTTTCTGTAACGTACTATTTATAATTAATTTAAAAAAATACCCTTGAATAGGCTCGAACTCGGCCTCCGGAGTTCGCGCACATGCCAGTTCGGTCACCTTACCCAGGTGATCCATCAGTGTAATTTATCAGCAATTGTTTATTTCTGAATGATACGGCGCAACGAAAATGCGTCTCGCCACCTGTCGGTTGCTAGTGCAATTAAAGCAATAAAAGTTTTTTTTGTTACATTCAAAAATTATTCATATCTTCTAAACTAAGGCCGAAATCGAAAAACTAATTTCAAATTTCGCCCTCGCGACCCGCAAGTCTGTTTTGACCACTACGAACAAGATGGCGTTGTAAAAATTGCCAAAAAGGCACTTTTAAAGGAAGAAAAGTTTTTTTTTGTTACATTTAAAAATTATTCATATCTTCTAAACTAAGGCCCAAATCGAAAAACTAATTTCAAATTTCGCCCTCGCGACCCGCAAGTTTGGTATGACGACTACGAACAAGATGGCGTTGTAAAAATTGCCAAAAAGGCACTTTTAAAGCAAGAAAAGTTTTTTTTGTTACATTTCAAAATTATTCATATCTTCTAAACTAAGGCCCAAATCGAAAAACTAATTTCAAATTTCGCCCTCGCGACCCGCAAGTCTGTTTTGACGACTACGAACAAGATGGCGTTGTAAAAATGGCCAAAAAGGCACTTTTAAAGCAAGAAAAGTTTTTTTTGTTACATTTCAAAATTATTCATATCTTCTAAACTAAGGCCCAAATCGAAAAATTAATTTCAAATTTCGCCCTCGCGACCCGCAAGTCTGTTTTGACGACAACGAACAAGATGGCGTTGTAAAAATTGCCAAAAAGGCACTTTTAAAGCAAGAAAAGTTTTTTTTGTTACATTTAAAAATTATTCATATCTTCTAAACTAAGGCCCAAATCGAAAAACTAATTTCAAATTTCGCCCTCGCGACCCGCAAGTCTGTTTTCACGACTACGAGCAAGATGGCGTTGTAAAAATTGCCAAAAAGGCACTTTTAAAGCAAGAAAAGTTTTTTTTGTTACATTTAAAAATTAGTCATATCTTCTAAACTAAGGCCCAAATCGAAAAACTAATTTCAAATTTCGCCCTCGCGACCCGCAAGTCTGTTTTGACGACTACGAACAAGATGGCGTTGTAAAAATTGCCAAAAAGGCACTTTTAAAGCAAGAAAAGTTTTTTTTGTTACATTTAAAAATTAGTCATATCTTCTAAACTAAGGCCCAAATCGAAAAACTAATTTCAAATTTCGCCCTCGCGACCCGCGAGTCTGTTTTCACGACTACGAGCAAGACGGCGTTGTAAAAATTGCCAAAAAGGCACTTTTAAAGGAAGAAAAGTTTTTTTTTGTTACATTTCAAAATTATTCATATCCTCTAAACTAAGGCCCAAATCGAAAAACTAATTTCAAATTTCGCCCTCGCGACCCGCAACTCTGTTTTGATGACTACGAACAAGATGCCGTTGTAAAAATTGCCAAAAAGGCACTTTTAAAGCAAGAAAAGTTTTTTTTGTAACATTTCAAAATTATTCGCATAATTATGATTTTGATATTTACACAAAACAGTATTTTATATTTCCTGTAAAAATTGTGTTCTTTGGATATGTACAAATTTCAAATTAGCCCGACGATATGATGTAAAAATAATGTGGTGAATGGGAAGAAATGGCGAGTAAACTGCTACCTAAGCAAAGCTGCCAGTCGAAAGGTATTTAATTAGGCTTATATTACTAATTAACATTGGGTGGGTGAACCAGTACCCTCACACCATATTTGAATGACTTTTTTGTCTTAATTATACAGGATATTTCATAATAACTTGGTGTGCCTATCCCTGTTTGACAGCAAGTGGTTGGTAAACCATCTTGAAGCCATAAAATGTAAGAAATATGACACTACTTTCATCAAAAATCCGGGTAGTATTTTAAAAAATAAAGTTTGTTTTCTCAAAACTTAAAACATACCACTTCAGACATTACTGTTAGACGATTTCTTTTTCGAAAACAAAAGTCCTTCAGTACTCAATCAAAATATCTGAATGAGTTTATTCTCAATCATAGATGAATATAATGTCCTTTCATAATAACTTGTCGTGCCTAACTCTATTTGGTGAGAAGCACTTGGTACGGCTATAAAGACCTCTTCAAATTGGTAAGTCGAGAGCTTCCAGTGTAATGTGGTTAGGCAAACCAAGTTATTAGGAGAGCATGTTGTGAGGGTACTGATATTCACAATTTTAGTCATTTATTAGCTTGATTAAGCATCGTTTCGGCCAGGACTGCTTAATTCTACATTAGCATTTTTTCTCCATAAAGTACACCCGATACGGGTGTTGGACCCTCTAGCAATTTTGAAGACTATACTGATACACTGAAGATTATAAATTGTTACACTACTCTCAAATTGATTTTTTTTGTATCTGTATATTTATTAAATTTTATATATTTTTTCTTGCATTTGTTTTTATTTTAGTAATAAGATGGAGAAAAAACGACAACAAATTTGTAAAAAAACTCATTTATTCAGTATCATAAATTTTTTTCTGCTGGTTTATTATATCAAAAAAAGAAATCACACCCCGCTAAGGTCTCGGTGACTGCGATGAGGATGGCGTCATTGTCGTCCACCACGTTTGCAGCCAATCTCGAAGAAGGTAAGCATTTTGATGGGCGCATTGCAGCTCGTTGATGGCATGCTTGTTGCAATGATACTTGACACCAACAATCCATCAGATCCTCCTGCTCCTGCTTGAAGTTTTAGCGTTGAGAGTGCCGGACAACCCATGTCTTCAATATTGAGAATACGAATATTTGGTAGGATGTTTTCTAACCAGCACTTTTTTTTTGCAGTCCCTTGACGATTATTTGAGAACCGTTATCAATTCCAGCCGTCCGTAAAAGTGAACATAAATTAGTATAAGGAGCCTCTTCTTCTGCCGGTGCTACTTGTTCTTGTTGTTGACATCGCGATGACAAATTGTAGTTACCGCCATTGTAGAGAAAATTCTCATCTTGCTTTTGCCATGTAAGTCCATGTATTTGTGTCGTTACGAAACGTACATGTCGCTGTAGATTTTTTCCTCCAAATGCGCGAACTTGACGGGTAATTTGAAAAATTTATGCAACTCACCATGACCGGAATAAACATGTATTAGGGTCAATTCTTTGCATATGAATTCACTATCTTTCAGTTGAAAGCCTTGCACGTTGATGATCCAAGTGTTCATCATCACGGTGTCTTACAGCGATCAGACCTCGCCAGTTAGTAATTAGGCAAATGTTTATTACTGAACCGACCGACCGACCGACTGCTGCTGACCTCGCCAGTTAATGGTCTATACTTTAAAATGCATTCGTTAATTAGGCAAATGTTTATTTTCTGATTGACACACGGAGACCTATATACCGACCATCCGATCAACCACGGCGAGACCGACCGACTGCTGTCGAGACTGACCGATCAACCGACCGACTGCTGTTGAGGTTAACCGATTAACTGACCGTGCAACCGACCAACCAACCGACCGACTGGTGTCGAGTCTGACCGATCAAAAGACCGCTCGACACTGCACGGTCAGTTAATCGGTTAACCTCAACAGCAGTCGGTCGGTTGATCGGTCAGTCTCGACAGCAGTCGGTCGGTCTCGCCGTGGTTGATCGGATGGTCGGTATATAGGTCTCCGTGTGTCAATCAGAAAATAAACATTTGCCTAATTAACGAATGCATTTTAAAGTATAGACCATTAACTGGCGAGGTCAGCAGCAGTCGGTCGGTCGGTCGGTTCAGTAATAAACATTTGCCTAATTACTAACTGGCGAGGTCTGAGCGCTGTAAGACACCGTGATGATGAACACTTGGATCATCAACGTGCAAGGCTTTCAACTGAAAGATAGTGAATTCATATGCAAAGAATTGACCCTAATACATGTTTATTCCGGTCATGGTGAGTTGCATAAATTTTTCAAATTACCCGTCAAGTTCGCGCATTTGGAGGAAAAAATCTACAGCGACATGTACGTTTCGTAACGACACAAATACATGGACTTACATGGCAAAAGCAAGATGAGAATTTTCTCTACAATGGCGGTAACTACAATTTGTCATCGCGATGTCAACAACAAGAACAAGTAGCACCGGCAGAAGAAGAGGCTCCTTATACTAATTTATGTTCACTTTTACGGACGGCTGGAATTGATAACGGTTCTCAAATAATCGTCAAGGGACTGCAAAAAAAAAGTGCTGGTTAGAAAACATCCTACCAAATATTCGTATTCTCAATATTGAAGACATGGGTTGTCCGGCACTCTCAACGCTAAAACTTCAAGCAGGAGCAGGAGGATCTGATGGATTGTTGGTGTCAAGTATCATTGCAACAAGCATGCCATCAACGAGCTGCAATGCGCCCATCAAAATGCTTACCTTCTTCGAGATTGGCTGCAAACGTGGTGGACGACGATGACGCCATCCTCATCGCAGTCACCGAGACCTTAGCGGGGTGTGATTTCTTTTTTTGATATAATAAACCAGCAGAAAAAAATTTATGATACTGAATAAATGAGTTTTTTTACAAATTTGTTGTCGTTTTTTCTCCATCTTATTACTAAAATAAAAACAAATGCAAGAAAAAATATATAAAATTTAATAAATATACAGATACAAAAAAAATCAATTTGAGAGTAGTGTAACAATTTATAATCTTCAGTGTATCAGTATAGTCTTCAAAATTGCTAGAGGGTCCAACACCCGTATCGGGTGTACTTTATGGAGAAAAAATGCTAATGTAGAATTAAGCAGTCCTGGCCGAAACGATGCTTAATCAAGCTAATAAATGACTAAAATTGTGAATATCAGTACCCTCACAACATGCTCTCCTAATAACTTGGTTTGCCTAACCACATTACACTGGAAGCTCTCGACTTACCAATTTGAAGAGGTCTTTATAGCCGTACCAAGTGCTTCTCACCAAATAGAGTTAGGCACGACAAGTTATTATGAAAGGACATTATATTCATCTATGATTGAGAATAAACTCATTCAGATATTTTGATTGAGTACTGAAGGACTTTTGTTTTCGAAAAAGAAATCGTCTAACAGTAATGTCTGAAGTGGTATGTTTTAAGTTTTGAGAAAACAAACTTTATTTTTTAAAATACTACCCGGATTTTTGATGAAAGTAGTGTCATATTTCTTACATTTTATGGCTTCAAGATGGTTTACCAACCACTTGCTGTCAAACAGGGATAGGCACACCAAGTTATTATGAAATATCCTGTATAATTAAGACAAAAAAGTCATTCAAATATGGTGTGAGGGTACTGGTTCACCCACCCAATGTTAATTAGTAATATAAGCCTAATTAAATACCTTTCGACTGGCAGCTTTGCTTAGGTAGCAGTTTACTCGCCATTTCTTCCCATTCACCACATTATTTTTACATCATATCGTCGGGCTAATTTGAAATTTGTACATATCCAAAGAACACAATTTTTACAGGAAATATAAAATACTGTTTTGTGTAAATATCAAAATCATAATTATGCAGTAAATATAATTATCAAATTCTTCTGATGTATAATGTTTAATCATTCGACAGAGCAAAAAGCTCTAACAGACAAAGATTAAAAAATATATATTTAACAACATGGACATACACAAATTTTTTCTTGAAAAAAATGCTGATTGGTTCTGTATTGTGTTAATCAACAATTACATAGTTCATTCATTCGCGGAAACAGCCTAAACTGCTTAATCAAACAAATTACTTGACACTTTAAACTTGACACCGAAATTTACACGACTAACAGTTTTCTATAAAAATATTTCACTTTATAGACTATACAGATCCGAGCAACATTATTTTTTAGAGAAAATTATATCAGCAAACCAAGCAGCATTATTTTCAATTATTTTCAAGAAAAAAATTGTAAAAAAATTTAAGTTTTAATTACTTATCCATTATTATTATTATGATTAATGTTATGATTTTTTTAGGGATATTGTAAAAATGTTGACCGTGTGTATTTTTTTATTTTACACGTTGGCGGCTGCTACGGCAGATTGTCAAGATAAATTAAAAAAGTTAACAGAGGAATTTGTTGAAATCGATAACAAAGCGAGGGATCTGCATATAACGATTACAAAACTGGAATGCTATATACCGTCTTGTGACATGAAAAGTGAAACAGATATGAAACGACGTAATAATCTCCACCGTTTAAAGTTCCCGATATAAGCAAATTAGTTTCCTTAGGTAAGTAAGTAAAATTCTAGCTGTTTTAAAACACTTTTCAAATAATGTGAACGCCATCTACAATCTCTCAGTGGTCGCGTTCACAACTAAGTGGGGAGTTTTGTGTTAACACACCTTTCCGCTCGACGCTTGACATCATGTGCGTATGAGACTTTGTTCATACAGTGTCAAGCCTACAAATTAACTATTTGTTCAACTGTTCGAGATGGAAATGTTTTCAATTAAAAGTGACCATTTAAAGAAAATGAAGAGGTTTAATTTAGCGGGTCGAACCATCGAGTTTAAAATTAACCCAATCCCAGGAGATGTGGAACCCGTGGACTGGCTTAAGAAAGCCATTGCAGGCTTATTTCGAAGCGCTACTAAAGGTTTGGAAACCACAGATAAAGTAGGATTCACCTTTTGTACTAAATATTTCGAAACCGACGACGGTTGGATGAGATTTCAGAAAGTGTCTAAAATTGGAATGCAGAAAATGTATCAGATTAGTATCAATGATGTTTGGAAGGAATTTAATAAAATTTACCAATCAAATTCTACCGATTTATATTAACTGAACCTGTATAGGTTTGAAGAGGTTTTTTAACGGTGGAAGGAACTGATAATCTTTGTATTAGGTTATGGTATTTACTATAATGTATTTAAAAAAATCAATAAATTATGTAAAATTCTTATAAATTGTGTTAAAATATCAAGTTTCATACAAAAAATAATATTAGCGCAGTTTGTGCTATGAATAATTGTAAACTACTGTATAATTGTTGTTAATATGTTTTATTTCATAGATTAAGCAGTGATAATTTAAAAGTAAACGGTAAGTATATTAAAACACTGTTGATGGTGACATCATGACGGTTTAAACTTTGAAATTTATCCTTAATAGCGCGAAAATTTTAATTTGGTCGGTTCGCGCATGCTCTGTAGAATTTTAAAATTAGTCCGAATAAATTTAGCGCGAAAACTTGATTTAAAACTTTAAAATTTATACCGCGAATATTTGCATTTTAGAGATGACTCCATGCCGTTAACGCGAGGCCTAGTGCGTTCTTTCTCTAACATCGACGTGTGAGTCATACGCTCAGGTTCCAACGTTCGGGCGCGCTCGGTGTGGAGTACGACCATCATCGTGCGGACAGCTCTCTCGTTTATAGCGCGAAAATTCAAAAAATTTAAATTGGTCGGTTATAAGTGCCTTTTTGGCAATTTTTACAACGCCGTCTTGTTCGTAGTCGTCAAAACAGACCTGCGGGTCGCGAGGGCGAAATTTTAAATTAGTTTTTCGATTTGGGCCTTGGTAATGGTATTTAACACCAACACCATCAGCTCCTCCTGCTTGAAGTTTTAGCGTTGAAAGTGCCGGACAACCCATGTCTTCAACATTGAGGATACGAATATTGGGTAAGATGTTTTCTAACCAGCACTTTTTTTGCAGTCCCTTGACGATAATTTGAGAACCGTCATCAATTCCGGACGTCCGTAAAAGTGAACATAAATTGGTATAAGGGGCTTCTTCATTTTCTGCAGTTTCTTCTTGTTGTTGACGTTGCGGTGCCTTTTTGGCAATTTTTACAACGCCATCTTGTTCGTAGTCATCAAAACAGAGTTGCGGGTTGCGAGGGCGAAATTTGAAATTAGTTTTTCGATTTGGGCCTTAGTTTAGAAGATATGACTAATTTTTAAATGTAACAAAAAAAACTTTTCTTGCTTTAAAAGTGCCTTTTTGGCAATTTTTACAACGCCATCTTGTTCGTTGTCGTCAAAACAGACTTGCGGGTCGCGAGGGCGAAATTTGAAATTAGTTTTTCGATTTGGGCCTTAGTTTAGAAGATATGAATAATTTTGAAATGTAACAAAAAAATCTTTTCTTGCTTTAAAAGTGCCTTTTTGGCAATTTTTACAACGCCATCTTGTTCGTAGTCGTCAAAACAGACTTGCGGGTCGCGAGGGCGAAATTTGAAATTAGTTTTTCGATTTAGGCCTTAGTTTAGAAGATATGACTAATTTTTAAATGTAACAAAAAGAAATTTTCTTGCTTTAAAAGTGCCTTTTTGGTAATTTTTACAACGCCATCTTGTTCGTAGTCGTCAAAACAGACTTGCGGGTCGCGAGGGCGAAATTTGAAATTAGTTTTTCGATTTGGGCCTTAGTTTAGAAGATATGAATAATTTTGAAATGTTACAAAAAAAACTTTTCTTGCTTTAAAAGTGCCTTTTTGGCAATTTTTACAACGGCATCTTGTTCGTAGTCATCAAAACAGAGTTGCGGGTCGCGAGGGCGAAATTTGAAATTAGTTTTTCGATTTGGGCCTTAGTTTAGAAGATATGAATAATTTTGAAATGTAACAAAAAAAAACTTTTCTTCCTTTAAAAGTGCCTTTTTGGCAATTTTTACAACGCCGTCTTGCTCGTAGTCGTGAAAACAGACTCGCGGGTCGCGAGGGCGAAATTTGAAATTAGTTTTTCGATTTGGGCCTTAGTTTAGAAGATATGACTAATTTTTAAATGTAACAAAAAAAACTTTTCTTGCTTTAAAAGTGCCTTTTTGGCAATTTTTACAACGCCATCTTGTTCGTAGTCGTCAAAACAGACTTGCGGGTCGCGAGGGCGAAATTTGAAATTAGTTTTTCGATTTGGGCCTTAGTTTAGAAGATATGACTAATTTTTAAATGTAACAAAAAAAACTTTTCTTGCTTTAAAAGTGCCTTTTTGGCAATTTTTACAACGCCATCTTGCTCGTAGTCGTGAAAACAGACTTGCGGGTCGCGAGGGCGAAATTTGAAATTAGTTTTTCGATTTGGGCCTTAGTTTAGAAGATATGAATAATTTTTAAATGTAACAAAAAAAACTTTTCTTGCTTTAAAAGTGCCTTTTTGGCAATTTTTACAACGCCATCTTGTTCGTTGTCGTCAAAACAGACTTGCGGGTCGCGAGGGCGAAATTTGAAATTAGTTTTTCGATTTGGGCCTTAGTTTAGAAGATATGAATAATTTTGAAATGTAACAAAAAAACTTTTCTTGCTTTAAAAGTGCCTTTTTGGCCATTTTTACAACGCCATCTTGTTCGTAGTCGTCAAAACAGACTTGCGGGTCGCGAGGGCGAAATTTGAAATTAGTTTTTCGATTTGGGCCTTAGTTTAGAAGATATGAATAATTTTGAAATGTAACAAAAAAACTTTTCTTGCTTTAAAAGTGCCTTTTTGGCAATTTTTACAACGCCATCTTGTTCGTAGTCGTCATACCAGACTTGCGGGTCGCGAGGGCGAAATTTGAAATTAGTTTTTCGATTTGGGCCTTAGTTTAGAAGATATGAATAATTTTTAAATGTAACAAAAAAAAACTTTTCTTCCTTTAAAAGTGCCTTTTTGGCAATTTTTACAACGCCATCTTGTTCGTAGTGGTCAAAACAGACTTGCGGGTCGCGAGGGCGAAATTTGAAATTAGTTTTTCGATTTCGGCCTTAGTTTAGAAGATATGAATAATTTTTAAAAGTAACAAAAAAAACTTTTATTGCTTTAATTGCACTAGCAACCGACAGGTGGCGAGACGCATTTTCGTTGCGCCGTATCATTCAGAAATAAACAATTGCTGATAAATTACACTGATGGATCACCTGGGTAAGGTGACCGAACTGGCATGTGCGCGAACTCCGGAGGCCGAGTTCGAGCCTATTCAAGGGTATTTTTTTAAATTAATTATAAATAGTACGTTACAGAAACGACCAGCAGATGGCGCGCGCGCAACAATTGACAAAATGGCTGATAAAGGGTGCACGCAAGCCTACTTCGGTAACTTACCACCAGATGACCTTCATTGCACTAGCGGCCGACAGGTGGCGCGCGCAGACGAATTTAAATTTCAAAAATTAGTTTATTAAATGACCAACATAAGTTAACTAAAAAAAATAACGCCAGATGGCAAGCGCACTAATTCGTTATCTCACCATCAGATAGCGCGTAAATACATTTTCGTTGCACTACCAACCGACAGGTGGCGAGATGCATTCTCGTTACACTAGCTACTTGCACTAGCAACCAACAGGTGGCGCGCGCGCCTGCAGCGCCAGCAAGCCCACATTACATCATTCACGTCCACCGGCTTGGTCCACGCGTTCTGCTCCACATCCCTGGTGGGGAACCCGTGTTTTCTACCTACTTTTGTGAAGTGTGAACTTGGCCCTCCTTTTTCAAAATTTCAATTTTTTTTCTACAGATCGTTTGCAATTCGTTTGCAATTGTTTGCACCGTTTTTAGTTTCGTTTGCACCCCTACTGCTTTCGTGATAAAAGTAAAACAATTTTGAACAGTGTGAACTTGCCCACTCCTTTTTCAAAATTTCAAATTTTTTTTCTACAAATCGTTTGCAATTGTTTGCACCCATTTTAGTTTCGTTTGCACCTGTACCGTTTTCATGAAAAAAATTAAAACAATTTTGTGAAGTGTGAATTTGGCCCCGCCTTTTTCAAAATTAAAATATTTTTTTTTCTACAGATTGTTTGCAAGTCGTTTGCACTTGTTTGCACCCTTTTTTTTACACCCCTACCATTTTTCAGATTGTATATTTAAAGTATATTTAAGTTAGAAATAAATACCTACCCCCCCTCTTTTTATCATTTTCTATAGATTTATTACCATTGTATTGCATAAGCTTGCACTTTCTTTGTTTTTGCACCCTTAGAGTTTTGGAAAAAAAATCAAAAATACAAATAATTAAGTGTGAACCAGCCGACACTTATTAATTTAAACACAACTTCATTTACAAGTATCATTAATGGAGTAACACAGTTTGGAGAGCAACACACTAACCTGTATAACTTATATGAAAAATAACAAAATACAAATTACAATACATTGAAGGGACAATGAATTAACCTGACCAATAATCTAGAATTTGGGACTGAACTGCAATAAGTTTAATACACATTCTAATGTATCCACTGTGTATGTATTTCAAAAAAAAAAATCGCACACATGTACAGGAATCCCACTTTCTCTTCCACAAAAATTTTCTTTTAGATAGTTATGTCATACTGACTAAAAAAAGTCAATGGACTCTTTGAATTTGTTTTTTCAAGTCCTTAAAACGTTA
This sequence comes from Aphodius sticticus, assembly GCA_963966075.1. Classification (NCBI taxonomy): domain Eukaryota; kingdom Metazoa; phylum Arthropoda; class Insecta; order Coleoptera; family Scarabaeidae; genus Aphodius; species Aphodius sticticus. Next base: position 34,082,457 of record OZ014510.1, on the reverse strand, counting down.
CAGCCGCTTGAAGTATTAACAAAATAAAGAAATTTTTAAATAAAATACGTATAAACCCAAGAAAGAATATCATCAAAAAAAATAACCAAAAATAAAAATATTTAAAAACGAAAAATAAAAAAAAAAATAAATATTTTTTCTTTGTTTTAGCCGTTCTTCTATGGGCTTGAATGCTTTTTGCTAAAACCAAATTGGTGATTGGGAATTAGTTCCTTTCTCTCAATGATAGGTTTCATTCTCTGTACAAGCAGCTTTTCAAAGAGCTTCGATATCATTGGTAACAATGATATTGGGCGATATGATTTGGCCTCATTCGGTGGTTTGCCTACTTTTGGTATCATGATAACTTCTGCTACTTTCCAGACGTAGGGGGCGTATTTTAATCTGAACGATGCATTTATTATTTAGTCAGCATAACAATAACTTACTTAGGTAATTGTTTAAGAACCTCCCCTGTGATAAGATCATATTCAGGTGCCTTCTTTGGATTCAGGTTTGTCTTGATTTCTCTGGCAATTTGCTTTGGACTAACAAGATGCATGACTTCTTCTTCATAGGTTATACCGTCGTCCGTGATTGGCTCTGATTCGATTTTATGGGACTGGAAGAATTCTGTTCGATGTTCTGCAATAGTTTCAGCCTTCTGTTTATTGTCTCTTGCCCAGGTGCTGTTTCATACAGGGCCGCGTCTAGGGTTTTACGGGCCCTAGGCGCACCTGAAATTTCGGGCCCCACAACCTACATATCGTATATGATATAAGACAAATAAAAATATTTTTTAAAGAAATAAAAATCACATTTTTTATGTTAATAATTTTTATTAAAATTTTTCTTTTTCTGATTTTGGCTTTAATAAATATTTTGATGATATCATTATGGTAGAGGGCTTTTAGAAAATCCTTTTCAAGTTTTGCAAGTTTTGCGCGTTGAGGTTTTACTCCGAAAGTGCACCGCGCAAATAATTTTTTACCAGCTTAAAATAGAAAATAAACCCTTGGCATTGCTGACTGATCGTGTTAGAAATAATCTTAAAACTATTTCGACATTAGGAGAGGTGGATTAAATTTTGTTATCTAAAATAAAATTTAACCTTTCTGAAGCAAATCCCGCAAAAATCTCTGCAATTTTCTAAATAAATAAAACTGTTTTATTTATATTTTTTTGTTCATCGACATTTAAATCTTTGTCAGAAATCTACAAAATTTGGGTAATTGCAATAAAATATATTTTGTTATTTCTATAAATATGTGGAACAATAACTTACTAAAATTATTGTATTAAAACCAAACAGTGGCTTTATAAGCGAGTGTAGGTCATCTAAAAAGTTTGGCACTTCTAAAAACTACAAATTTTTTTTTGTCATTTTCAGTTGTTTTTAAAACTCACTTAAAGTGTTGTGGGTTCTGCAGTTTATGTTATAGTTTTCCTTATTTTTTTTTCCTTAGCATTAGCATTCGTGCTACCTTAAAAATAATCTAGATAAAACAAGAATTGAACGTAAATCTTAAATACAGGATGGTCGCCATTTTTTCACGTTTATTTGAAGAGATACAAGAGTTAAATTCGGGCAATAGCATTTTTTGCTGATCAAAGCAATTTCCAGATATCAAAAAACAAACAACAATTCGAATTTGCGTTATTAATTTTGTACATACATGAATATTCTTGAATGTACGTTTATCTACAAATGTATGAAAAGCCACCAGTTCCCAAAAATGGGTTTTACATATTATTTTATCTGATTTACGCAAGTTTTAAGAATTATTTACATTGACAAGCATTTAGAAAATAAAGCGTTTAGTATATTGCGGTGCGATTTTAAAAGTACACGATTTGTTCGTGCATTTTTGTGTCTCGCAAGGAAAAACCCAAAATCTCAAAAATGGTATCAAAATAACAACAATCTCGTTTTTTGGCACTGCATTCTTTAGGTAGGCTGAAATGTAATCTTGAAACTTACAAAGAAGAGTGTAATCATTGGCTATTTCATTGCTGTTAAACGAGCGGCCAAAATTGAAGCGTGTCCTATTAAAAAATTTGGCATGCACAAATTAACGGAATTCTATCAAGTCCAATTATTTTTAGGGAAGCTAAAGTTATGTCAAACGAATTTTTTTAAATATTTAGCTTATTTTTATCAAAAGTGTGATGTTATGGAGGCTCGTCTACAAAAAAACATTGGAAAAATATTCGACGAAAAAAACTATTGAAATCACCGAAATCATGCATAGAGGGCCGCCGACTTCCGGACCGATTTCTGAACGCGGCCCCGAAGTATCGATATGGGCAATATGCAATTGAATTTGAGTTATAATAAATCGTATTATTATTGCTATAAAGTATTTGTGTTATACAGGATGTTCCTAAATATCATGTAAATACGAAAAGGGGTAATTCTTTGGCTTATTTAATGATTTAAAATGCATATAAACATAGGTCGGCAAACGCTTCGTTGCCGATCTACAGGGTGTTGAAATTTCAAGATTTTTTTAGTTTTTTCTTTATAGCTCTTGTAGCTTTTGAGAAATTTAGCTCTAATTTGGAATTATAGGTTACGCTGTAGGACATTGGGCATACCGAATGGTTTTAAGAATCTACAGGGAGATATTTTTTCAGGGGCCATGCCCCCTTTTCTCCCCATGAACTTTTTTTCGGTGCGCCGCTGGTGGATTCTAAAATACAAAATGCATTTCTTGTTTTGTTCTAAAGCATTTTAATCTCTTGTAGTTTTTTCGTATTTACCACCGTTATCGAGAAAAAAAAATAAAAGCTTTTCTGTGTTTCGCTAGATGAAATTAAATTTTTTAAAATAATAATTGGTCTAGTATGCCTTGGCTTGATTTAGATAACCTTTTGTTTGTATTTATTTTGACATTTTATTCGCCACCAATTGTTAAAAATTAAAACTAGGATGGCGCGGTTTTTGTAGCAATCTTGAAATTTCAACACCCTGTAGATCGGCAACGAAGCGTTTGCGGACCTATGTTTATATGAATTTTTAGTCATTAAATAAGCCAAAGAATTACCCCTTTTCGTATTTACATGATATTTAGGAACACCTGTATATAATTTACTAAAATTATATAAAACTTTGAATTCTAATTCTAAGTCGATTTATTTCTAATACAATTAATGGGCCCTATCCCTTATTTTTTTTAGGGTAAAGGGGCCGCTTACGGGCCCCCCCTTTCGCCGGGCCCTAGGCACGTGCCTATTTTGCCTACTGGTAAGCGTGGCCCTGGTCTCATAGGTGGGACATGGGCCACTGGCCTCTTGTACTTCCTCACTGCTTTCAACAGCGAGTAATCTGATTATTTATCGGGTGTCAATTTAGTTAAGAAGGATTCGAATAAACAATAAGTTCCTTAAGAAAGATTCCATAAATAAATATGAACCTTTTTTTCTCGGAATCGGAAGTAATCGTCATTCTAAGTAAAAAGTTTCTATATAATAGACTTATTGGTTTTTCGATTCCTTAAGAAAGTAAAGCCTGTAGAGCCACGGTTTTGTTAAGATATCCAACGGCTGTACCTTTTTAAGGAGTTCGAAAAACGATACGTCCATGTGACTTTCTTATTCAGTATGACATTAGAACTATCTATATAAAAGAAAAATTTTCCTGGAGAGACAATGGCACAGCCTGTACATGTGTGTGCGATTCAGGTTAATTTATTGTCCCATCTATTTATTGCAATTTTATTGTGTTATTTTTCGTATTAATAAGTGTCGGCTGGGTCACTTTTATTTAATTGTATTTATGTTTTTTTTTATTTCAAAACTGTAAGGGTGCAAGCATATGTAATACAATGGTAATAAATCTATAGAAAATGATTTTGAAAATTGTAAAAAGAGGGGGGTAGGTTTTTATTTCAACTTTATTTTAAATATATCTGAAAAACGGTAGGGAAGCAAACAAAACTAAAAAAGGCTACTGTGAATCTGGCCCCTCCGAATTTGTTTTAATTTTATCTCGAAAACGGTGAGGGTGCAAACGAAAAGAAAAAGGGTGCAAACAATTGCAAACAAGCTGTAGAAACAGAAATCCAAATTTCGAAAAAGGAGGGGCCAAGTTCACAGAGGTGGTAAGTGCGTTCAGGTTCAGGTTGTGATTAAAATTCCATTCTTTACCAAAATTTTATGTGATGCTGGTTAGTTGTGTACAACAATGCCTAGCAAAGATTGATTTTACATTATAATAACTTTTATATATTAACATTCTCTGATGTTCAACTGCTTCCTAATGGTTCTGTTTCCACATATTTTGAGTAATGACAATGAAGTAATTTTTACTATTTATTATTATGATTATTACCTGCTTTCCATTTCTAAGTTGATCTTACCTGAACTAATCTAGCTTCGTCTGGTTAGGTTCATCTTAACCAGTGGTCCTTAACCGGTGCTCCGCGGAACACTGGTGCTCCGCGAGCTTGTTGTAAGTGCTCAGCAAAATTATGAAACTCGAAATTGTCGACTCATTTACCGTATGTGATTGAAATAATAATATTTGTATATTATTAACGTACAAAACGTTCTAACTTCAACAAAACTAACCATTAACATATTCACAAGGCAGTCCCTGCGTCTTACCCTATCCGACTCATGTAATATTTTTCCGCGTATGAAAGGAGATGGCGTGAATGTTCTTGTTTGCGATGCGCAGACGCGCTGACTCACTGTTGCGTCCTAATTTACGCATGCGCGTAGAGCACGTTGGTATTGTAGAAAGAAATAGAATAGAGTATTTTCCATCTCGCTTTGAATGCTGAACAACCTCTCTGTCTAGTCGCAATATAGGTATGTATATATTACATATATTGCATCAGACAAAATTCAATGTATATAATATTAAAACTCGTAATATTGTACAATAGGTACTTATTCTATGGTTTGCATGTGCATCCAAAGGCAAAATATCACACAAAATTTCTTGTTTGTTCCTAAAAACAGGTACACCCGCGGCAAGCTTCCTTGAGTTGGGACACGTAGGTAAACAATACTTCATGATTAAAGCCGAAATTGGTAATTTAACTTGGAACGCGTGTTTTCCTTTTTCAAAATCAAAACATCTGGAACAATTTTTTGTTAGGTACCTGTTTGACAGCGGCGGCCAGTCTTCTGCGCATGCTGTCTAGTGTTTTGGGTCACAAGTAGAAGCTCATAGAAGCCCACATTAACACATTGGTTGCATTCAGCAGAATCTACCGGTACCGGACCGATACCAACCGATTTACGATACCGATCCGGAACAGTCTCGTATCTGCTGAATGGCGCTATAATGCACCAAAGTTTATTTTTCATCCAATAGGAGGCGCTATATGAAAAGACGCTGAACATAACCTCATTGTTCGCATAGAGGTACGCGTTAGTTTGGTTATTTTGCTTTATTTGCCATTTATTTGGCTTTAACGACTCTCACATACCGTATATATGATATATTAAAACAATATTCTCTTTCTTCCATTTTAAATGTAAAATGACAGGTCTGCAACCAACACTGGTACAATCCACCGCTACCGCTAACATGCGGCTGGCACTCCGGCACTTTTGACATATCCCAATTTTTCTTCCGCCACTCGCAAACCGGGATGGCGTTGTTGTCACTCTGTCGTTAATATCGGCAATGTACTATCGAACCGCAAGAATTTATTTGTCATTGTGACACATGCGTAGTGGTTTGTCGTGTTTGTATTTGAATTAATGTCAATATGATATGTGGACTTGTCCGTCAACCGGAAAAGCAATGCATAAGCATACTTTTGCAAAGGATCCAAATGTAAGTAAAGATAAAGTAGTTTATTGTTTGTATTATATTCTCAGAACTGTCCGCAATTGATATATCATTTTACTATTAAACTAAGTAACATTGAATTTGACTTGCAGCTCTTTGGTTTTTGGTTGAATCAACTTAACCCAGCGGATTTGTGATACGTGGGACTTGTGCGCCTCAGGAAGAATTACAGAGTGTGACCTGCACTTTTTAACAAAGTGGAAAGTTCCAAATTCTGGTAGAACCAATTTAATGCATCATGCGATTCCTTACCAGTGTTAGAAAGGTATTTAGCCCAAAATCGACTGTCTGTTTATATATGTATTTTTTTGTTAATAAATATGTATTATTGTCAATGATTGCTTCTTATTTCGCCCATCAACTAAATAAATTGAATGCATAGGACTTGCAAAGCATAGTTATGTGGGTGAAATAAAAAGATGCGTTTTTCGAAGTAATGACATATTAATTAAATTTTGCACTGCAAGACCTTTAATTAATAACTAATTATTGACTACGGCTTGTCCAATCTGCATACGAAAACCAGCTTGTATTTAAATGAGTCATTCATCGTAGATACCATAGTGTCTACTCATGACAGTATCATTTAAATATTGTTTTAAGTATGTATATCGGACAAGACGTTAATTCGAAAAACGCGCTTTTTATTTCCCGGACCTATAAATTGTACGTAGCTAAAGTAGGATTCTTTGAGGCGGTTGAGCATCAGCGCCATCTCTGTTTGAGAGTGGCGTGACAACCTCTCTTTCTCTTCTATCTCTCTCGCGCAGAAAAATCGGGTCACGGCCAAAGCCGACTGTTGCCGGTCTATAAGTATACGTTGTCTATGACCGCTAACCATAAAGGCCTCCCTTAACCAACGCGATTTTTTCGCGGCGACAGCGATTGTTTCGCGTAGCGATATTGTCCCCTGGTCGAGATACATGGCGGCAAATGAACGTAACCACACCGACGCGAAAGTATCGCGCAACCGCCTGCGACAGTGCAGCGAATATTTTCCTGTCGCTGCATGCACGGTTTTTGTCGCTGTCGCCAGACGATTGTGAACACTAACATTATGGCGTTTACGGAAAAACTTATAGAAGCTGTTAAGAATCACCGAAGTTTGTACGATTTGGCTCACGAAGACTATAAAAATGGCAGAAAGAATGACAAATTGCGGGATGAAATTGGCGTGGAGTTAAACGAAACTGGTAAGTTGATTACTTTGTTTATTAAGTATTAAAAAAAATCAACAAATTTTTCCCGCACAGTAAATGCCAAATTTGTTGCTCGTCTGGGATCAGATTCCATCCTAGTAAATGCACCTTGATTAGTGTCTTCATCCGGTACGTCAATTAAATCGGTATGGTGATCACGTTCAGTGATTAGAAAATTGTGCAAAACACATGTTGTTTTAACAATAAGAATTGTGGTTTCCACTTTAGTTGCAATAGGCGTAAAAAATATTCGCCATTTCTGTGCAAGTATGCCGAATGCATTTTCTACGACTCGTCGCGCTTTACACAATCTCGTGTTATAATTTTCCTTACGAGTATTCATTCTTGTTTGACGATATGGAAAAGGTCTCATCAGAAATGGTCTGAGAGCTAACGCTTCGTCTCCAATTAAAACATGAGAGCAAGGTTCGTCTTGCCCAGGTAAAGGTTCAGCAGGAATATTCATCTTGCCCGCTTCAAATCTTTGGCCCATGTTAGAAACCTAAAAAATTCCGCCATCGCTGTTTTTTCCATAACCGCCGATATCGACACAGATAAATTTATAATCCGGACCTACTATAGCCATTAATACTACGGAAAATTTATATAGGTAGCAAAAATAATTTGATCCTGTTTTATTTGGGCACTTGATTGTTACATGCTGTCCATCTATGCTACCTATACAATTTGGAAATTTCCAAATATCCTCATACCCTTTCGCGGACTGAGCCCAAATTTCTGCTGTAGCTTCGGGTAAATAAATTTTCTCCATGCTTTTACAAATAGCTTCGCAGACGTCTTTTACAATATAGCTAACTGTTGCAAATCCAACTCTAAAACTGTGCCCAATCGTATAGAAACTATCTCCTGTAGCAAGAAATCTGAAATGAAGTAAGTTTGTGGCATCAACGTGTGGTATTCTCAAAAACAATAATTTTGTTTTTGAGAACGATATAATGTTGATAAAAGATATAATATTATCTTCGGGCCGGAATAAAGATAAATACATACCCAGACATTTCTTCAATGCAAGAAACAAAAGTGCTTCTTCTTCATCTGATGAGGTATACATTGTTGCAAGTGCTGCGAATACTGTCGCTTCGGTGTGGGCACACACGCGAATTTCATAATCGCAGTCCACGCGAATACGCTGCGACGGCGACAATATCGCCGTCGCCGCGAAAAAATCGCGTTGGTTAAGGGGGGCCTTAAAACTTCTATGATACCAAAAATGGCGTCTGATCCATAACATGTTGGTATCAACCGTGACATTCAGCAGATTTTTACTAACCTGTTACTTCACAGTTACCAACCGGAGTGTATGCCGGAGTGATCTGCTGAATGCAACCAATGGTTGCATTCAGCAGATCACTCCGGTTGGTAACTGTGAAGTAACAGGTTAGCGAAAATCTGCTATATGTCACTTTTGTTGACCGGTAGGCTCTTTTCAGACGAGGACGGCGACGGCACGGTTTTCGCCGTCCACTGCCGTTGTGTAGCTTACACACAGGCACGGATTGCAAACGGCGCGGCGACGGCTGCAGCTGGCGCCATATATTATATATATATACACAGTCATATACAGTGTGCAGAGTTCAGCGGCGGTTTAGCACTATCTCATTCGCCATGGAGCGTACACGTATTATTGCGTTATTCCTAAGTTGATCAGACGTCCCGCGGAGTTTTCAAAATGTCCCGCTTTTTAGAAAATGTTTACTATACTTGTTGGAGCGGTTCTTATTTGATCTAAACATTCTTCTTTAAATTGTTTGCCGAAAGGCAGTAACAGAATATCTTTATAATTTTCATAATTAATTTAATCAGGATATAAAAATAAAAATTATTTTAAAATTTTTTCCGTTATTGTCTAAAAAATAGTGATTTTTGTACAAAGAAAAATATGAATATTAGGTAACTTACATATACCGCAATAGTTAACCTAATATAATATTGATTAATTTGTGAACAAGACCTTCAGTTAAATTACTACAAAAGCAACTGTAACTTATTCCACTGTTACAATAACTGTTACAATTAATCCAGAATATCCACGTGTCTGCCGACGATCCGGCTTCGCGATGTTTGTATTTCTTACAAAACGTGTCACTTCATTGACAACTTATATTACGTATATATGCTCAAGGCAAAAAATTGAATGGTAAATATATCCATAAATGTTCTAAAGTTCTGTGACCGCGGCGAAATTAATAAACAAAATAAAATGAAATAAAAGTAGAGGATGGATAAATAAATATAAGCAGTGGATGAATTCCGAACATGTCTACAAATAATATTTTGTTCCGCGTTCACGAAACTTTCAAGTCAAATACCTCGAAAACAAAGGCAAGCAAATGAAGTTATTTCGCATTTTATCAGATTTATATTATTATCTTTTATTACTTTATTATACTGAGTATGTGCCTACATTTTAGTAAGACCTCCTTTATTGTATGATCAATGCCACTAAGTATGATTGACCTACACATACACATAGTACTGGATTTTCATAATAAACTTACGCACAAAGTCCCATTTTGATAATTTTATGTTCAATTTAAGCCTCTATTTGAACAACATTATTGGAAATAGTGTTTAGAAATACTAGAGGGCATTAAATACGAAATTATAATCTCTTTCGTCGTTGCATGAACACACGGTACATGAAACGTCAAAGGCATTGCGCAGATTACAGATTTAGAGAACCCACGCACATTGCCTGTGCAAAAAAACACGCGCCGTCCGAAAACCGCACGGCGCGTGTGGACGCTACCATTTACCTCAATGCACTACCGAGCGAACCGTCGCCGTACGAAAACCGTGGCTTCGGTGGTGAGGCACGGCGACCAGACGGACGACGGCGACGGCGCGGTACGTGTGAAAGGCTCCATTTAATCTCATACACTTCGACCCGTCGACGGCGAAAACCGTGCCGTCGCCGTCCTCGTCTGAAAAGGCTCGTAGATACCAACTTACGGTGGATCAGACGCCATTTTTGGTATCATATAATTTTTACGGTTAGCGGTAGCGGTGGATTGTACCAGTGTTGGTTGCAGACCTGTCATTTTACATTTAAAATGGAAGAAAGAGAATATTGTTTTAATATATCATACATACGGTATGTGAGAGTCGTGAAAGCCAAATAAATGGGAAATAAAGCAAAATAACCAAAATAACGCGTACCTCTATGCGAACAATGAGGTTATGTTCAGCGTTTTTTCATATAGCGCCTCCTATTGGATGAAAAATAAACTTTGGTGCATTATAGCGCCATTCAGCAGATACGAGACTGTTCCGGATCGGTATCGTAAATCGGTTGGTATCGGTCCGGTACCGGTAGATTCTGCTGAATGCACCCAATATTACAGTATTCACACGTCATAATATTTTTTATACATTATTTACATTTTATATTCCTTATAATACCTATCTTAAGAGACATCAATTGGGACATTTCACTCACAAATATTCGTCTTATAAAACGAGTGCCCTACATATTTTGTATACGTTTAGATATTTTGGCAGCTATATTGTCTGGTGGTTTCCATGGTTGCCAATAGCAGTGACCGAATACAGTCTCCAACTAAATAACATACCATTATGAAATAAATTATGAAAATTAAATTCTTATTATCGCAAAACTTTGGAATTATAACTATTATTGTAATTCTTAAGCACCAGCCTTCAATTATATGTATTAATAAGGTTCTGGGTGATATTTCTAACTATTGGCAACACTCAGATTTTCGCGACCAGGCGGATGGCGGATAGAGAGGGACTGAGGTTTTAGCAAAAGATAGTCGATGGATCGTCGGTATCGCCATTTATTCTGTTGTGTTTGTCATGGTGTTTGTCGACGAAGTGTTTTAACAATAGCTATTTTGAAAAATGCCCCAGTATTCTTTTTGCTATATTTGTAGTCAGCGAGAAAAAACATCGTCACATTTGTATGTGTTATCATTTTACAATGACAATCAATAGAACTAATTTGTTGTATATTAATAGATTTCCTAAAAGCTCAGCAAGGAGGAAGTTTTGGTTAAACGCTTTCAACTTATCGGAAGATGACATTAGCAAAAACACAAAAGTGTGCGGAAAGCACTTTGAACAAGATAGGTTCATTCAGCAGATATTCCCTGGTCGTTCTATTCATTTGAAACGAGATGCAGTTCCAACATTGTTATTAGAAAGACGTTTAAGCAGATCAGTAAATTCTCAGAAAGGCGGAAACACCACGGAAAAAAACGTATGTTGTTTAGTACTTTACATTACATTTTCTTTCAAAGTATGAAAGACTCGACGTTTTTGTAACAGCTGTTTTGATCTTTAGATGAATGGAGAATCCGAGCTGTCAGTTGCTTGTTTGCCCCCTATCAAAAACTTTGCTTGCGGTTTATGTGGATTGGAATTTAATGAAGTGAGGCATTTGGCAACCCATATTAAAATTTGCAAGTATGGCGAGAATCCGACAGATCCATTGGGTGCAGAAAGACGTTTCAGCAGATCAGTAAATTCCCAGAAACGCGGAAACACCACGGAAAAAACGGTATGTTGTTTAGTACTTGACATTTTTTTTCAAGGTAAAATAGACTTGACATTTTTGGACAGCTGTTTTGATCTTTTCTATAGATGAATGAAGAATCTGACGTGACAGTTGCTTGTTCGCCCCTTATGAAAAACCTTGTTTGTGGTTTATGTGGATTCGAATTTAGTGATGAGAGGCATTTGACAACCCATATTAAAATTTGCAAGAATGGCAAGAATCCCACAGATCCGTTGGGTGCAGACACATGTTAGTTCTTTCTTTTATCGCTTCCGGTTTTATATTTCAACTTACAGCTTGCTTTTCTTGTCTAGGCCCCTTCGAATATGTTGATTGTACGCAGGTGTGTGAGAACCAAGTCGATCGTGTGGAGATCACAGATGTGGAAATATTTCGGAGCCAGGACCTGCTTGACGAACACAATATAAAATGTGAAACACTTGAATTGACGTAAGTATGTTCTCGGTTGTGCCCTGTACTCCCACAAATGATCTTGACTATAGCAATAACAAAAACGTGTCCGAAAGTACATATTTAGTTTATCGATAGGTGCAATTAATTTAGTTGAATCCCGATTAGCTACTTACTATGAAATGGGTTGAGACGGTTTTATATCTAAAAGGTATCCAGATTACACTTGAGCGATTAAATTAATTAGCCAGAATCCATTTTTCTTAACTTATTTTAGGTAAAAACGTGATTAACTTAGTATTTTTTAAAAATAGATATGCAATTTTTTGTTCTATATATTTTTTATAAACAGAGTAGACATTGATATTGCTCAAATTAGGGGGTGTCACCTGACCTGATGTACATGGGGATCTCGGAAACTGTTAGAGCTATGATGTCAGTTAAATGGGACAAAAGTTGTGTAAATATGATAACTTATCACATCAGTTTTCTTTTTTAAAATTTTTATGGATCACTAGAAATTACGGAAAAAGTAAAAACTGTTGATTTATTTTTTCTTGAATGACTTTGATATTATGATAAAGAAAATGTCAAAATGTTGTATTCTAACATAAGAGGATACTCTGAAGCCATTTTTGTTGTCGGAAAATGTTTTTGTTCGCAAGCTTGTGCTGGGTGTCATTCAACTTTTTTATTTCTTATGGATGGCATATTGAATTTTTACAGATTTGAATAGACTATTGAAAATGGTTTACAACCCTGTGTAACATGCTGTAGCGGATTACCCATAAGGCAATGAAGCTCATGCGTAGGTGCCCCGGGCTTTGGGGGACCCCCAGCCAAGACACTTCCCCATAATCTTTTTAATAAGTGACATAAACTTTTGATTATCTCAAGCAAAAACTTTTTCAATACTTTATGTTGAGTACGCAAATTGTGGACGTGGAAATATGTTGTACTTGTACATAACTATTTATGACAAGTTTATGTAAAACTACGTACTAAAACAAGTTAGAGACTTGGGTATCATAGTAAAATCATAGTAACACCAAAAAAAAAACACTTTGTTTCCACTTTGAGGGAGGCCCTGCCCTGCCCAATCAATATGTTGCTAAATAAAACACAACAAAAAAAGGTTGTGATTTTGTGTTAGTTACAACATATTAGATAGTCATTTTTTGACCAGTTCCGAAATTGCAGGTTGTGCTATTTTGTAACAATTCCGCTATCACAATGTTTGATTGACTAAAAATCAAACATTGTGATAGCGGAATTGTTACAAAATAGCACATGAATGTAGACGATGTATATATCGCGTAACTGCCGAATCACTAAACAAACACAGCCCATGAGGGGTATCATGAGGGATATAAAATTATAAATTTATTGACCAAAATATACACTGAAAAAAGTTTTAGGTAAATTTACTTCAAAATGATGGGTAATTTTGTCGCCCGAGGAATGACAGTAATTTTTCCATCAACAAGTAATTTTCCCATCCATTGTAAAATTACATTGTGAATTTACTTAGAATAGATTTGTTGAAAATTACTAGCGATATTTACAATGCGTTCATGGTAATATTAGAATATTGCAGAAAAATAGCTTCTTATATCTTTGCAATTGTTTATTAATTTACTATGTGGACATGTTTCGACAGTTTTAAACTGTTATCTTCAGCACATAATCTACAAAAAAGTACAATCAAAATTCACAAGAAAACCAACTGGTTGAGGCAAACCTACAGTCAAATCCGAAGCACAAACGGAACAAGCATCGGGACAGCCACCGCAAAGACTTGTAATTGGAGGCAAAACCAAACGGTGAGAAGTGGAAACGTGTCTAATTCAACGGAAACAAAAATGTTTTGTTCAGGCTAAGGAATATAAATAATAGTTATTGAACTTACATGTTACAGGCTAAAATGTCCTTCCAGACAATGTTATCGGTAAAACGGACCAGTTAAAAGTTAAAACAGCAAGCAATTATCTCCAAAATCAAATTTCAAATTCGGAGAATGTCAAATAAGTACACATCATTCATGTAGGCGGTTCGAACGAGACAGAGCGACTATGAATGGCCGGAAGGTCATTCAACACCTCAAGAAGATATAAAAACGCAGCAAAGCGATACGAATAGCCGCAAAATGCTTAAAATGGAGAATACAATAAATTTGAAAATGTATATCGTAAAACAAGATAGTGCATATTGCATAACTCTAATAATCAATCAAACGAAATATAAAGAACAGGAAAATTTAAACGTTAAAATAACACAACTATCAAAAAAATCATTTGAAGATATTGTTAAGAATAGAACAAAAAATATAACATAATACAAGTTTCAAGAGTGGGTAAATTTTTGGTTGTTGGCGAGACGAATATGGAAACTACTGTAGATAAGTGAAAAGGGGTTTGTAAATAAAGTTGGTTTGATCGTTGAGTAAAACGAAATTTGGCATTTGTTTATGTCGCTCGATCTCAAGTTGTTCCAACAAATCTAATCTGTAGCCCTTAGGGCATCTATGTAAAAGCTTAACATTAGTGTAATCTATATTATGACCTGTGTCCAATCTGTGTCTATAAAGATTAGAGGTAGATTGATTTCTGTGTTCTCAACAACAAAAAATTTACCCACTATTGAAACTTGTATTATATTATATTTTTTGTTCTATTCTTGACAATATTTTCAAAAGATTTTTTTGATAGTTGTGTTATTTTAACGTTTAAATTTTCCTGTTCTTTATATTTCGTTTGATTGATTATTAGAGTTATGCGATATGCACTATCTTGTTTTACGATATGCATTTTCAGATTTATTGTATTCTCCATTTTAAGCATTTTGCGGCTATTCGTATCGCTTTGCTGCGTTTTTATATCTTCTTGAGGTGTTGAAGGACCTTCCGGCCATTCATAGTCGCTCTGTCTCGTTCGAACCGCCTACATGAATGATGTGTACTTATTCGACATTCTCCGAATTTGAAATTTGATTTTGGAGATAGTTGCTTGCTGTTTTAACTTTTAACTGGTCCGTTTTACCGATAACATTGTCTGGAATGACAATTTAGCCTGTAACATGTAAGTTCAATAACTATTATTTATATTCCTTAGCCTGAACAAAACATTTTTGTTTCCGTTGAATTAGACACGTTTCCACTTGTCACCGTTTGGTTTTGTCTCCAATTGCTACGAGTCTTTGCGGTGGCTTTCCCGATGCTTGTTCCGTTTGTGCTTCGGATTTGACTGTAGGTTTGCCTCAACCAGTTGGTTTTCTTGTGAATTTTGATTGTACTTTTTTTTGTAGATTATGTGCTGAAGATGACAGTTTAAAACTGTCGAAACATGTCCACATAGTAAATTAATAAACAATTGCAAAGATATAAGAAGCTATTTTTCTGCAATATCCATTTACTTTGCACAATGGGCTTAAACCAAGTAATATTAGAATATGAACAGTACTGTTCCCTTCCATTTGTAGTAATTTTCCTTAGGATATATCCAATGGGAAATGGTAATTATTAAGTATATACTATATATAAATAAAAGATTTGTTTATCATTATGAACACATTTTATTTTTATTATGAATAATAATAAATCTATATAAATAAAAAAAACAATACAGGGTCATCAAAATGGAGCGTCTACGGGAAAAAAACCTTTTTTCCGCTAAGCGCATATCAAAATTTACTTCCACTTGGGGCGCGAAACAAATTCATATGCTAGGAGTGATCTGATTGGCTGTCTGCTTATCTTCTTCCTACTAGCAACACGCCATTGGCGTATCATGTGTGCAAGTCAGCTGATTTAAGGGGCTGTTATTTTAGTTCGTTGCAGTTCATTGTGCTATGTGTTTGTGAATGATTGTTCTTCAGGATGCCCTACATAAATGAACAAGACACGTTTATTGTGGAGACCTACTTCCGAAATTGCCAGAAAATGGGGAATGGTCCTTTTCGGTTACGTTGTGCGCCGAAGAGCTTATTCAAAAGTTTCCGGGTCAGTTCAATGTTTCTTCGTTACGACGACATATAAATCGTTTTGTAAACAAATTTTGATTGACAGGGTCAATAGATAGGAGGCCAGGCAGATGACAACCACAAAAATTAACCGAAGAAGTGCTACAAAATATTAGAGCTGAGGTTGTACGCAGCCCTAACAAATCAGTGCATAGGAGAGCGCAACAAGCGGGTAGGCAAGGCACACATTTATTGCTGGTTAAATTATAATGACGATAATTGTATAGCACATTTTCTGGCTAAAGCCCGGCACTCACTGCTTGCGATGCTATGCTACGCTGTGGGACTCCTTTTGTTGTAAACACAGCATGGCATAAGTAGATGCTTATTGAAACATAAATTTTAACATGCTTGCTGGTATAGCATAGCACAGCGTTGTATAGCATCGGAAACAATGGACGGCAGTCTTTAGTTTTTGTTGATTAATATCACCATGAGGTTTTTACTAATGTTTAATAATTAATGTAGTTTTGTAGGAACATCTTCTGGAACGATGTATACTGCAGTGCGAAAAAAGCTGAAGATGCATCCGTACAAAATATCGGTTGTCCAGGAACTGTATCCCCTTGATTTTGGTCGAAGTGTGCATTTTTGCAATTGGGCTAGGGACACCCTGGAAGATGATGTTAAGTCCTCCTTTTTTTCCGATGAAGCGTGGTTTCATTTAAGCGGTTACGTCAATTTCATTATTATTTGCTATATTGGTTATATCTTGTTAATAAATGTATTGATCAGTAATAGTGTATTTTCTTTTGAACATGCGTTTTCATTTTATTCATTTCTGAACTTTATGGGGATAATTTTATTTTTGTATAGGGCACTATATTTACGCGTATGTACATTCGGCTGCATATACTACACACTTTTGCTTCAGTACCCCTAGAGACGAGTCGCTCCGTTCAGATCGCAAATGGACGAAGTTTTGGTATGCGGTTAGCGGAAAACAGTATTGTTTTCATAGACGCTCCATTTTGATGACCCTGTATATGCATCCTACATATCGAAGAGAAAAAAAAATCTGTTGCACATTAAAAAAACATATTTTAAGATACAAATTTATTCAGTTTGTTGATGAATGTAATGGCCTTCCTCCTTGTAGTGGCTCCTCCACGTCCGGGTACAGTTTTAAGAAATACCTTTGGCACAATTTCATAGTTGTTCGTACTTCTTTGGGGTACTCCCTATTTAAAATAAATAACAATACAAATAAAAACGAAAATACTACGAGGAATGTATCCGCTTCTACGGCATTGTCAAAGTAAGACACGTGATAGTTCCATGCGAAGTACCGCACGTTCGACAGTTGTACGACATGATGTACTTACCCCTTATCCTGGTTTTATAATGAACCGCACTTCTATTACCTTCACTAGTAAATGAAACATATAACCCTTACGAGGTTTCAGGTTATGGCGCGGGTTGGTGCTGCACTTATAATATATGCGAGCTTGGAAACAACACCGAATTGACACCAATTAGCAGCGCGCAGGCGCGGAGGAACGGTTTACCGTGTTATCATAGTATAATTACTATACGAACTAGATTATTACTAAACAAGGTAATTATGCTACAAAATAGCGTACATTTACAGTGGATTTTTACTATTCGTACGGTATATTCAGAGTACAAACGTTAAAACTACTGTTTCCTTGTAATAGTACATAGATGTTTGGAAATTTACCCTTAAAGGAACGTAAATATAGACTTAAATTTTCACAAACACCTATAGTATTTTTACCGATACTTTTTTCAGTGTACTTGTGTCTTTACTTGATACATTAAATCGATTTAGGATTACCTATGAGAAAAAATATGTAACTAGTTTATTTAAAAATTTTGGAGGTTACACGGTCACGCGAGGGTGAACAACAATTGTCTTATCTTCCTCATTCGTACGTTCATGTGTTGTAAGTTGACGAATAAATCTGCATTCAAGGTAATAATAGGCTTTGATTTGACCACTATGCTGACTTGATATAATAGATAATATATAACTCAATGGATGTAATCCTCCTGTACAGCAACGGTTAATTAGCTAACAGGAAACTCCACTTTAATTAATTGGGTTATGTTTATATTTTGAAATTCGGTAGGGCTTTTGACGCAGCATTACCAGTTTTGTTAGGAAAAGTTGCTTAGCCAACTTCTTTTGTTCGGAAGTCTGGTAAGCTGGTTTCAAGGTTTTCAAGATCGCTTGTCAGAAAAGGTCAGTAGTTAAGGATAGTAAGTTGTATTTTGGTAATTGACTCTACGATAAGAGGTTGTTTTGACGTCCCACAAATTTGGCCCACAAATTTCACATCCCCATTGTTACTGTAAATTAAATGTATAATTAAATACTGTATTCCAAGCTCGTGTACACACAACTTGGAGGGACTCCTGTTTGACCTAAATTTCGTAACAACCATGACGCAAATCATTCAAAGCTCTCATTGGCCAGCAGGGCCGCGTCGAGGGTTTTACGGGCCCTAGGCACACCTGAAATTCCGGGCCCATCAACCTACATACTGTATATGATATAAGACCAATAATAAAAATATTTTTTAAAGAAATAAAAATCGCATTTTTTAAGTTGTTAATTTTTCTTAAAATTTTTAATGTATATATGTTATACAAACCTAAAATGCTCTTTTTCAAATTTTGGCTTCAATAATTAATGTTTTGATGATATCATCATAGTAGAGGGTTTTTAGATAATCCTTTTCAATATACTATAGTATTGCAAGCGCGTTGAGTTTTTACTCTGAAAGTGTACTACGCAAATAATTTTTTACCAACTTAAAATAGAAAATGAACCCTCGGCATTGCTGACTGGTTGTGTTAAAAACAGATCTTAAAATTATTTCGGAGAGGTGGATTAAATTTTGTTATCTAAAATATAGTTTAACTTCTCTGAAGCAAATCCCATTCTCTGCAATTTTTAATAAATAATACTGTTCTATTTATATTTTTTGTCATAAGTCTATAAAATTTGGGTAACTATAATAAAATATCTTTTGTTATTTTTATAATTATGTGGTACAATAACTTAATTAAAATTACATTATTAAAACTATAAGCAGTCGCTTTATAATCGAGTGTAGGTAAATTTAGTTTTCTTGTCATTTTTTTTTTTAGTTTGTTCACTGTTTTAATTCACTTAAAAGTGTTGTGGGTACTGCAGTTTATGTTACAGTTATTCTTATTTTTCTCTCCTTATCATTAACATTCAGACTATCTTAAAAATTATATAGATAAAAAATGAACGAAAATCTTAAATACTTGGTCACTTTTATCTTGTTTATTTGAAGAGATACAAGAGTTAAATTTGGGCAAACGTATTTTTGCTGATCAAAGCAATTTCCAGATATCAACAAAAAATAACATTTCAATTTTCGTTATTAATTTTGTACATGCATTAATTCTTGAATGTACTTTTGTCTACAAATATATGAAAAGCAACCAGTTCCCGAAAACGGGTTTTACAAATTGTTTTATCTTATTTAGGGAAGTTTTGAGAATTATTTTCATTGACATGTGAATTCCCAAAAACATATAAAAGCCATGCTATTTTTTATAATTTTTTTTCACTATAGAAATGAAGCGTTTGGTATATTGCGGTGCGGTTTTGAGAATACTCGACATTGTTCGACCATTTTTGTGTCTCGCAAAGAATGATTACGATTTTTTTTTTTTAGATTTTAGCCAAAAATCTCAAAATTGGTATCAAAATACCAACTACATATCTTCTTTTTTTCGCACTGAATTCTTTAGGTAGGCTGAAATGTAATCTTGAATCTTGGAACTTCAATGCAAAGAAGATTGTCATAGTGATGACAAAATAAAAAATAAATCGACTTCGAATTACAATTCTAAGTTATAGATAGTCATAGATAGTCCACTGACTATGTGACGTGTTATTTCATTACTGTTAAACATACAAAAATCAACAAATTTTCTAAAATTATATATAACTTCGAATTGTAATTCGAAGTCGATTTATTTATTACACAATTATTGGGCCCTAGCCACTATTTTATGTAGGTAGAAGGGGGCCGCTTACGGGCCCCCTTTCGCCGGGCCCTAGGCAGATGCCTATTTTGCCTACTGGTAAACGCGGCCCTATCGGCCAGTGAGATATAAACCAAAGGTGTATGTATTAAAACCACACATCGTAGTAATCAACTTAATATTTATTCCTATTATTGCTCTCAACTATGTACAACATATACGTTCAATGACATGTGGTCGTCTGGTATTGAAGAGCGCACTTGTCGTCATACCTTCGGACATGCGCTATATTATCAACATCTATAAAATAACATATATAACATGAGAGTCACGGTACAACGTGGTATCCGTGTTTAGTACTGTGACTGTGACTGTCGCCTCTCCAATGGCAAGGCGCAATTTGTTACAATTGACTTAATCATGTGTTTTTATTATCTGATGATGACGACATGGTCAAACCAGTAAAATAATGAACCTGCTTATTGATTAGATCTAAACAACATTATTTCTTTGGTTATTCCTAATTTTTCTTGAAAATGTCCTTCCCCTGGCTATGGTTCCTGTCTCATACATGGCCAGGGGACATAGAAAGTGACCATGGGTGATACATCTATTACTATACTAAATAATCAAAAATAAATAGTAATAAATAAATAAGTTTGGTGCGTAAGCATATATGCTAATCAATATTGATTTTGAATAATGAATTCATTGTAAAGTAGGTCTATTCCCCTTGCCAATGTATTTTCCCTGTCGATGCATTTTGTTTAATTACGTGAAACACATCGAAGGAGTTTGATGCAAATATTCTAAAAATTTATTATTATTATTAAAATAATAATACAGGAAAAACACAGAAGTGTGATGATGACAGCTGATTTGACAGAATAGATATTAATAATTATTGACATAATAGGTCTGTTTTGGTTGCCTACAGTCTACACTGTTATGAAAAAGTGTACACCTCAGCATTTTGGTTGCATTGTGTAATTTTGAAGTGCATGTTTACGCCTAACCTACAAACTTGAGTTGTGTTGGACCAGTGGCTTAGCTACCATGGAGAGCAGTTGGAGCAAACTGCTCCCTGCGTGCGAGTTATGGGGGCGCAAAGGTCAAAATAAAAATGTGGAAAAAAACAATTGTATACAAAATCGATTGGACGGGATTGCTAAATAAATAAAAAATCTAACTAATTTCTAAATATTAATGTTTTGACCATTTGAGCACTTTTATAATTTTGTTTAAAATATTTTATTTATATTAGATATTTACAAAGGTATTTATACTACTTTGTACGTTCAACCTTTTAGACACCTAAAGCTGTATGTAAATGTTCGTTTACTTTCAAGCAAGCGCGATCTAATATATTTAGCTCTGCATATTCCGTTCATTTACTTTGTGTAGTGCAAGAATTTCAAATTTGATTCCTGAATGTTATGTAATTTTGGAAAATCAAAAAAAATTCAAGAAAGACATACTAACATAAAAAACGTTTTGATAAAAATATCCTTGGAAATTTCTTGATTTTTATTGTCATGTCAGGGGGCTTTGCATTTTAAGAGGACAAATCCATTTTTGGCAATAAGTACGTTAACGCCGCGGTCTGTGTCAGGACTATTAGGAATGCGAGTGTGAGTCGTTAAGGATTGCTTGGTGAGAAGAATGTCAAAGACGGCCTTGGACAGTTTGGTTAACATCGTGGTTACCGTAATAATATGATTATTGATAATTAACGATTGATGTCATTGTAAGCCGTTGTATGTAGTTGCAATAAATGTGTTACGAGTTCCTAGGCTATTCTTAACAAGTAGACCATCAGTTATTGTATTTGTGAAAACAATCACTACAATTACTATATATTCATTTAGCCATAACGGATCAATGCTTTCAATCAAAAGTCATCTAATGTGAGATATTTCGGAAACAAATGCTGATCGGGAAATAACTTATCTCACAATTTTTACTTATACTCTAAGAGCCAGTGGCCAGCAGACTTACTGTATTTTGTTAAACCTTATATTTTTATAACTTACTCTCTTGTAGGGACTTGTTAGTTGTACAAGCGTGGCGGTTCCTATCGAGTCAGTGAGGCATGGAAGGTATAAAAGTTAGGCTGACTTCAACTCATAGCGATAAAGCTGCCACTTGGATATTTTAAAACACTTAATTATTGTTTTTGAAAAAAAAAAAACAATGGCAGACAGCTGTGGTGGTTCCAGGGATTCATAAACATAAATGTGATTTTTTTTGTTGCCTTGGTAATAAAAATTGACGATCTATATGTTTTTGTGTTCAGAATGTCATCCTGATTGAAAGTATCCAGTGAACTGTATATACTACGTATAACTGGAAAGGACCCGTAATGGTAAATAAGTGAGGCAAATGCATTTGGTATGTAACCCGCTGTAATGTTGGCTAGCCATCTCTTTCTATCACATACGGTACTAAGACCGTATGGGGTTTGAATTTAACTTTTTTATTTGTAATATCTTTTTCAATTTGATTGGAACAAATTAATCAACCCTTAACTCCTGCAGAGACTTAAATACATGATATAATAATCGCAGATTTAATAAAAGTTATATTTTATTCATATAATCCGCCTAATTAAAATTTACAGACTAGGCATAAAAGACGGAGACACTCAAATTTGCACTAATTAAACTGGGCTTCGTAATGCCATGTCAGGAGTCAGTACCCTGTCATGTCACATTAATGTCATTTTGATGTAAGAAATAAAAATGTCACAATTGAATGAATTTCAGAAGGCAATAATTCAAACTTCGTGATGAAATCAGCATTCGAGAAATTACTACTGAATTAACGATGTAGTGTACCGTAGGTTCGGAATCCCAGAGTTAATACGCGCTGTAGAGATATGAAATTTTTACAGTGGTTTTCTGATGTAGTATTGCATATTGGAAAGTATATAAAAGTAATAAAATATTAGATAACGACATTATGTTTTTTTGCTATACATTATTATTTTATCAAAATGACTTTCCAAAATAGAACATTAAAAAATAGAAAGGTTTTACCTATGAACTTAGTTTAAATTATTTATTGTTTTTACGTGATTTCGAACCCGCGATTTAGAAACAAATTGGTTTTTCTCAGACACCCTTGACACCACCGTTTGTTTCATGTGTTTTTTTACGTCCTATATCACCTGTGGTTAGTTTCCATTGCAAATAGTTTCTTTCTAAACACTAACAAAAATTTTCATTGGTGGGGTATACTTGCTCCTTAAGTGTCGTCAAGAATACCGCGAAGAATAAAATTGATGAAACCGAAACAAATTTGTAGGTTAACAAATACTGTCAGAATTTAGACGTCATAGGTTAACAAATACTGTCAAAGGAAATGTTACACTACAAAAATTGTTGAGAATATAAGTGCCTAATTTCACTTTGCTGTCCCTGTTTTTTATGCTCGCGATGATACTCTCAAATTATATATTAGTAGTTATTCCTTAATTTGAAACATTTGCAGTCCAATAACTAAATGCACTTTGTATTACTGAATTAAGGAAATGCATTCTGACATTAAAAGAAGTCCACACGATGCTGATTATATTTATTCGATATGTAATGTTTAAAAATATAAATTATTTTTCACATTTTAAAAATTTTTATTCATTCGAAATATGTATACATTGAGCGCATTGTTATTTGAAAAATGTCGTCGATTTTTAATTATCAAAATATACATATTTACATCAAATTTGATTTCCGACTTTCAATTGTTTCATTTTTTGTACAGATATTGATATCAATAGGGTATTCCGGTGTTTTTGAAATTGTCATTTTTTACAAAGTATGGGTGCTAGTGTTTGCTACTTCACAAGTAAAATATCAAACATTGTTTTAAATTAAGAGAAATCGTTGTTTGAAGTTTGAATTAGGATTGGTCTTTGTGACGTCACAAAGACCGCTCAAAGTGAGCGACTTGACAACGTTGCTATATCTAGGGTGCACGTAGTAAATTTTTGTCTTCTGTTGTGTCAACGTTTAGAATCGCTCGTTTGTTGACACCTGCTTTGGTTATTGAGGTTATATCAAACACTTGTTCAAAATGTATAAACACGAACGCCGACATTGTTCTGTGCCGGGTTGTAACAGCAGTAGAACAGTAACTCCTGATAAGATTTTCTTTACATTGCCGACTAGCGAGATGAGAGATGTTTGGCTTCAAGTTTCAATGATCAAATCATCTCTCTAAAAAGTTACCTTTATTCGTTGTCAAACAACAGGGTCGCCAACCGTCAACTTGGCCGATCAGCTGTTCGAGAGCTGTCCGCTGTTGCCACCGCTACTAGGGATCGGTAATCATCGTGTATTTCCGAGGGTGGTCGGTGAATTCAAACGAAATGCACTTTTAATTGCAATTATCTCATAGAAAAACTAAATAAAAAAGCTCATAGCTTAACTTGTTGAATCCTCATAAATTGTACAATAGGTTAAACCGAATATCTGCTTAAATTTTGACATGACCGGAATACCCTATTATAGTTACATTAAAAAAAAAATCGAGAAGAAAACAGTTGAAAGTTAGAGTTATATTGATACCTTTTGTTTGTTTATGGTAAGCGAATAGGCGTTTTCAAAAGCTGCATATCTACTCAGGTTATTGCGTTTTTACCTTTTCTTTTTATGAAGCCGCGTGCACCCCACTTAAAGAATCGCTGTAAATGCATCAAAAACATTTGGGAACAAATTTTCGGAATTTCAGGTAAAAATACAAAGATTTAGGTTTCACATGAGACCATTTCGAGGTTTCCAGGACAATGGGTTCAGCTGGAATAAAATAAAAAAGCCAAACACTACTGCTTTCCGCTATCTACCTACGGTAGTCAGACAGTGTCACAAAGCCCAGGTCATCGCTCTGGATCTTTTCCTTGCGCCTGCCTCAAAGCTTGCCAGCCAATATAAAGCGCGGGTCCCTTCCAGTTATACGTACTATATACAGTTCACTGAAAATATCGTACAAATAATATAGGGTGCCATTTAAAATTTCACGGTTTTTTTTATTATAAATTTTGTATAAAAATTTGATGTTGCAATCAAATAAGCGTGAGGTTGGTGACTTACATTAAAGATCCAACAGTTAGGTTTAATATTATGTTGTGTTAATTGTCATAGCAGGTAAGCGGCCCTGCTATGACAATCATATCAATTCATATCGAGTGCAAAAAAAAAGATTTACATTTTTGCCCCGATTTCTACCAGTAGAAACCGACTTTCGACAACTACAAGGAAATTTATACATTTCTAAAATACACTTATCTTCTGTCTAATGTCCAGGGGGCCACAGCACTTAAGGTGACATTAAATTTTGGTATTGTCCAATAAATTAACAGCCAGGAGATTGGGGTGCAGTTCCAGACGGCAAAGGTACTTCTCACACACTTAGTTTCTTCTAACACGTAAGGGATCTTGAGACCGCTGTGTAAAGTCTGGTTACTCACAAACCAAGGAGCACCAGTTATTGTTCGAAGCACTTTTGACTGAAAGTTTTGGAGCTTGTTGATATTTGTAGTACTTATTTAAAATCAGCTGTGAACTAGGAACAGCATTATCACTGTCACCATATTATTAACCTATAAAGGTGCATTTAAATTAGAGCGAACAGAAGCGAACGAACGATGGAACGAATTCGCAGGTATTTACCGGCAGGCGTTGGAATATCTAGGAACAAACTCGTTCGAATTCGTTCGTTCGCTTCTGTTCGCTCTAATTTAAATGCACATTTATATGAACAACATGTTCAGTTAATTTACTATAGGGGCCCTACACATATTGTAAATTAATTACTGCTGCAAGATTTGTCAATATTTTTTATGATTATATTTATATTACTGTGAGAAATTTACAAAAATATATATGGCATGTCCTGATTAAATACGCATAATAGACGGATGTAAAATTGAACAATACATGTCGTTTCTGAGTTATATGAGATAATATTTTTGGGTCTGTGTTGTTGTTAGAAAATCATGAAAAAAGTTTTATTTTTAAGACCAGTGGTAGAGGAATAAAATGAAAGTTTACACCAGTCGATATTGTGTATTGAAACGACGGTACATATGCTATTTATTCATGCTACTTTCCGTTCGATGCATTCCTTTTAAGACGTGACAGTAGAGGCAGTTAAGAACCTATTTAACCATATTTAGCACTAGCATAGTATATTATTTGACAAGCACATAACTAAGGATATAAATCGCGAGCATGAAGTTTATAGGCGAGCGTGTAAACTTCCGACTCACAAATTCCATTTAATATCAAACATTTTAAATGTATTTGTTAATGATGGCGAGGCGAACTGTCACATAACTGTCATCCACATAGGTTTTGACAGACTTTGACACTAGCGTTATATAATGATGACAGTTCGTTCAAATAATGAAGTCATTATTTGAACGAACAGTCATTATTATACAACGCTAGTGTCATTATAATCATTGGCACTGTATAATGATGGGAATTATATAGTCATGGATACGTATGCAATGAACTTATTATATGTGAGTCGTAGATAAAAACTATTATTTTTAGTATTATTTCAAAATTGTCTAATACTTATGCTTATTGTATCCATGAAAACTTTCGAAATGTGATCATCTTTCAAGCTGATACGGTCGTTTTTTTAGTGGTATGACCCTAATACGCATGTCTTGAACCCAGATTCGCATTCCGTATAAACACATTTATCGAAAACGCCCAACCAGTTTCTATTCACAAGCTTACTATTGTCTCTCTTCAATAATAATCCATTTTAATGCAGAGAACTGTGTATGAGAGTAGGTGCTTTCGATGTATTTTCTTGCCCTGAATATAAATCCGATTCGCTTCAAGCAACAAATTTTCAGGAAATTCACATACAAGTAAAAAGTTTAAGGTTTTTTTCGGATGATTTTTAAGAGTCTAGGTCATCAGGGTTGTTTGCTATACATGATCCAAAACGGAAAAATATACGTACATAACGGCATACGACATAAAGATGCATTGAACATAAAATTGTCCATATCTTGATAACCGTAATCATTTGTATATAGCTAAATATGGTTAAATATGTTCTAAATTACCTCTACTATTACGGTTTCAAGGAATTGCATCAAATTGCATATAAGCCCGTACATCAATTTTTTGATTTTCCTTTATAACGTGATAGAAATAAAATCACAAAAACCGCATCCGCACCTATCCGCAGCAGATTTTGCAGTAGTTGTAATGTCAAATATGTGTACTATAATTTGAACCACTTTCAAGAGCTTAATTAAGCTAAACACTAAACACTCAAATTCTGCATAAAACTGTTTTTTTATAATAGCAAATGTTCTCGGCCCTGCAATAAACAAAATTGTGGGTAAATTTTAATAAAAACAATGTCGAATGAAAGTTTATACTTGGTTCTAAAGAAGGTATAACAAAAAAGTCAAATTTTTCCTTAACACAAAATTACAAGCGTTTTCAAGAGCGTCAACTTATGTGCATCTATGTTTAGCCATAGTAAACTCACTTTTGGCTGACAAGGACACGTGGCGCAGGGCTCAGGTGAAAAAATATTGCCGCCTTTTAATACATCGGTCCTTTACCTATCCCAGAAACTGGTTTACTTTTTGGAATTTAACAATTTAGAAATTTGATTTATGGCCAGCTTTTTGGGTCAAATACCCCAATGTGAGCCGCAACGAACAAACCTTATGATTGTAAAGGTGACAATTTACAGAATACTACTCAGATTGGCACCAATCTCTCTTAATATTACTAAGTTTTTACCTTGTTGTCAAATCGCGTATGCCTTCAGGTAGGTGTGTCCTACAAACATGCGGTGCAAACGAACGCCAACTTACGCTCGGATTAATTTTAAGTTATTCTTACGGACCAAGTATAGTGACGTGACCGCACCGTACTAACGTAGCGTAAAAAGATCAATGTACATAATTTCCACTTCGCGATTATAGTGACGCTCCGTAAACTGTAAAGTTCGTTCTCGACCGCAACGAATTTCATCTCCTGCGTGTTATGTCTTACGTTTTCCGGCATATGCGCGCGTATGGCGCCATCTGTACGTGTACCGGCGAGTGAATAGCAGTTTCCAGTAAGTTGTAGGTTAACTGATAGCATTTTGATAGTTTGTGACAACGAGAACACAGAACGAGAACGACTTCAGAATGAATTGTTTCTGCAACAAGCCCAGCGTCCATAATTTATTATATCTACCACGACCTACCACTGATTAATACAATCAACAATAACACTGATATGTGAGGTTATGTGCCGTTGTGTATATACGTCTCCGCTAGATGGCGCTCAATTTCTTTGAGATCATTGCTGCACCATAAATACTAATTTCGTCGGCCTGAACGGCAAGCGGTACGGCACGTTACGGATTGCGTTTTTGTGGCACTATACTTGGTCCCTTAAAGTTAGGCCTGGCTTAGCCAATACGGTGCAAACGGACATAAGTGTTTCAAACTTTTTTCTTTTAGGCTCACTCTAGTAAACGATCGGAGACGTAGATTGAGAAGTTATCGTTGTATGTGACTAGATGCTGACCAATTATAGCGTGGTATTCAGAGTACCATAGTGTGGTATTCGGAAAAACCGCAATTAAAACCACCCCGACCTTTGCTAATCTGAACTTCCGATGGAGTTTGCTAAGATTCAACTTAAAAGGCCGTTTCAAATTTGATAATTTTTGTATCGTTTTAAACATAAAGTAAGAATGATGATTATGAAATTTGATCGTGTAATCGAATGAAACTATTTCATTCTATTATTTATTATATTTACCGACTCCACATGTGTGACGTGTGTTAGACCCTTGACATATTTACATACGTGTACTATTTTTGGCTCATTAGATTTATGTTATTTTCTAGAGTTGACGAAAAATCTGAAGAAACCGACTTTACCGAAACTTATATTTCTGACACATACACTGGGCAACCAATCGTTCATCTGAAGACAGAAACACCTGAAGAACCAATCAAGTGCGACTACAAAGCTGTAAAATCAAGCCAACTTGAAGAGCGTATCAAAGTACTCAAGAAAAAAAAGCCGCTCCGGCGAATTAAAGAAATACAAGGTAAATGCACCATTTGTGACTTTACTAGTGCATATTCTCTTACAAGGCATATGCGAACTCATACAGGAGAGAAACCATATAAATGCACTTTGTGTGATAATGCTTATACAGAACGTTGTAAGTTGACACATCATATGAAAAAGCATACAGGAGAGAAACCATTCAAATGCAGCGAATGTGACATTGCTGGTGTAAACAGTAATTATCTTACAGTGCACATGAGAATGCATACAGGAGAGAAACCTTTTAAATGCACTGTGTGTGATAATGCTTTTGCACAACGTAGTAAATTGACACAGCATATAAAAAGCCATACAGGAGAGAGACCTTTTAAATGCCCCTTATGTGACTATGCTAGTACAACACGTTCACTTCTTACACGTCATATGCTCACTCATGGAGCAGAGAAACCATTTAAATGCAGCTTGTGTAATTATTCTTGTACAGATCGTTATAATCTGATGCTACATATGAGAAGGCATACAGGAGAGAGGCCATTTAAATGCACCATCTGTGATTATACTTGTACACAACGGGGATATCTTAGATATCATATGCAGACTCATGCAGCAGAGAAACAATTTAAATGTACCTTATGTGATTATGCCTGTGGACGGAGAACTCGTCTTAGAGAGCATATGAGAAAGCACACAAAGAAACAATTTCAATGTACGTTATGTGATTATGCTGGTACTGATCGTTATAAGCTGATGCTACATATGCGAAGGCATACAGGAGAGAAACCATTTAAATGCACCATCTGTGATTATGCTTGTCCACGACGGGAATATCTTACATATCATATGCAGACTCATGCAGCAGTGAAAGAATTTAAATGTACCATATGTGATTATGCTTGTGCACGGAAAGCTCGTCTTAGAGAGCATATTAAGAAAAAGCACATGAAAAAGCAATTTCAATGCACGTTATGTCATTATTCAACTGCAAAAAATAATCGGCTTGTACTGCATAATATGCTAATGCACGGCATATGCGAAAACATCGAAAGGGAAAGCAATTAAATTAAATATTGTAAGAAAAACCATTTAAATTAAGGTGATCATTAGTATTTTGTTGAACAGGAAGACATTTATGAGGACCGCTTTTTTATAAAACCGCATAAAAATTAATGCTCTATCACCCTATGGAGAACATTTGGTTAATGTCCCCATAATGAAATAAAATTATATTTGGGAGGAGGAAAAGTTAAAACGTCTATCTGGACCATAGACAACGTATACTTATAGACCGGCAACAGTCGGCTTTGGCCGTGACCCGATTTTTCTGCGCGAGAGTGATAGAAGAGAAAGAGAGGTTGTCACGCCACTCTCAAACAGAGATGGCGCTGATGCTCAACCGCCTCAAAGAATCCTACTTTAGCTACGTCCGGGAAATAAAAAGCGCGTTTTTCGAATTAACGTCTTGTCCGATATACATACTTAAATAGTATATTATTATACAAGTTTTATAAGACGTCAAATTGGCGCACGAGTTGTTTTGGGCACGACGAGCGTAGCGAGGAGTGCGCAAATGGAAGGAGTGCGCCAATACGTCTTATAAAACGAGTGTAATATACTATTTTTTCTACTTTGCGTCATTAATTTTATATAAATTTAGAAATTGTGGTTACTATATCGCGCTAAATTAGAATCTAGGGTATTTTGCGGGTACCACGTGGTAGCACTGTAGTAACTGTCAACTTCGTTAAGGATGATATCGATGAGATAAAATCATGACAAAATCTAATTGTGAATAATTTTACTCTACTTTAGCCTACAAGTTTGAATAAATATTCAGCGAGGTCGCAACGATGATCATAATGGAGCTTGGGGCAACACTTTGAACCCTACTGTGATAAATACATAAAACTTAACATAAAAAGTTAACAATTTTAAAATAGTGGTTTCGTAAGTATAATAATCAGAATAGAAGTGTTTGGCGGTGACTGATTAGTTACTTCGAAGAACAAGAACTTAACAAAAAATAATCGGCTTGTACTGCATAATATGCTAATGCACGGCATATGCGAAAACATCGAAAGGGAAAGCAATTAAATTAAATATTGTAAGAAAAACCATTTAAATTAAGGTGATCATTAGTATTTTGTTGAACAGGAAGACATTTATGAGGACCGCTTTTTTATAAAACCGCATAAAAATTAATGCTCTATCACCCTATGGAGAACATTTGGTTAATGTCCCCATAATGAAATAAAATTATATTTGGGAGGAGGAAAAGTTAAAACGTCTATCTGGACCATAGACAACGTATACTTATAGACCGGCAACAGTCGGCTTTGGCCGTGACCCGATTTTTCTGCGCGAGAGTGATAGAAGAGAAAGAGAGGTTGTCACGCCACTCTCAAACAGAGATGGCGCTGATGCTCAACCGCCTCAAAGAATCCTACTTTAGCTACGTCCGGGAAATAAAAAGCGCGTTTTTCGAATTAACGTCTTGTCCGATATACATACTTAAATAGTATATTATTATACAAGTTTTATAAGACGTCAAATTGGCGCACGAGTTGTTTTGGGCACGACGAGCGTAGCGAGGAGTGCCCAAATGGAAGGAGTGCGCCAATACGTCATATAAAACGAGTGTAATATACTATTTTTTCTACTTTGCGTCATTAATTTTATATAAATTTAGAAATTGTGGTTACTATATCGCGCTAAATTAGAATCTAGGGTATTTTGCGGGTACCACGTGGTAGCACTGTAGTAACTGTCAACTTCGTTAAGGATGATATCGATGAGATAAAATCATGACAAAATCTAATTGTGAATAATTTTACTCTACTTTAGCCTACAAGTTTGAATAAATATTCAGCGAGGTCGCAACGATGATCATAATGGAGCTTGGGGCAACACTTTTAACCCTACTGTGATAAATACATAAAACAACATAAAAAGTTAACAATTTTAAAATAGTGGTTTCGTAAGTATAATAATCAGAATAGAAGTGTTTGGCGGTGACTGATTAGTTACTTCGAAGAACAAGAACTTACTAAAGAATTGTTATAACGCTTAACGTTTAATAGCGGTGTCTACCTAATTCCGCTACGTAACCGTTGCGGCTTATATATTTACAAGCACTTATAATTGAAACCCAATTCTAATTTCGGCAAAGTAGTTTATTAGAATAAATTATACTTAGTAAAATTACATGTGATGGAGGTAATACAAATACGTTGCACACAACCAGAACTAAGACGAAGTCGAAAGCGACGGACAAAAACGAATATGAATTGAACCGAGCATCCAAGCGTCCAAAAACTTATATGTTACATAAACCTCTACCTCTACAGAGAAATCCTCTACACTTTAAATGTACGATAGCTTCGTACATGTATGCTGATAAACCATTTATTGCGCATATACAATCTCGCAGCAGTAATTAAAATCGTTCGTATCTACGATGTAGGTTTGATCTTCGCATAATACCTTATTAAAGTAAATGTGGTCCTTGAATTATATCTGAAAAGGGGATTTGATGTTTAGTTGAAAAGAATGATAACGATCACTTACTAGAGTCGTAAAACATCACCGTAAACGTCATGCTGGCGTATTTTGATGAACACAGCAAAACTAAGAAAGCCCCAATCCTTTGGCCATACTATAGCAGGCTACACCCATGTTTAAATATGTATAGAATATTGATATTTCGCAGTTTATGTGATTGCAAGCGATTAAGAAGATGCAGTGTGCGGTTATGTTGGGTTATGTATTGTACGTTTGACATATGGCATTTGATATCACTGTGTACCAATCAGACAAAAATAGTAGTGTTCGATTGCTGCCGCGCTTAGTTGTGGTTAGTTCTTTTATGGTTCTGTTCAACTGATTCCACCAATAGGAAGCAAGTATTTCAAATTTGCGCTCAGATTGAACTGAGCGCGGCCGGCAATCGAACACTACTAATGTTACTGTTTTCGGTATTACAATGTGTTAATTGTAACACCGAAAACAGTGTTACAATGTGTGCATTGCGAATGCAAAGTAGAAAAACAATATTTAAATGATACTGTCATGAGTAGACACGCAAAAACTATGGTATCTACGATGAATGACTCATTTAAATACAAGCTGGTTTTAGTATGCAGATTGGACAAGCCGTAGTCAATAATTAGTTATTAATTAAAGATCTTGCAGTGCAAAATTTAATTAATATGTCATTACTTCGAAAAACGCATCTTTTTATTTCACCCACATAACTATGCTTTACAAGTCCTATGCATTCAATTTATTTAGTTGATGGGCGAAATAAGAAGCAATCATTGACAATAATACATATTTATTAACAAAAAATACATATATAAACATTTAGACAGTCGATTTTGGGCTAAATACCTTTATAACACTGGTAAGGAATCGCATCATGCATTAAATTTGTCCTACAGGTTCTACCAGAATTTGGAACTCTCCACTTTGTTGAAAAGAGCAGGTCACACTCTGTAATTCTTCCTGAGGCGCGCAAGTCCCAGGTTTCACAAATCCGCTGGGTTAAGTTGATTCAACCAAAAACCAAAGAGCTGCAAGTCAAATTCAATGTTACTTAGTTTAATAGTAAAATGATATATCAATTGGCGGACAGCTCTGAGAATATAATACAAACAATAAACTACTTTATCTTTACTTACATTTGGATCCTTTGCAAAAGTATGCTTATGCATTGCTTTTCCGGTTGACGGACAAGTCCGTACGCAGCAGTGACATATCATATTGACATTAATTCAAATACAAAACACGACGAACCACTATAGGCGATTTCGCGTGGCTAAACGGTTCGATTTGGTTCCGGTTGGCGGTTGGATGTGGTTGACAGAGCGGTTCTAAATCGTCATCATTTTTAAAACGTCAGTAACCGCTCGACGGAAAATGATCCGGTTCAATTCACAGGTTAGGTGCCCCACTTACTGTTAAATATGACAGTAATGACATACGCAGTGGTCTACCGCGCATTCTGACAACGACATACCTATCCATTTTACCAGCATTTTACAACTTATAACCTAAAAATGACAACCTAAACGAACCGATATTTCAAACCGGCTTGCCAGGCAGGTTCAAGATTTTGACGGACCGAATCGAACCAACTGCAATCGCTACGTCATCAATCGCCATGTGAAAACGGTTGGTTCAAATCGGTAGTCGAACCGCAACCGAACCGTTCCACGCGAAATCGCTTTATGCATGTGTCACAATGGCAAATAAATTCTTGCGGTTCGATAGTACATTGCCGATATTATCGACAGAGTGACAACAACGCCATCTCACACAACCTACTTAACTACCCTACAGTTCAAAGCGTCTATGCACTTTACCCTACTTGCAGGCGTCCTCGCGCACTCACTGGGACACATCCTGAGCTATTTTCCGAAGCAGCGGTTTCTTTCCTGCGGCTCCTCCCCAGACTACGGTGTATCCAGAAATCCGTGGTCCGGTGTTTCCGGGACCCTTTTCTCTCATACTCCGGTTTTCCGGGAGCATTCCCGCGCCGGTTTTCCGGTCGCTTTCATTCCTGTTTGCTTTCCTTGCCGTCTGCCCGTAGACCGTCCCTGTCCCTTATAACTAAGGGGCGGGAGGTTCTCTCTCTCCTCGTCGCCTGTCTTCCTCGTCCTTTCGTCGGAGTATCGTTCCTATGGTACGGGTAATCTGCTCCCACGCTTCCGTGCTTTGCAGCATTCTCCGTACCATTCCTCCTACACTGAGGTCATCCCCGCATGGGCACTCCCTTCTATAGACTTCCCAGCGGGGACATACAAATAGCGTGTGCTCCGGGGTGTCCTCTTCCTCTCCACAGTGTCTGCATTCGGGGCCGTCCCTCCTCTTAACTTTGTAGAGGTAGGCTCCAAAGCATCCGTGCCCAGTTAGGGCTTGGGTGAGCAATCATTGACAATAATACATATTTATTAACAAAAAATACATATATAAACATTTAGACAGTCGATTTTGGGCTAAATACCTTTCTAACACTGGTAAGGAATCGCATCATGCATTAAATTTGTCCTACAGGTTCTACCAGAATTTGGAACTCTCCACTTTGTTCAAAAGAGGCGCGCAAGTCCCAGGTTTCACAAATCCGCTGGGTTAAGTTGATTCAACCAAAAACCAAAGAGCTGCAAGTCAAATTCAATGTTACTTAGTTTAATAGTAAAATGATATATCAATTGGCGGACAGCCCTGAGAATATACTACAAACAATAAACTACTTTATCTTTACTTACATTTGGATCCTTTGCAAAAGTATGCTTATGCATTGCTTTTCCGGTTGACGGACAAGTCCGTACGCAGCAGTGACATATCATATTGACATTAATTCAAATACAAAACACGACGAACCACTATGCATGTGTCACAATAGGCGATTTCGCGTGGAACGGTTCGGTTGCGGTTCGACTACCGATTTGAACCAACCATTTTCACATGGCGATTGATGACGTAGCGGTTGCAGTTGGTTCGATTCGGTCCGTCAAAATCTTGAACCTGCCTGGCAAGACGGTTTGAAATATCGGTTCGTTTGGGTTGTCATTTTTAGGTTATAAGTTGTAAAATGCTGGTAAAATGGATAGGTATGTCGTTGTCGGAATGCGCGGTAGACCACTGCGTATGTCATTACTGTCATATTTAACAGTCAGTGGGGCACCTAACCTATGAATTGAACCGGATCATTTTCCGTCGAGCGGTTACTGACGTTTTAAAAATGATGACGATTTAGAACCGCTCTGTCAACCACATCCAACCGCCAACCGGAACCAAATCGAACCGTTTAGCCACGCGAAATCGCCTAATGGCAAATAAATTCTTGCGGTTCGATAGTACATTGCCGATATTATCGACAAAGTGACAACAACGCCATCTCGGTTTGCGAGTGGCGGAAGAAAAATTGGGATATGTCAAAAGTGGCGGAGTGCCAGCCGCATGATCTGGACGTATACAGAGACTGTTCTCTGTATGAAAATACATAACAACCGTTACTACATAAACTACCACTACTTGATTTTAGAATATATTTTCAATAGACGGATCTGTAGATACGGTACACACCCCTATGAATATAGGGGTGACAGACCATTAAATTCTATGAACAAACAACCAACAATCATGAAGTGAAAAATGTATACACTTATTTAGATAAAACATTCTGAAGATTGCAGTACCTTATGATAGTAGGTCTGTTCCAACACAGAGAAAATACAGTTCAGGTACGATAGAATATATTGGACCAGATGTGTCGCGCTATTTTTTTATCATTGAATTGTCGATTACAAAACAGGATATCTGAACGTTTTTTTCTTCGTGTTGGGATAAACCTAGTATCACGGTTGTATGGTTGTGTTGTCCCTATGGGAGTCTCCTAATAAGTAATGCACTCAGTATGATGTCTACAATATTATGCTGTTTATTCATGTTATTCCCCTTCCTGTAGTTACTGGTTGATTTACTTGCGATTTAACATCAACATCAGGTTTTGTAGTCATGTGCAGTTGTTTAGGTATTTAGTCATATATAACATATAGACAACTAAATATATTTTTTCTTTTAAAGCTAAAATACACTTATTACAAATACCTATTCATAACATCATATGTCTATCAATCGCATCCTGTAATTACTGATTGATTTACTTGCGGTTTAACATCCACATCAGGTTTTTTGTACCGTCAACTGGGGTGAAGAGAATCAATTTCTGAGGTTTTTTTTAAAGCCATTGCTTAACGAAACTTGGAAATGAACTGAAAAAAATATATGATATTTTCGCATATTTTTTCTATGCTTTAGGGAACAAACAAAAAATTTAAGTTTGATACTTTTGCTTTTAAAAAATTCCAATGTGTGATTCGCTTCACCCCGCAATGTGGGGTGAAGAGAATCACATATTTAAAACGCACAAATAACCACTTTACACGTTCTATAGGGTGAAGCGAATGAAAATAATAGCTTTTAAAAAAAATAAGAATATATTTAAAAAAAAGCAAAATATCTTAGAAAGTAACAAATATACTGGGGTTTTACACATTTTAAAATATTGCCAGTGGTTTTGATCCTGTCTCCGACTCTCTGGCAACAAATGTTAATTGTTTACAACTATCTTAAAGCTAAATCAACAAAAAACAAATTCTCGGTAGAAAGCTTTATCAGTTCAGGGTGTCTGTTTACGAAATTTTTAACCCACTCAGTTCCTGGTTGGCTTGACTTAAAACGTGGCGCAGTCCTACCTTGTTTATCAAGAGACTTGAACAATATTCTGCACATCCCTAGTTTGTTGAGGAAATCCCCAGTTTGTACAAGTCAACAACCCTTCGACCAATTTCTTTTCTTCAACTTCAGTCAATAAAGACATCTGACCTCCTTACTTAAGCAAATGGGCGTTGTGGTCTGTTCAGAAAATTCCAGAAAACCAAAAATGCAATGTTGTTTTTTTTCAACGTTAAGTACAAGAAGTAGTTTCAATTAATTAAAAACTATATCAATAATTAGATTGTCATTGCCAAAATTCCGCGCAGTTTAGTTTGACTCATCGAATTGAAACCAAAACTGTTAGGAAAATTATCGACATTTTTTGTACCTTGGTAAAAAATGTTCAGGGGACCTAAAGGGATATATTTCGGCACGATTAAAATATACTTTTGGCAACTCATTAGCTTTGCATTATATTTCATACTCATTAATAATCGTGAGAGTACTTTTACATCTATAATAAAATTTTACATTGGTTTTACATTTAGATTTGACATTTTAGTCTATGAGCAAAATTGCAAAAATACGTGTGGTTACAGTGAAGAGGTGATATAGCTATAAAGATGATACGAATAAGAACTAGTAAGAAAATTATCTTTAGCCGTGCCGAAGTTAAAATACCCTCCACCGTAAAACATTTAAAAAAAACAGTGAGCCGATTTTGCCCATTCACGAACTAGTCCTGACTTTTCAAGACATAAGCTTGTATACCAAATTTCAGATTAATTACTTCAAAATTACGGCAGTTATCGTGTACACAGACGGACATTGTGGAAAACTCAATATACATATCCTCACCACCAGGCCCGCCGTAAGCGGGTGTGCAAGGGGTGCACCGCACGCGGGCGGCACCTTCAAGGGGGCGGCACTTTCAAGGGGCCGACAAATGTAAGAATGTCACCATTTTCAAACTCATTTTCATCCGTAGAGCATTTCATTTATAAAATGTTTTTTTTTCTTTAGTTATGCGTTCCTCTACAACGCCAGTATGATAACAGTCTGCCACCTATTGGCTTCTAAACGTATTGCTAAAAACATTTTCAGTAGATGGCGGGTATAACTGGGGGGATGACGGGAAAAATACGGCGTTGCAGTTCTATGCACATGGGAATCCCAACGTTTCCCGTATTGCAAAGAAACTGATTATTTCCTTAGGTCGCTCGTTGACTGTTGTCGATCTGTCTGTGTACGATATTAACTGTTTTGGTGGAAACATTGCTGCAGATATGGTAAGTACGTTATGTAATTATTTAATGATTAATGTGTATTATTTATACAACGGTAATTATAGTACCATAAAAATAGTACATTTCTAAAGTTGCTACTGTCGCAAACAAACCCCCTGTTCGATTTAAATGATATTTGTTTGTGTTTTCTCAGTTTTACTTTGTTAATTCACGCTAATTCTCCGGATACTACAGTAGAAACTTTTATTTAAATTTGTATTGATTATGTTAAACGACAAATGTGTATATTTAAAATTTGATTGCTACATTTCCAAACACATCAATAGTCCTGAGAATATTGCTTACTATGCCGGTGTCGGTGGCATCTGGTGAAAGATCCTTTTCAAAGTTGAAAATTATAAAAAATTATTTACGCTCAACTATGCACCAGGACAGGCTTAATCATTTATCTATTGTTTCAATAGAACACGAAGTCTTGGATAGTTTGGATACATCAGAATTAATAGCAGATTTCGCAAGTTTAAAATCAAGAAAAGTTCAGTTCCTATAGACAGTTTAGTTTTGTTTTTTTTGTGTTCCTATATACATATATTTATATATTGATAAGTTCAGTCACTCTGTAGTGAAGTTAATAAAATGATTTTGATAATTATTTGTTTGCTTTACACCTCACCTCTATGCAGAGAAAATTTCTACAACACTTATCACTATTTGTGGAAAATAATGTCATTCTTACACGAGCTTAGTACTAATTAGTACTGGTCACACTATGTACAATACCCGCAATTCTGCTAATGTTTAGTACTAAGTTGACTGGCGTAAAGGATGGGGACGGGGGCGGCATAGTTGGTTATGCACGCGGGCGCTCAAGTGGCTGGCGGCGGGCCTGCTCACCACAGTAAATGTGGGGGGTATAAAAACACCTGGGAAAGGTGGTGTGTGTTGGTTTAAACTGAAATGTTGATTTAATTTTTTAGTTGTTTTCTGGATGCTTAAATTATTTTTAGAGTATGAGTTTTTGATTGTTTCTAAATCAATAGTACAAATAAAAACAATAGAAACGCTTATTGACTAACAAAGTTTCCATAGGCCGAATTTTGTAACTCCCTAGCGCTAGCGTATGTGTTAAAACGTTATACGTCATAACGATGACGTTGCTTGCATATTCAAGCGATTGGATTCGTCGAGAGGCTTTGGAGTACAAAACGGCGAGCTTCACGTGGTTCTAAACCTAAACCACGCCTTCTAACGTAGTGAAACGTCAAATGATAACGGCAGCTCTCAGCTCGACGATAACACTTGCACTTGACGAAGAGTTGCCAATTGTTGAAGTGCTACTTCTCCGACAGAAGACAAATGTGAGGTTATGCGGCTATTATGCGATGATTACACGTACGAACGTTTGCCAATTATACATTCTGTGTTTAGAATCTACACACTTCTAGATCGTCAATAACATTCATAATAACATTTGAACCTATTATACTACAAAATTTAGTGAATATGTGTAGCTGAAATTTGGCAATCGATGGGACGATGGTAGTTAGTAGCAACCGATATACAACAAAATCATCGTAATCACTCTAATCATGCTCTACATGCTCTAATCCATTTCAAATTGGCACTTATGTCTATGTAAATGTCTGACAGGGTTGATGAACTTGTGCCACTCTTAACGTACAAGACAAACAAGAATTCTGTTCCAAATCTTTGGTTTTTAACAGTAGTAACATTATTTGCAACGGAACTCTACCAGCAACCAACTGACCAAGGGCTTGTCATTATTACAAGTCATTTGCAATTGCGTTGCTGTATCGTAGAAATCAGTGGTTCTACCAACCAATGTCTTAATACAAGGGGTTCTAATGAATTAAGAGTACGTAGAAATTGTTCGGTTATCGACCACGGCAAACGGAATTGAACCAGCTAAACGTTTCGAACAATAGCAGTTGCGTTGAATTTGACAGGAGCACTTCGTTCAGATCCGTTTGCAAGAAAAAGTAATACCAATATTAGAAGCATACATTTTATTGTGGAAGAAAAATTAAATACACAAAATAAATAACTTTTTAAGATATAACATACCTAGATGTTTTCCAGGTTTTTGTGGATTGCGTGCCCACCTGCTACAGCTGCCTCCTAAAAAGCCTCCAGTACGATTTCACTTTGGTCGCTTGAGTTGATCAATTTTGTAACATTTTAAACATGAATAAAGTTCCTGTTTGATTTTAGTTTTGTCTTTTTGTTTGTTTATGAGCTTGGTTCTCCGTGGATATTACTAAAATGAGGTAAGTTAAGTAAATATTATAGTAGCATACAATAACGTAAACGTTAATATTATATAGTGTAAAGTGAGAAACGTTAATACAGTCAAAACTGATATAACAACCTCTACTTATTGCAGCGTAGATTGAACTATACAAGGTGTCCGGAAAGTAATGGGACCCAGCTTAACCGTATATTCTTGATGTCAAATGGGACCAATTAAACCAAAAATCCCATAGTAAAAAGTGCTTCCTT
Source organism: Aphodius sticticus (assembly GCA_963966075.1). Classification (NCBI taxonomy): domain Eukaryota; kingdom Metazoa; phylum Arthropoda; class Insecta; order Coleoptera; family Scarabaeidae; genus Aphodius; species Aphodius sticticus. The sequence goes on along the minus strand of OZ014510.1, from coordinate 34,041,472 downwards.
AAGAAGTTCTAAGGTGTTAAAGATAGAAAATATTATTCTTATTTTGCGTATATTTCAGAAAAGAAACGGCTGATCAAGCTGAAAAGTGGCACCCTTAGGCTTTTGGCGACGCCAAACACGATAAGAGTATTAGGACATTTGCATATTGTAGAGGGAGCTGTCGGCAGCTTTTCAGGGGTAGTATTATTATGATATTTTTATTATTATTATGACTTTGGGCGGTATGACTAAAAATTGTGATACGGGCGTTAATTTCACATGAAAAATGTTTACCTATTTTATGGCGACAAAATCCACCGTTTTCAAGAAAAACGCAATTTAACATTTTGTGTATTTGCTAAAAGCTATCATTATAAAAAATTAAACCTTATTTTCACTTATTCTTAATTTATACATTTATAACGTTTTCAAAATGTCCACCGTTTTGTTCAACACATTTGTTCACAACATTTTCCTAAGTTTTGTCGTACTCTAAAAAATGACTCAAAGTTATTTCTAATTTCATTTCCAGCATCAATAATCCTTCTTTGCAAATCTTGCCTAGTATTACCGACTTGCCGGTATACAATAGATTTCATATAGCCCCGTATAAAAAAATCTAATGGGTTCAGGTCTGGGCTTCTCGGTGGCTAAGGATAATCACTCCCACGTCCAATCCAGCGGTGCGGAAAGTGGTTGTCTAAATAGTTTCGCACAGCTAGCGGGAAATGAGCGGGAGCACCATCGTGCATAAACCATACACTCCTACGCAGGTTTAAAGGGACGTCTTCTAATAATGTAGGTAGAACGTTGTCCAAAAGATTTAAATACGATGCACCATTTAATCGAGGAGGAAGTTCGTAAGGCCGGATCAAATGATCTCCAACAACGCCGCACCATACATTTACTGAAAATTCATGTTGGAAATGTTTATTTCTGGATAAATGGGGGTTTTCTACATTCCAAGAGTGAGAATTGCGTGTGTTTAGGATACCACGGCGTGTAGTTGCCTCATCGGTGAATAGCACACTGCCAAAAAATGTTGGGTCGTTATTTTGTTTGTTTCGTAACCATCGACAAAAGTTCAATCTTTGTGGCAAATCATTTGGTAGCAACGCCTGCACATTAGTGTGGTGGTATAGATAAAGCAGTTCTGTACGAATAATTTTATGCACGCTTGTCCAGGGTACTACAGTAGCTGCACATAATTTTCGTACACTTACTTCAGGATCTTCTTCTATTCGGATCAAAATATCTTCCTACTCCTCAATTGTTTGCGAAGTTGGTCGTCCTGCATGGCGCTTTACCCGAAAACATCCATGTTCTTTCAGCCGTTGAAATAAATTTTGAAAAAGCTTTCTATTAGGTTGGCGACGATTTTGGTACAACTGCCTGTATCTTCTCGCTGCTGCTGCTCCATTAAATTGCTCTTGAGCATAAACAGCAACCATATCGGTCATTTCCGAGTTTGAAAAAATATTGTGCCGATGCATATTTTTATAAAATATCACAAATATGTGATAAACTGTGAAATAATCAATTAAATACAGTACCGTTAAGCAAACTGACACAAATGCATTTACGTTTGACACATAATAACTTGATAGAATAACATTGCATAAACTACTGTTATTACGATTATATTATTACGTTATAGTCAAATTACTGTTATTAAATACACAGCACGTTTAAATTGCGTTTTTCTTGAATAAGGTGGATTTTATCGCCATAAAATAAGTAAACATTTTTTATGTGAAATTAACGCCCGTATCACAATTTTTAGTCATACCGCCCAAAGTCATAATAATAATAAAAATATCATAATAATACTACCCCTGAAAAGCTGCCGACAGCTCCCTCTACAATATGCAAATGTCCTAATGCTCTTATCGTGTTTGGCGTCGCCAAAAGCCTAAGGGTGCCACTTTTCAGCTTGATCGGCCGTTTCTTTTCTGAAATATACGCAAAATAAGAATAATATTTTCTATCCTTAACACCTTATAACTTCTTAAGGAAGCACTTTTTACTATGGGATTTTTGGTTTAATTGGTCCCATTTGACATCAAGAATATACGGTTAAGCTGGGTCCCATTACTTTCCGGACAGCCTGTATAGTCCCCTACCAGGCGCATGGCCAAATCAAGTAGTGTGCTAGTGAAGGTTGTAACAAGAAGAATAGACACGCTCAAATTATCGACTAATAGCGAAAGACCGATTTTAATATACTATTTTCGTGTCCTCTTGAGTATTTGTTATATCTAGCCTTGACTGTATTTCAAAAAAATGGTAAACATATCTGTACCTGAGAGGTAAAGGATTGCATCTCTACAGATTGTTCCATCGTAGCATTATTTCGACAAACGTTCTCCAACTTTCGTACAATTTGTTCGATCAGTAACGGTCAAACTGCTCGTAAATGTATTTCAGCATGCTGTAACCGTCAATACAACAGAATGGATAATTTATTCATACCTAACGTCCACCTAAAAGTTTCAAATTCACGCAATTGAAAAGAAATGTGACGCATTATAAGTGCTTTCAACTTTCCCTTTGTGAACTCCATTCGAACCGACCTGTTTACGAGCTAATAGCAAATTCAGCTCCATATTTTTCAGTATGTAGGTTTGCTCATCGCTTGCTTGTCAAATGGCTCGGAAACTCTTCTTCCTAAAACAAAAACAGTCTAAAACTAATATTGGCAACTATTAATTGCTTACTAGACAACATGTTTTAATAATTACCTGAAACATATCGGCTGCGGCTAAAGATATAAACAGTTTTATAACCTAATTCACAGACTAGAACCTAATTCGCTATAACCCCACAATTGTGACAATTTCAAGGTAAATATGTCAGTGTCCCCACATGGAGAAAATGAAAACCGGGACGTCATAGTTAGCGCTAGCGCTAACGTTGGAGTTACAAAATCCCGCCTCTGGTTCACCGTGAAGTTGATTTTAAAGAATTGCACCGGGAATTATCGCGCGGGAGTCTTGACCACGGCTTGACAAGCCTCATAGATGGCCCCACCGGTACTATATCAACGAAAAATGTGGCGAAATGGTGGTGGAAATGTTGGTGTACTTTTGGTTGCCGTCTCAGCGAAGAAATATGTATCTTATTTTTTGGTGTGACCTTGTGGGTGGAATGCCGTCGCGCGCTAAGCACTATTCTGTGCTTTCCCCGATGCGTATGTCAAGTCATGTGATATCGATCGTAAACATCTGTTTTCTCCGTCTTTCAAGAACGCGCGTTCTCTCTATTTTTTTTTCGTTTGTGGTGTATTTTATAAACTCGTGCTTGAGATTTGCTTTCGGCCGGCCAAAATTTTTGAAATTCGCGCGTATTCTGATGCACACATAAATCGATTTAACCTACAAAACTAACCTATAAACCACATATTATATAATATAAATAAGCTTGCTTGCTTGTTATTACCTATGTTATTTTTGTTACAATTGCAGGTAAGTTCATATTTATTTATTTTATTGTTGATATTTATATTGCATTTTACAGTACAACGTGAAAATTATATGTTCATACTTTTTGTGGAAATACAAATATACAAATATGATATGTACCTTACAAATGTTTACAATTCCTGTTAAATTTCAAATCAAATCAATTTTTGGGGCTGTATTTAACTGAAAATTGTTGGCTTAATGCCATTCACTGCTCAAAAACATTCTCTATCCAGCACAGTTGCATACACAAGGTGTATCGTATGGTAAACAAAAAGAGACTGCTTCTGTGAAGATTTTTGAGACGGGATTTAAAGTAACTCGTGCAGGATTATTTGTAGACACGGAATATGGTTTCTTCGCTGCATCCCCAGATGATAAATGTTATTTATGTATATTATGCGTCATGTCACAAGATAGGTGCTACACCTTAACTTGGATATGTATAATAAATAGCCTATCTATTTCGGAGATAAGTGTTCCTTGAAGTTGACTACTTATGTATTTAAATATAATGACGAGTAATTGACTTTGAATTTTAGAACTTTCTCATACAATTGTATATGTTCATTTAATGTATAGTATCTGATAAGTTTATTGTTCTAGGTCTATAGGTACAAACGTGCTCGTAGAAGTGAAGGCCTTATAAAAAGTGCACAAAAGTGGAAAAACTCTGGAAGAGGCTGAGAAGACAAAAAGGTCTATGCTTATGATGTGTAATGGGACAGTTAGACTTAAGCAAACACATAATTATTATTATCAGGTATAAAACAATAATAATGTCTACTTTAACTATAAACTTGTTTTCCATTTTAGATTCAACGGCAATTAAACATCACAAAGAGGGATTTGTGATTCTTCATTGTATACATCAACGATTCACATCCGCTGCATATAGAGGAAGAGAAAAGAAGCGACTTTTGGTGTGGTTCAATGTTGCCCAAACTTTAGCAATTCTATAAACACAGCATTTTACCAGAACTTATTATGGGCGACATTAAAAAAGGCAACTGATGCATTGATCCACCATATATTTGCAAAACACAACAAAACGCCAACATAAAGTGCCATAATCTGCAGATCAGGAGATTGGAGTTATTCATATAGCCTATTTCACGACAACTGTAAATAAGTCATTACTTCAAATCATCTTTCTTGCGTCCAAAATTATAAACACCATACTAAATGGTGCTGGTTTTAAAATCCAACCAACCCAACCATACCAAATCTACATTTTTATTTTCTTTCGTTAATTTGAAGATCTGTGGTAAATACCAGCTTATGTTGTTATATTATGACAATTCTTTGTATTTAGAAAAATGGTATATTTTAAATCATTGTGTTAAATCATTGAGTGTCCCATTTTAGTCCAGCAGAACTTTTCCATCCTTTTCATAAGTTTAAAAAGTTACCGCTGTTTCAGATATTAACAAAACTGTGTTTTTAACTATTCTAACGTCTTTAGGTATCGAGAAACCCAATAAGTTGATATGACACTTTTTACTCGGAATGGAATTTACATGTAGAGAAACAAATTTCTAAAAGTTTCGGATGTACTTGGTTTGTTTCCTCATTTGTTAATTCAATTTATTTTTTTTTATTTTGAATTTTTGAGTTTTATTGTTGTTACGGGTATTGATTGTGTTCTTTCTTCTTTATCGAACTGTTTAATGTTTATTACTTTTTATTTGTCTTTATTTTGTTAATATATCAAACGGCTATAACTTTAAGCATTTGAAACAATTATTAAGTGCATATGAAAAGTTTTATTGAGAATGACATTTACTTTCTTATAATATTTTTTTTGTGAAAAAATTTGGGACGCCTGTATAAATCTTTTGTAATTTTATACAATACATTTTACTGGCGGAAATTAAAGGTGGAAGCCGATGAACTATTTCCAGTTGTCATGTGACAGACTATAAGCTCACTATGCTAAGCAGAAATTAATGCAACAATTTTCTGTGATATTACACAAAAGTAGCTTTTATTACGTATTTATGCTTTACAATGTTTATGTTAGTATCTCTAGCAATTTCAGTGATAATATTAAAAGTACCGAATGGAACAAATTTGTACAATTACATTTCATTTAAAATGTCAATACGTTTATAATAATAATCACAACATACCATTTTATTGACTACTCTCATAAAAAACTTACAACATATGCAACATATGTATACAATCTCAACATAAGATCTCTATGACAAAAGAACTCGCACTACATATGATAGTATCTAGCAATAATTAGATATATCTGAAATAATTATAAATTTATACATGCCCAATTATATAGTTTTTATTTTATATAATATTGCATCGCAAATAATTTAATTTAATTTGATAATCAAATAATTTAAATGTTATAGATTATTATACTTAGTTCTATATTTGAATTCGACATCTTGAAAGAATCCATGTGAAATACTTTATATGTGATCGTACATAGGTCGTAAAAATATATTTGACTGTAAATATGTACATATATATGGTTATTCGGTTATTACACTTCTTTGACTTGATTCTATGAATACTATTATAATAAAAAATTCACACTTTGTTTCCTTGATTTTCCACATAATATGACACTAATATGACATAATATGATAAAACAAATTTTTACTAAGTTACGGTTTACAACTTAGTTTTTATTTTATATCCATGCGGGGTATTTTATGTTTATGTTTATCTCTACTACAGTTTGTACCAAGTGTCATTATAAATAAGTATATATTAAATTCGTTAAGCTAATAAGGTTGCAATTGTAAAGAAAATCACATAATTAGTTCCATAATTATTATGCCGCTATAATAATCATAATACGCATTGTGTATATGTGTGATAGTTGGGTAGTATACTCTTAGGGCATTTGTTTAGGTGGCGCCATCTCTGTAAAAATCATTGAACTTCAATTTTCAACTGTTTCAACAAAAAGCTAAAATTCCCCAGATTTTGTCAACACAATTTCAAACGTAGTTATCAACAAATTTAGACTACAGATATGCATTTATTTTGGTAAAGATATCCATAACACCATAATCTTTGTAGACAGATGTACTGGAGCGTGTCTTTCTGTGTAGAATTCAAATTTGAGGTGCAGTTTGTGGTCCTCACAAAACACCGTTTTTTTCCTGCTCAAATTTATTACCTAAGACGTTTTTGGCACTCGAGACTTATCTGTCTGTCTAGATTTACCCTTTATCTTTAAGGATCAACCGGATTTTTGCACTGCATTTACCGTATATTGTCAATGACTACGTACAAAAATACCCTTGCAACTGCGTCTAAAATGCGCGCGAAAAGCGGTTGAAAACCTAGCCTTAAATCGAAAATGCTATCACATCAAACTCGTCATTTTTACAAAATCCCAGTCCAAATTCTCAAGATATGAGAAAAGCAAATGTAGGGAATATTGGTGCTAACAACTAGGGATTTAAATTTTTCTCATCTGGCAACACTGGTCGACCAGCTGTCAAAATTTGTCAATCGAAAGAACGATCATGGAAAGAACGGTATGTGGGTTAATTCTTTACATTTATTTTCTTCTACTTTCTACTTTTTTTAGTAATATAGACCTGTATATCGAAATTAGTATTGTTTTTGAAATATATTTATAATTCTTGAAACTACTATTGCTGCTATTTCGATCTTTAGATGCACGAAGAGTCCGAGCCGTCAGTTGCTTTTCCGCCCCCACTGAATCACCTTATTTGCGATTTATGTGGGTTGGAATTTAGTGAAGAGAGGCATTTGACTAACCATTTTAAATTTTGTAAGGATGGAGAGAATCCGACAGATCCGTTGGGTGCGCACACAAGTAAGTTCTTTCTTTTACCTTTCCCAGTTTTATATTCCAACTTACAGATTGCTTTTCTTGTCTAGGCACCTTCGAATATATTGATTGTAACCAGATGTTCCAAAGGCAGGGCCTGTTTGACAAACCCATGATAAAATATGAAACACCTGAACTGAAGTAAGTATACTCTCGGTTGTGCCCTACGCTCCTGTCATTCACCTCCACTAAAGTAACGACAAAAACGGGTCCGAACATATTTAGTTGTTTATAGTCCAGTTATTCTAGATTGTGCATATTAAGTTCAAATGCAGTCGATGAAACTGATCAAGCGATAGCTTATAGTTTCCGTAGTAATATACTAAAGTGTTTAGAATCATAGTTTTCAAATGCAAATTTAAAATTAATGAAAAACCGCCGAACAATTATGCCTGACAGACTTTAATCTTTCATTCCTCAAATCTCACTCACTTTTATACGTAAAAATAATAAACCTGTAACAAACTAAATTTATCATCAAAAGGATTCGGAAACTTATATGAGAAAATGAACGATAAATTTAGTATAATTGATTCATGTGATTGTTGACTATTCGTTCCAACCGTTCGCTTGACATTATATCAGACATTAATTTGACGGCGTTCGCATCGTAAAAATCTTAGATAAAGCAAGAAATATGTATACGTTATGCCTGTCTTTGTCACATTCGGCTGTTTGTCGCTAGCATGTCAGAATTTTCAGGGCAAGAAAATATAAATGAATTAAACACTTTTGCCAATCAAAAACGTTTCTTTGACGTCAGTGTACATAAATAGTTAGTATATCCGTGTTACAAATATTTTAAAAAGACTAGAAACATGAATTAGATCCTTGTGGTTAATAAAACAAATCTTTTTGATCTACTTTCGAGACACGCTGAGGATTAGCTGAGGAGCTTGGGCAAGTTTTAAAGTACTCCGTTATAAAGCATGTTTAAATATTCTCAACTTTTTGTATTAGGTTCATTCTGTTATAGTTTGCAGCAAATGTTACTTGATTGAGTGTTAGACTATTGTATTTAGTACCAGCAACGAATTAATTTAAAGATAATGGCGAGAAATTAACAGATACATCGATGGGTAAAATGTTAAATTTTATAAGCGAAACTTAACACGTAGTTGATACTTTAATAACGTGCATGTTTATCTCTTGTTGAATCAATAGCAAGTAATCGACGTGGAATCTAAATGACATGTTTCGAATTTCGATTCTGAATACTGGTGGATTGCAGCCTGCCAGTTTACCAGTGTACCTGGTGCAAAAACAATGCAAAATTTTACTTCAAACTGTGTACTTATCTTCTACAAAAATTCAGTGTAATAATTCTCCCAGTATATTAATTTTCAACGGTATGTTTAATGTATGGTAAATTTGATAAGTTTCTTTACATGTTCAAAAAAGTAAGAAAATTGGTTATAAGAAAAGGTATTGAATATCAAAGTTTAGCTTTATTGGTTTAAGCGTTTCTTTAATTTATTGTCTGGTCAGTCTATACAGGGTATTCCTAAATATCATGTAAATACGAAAAGGGGTAACTCTTTGGCTTATTTAATGACTAAAAATTATTATACACATAGGTCCGCAAACGCTTCGTTGCCAATCTACAGGGTGTTGAAATTTCAAGATTTTTTTAGTTTTTTCTTTATAGCTCTTGTATCCTAGTTTTACTTTTTAACAGTTGGTGGCGAATAAAATGTCAAAATAAATACAAACAAAAGGTTATCTAAATCAAGCCAAGGCATACTAGACCAATTATTTAAAAATTTTTAATTTTAATAGCACAACCGAAAAGCTTTTATTTTTTTTCTTGATAACGGTTGTAAATACGAAAAAACTACAAAAGATTAAAATGCTTTAGAACAAACCAAAAAATGCATTTTGTATTTTAGAATCTACCAGCGGCGCACCGAAAAAATGTTCATGGGGAGAAAAGGGGGCATGACCCCTGAAAAAATATCTCCCTGTAGATTCTTAAAACCATTTGGTATGCCCAATGATGTCCAATGAAGTTCTACAACGTAACCCATATTCCAAATTAGAGCTAAATATCTCAAAAACTACAAGAGCTATAAAGAGAAAACTAAAAAAATCTTGAAATTTCAACACCTGTAGATCGGCAACGAAGCGGACCTATGTTTATATGAATTTTTGGTCATTAAATAAGCCAAATTACCCTTTTTCGTATTTACATGATATTTAGGAACACTCTGTATATCAAATGTTATTTGTTGGTGAAATTTTGTACACACATAGAAGAAGGTTCCAAGAAGGTTGGGTTTCAAAATTAATTCAATTGTATCCTTTGTTTTTCGAAAAAAATGAAAACGCCCACAATTTTTTGTTAAAGAGTACAATTCGATTTTTAAAAGCAAACAAAAGTATCAAATTTCCACCATTAGGCATCTATAGTTAAAATATACTAATTTTGAAAACCGGTGGCGACACCAAACTTTTGTTTTAACATTACAAAAATTTTACTACCTTTCATCCAACGATTTCAAAATGAAAGTTTAAACCAAATAACAACATGTAGAGTTGATTTTCTTAGTAATTTTCTAAAAATGCTGTACAATAGGGTGACCAACCGTCAACTGGGCGAGACAGTCCCGAATTCTGAACACTTGACCGCCTGATGAAGCGTCCCGAATTTTGTCCCGATTTTTAAACATTTTATTTTAATGTCCATTTTAATGTCAATGATCTTATATAATACCTCAAATTATAGATAAAGGTGTATTACTTGTTGTAGTAATGTATATGTAGTCATTGTTATTGTTGTATCCATGACATGATAAAATATGTCTGACTCATGTACTCAAAGAAGTGAAATTTTGATGTAACTGAGAATTATGTGATACTTTTTTCAATTTTAAGTTGTGTTCTCGGTACAAAAAATCGCAAAGTCTATCACTAGACGGAAAATTGTATACCTTTTATCTTTAATTTGGTGTATAGCTTTTATGATTCTGTGAACTAATAGGGAAGAAAACCCCTACGAACTTTTACCTGTTATGTCAGTAGAATGTAGGGGATACGGATTCACCTTGTGTTTAGAGAATGGACTGATTAATCTGTAAAAGAACAGATCTGGTGTATAGAAATTTCAGTCATTCAGGATTGACAAATTCTATATTAAATATTGCTGACGGACCAGTGGCGTACCTAGAGTATTGCCGCCTGGGGCGGTCACCTATTTGCCGCCCTTTCAAAATTAAGTGATGGTGATTATTATTGTTATTAACATTACTGGACATCAACACAAATTAATAAACACAAATTTCATTTCTTTTACTTAAACAGATTGTACTCATGGATTGTACAAATACAATATACATATAATAATGTACATAATATGTAAGCGTGTTTATAAATTTATTGTTCTTGCTTTTTTATTCGAAAATTCTTGAAGAACATAATCAAAACTTATTAGTATTATCTGTTAGCTTTTTTTCTATAGAAAGTATTGCTAGATTTTGCCGTCTTAAATCGCTCATTGTTGAACGAAGATAGTTTTTTATCAATTTTAATTTGGAAAAGGTGCTTTCACAACTGACGACACTTACGTCTATTGTTAAAAAAATTCTTAGCAATATATTTTTGAATGAATATTAAAAGTTCAAGAGGCATTTACCCGCTTTTCCAACTGCTCGTCGTCAGACAAGAAAGTTATTCTCATGATATTCAAAATTTGTGTTTAAATGATTACATAGTATTAGGAAAGCATACTTTTCTGCAAGGGCATATAGTTGCTCAAAACAAACTGTTATTTCGTGGAGAACTATCCAGTGATAAAAGCATTTCCCGTTGTATCTCTTCTTCTAAAATATATCCCCACGTCTCGCAAATGTTTACCACTCATAATCTTTTTCCTTCTAACTCGACGGTCAGTAGTAATCTCCAACTCTTCACACATTTTTTTCGCTTCTGTAACTGCGTTTTGCATTAGCATGCCCCTTTGTCCACTGAAATACATTTGTAAAAAATTTGTTTTAAGTCACATTGACGGATATTTCACCCTTTTGTTTGGAGATATTGTTATGGGTCGTTAACCAAAAGAACGGATATGCATTAAATTGAGCTAGTACAGAAAGAAAAAGATTCCACTGAGTGGAGTAATATTACAGCGTCTGATCGTGTTTTAATATTTTTTCCTCAGATATTAGTTTGTCCAACGCACTTAAAATGTTTAAGAAATGTTTTTTCTTACGATTATTGTTACTACTTCTACTCTTGCGTTCCAACGAGTTTCTACACTGTGTTTAACACCTTGACCAGTGGCAGAAATTAAAATATCTCATCAATGAGTGGAAGACTAAAAAACGAAAACAAGTGATCGATAGTCCCAAAAAATGTTATGGAGTGTACTGTAGCAGAAGCTGCGTGTACTCATACCAAGTTTAAAGAATGATTTGTACATGCTTATCCACATACAGAATTTTCTTTTATTGCAACGTCCTTGACTGATAGAGTCGCTGTTTGCAATAACAACAGAGACGCTAAAGAAATTATTAGCAGAGTCGTTTATAATCATTGATTCTGTTGATAACAACATTATTATAGTATTTTTATTTTTAAATAAGTTAGTCAGAAATATAAAACATGCCGCCCCAAAATATGTGCCGCCCGGGACGGACCGCCCCCACCGCCCCCCCTCGGTACGCCACTGTGACGGACAACGTACTACTTTGAGCTCCTGATTGGTTGAATGAATGGCATTTTATAGTTATAGAAATGCAACACTTTCACAAAAATAATAATTAACTTATCCAAACAATTTTTAACGTGTATTGTGTTTGTAATTTAGTCAAACTGATTTAGATTAATTTTAAATATTAATCTATTATTATTTGTAATAAAGAAAATATTATCAGATTTCGGCTCAAATGAAAACATCATTACTTATTGTTCATAAAATTTCTTCCAAAATTTAAATTTAAATGACCTTGTAATTATCATCACATATTTTTACAGACATTTTTCATTAATCTAAAAATAATCACAATCTGGATAAATAGTCAGGAAACAAAAATTTAAGGACATTTCAGAAAAAAACTCTGTTATTGGAAATCAGTTGGAAAGAAATCGCGTGCTTTGGCGTGGTTATTTAGCGGCGAAGACATTGAAATACAACATATTGCGTCTAATAAGTACAGATAATGCCTTAAAGTTACAAGGTCTTGAAAATTGATAATTTTCTGTCGGTGGACGTGAAACATTTGAAAAAAAATATTTTCCAGGTACATTTCTAATCATTATCTATGTCAGTATCATTGGTTAGCAAACTTCTTAAAAAATATAAAGAGCAAATGATGAGACATGGGCAGGACGTAAACTTTAAATTAAATAGAATTAATAATAATTAAAGCCAAAACTTGGATTTAAACCAGGTATTTTTTAGTTCTTTGTAGGGTAAAGTACACATGCAGTCATTGGCACTCCAAAACGTTGGCACCCAAGTAATTCAATGCTAATCAAATACGAATGTCAACTAAAATTTTCAGCAACTACTTTTGCGTTTACACTACTTATTTCAATTACGGAAAGTCCTTACAATCTTTTCAATTGTATTCTTAGAAAAGCGTAAAGAGAAACTTAAAAAGAAATATCTGATGTGGCCAGGCACATGACTTTATCATACTATATAAAAAATTAATAGTTTAGCTGCATGAGCTTCTATTTGATCCAGATCGGTCATGTGTGCATTAAAATAAAACTAGTAGAACTAGACAGATATGTCGATTAAAGCTGCGTTCGGATAATGTACTGCGTTGACCCCCGGGTACACCGTCCAAATGACACGTGTTATTGGGTGTAAAAAGTGTAACGGTGTACAATATCCGAACGCAGCTTATATTGACAGTAGGTATTGTCAAAACATTAGCGTTTGACACTACCTACTGTCATTAGAATCAAAATATCTGATACATCCTGGCTACTTGTTTTAATGCAGTACGACCGATCTCGATGAAATAGAATTTGCTCATGCAGCTAAACTATTGGTTGTATCAAAAAATGTCATAGTCAGAAATTATTCAAAATTTCCTCTACTTTCATTTATTATTTAACTATTTCGACGAAATCCTAGAAATGGCAGCTTATTTGCAAAATGTTCAAAAATGCTAAGACTAAACCTCCAGTACGTTTGGGCCCTTTTCAATAGAAAGCTTTTTAGCTCTAAGTTTAGTCATGAAACTTCTAAATATGAAGTTTCGTCCCGAAACTTCATATTTACATACACACACAGAGAGACATTTTGTTGTACCTTGGTCAAAAATGTGCAGGGGACCCAAAAAGACATATTTCCGCTAAAATCTCAAAGTTTTTTTTTGCACGATTACCATACTTCACATACTACGTATGATAAAGTAAAAATCTGATGTGGCCAGGCACATGACTTTATCATACTATATATATAAAATTAATAGTTTAGCTGCATGAGATTCTATTTGATCGAGATCGGCCATGTCTGCATTAAAATAAAACTAGTAGAACTAGACAGATATGTCGATTAAAGCTGCATTCGGATATTGTACTCCGTTGACACCGGGTACACCGTCCAAATGACAGTTACGTGTTATTGGGTGTAAAAAGTGTAATACAATATCCGAACGCAGGTCATATTGACAGAAGTTATTGTCAAAACATTAGCGTTTGACACTACCTACTGTCATTAGAATAAAAAAATTTGACAAATCCTGGCTACTAGTTTTAATGCAGTACGACCGATCTCGATCAAATAGAGTTTGCTCATGCAGCTAAACTATTGATTGTACCAAAAAATGTCATAGTCATAAATTATTCAGAATTTCGTCTTCTTTAATTTATTATTTAACTATTTCGACGAAATTCCAGAAATGGCGGCTTATTTGCAAAATCTTTAAAAAATGTTAAGACTAAACCTCCAGTTCCTTTGGACCCTTTTCAACAGAAAGCTTTTCAGCTCTAAGTTTGGTTATGAAACTTCTAAATATGAAGTTTCGTCCAGATACCTTTAGTAGGTTCTCCGGAATCGTCGCCACAAAAAACGGGTACACACACACAGTCTCACACACACACACACAGACATTTTTTTGTACCTTGGTCAAAAATGTTCAGGGGACCCAAAAAGACATATTTCCGCTAAAATCTCAAAAATTTTTTTTGGCACGATTACAATACTTTACATACTGCGTATGATAAAGTAAAAATTAAACAAGAACAAAGACCCAGCTTAGAAACCTAGCTTTAACTTTATTTGCATTTATCTCCCGCTAATCAAACAGTATTGCAATACTTATGATAAAAATATGTTTCAGTTATTGGCAATGTGTTAGGGTCCCGATTTGGAATTTTAAAATGTCTTAAGACAGTTAAAAGTCTAAGACACCCTACTGTACAAATATAATTTTTGATGAAAAGCGGTCACCTTATATACTGCATTTATATTACTTTCTAGATATGACATAAAATCTGAAGAAATTGTGTTCACTGAAACGAGTATTTCTGGCACATACACTGGACAACCTATCGCACGTCTGAAGACAGAAGCACCAGAAGAAACGTTCAAGTGCAGCGAGTGTGACTACATCGCTGTACAATCAAGTCAATTAGAAGAGCATATGCAAACTCATTTAAAAGAGAAACCATTCAAGTGCAGCATGTGTGACAATGCGTATACAGATAGGTCTTCTCGTAGAAGACATATGCAAACTCATACAGGAGGGAAACCATTTCAATGCGCCATTTGTGATTATTCTGGTGCAGATCGTTCTGCACTGACACGGCATATGAGAACGCATACAGGAGAGAAACCATTTAAATGCACCATCTGTGATAATGCCTATTCGGAACTTTCCAAGCTGACACTGCATGTGAAAAGGCATACAGGAGAGAAACCATTTAAGTGCACCGTTTGTGACTATGCTAGTACACAGCGGTCTTGTGTTACCCGGCATATGCATACTCATACAAAAACGAAACCATTTAAATGCACCTTATGTGAGAATGCGTATACAGATAGATTTTTTATTAGAAGGCATATGCAAACTCATACTGGAGAGAAACCATTCAAATGCAGCGTGTGTAAAAAAGCATATATAGATCGCTGTTCTCTTAAAAAGCATATGCAAACTCATACAGGAGAGAAACCATTTAAATGCACAATTTGTGATTATGGTGGTGCAGATCGTTATATGCTGACACGGCATATGAGAAAGCATACGGGAGAAAAACCCTTTAAATGCACCATCTGCGATAAAGCTTATTCGGAACGTTCTAAGCTGACACTGCATGTGAGAAAGCATCATCCAGGAGAGAAATCGTTTAACGGTTTAACAGACACAAATAGCGTCAGTTAATAAAAAAGGTTTTCAATATGTTGTCTCATCGTAAGATTAAGTGGACGTGTTGAACGTGTTTGTTAAAAAAGTCCCTATCCCCAATAAAATTAAACAATTTTAGTGAAAAGAAAGTTGTGTGTTTTAATGTTTTGACTATAAAAAAGTAAAAGACGTTATTAAAAAGTAAACTTGTCGCTATCGTCCGCACCTCAATTATCCACATACGTTTTACAAAAACAAAATTGTGTACTTTTGAAATTTTCAGCCTCGTTTTCCTACATACAAAGTTAAAAAAATAATTAAATATTATTGAATAATCATAATTCTGGTAGGGAGCATACGTGTGTAGAACTTGCCATAAAATTTTCAAATTTCAGCCAGGTCGAAAAACGTAGTTTTGAGAAAAACGCGGCTTACTTTTTTCCGACAATATAAGTTTTTTTTTTAAATATCTTCTTACCTACCCTAATTCAGCAATGTCTGCTCTATATATTAAACCTTCAGCTTCCTCGTAACTTTGTTTTGTTTCCATTCAGGCATTCCTAATGCCCATCCTATCTTCCGTATAGACCTAGAAGAGCTGGTGAACGATTTATCCATTCGATTTTATGCCGGTTCACATTTTGTTAGAAATACACCTTGTGTTTGTGCAAACTATAGGCCAACAACCTGGGAGGGTTCGCCGGTCATTAAACACCCTTAAAGCAGGGTTGTTATAAGAAACGTTTTTTTTTGTTTTATTACAAAACACATGTTTTTTTTATAAAATGATGTTTTTAAACACGCAACAATGTTTTAAACACTTCGCAAAAAAAACATGTTTTAAAACATGAAAAGAACATGTTTTAAATCACAAAAAAAAAACATGTTTTAAATAAGGAATAAAAATTGTTTTAAACATTTAGAAAATAAACTGCTTCCGGGTTATGCCGTGTGTCAAAACACACGGGTGCACACGGCATAACCCGGAAGCAGTTTATTTTCTAAATGATTCTGGCCGTGAAAGCCTACGTATTTACTTGTTTTAAACATGTTTTAAATCACGCAATTGTTCATTTGTAGTCATTTTCATCGGCGTTTTTCATACGTCAGTTCACAGTAGAGGTAAATCTGTTGTGTGAATGACATTTTGTTATGACGCTAGAAGGCGCCACTAATGCAATGTTGGCCAAAATCGATTTAGTTAGTGTTTATTTGACAATTTTCGACTATTATCACCAATTCATAGTCACCAAGTTAATACACAAAAAAGTTATTTTGGCGTTGCGTTCGTGATAACAATTGACGATCGATGTATTTTTGTGTTCAGAATGTCATCCTGATAGAATAAGTCACACAAAGAATATAGGGTGCCATTTAAAATTTCAACGATGACGTCATTTCCGGAAACGCCGGAAGTCATATTAACCTCAAGAGTATCTCAAATAATGGAATTTTTTCTCTATTAGCAATTTCCCAAATTTCATTCGTCCAGTTTTATACACAAAGAAAATAAACGGGAGTACCTATGGCGTGCGTCACCCGGTATGTTATTAAGGCCCGCTATTACGACCTGCTGGCACCTCCTTGGCAATTTTAACCTCCTGGCATCTCTAAAATTCGCTCCTACCAACCAAGTTATCCTATCGCTAAGGCTATTCCCTTGGCAGTTGTGAGGATAACAGGCACCGCAGGAAAAAGTTGCTGTTAAGTACAAAACCTGCTGGTAATTTGCTGTCAGTGTCAATTTTGCTGTCAGTTGTACAGAAAGGGATAATATTTGATAATATTTTAATAATTGGTCATTCAAAGTGATTTTTGTTAATTTTTGATAAAAAACAGTATTATTTTAAAAAAATTGTGTATTATTTTTCAACATGTGATAAAGAAATGGTTATGGAAGAAATAAAAATTCTTTTTCCCATACGTTGTGAAAAGATCTTAGACCTAGAATTAATCATGCAGATAGGCATTTTGATTTTGAATTTGTTAAAAGATTTCGTTTATCATAGGAATTCTTTAACTATTTTCCAGCTAAAATTGACCAATAAAACCTTTGAGTCAGAGGTAAACTTGTATAGTTAAATATGTCTCTATTGCAAGATACTTACAGCAATTCAAATATGGTTTTCGCCGATTTTTTTCGGCATCTGCCAATAGTCAGTATCACTTATAATTAAAATAATCAATAGTATTTGACTAAAAAAATCAAAAAACACGTCAATACAACGAAAGTAAACATGAAGAAGAGAGCATCGCACTTCATAACTCTAACATACAAAAATCACGTAATCAGTGTGAAGACAGCAACCCACATATTAAACCATCGCAGATCTATGATCGAATATGAAGCAAAACTATGGAGTAATCGGCGCAGATCAACCATAGATTCACTTATGATAGCTGAAAGAATAGGTTTTAGATGATCCATCACAAGAATTAGACATACAAACAACCCCCTTCATAGCCCTCCTAATGTCCTACTGTACGAAAAATCCGGAATAACACCCTTCCTTAGAAAATCGTTTCCAGATTTCCTAACAATAAATGAAATATAATATAACTTATGTAATAATAAACCTAATGTATAGAGCTAGATGTTGGAATAAAGATTATTACTACAACTAAAATAGTAAGCTTTGCAATTGGTAACTTATGCCCACGGTATTGCAAAATACCAGAAGGGGATGATATGAGAAAAAAATCAACTGGTAATAACTCTGAAAATGTTTAACGACATAACTTGTCAAATTAATATTTATAGGTTAATAATATGGTGACATACAGGCGGGATGTAATACATACCTTTGCTAGAAACGCAAAGGTCCCTGGTTCAAATCCAGGTTGTGGCTGTAATTTTTGATTTATTTAAAATTTACATCCCGCCTGTATGTCACCATATTATTAACCTGGTAATAACTCATTTTCCATCCGTTTTTGTACTCACATTAGGATTCAGTGTCCAGGTAACACACAACATATCTTATTAATATCTTCACATGACTTGTGATAAAATTATCGATGAAAGAGATGGCCATGATAGCAGATGACAAGGAATGGTGGTATATTTTTCAGAATTATTATTGTAATACGATGGCGGTAAATAAAAAAAATAACTCGCATTTAAGTATTGATATTTTTCACATTATCAAATTCATTTTTCATGGCTAATTCCAGAGCAGCTAACTTTGTATATTCTATCTAATAATACTCTATCAGTAATAATTCCTTTATGGATTTCAGCTTGTGCTCCAAATCTCGCCTCCACTTCCTCGTTTAATTTGTCCATCAATTTAGTCTGCTTATTAATAAGTTGTTCATATAAAGCATAATTGTTTATTGCTAGTAACTACAAATAAATTAACATCTCCATTTCTTCTTTTTTTAATTTTGCAAACAAAATTGTCATATATATATGTCACAAATCTGTCATATCTGTTATATTTTAGAGCAAATAAATGACATTAGGTCATTCGACACTTTCAAGTTTGCCATTTTTCGAAAAAATCCCTAGGCATCTCATGTTGCCAGGGGAATAAGCTAACCTTTGGTTTAATGCGATGGTTGGTAGTAACCACAATACTAATATCCCCTTGGCAAGTCGTATTCCCTTGGCATCTAAACCGGATGATAACAGGGAATTGGTAGGAGCGGGCCTACCGTTAAGTTATTCTAAAAGTTTTTGGTTATTGTAGTTACATGTTATCACTGAATGTATTATTATATTTTATAAAGAACTTTTTTTTATTATTAAATACAATATTTAAATTTTTTTGATTTTTTAATTGACCCATGCATACAAATATTGAAGAGCAGCATACAACTCTGATTAATTAATTAAATATGTTGTCCAAATTTCGGTAGTTTAAAACACATATTTGAAACATTTAAAACAAACTATTTTAAACAAGTTGAAAATAAAATACTTCAAAACAAAATATTTGTTTTAAAACATATTTAAAATAATGTGTTAAAACAAAGTATTTTAAATATTAGAACAAACTGTTTTAAACATGTTTAAAACAAAATATTTGTTTTAAAACATGTTTAAAGCAATGTTTTAAAAAAAGTGTTTTATAAATTTAAAACAAACTGTTTTAAACATGTTGTAAAAAAAATGATTTAAAACATTTGTTTTAAAACATTTTTAAAACAATGTTTTAAAACATAATAACCCTGCCTAAAAGCCATCCCTAACGTGTACGTTCGCGGTTTTTCGCATTTTGCCGCAAAACGGTCAGGATTTCGAAATTTCAACAACTTTAGTCGACACGTAACAGGGAACTACCACGTGGGTGATTACTATGGAGGAAACTGCATAAAACAGCGTTACCTCGCGTCGATATTAGACATGTCCCGTGGTAATCAGATGGGCTTGTTGTATGCGCACCCGGTCAATAGTATTTCTACGTATATTTACTACAAGAATCTGTGGTTTTTGACAAATCGATTTAAAAAAAAAATCTGAAACTAGCCTCTTAACTAAATAAATACTACTACAGTACGTATATTTAAATTAGACGAAAAATTGGATATAAATCCAATCCAGCGCGGAATGTGTTGAGTTTCAACATTCTATGGTATCCGCTAATTTTTCTAGTCGGGCACCCTATAAAGCACCCTTAATGTGTACGTTTGCAGTTTTTCGCATTTTAACGCAAAACGGTCACGATTTTGCAATTTCAGCATCTGTACAAAATCAATACCTACAAAATTCTTCACAGAAAAAGGTATATTCCACATTTTCTTAAATACAGTGGTTGAATATTCAACTTGAGATCTCATAATTATTATGAGTATTGCTTTATTCCCGCGATACTGTACTAGAAAAGAGCAAAAAAATACCCCTGTATTGGAGCGCTCGTAGGTCGAGAAATATTTAAGAAAAATCTGATGTGGCCAGGCACATGACTTTATCATACTATGTAGCCAGCCTGTGGCCCAGCGGTAAAACGCTTGGCTATCAGTCTGGGGGGCGTGAGTTCGAATCTCATACCCTGCTTTCAGAGTAAAGGTTTTTCTGTGGTTTTCCTTTACTCCACGGCGAATGCTGAAAGCCAAACAACTTAAGACGTGCCACAGACGCGGGCCATAATAATGATAATTCGGGCCTGCCGATGCCCCCGTAGTGGCGAAAGCTGTTGGGGGATGTTAAGGCGTGGATTATATATATATATATATATATATATATATATATATATTAGTCCGAAACACGTGTATACGGTTGCTTCTTCGATCTTCGTATGACGGAATTGCCCGACAAATACCTTTCTCCTTTATATATATATAAATTCAAGGGAAAATGGTTAATTACGTAAACTCGTCAGTAATGTAGAATCAACTAAAGAAGCGAATGATAATTAATCCAAGTGAGGATAATTTTTGGAAAAAAGCACCTCCGCCTGGATTTGAACCAGGACCCCTCCAATTTCCGGTTGACTGCTCTCCCATTTGAGCTACAGAGGTAGTGGAAATTTATAGGTTTTATTTGTCACTTCAGGATTTGCAAGCCGAATTTCGAATTAAACAAACCCGTTGTGACACCTATTTGGGATAGATGGAAGTTTGGTAACTAGGAATCGCTAAATGTTTATTGCTAAAAGCTCATGCAGATGAATAAATTCAAGGGAAAATGGTTAATTACGTAAACTCGTCAGTAATTTAGAATCAACTAAAGAAGCGAATGATAATTAATCCAGGTGAGGATAATTTTTGGAAAAAAGCACCTCCGCCTGGATTTGAACCAGAGTGTCACGACGGGTTTGTTTAATTCGAAATTCGGCTTGCAAATCCTGAAGTGACAAATAAAACCTATAATTTTCCACTACCTCTGTAGCTCAAATGGGAGAGCAGTCAACCGGAAATTGGAGGGGTCCTGGTTCAAATCCAGGCGGAGATGCTTTTTTCCAAAAATTATCGTCACCTGGATTAATTATCATTGGCTTCTTTAGTTGATTCTATATATATATATATATATATAATATTAATAGTTTAGCTGCTTGAGATTCTATTTGATCGAGATCGGCCATGTCTGCATTAAAATAAAATTAGTTAACCAAGAGTTGACAGATATCTTCACTTTAATGACAGTAGGTAGTGTCAAACGCTGATGCTTTGACAATACCTTCTGTCAATAAAATTAAAATATCTGTCAAATCCTGGCTAACTAGTTTTATATTAATGCAGACACGACCGATCTGGATCAAATAGACTTTGCTCATGTAGCTAAACTATTCATTTTACCAAAATGTGTCGTGGACATAAATTATTCAGAATTTCCTCTACTTTCATTTATTATTTAACTATTTTGACGAAATTACAGAAATGGCGGCTCATTTGCAAAATCGTTAAAAATGCTGAGAGTAAACATCCAGTTCCTTTGGACCTTTTTGAAACAAAAGCTTTTCAGATCTACACTGAGCAGCATAAAAAAACTCAACACCTAAAATGATGACCAGTTTCAAACTGCAGTAACTTTTGAACGTATTGCTCGATTTGAATGAGGTTTTTTTTTTATTTGAAAGGTCCACTTTATGCCAATATTTCTGTATGTATGCTACCCATTTTTGCGCTCTTCCATTTCAGCAATGGTGAATAACGTTAATGCTATTTTCTTCCTACAGTTTGAAGCTTGCTGTGGGGTGCGCCGACAAAAGAATTTAACTTTAAACAAATGGAGCTTGTAGTCTCCTCTGTTCTGATCACTTATGTTTTTTGTTCAAGTTTCTATTGTTGTTAACGTCAAAGTTACAAGATCTTAAAGATAACGCTGCTTCTTCGGCAGCGCCATCAGAAATTAAAGCTGGCCATGGTAATCAACAAAAACATTTAGTGACGTTTAGTGTCGTTAACGTCATTGACTGTTGCTAAACAATTAAAATGCCTTTAAGCCTTGCAGAAGTTGCTCAGGCAGTAGCTTTGGTGGAAGATGGACACAGCATTCGTTATGCTGCTCGTGTTCTTGAAACCCAAACTCGGCTCGGTATGTTGAAGAAATTTTGGCGGAACACGTGGTTCCCTTTGTGCCATTTATTGGCGACAACTTCTTGTTCATGCACGATAATGCACGCTCCCATACAGCCCGCATAGTATCCCAATACCTGGATGATTTAGATATCAGCAGAATGGAATGGCCTGCACGTAGCCCTGATTTAAACCCCATAGAACACATGTGGGATATGCTAGGGAGACGAGTTAGAGCCCGTGGTGCCGCGATACAAACGCTAGAGGATCTCCGAATAGCGCTAGAAGAAGAGTGGAACCAGATTCCCCAAAATGAGATTCAAAACCTAATTCGAAGTATGCCTAGAAGGATGAGGAATACAATTCAAGCGAGGGGAGGCAAACACTCGTTATTAACATGTTGATCATTACTTTATCTTTATTACTTGATCACAGTTTAATTAAATTTTGTCGTTATCCATGGCTTTCTTTAATTTCTGATGGCGCTGCCGAAGAAGCAGCGTTATCTTTTAGAGCTTGTAACTTTGGCGTTAACAACAATAGAAACTTAAACAAAAAAGATAAGTGATCAGAACAGACGAGACTACAAGCTCCTTTTGTTTAAAGTTAAATTCTTTTGTCGGTACACCCCACAGCAAGCTTGAAACTGTAGGAAGAAAACAAGCATTAACGTTATTCACCATTGCTGAAATGGAAGAGTGCAAAAATGGGTAGCACGCATACAGAAATATTGGCAAAAAGTGGACCTTTCAAATAAAAAAACCTCATTCAAATCGAGCAATACGTTCAAAAGTTACTGCAGTTTGAAACTGGTCATCATTTTAGGTGTTGCGTTTTTTATGCCGCTCAGTGTAAAGTTTGGTCATGAAACTTCGAAATATGAAGTTTCGTCCCGATATCTTTAGTAGTTTCTGCGGAATCGTCGCCACAAAAACGGACACACACACATACACACACACACACAGACTTTTTTGTACATTGGTCAAAATTGTTCAGGGGACCCAATTCCAATAATGTATATTGTCTACTAATAAATAATGTCTGCATATTGTGTTTATTGACCAATCCACAACGCCGCAACGGTGTTCTCCAGTTGTCCTTTGATATACAACCTAATGTTGCAAAGCGTAAATGTGTTTCATAATTGTTTTTCATAATTTTACTTTTATTTACTTATATATACCGGGTCCACGTCCGAGGTTTCTTTGTTATGGCCTGGTTACTCTTCCTTAGCGTGTGCCCTACCCATCTCCATTTCCTTCTCGCTATCTGCAATGGGAGCCTGGTTTGTTCTTTTCCACAGTTCGTTGTTAGTTATCGCGTTTGGCCAGAATATCTTTAGTATTCTCCTCAAGCATTTGTTAACAAATATCAGCAACTTCCCCAAACTTCTCTCCGTCACTGCCCAGCTTTCACATCCATAGAGCATGACTGACTTTACGTTGCTGTTGAATATGTGAAGTTTTGTTTTGTTGCTGACACATGAGGACAACCATATTCCACGGAGCATACCAAAGGCTTGGCTCGCTTTCTTTATTCGGCTTTCAATGTCTCTGTCTGTTCCGCCTTTCTTATCAAGCATGCTTCCCAGATAGCAAAAAGTCTCCACCTGCTGTACCTCTACTTGATTTATGTATAACCTCTCCACTAGTAGTTCCTATTCGCATCTCTTTCGTCTTGTCTACGTTTATTACCGCCCCACATCTTTAGCTTCCTCCACCAGCCTCCCGATCATCAGTTTCATGTCCAGGTATGCCATAGGTTTTCTAAGCGATGACATAAGAGTAGAAACAGGTGTAAAACAGGGCTGTATACTGTCGCCGTCTTGTTCAATATATGCCTTGACACGATCTTACAGAAAGCCATACAAAGCCAGAATGGAATTAGGTATTTGGAACCATCTCACTATAGGCGATCTCACGAGTGCTGCAAATTACTCATCGCTTATAAGTGTATGAACCAAGATTTTGGCGTATCGCGCAGCTTGATTGTAGTGCATAGGCAACCGAACATAGATCACTGTAAATACGTTGTCTACCGAGGCGGATATTATAGAAATTAAATTAATATTGCTATTATCT
Organism: Aphodius sticticus; assembly: GCA_963966075.1. Lineage (NCBI taxonomy): Eukaryota > Metazoa > Arthropoda > Insecta > Coleoptera > Scarabaeidae > Aphodius > Aphodius sticticus. The sequence goes on along the minus strand of OZ014510.1, from coordinate 34,016,856 downwards.
TTACTAATTAAATAACCTTTAAATAACCATCACCATAGATTTTTTATTAAGCGGCTTACTTTTCAACGAAAACATTTTTGCTAAAATACGGCCACGTTCAATATTTACGTTCAGTATTAGAGGTTGGAAATGTCATTCTAAGAAGATGAGATAGCGCCTGGAAAGCCGGCGCAGGAGAGCTCCAGGAAAGACCGGAGCGAGAGAAGGATAAGAGTCCAGGAAAACCGGACCATCAAGCTTCAGGAAGTCCGAAGTCAGGGAGGGACAGCTGGAGTACCGCAGTCCCAGAATAATAAAGAACGGAGTGAGTGTCCCCGAAAATAGTAGACGTAATCGTCAAACAAGTCCTGGTGGTAACACGTGAGCGCGTATGTAGTGCGATGTCAAAAAAGCGGCGTCGTAAAAGCATTCCCCGCGCCGCGCTGTGCGCGTTTCGTTTTTCGCGACTGGTGCGCGATAGGTGCGCGGGCGGTGCTTAGTGCGCGTGAACGCAATGTAGAGGACACATGAATATGTGCTGCATGTGTAGTTTGGTAGTTTAGCACTTAAGAGCATGTTAGATAATAATTAATAAAATGCATGTTTAGTAGTTAGTGAGTAGTTGTAAGGCATGTAGTTAGCGTAGGTGGTTGTTTTTAGTTTGGTTTTTGTTGTGATTAAAGGTTTTTACCCAAACCCAAAAGAGCGAAAGGGAAAATTTGCTTTTTCAATTGATTAAAATCAGATTAAAGAAGATGTCGCTGTCGGCTGAATGCTTCGGTGATACCCGACAGCGGGGTGGAGGCGGAATCTTCAATCCCTTCCGCTCTTAAAAAAAAAAAAAGAAAAAGAAAAGACGTACTTTTTCGCTGGGCGCATATAATTTGTACAGCAGATGTATCATACTCATTCTATTACGTTCAAACACATGGCAATGTATACGAATGAAGTGTAGCGTATGCGGAATATAACAGCAGAAAGCGATGAGTAATTTGCAGCACTGGTGAGATCGAATATAATAAAAAAAACAGGCTGATTTGGATTATGCTGATATATCACCAGTCTAATCAGTCATGTCTAATATCAAATACCATTGTGGACTTATTACTTATACTTATTTGTAATTAGTGTAATTTTAGCATTAATATGTTGTATCAGAGAGCTCCAGTAAATAACAATAATAATAATAATCATAATACATTTATTTTATTGAAAACTTTTGTCTTACATGAACTAGAAACCGTACCTCAAGCTCTAATCACATACGGATCATGCCTGTTGTTTTCCTCCTGAATGCTTTCTCATATGGCGTGTAAGATTATTTCTCTGGGCACTGGCGTAGGTGCATATGGTGCATTTAAATGGTTTCTCTCCGCTATGCCTCCTCATATGCTTTGTAAGATAACAACTTACTGTACAAGAATAATCACACATGGTGCATTTAAATGGTTTCTCTCCTGTATGCTGTCTCATATGTCTTTCTACATGACCATTACGTGAAGAAGCATAATCACATAAGGTGCATTTAAATGGTTTCTTGCCTGTATGTGTTATCATATGCTGTGTAAGACGACTTTTTTTTGCATAACAATAATCACATATCGTGCATTTAAATGGTTTCTCTCCGCTATGCGTTCTCATATGGTATGTAATATCACAACTACGTGCACTAGAATAATCACAAAAGGTGCATTTAAATGGTTTCTCTCCGGTATGCGTCCTCATATGCTTTGTAAGACAACTACTTCTTGCACAAGTATAATCACATATAGTGCATTTACATGGTTTCTCTCCGCTATGCGTCCTCATATGCTGTGTAAGATAACTACTTCTTGCACAGGTGTAATCACATATGGTGCATTTAAATGGTTTCTCACCTGTGTGTGTCCTTATATGTTGTATAAGATCACTACTTGTTGCACAGTTAAAATGACATACGGTGCATTTAAATGGTTTCTCTCCGCTATGCCTCCTCATATGCTGTGTAAGATAACACCTTACTGTACAAGCATAATTACATACAGTGCATTTAAATGGTTTCTCTCCTGTATGCTTTCTCATATGTCCTTCTAGCTGATCATTACGTGAAGAAGCATAATCACATAAGCTGCATTTAAATGGTTTCTTGCCCTTATGTGTTGCCCTATGCTGTCCAAGATTACTACTGTTTGCACTAACATAATCACATATGGTGCATTTAAATAGTTTCTTTCTGGTATGCAACCTCATATGCCGTGAAAGATTACTACTTTTAGCACAGCTATAATCACATATGGTGCATTTAAATGGTTTCTCTCCGGTATGCGTCCTCATATGCAGGATAATAGCAGCCTTGCGTGCACTAGAATAATCACATAAAGGGCATCTATACAGACTCACTGCTTTACAAACTTCCACACGTTCTTTAAGATGCGTAGATTGTGCAGCCGCGTTGCCATTCTTGCTACACGGGAAGACTTCCTCAGGTGTTTCTACCTTCTGGGCATCTATAGATTGTCCGTAAACAGTCGTTTCTGTAATATCTACTTCATCTTTGATGTTAAATCTGAAAAATATGAAACCACAATAAGCAATAGTTCCGTTTACTGTAATCTGTTCGCGATAAGAGCATACTGGTGTGCTGTAAATTATGGATGGAACGGGCAATCCGGCCAATTTGGCTGATATTCGGTCCGGCCGGATCTTTTCGCATGTTGTTAACATGTAACAATAAATTTTTTTTTTTTTTTTATTTTGTTCAAACACAGAGTGTTTGTGACATAACACCTAGTCAATGACTAACAAGTTATTTTCACTTAACCTAAACTGATAAAATAATGAGTGTTTCTACAATTTTGCCCATTGGCCCAAGTTGTTTTAGTCTGACAGTTTTTACCACTCAAGTAGACGGCGGTTGTTTTCACCTACACTATCACTGTGAATACACTACGGGTGCTCTGCTTTTAGTCACTCCCGCACTAGTTCGAATGGTTTAGTTCTTTTCAGCCGACGCACTAGCGCACTGTTGTCTAGCAGCTGGATGGCTTCAATGTTGTCGTGGTGGAGTAGACGATTCTCGTGCTTCTTAGCAAATTTTGATATTTCGCTAGTTACCATCTCCATGCGAAGGTCCCGATGAAGATTGGTGTTTTTGATGTACCATGGTGCACCAACAATGGCCCTTAGAACTTTATTTTGGAATCTCTGAATGAGGTAGATATCGGACTGCTTAGTGCATCCCCACAACTGTATTCCATACACCCATACTGGCTTTAATATTTGCTTGTATAGTAGGAGCTTATTTTTCACTGACAGGGCTGACCTCCGTCCCATTAGCCAATACATTTTGCGGAATTTTAGGTCGAGTTCGTCCCGCTTTTTCTTGACATGTACTTTCCATCTAAGCTTGGCATCCAGTGTCATGCCAAGGTATTTCGCTGTATCCGCGTATGGAATATCGTTCCCATTCATGGTTACTGGAATATAGTTAACTCTCTTATTAGTGTAGTTTACATGCGTGGATTTTCCTTCATTTAGTTTGATGCGCCATTTCTTTGTCCAAAGGTTGATTTTGTTTAGAGCTATCTGTAATTTTTCAGTTGCTTCTTCGACACTGTCACTAATCGCCAAAATAGCCGTGTCGTCTGCAAATGTTGCCACTGTGCTTTCTCCCGGAACAGGAATATCATAAGTATACAGTAGGTACAAAAGTGGTCCCAATACACTTCCTTGTGGTACTCCGGCATTGATATTGCGTAGCGAGGAGTATTCGTCATCTTGTTTCACCCTGAAGTGACGGTCCTTCAGATATGATTTTAACAGTTCTGTATATTCAGTAGGAAGCTGCTGTTCCAGTTTCTCAAAGAGTCCATCATGCCACACCTTATCGAAAGCCTGAGCCACGTCTAAAAATATTGCTGAGCAAATTTTTTTTTCCTCAAGAGCCTTTTCTATAACGTCAGTAATTCGGTGTACCTGATCGATTGTTGAATGTCGAGCTCGAAAGCCGAATTGATGAGATGGAATAGTTTGATTTTTCTCAAGAATTGGGTATATTCTCTTGATAAATAATTTCTCAAACAGTTTTGAAATGGTTGGTAATAAAGATATAGGTCTATAGGAGGTTACATCATTTGGCGGTTTACCGGGTTTGGGTATCATGATGACCTCGGCCACTTTCCAGAATGAGGGCACATATCTTAACCTAAGTGCAGCGTTGAACAAATTTAACAATTTTATTACGGCTTTTCTCGGTAGCTGCTTCAGCAGGGCTCCTGATATCAGATCAAATCCCGGTGCCTTTTTCGAACTGAGGTTGGTTTTGATTTCGGTCATTAGTTCTTTTGGTGAAATATGGGGTATAGGCTTTGACTCCAGTGCTGTCCAGGGGATAGACTCGGGAAGTTCAGGGGTATGAGTTTCATTCGGTGTAAATGTCTTTTCCAAGTGATCGGCAAAGAGATCGGCCTTATCCTTGTTACTTCTGGCCCAAGATCGATCTTCCTTTCTTATCGGGGGAATTTGCATTATCGGTCGCTTTATGTTTTTGGTGGTTTTCCATAGAGAGTAGTCCGTAGCAGAGTCATTGCTTAGCCCCTCCAAATACCGACCAATAGTTTGCTGTTTGATTTCTCCGGTAAGTTTGCGAAGTTTCCATACCATATTATTTAGTTCTGTCTTAACTATGGGGTCTCTTGTAGTTTGGCAACGTTTGCGAACTTTTCTCTTCTTTGCTATCAATTCTCTCACTTCTAAAGGATAAATGTTGCTATTCTTGATATGGTAACTTATTTGGGGTGTAGCTAACCATGCAGCTTCCTGTATATCGCCGTGGAATCTCTGCACTGCGTCTTCCAATTCTTCGGGAGTTTTGAGTGAAACTGACAAATTGATGTTCTGCTCTAGGCTTGCTTTGAATGCTTCCCAGTTTGTAGCTTTAAATGTCAGAGCTGGTCTTCTTTCTTTTCTAATTACCGATTGACTTAGAGTTAAGATAATTGGTGTATGGTCAGAGTCAAGATCTAGTTCCTCGGTGATATCAATGAAGCTAGATGACAGATTTTTTATTACAAAAAAGTCTATTAGATCTGGAATCTTGTTTCTGTCAGTAGGCCAATAAGTTGGCTTACCTGTTGAGTGGACTTCGCATCTGTAGCTTTGGATTGCATGTAGCAATTCTCTTCCCTTTGTTGTAGTTAGCCGTGAACCCCAATATGTATTCTTGGAATTAAAGTCTCCCCCAAGTATGAACTTCCCAGAAAAAGTCTGCAAAAGATCTAGATACTGTGTTCTCTTAATGTTGTGCCTCGGAGGTGAATAAAGAGCTCCAATCGATATAACTACACATTTTGTTTTAACTCTAACGGACGTAACTTGAAATTCTTCTTTTTCGATTTTCTCGTCCTCATGATGAGATATATTATTTTTAATTAATACTGCGCTTCCTCCTCTTGCGCAATTGCTGGGGTGAATAGCGTGATAGAGTGTGAAGTCTCGAAGTTTTAGGTAGGATTCTTTTGTGAAATGAGTTTCTGATATTAGGCAAATATCAATTTTATGTTCAATTAAAAATGTGTGTAGGGTATTTCTGTGTTGTAATAGCCCGTTAGCGTTCCAGGAAAGTATGCGAAGACAATCAGCCATTTTTATGGAATTTTTCAAGCTTGTCGAGTCTGGCAACAATGGATTTTGTAACATTTTCCTGTTTATTCAGTTTTTCCAGTATTAATTGCAGTGTTTTGCTGATTTCTGGAAGATTGTTTACGGTTTGGTCCATTTTTACCTCATTGCTTTCTATTTCTACTGGCTTAGAACTAGAGGTCGACTTACCATTTACTATGTTGGCAAAAGACTGCTCACCAGATATCTCTTTTGCCTTGATAATTTTCCTGTTTATTTGCTTTGTTTTCTGCTGTTCCGGGGGAGAGTTTTTCTTAAAATTGGCGTTTTTAATCTTTTGAAGTTCAATCGGAACTACACAACCCCTGTAGTTTGCAGGATGACCTTTACCGCAATTATAGCATTTTGCGGGTTCCTCTTTTGCCTTTGTGCAGTTCTGGGTATCGTGCTCTCCAGCACATTTTACGCATCTTGGGTCTTTGTGGCAGTATCCACGAGTGTGACCCCACGCTTGGCAATTCTTACATTGTGGCAACAATTTAGGTTTTTTCAGTGGAGATATTTCGACTCTCATTCCCATTATATCAGTTATTGCAAAGATTTTGTTGATATCTTCGGTCTTGTCGAAAGATAGCATGAAGATCGGTAAAGGATCTTTTGTTTTTCGTTTTAAAATATTAGTTACATCTAAGATTTTATATTTTTTTTCGCTTCAGATCTTCAATTATCTTTTCCTTACTGCAGGTTTTATGCAGTTTTTTTACTACCACTTTAGTTGGTCTATCTTGCTTATTTTCGTAAGATGACCAGTTTAGTTTTCCTTCCTCGAGAAGGTTGGTGATTATCTTGTAATTGTCGATTGCATCAACATTAACTTTTAGTACGCCACTGTTTAGTAACGTTATTTTATACTTATTTTCAATTTTGGTATTTAGCAGCTCATATACTTGCTCATATTTAGTTACATCGTATATCATTATCGGTGGAGGTTTGTGTTCTCTCACCTTTTTTTCCTGTGAGTTTTGTTGTTGTTTTTGTTCTTGATTGTGTTCTGATGAGTGGCGTGGGGGGGTTATAGAAGAATCTGAGCAAGTCGAAGTATCCATTTTCTTCCTCTTAGTATTGTTCCCTTTGCCCCGTTTAAGAATCCACTCAGTTTCTTTGGCTACTTCATCCTCATCAGTGAAATATTCCATTTCATCTGGTTTCGATTGTACCGCATTTTCTGCGTCCTTCTTTTCTTTGTCATTGAATTTCTGTTGGAGTTCATGGAGTTGCTTTTGCAATTGCTTCAAAGCAGATTCCAACTCGGTTTTGGCAGATCTTTCTTTTTGCAACTCTTTGTATAGCAAATGCTCATTTTCTGTTTTTATTTGGATGGTTTGCGACATTTTTTACACTTTAAATTGCACGCGTATTAAGCGCGTACTCAGCACAACACTTAGCAGTTCAATTAACTCAGTTTGACACACATTCCGAAGCGCGGTTTGATTACGCACACAGTTACATGATATAAGTTTAGTTATATTGCTGATTGATAGAAATATATTCCTCGCTCACAAACAATTAAAACTTGATTGCAAAACACGTCCGATCACTTCGACTGCACGATTACAACTTGTAACAATAAATGAAATCAATTTTTATATTGAATACTAATATATCTATATTGATACAGGAATAAATTAGGAAAATGTATAATTTACTACAAATAATAGCTAAGTAAAATAGTACCAAACAGTAACTTTAGATATTGTTTTGTAATAGCTCACTTAATTTTCAAAATTTAAATAATTTACGGTAAAGATCCTGCCGATCCGGTTTCACATAATGGCCGGATATCCGGCGAAATATGCCGGATGGTTGTGTACCTATTCGCTGTCTGGCCGGACATCCACTATCCGACCGATGCCCGATCAGTTCCATCTCTACCGTAAATAGCGACGTATGAAATTGGAATAACGCAAACTTGGGTAAATTGACATGGTTATCTCGAATAACGTTAATGACTATACGATGCAAACATTGAATAAAACATTGGATTATAAACAGAATACTTGAGCGAGGTCTAAAAAGTATAGCCGAGAATAATTTAATAGAAGTGAATGAATATAGGAATACTTAATTTTTATTATTACACCAAACCTTACAAAAACACATGTAATAGCTTTTTGGTAAAAGTTTATTGTAATAGTTTAGAGAAATCAATCAAATAGATTACATAACTTTAATAAGTTCAAGGGCCCCTAAATGCTCCCCATATTATACATCTTGAAGTTGCGGATTTTATTAATGGAAGGTTAAATTTTGTAAATTTATTCATATGTATATGCCCTAATACATAGGACCAACTTATAGAATAATTACTATATATCCTTGCTAATTTGTGTCTTACAACAATGTTTACATAATTAAAAAAGTGTTTTTGTTGATAGTTTTGAATTGTTTATTGTGCTTATATCTTATTAATTTTTTTCAAATAAAGTGATTTTGTTCCGTTTGCAAATGGTATTCAGAAAACTTTTGAGAAAAGACGTTTTCTCATAAAATACTGATCGCTCTGGGGTAGATAGATTTTAACATCTTCAAATGACCTTTTGTTGAGTTTTTTAAATGAAACATCTTATATACCGGGTCATCAAATTGAAGCGTCTATGAAAAAATACTTTTTTCCGCTAAATGCTTACCAAGTGGAATTCAGTTTTGGTATGAGGTTAGTGGAAAACAGTATTTTTCATAGACGCTTCAAATTGATGACCTGGTATTATCTGCCGAATTAAATGTCCTTTAAGTCATTTTTAATTTATATTCAGTAGGTTCTGTAGCTATTTTGGGTAGTTATTGTGAAAACTATTTTTTTTACTATTATAGTACCGTGAAACTCCCCAACTTTGTGACACGTTTCGAGGTTTCTGAATGGTTATATTCAGAAACCTCGAAAAAAACCTCGTTTCGAGGTTTCTGAATATAACCACCTTAAGGCTCCCGTCTCCGACCCCCAAAACGCGAAAATAACCCACGTCAGAATTATTGCGCACATCGTGAAATACTTGATTTAAGATGTATAATATATCACTGTTATATCACAAATTAATATTTTATATTTTAAGGGCATACCAGCAGCTCTTTGAAGTTTAGCTCAAGGTGCTACTATTTTTTCATTGGGCCATACATTTTCGAAAGAACACCAACATCACTATTTTTTAGCTTTTTGAACCTAACAGTATTCGAGAGCTGCTTCAGAGTCCTACTTGTTACAACAAGATATGTATATACTTATAGCGTTTTCGATTTATACACTTTTATGCACGCACTCAGTGCGACCTGCACCAACTCGGTGCACTTTATACACAAAAGTATATAAAGTCAAGCATAAGCCGAACATACAAACCACCACCAGCATGGTGCTAGTGCAGCAGAGTGCAGTAAATCGAAAACGCTATAGCAAAACAATACGATCTGACCCAAATGACAATGGGCGCGTTCTGCCAGTTCCAGCCAAAGCTGCTTACGCTACCGGCGCCGGCGCCGAGAATAAGCGGCCGCGGTGGCTGAACGGTCATATCCAAATACATGTATTTACGCTTAGTGCTGAGTGAAAGCGCTGGAAACTCAGCACTAAGCGTAAATACATGTATTTGGATCTGACCGTTCAGCCACCGCGGCCGCTTAGTCTCGGCGCCGGCAGTGCAAGCAGCTTTGGCTGGAACGGCTGAACGCAGTTAATCTCTTTTCTGAGAAAGTAATCATTAGTCTTAGATAGGTTAAAAAACGATGAAGCAGGTAGGTATTCTTTCTTTAAACAGATAGAATGCACTTACGTAAATTCAGATGTCACTTGTTCGTCAATTAATTCCGTACTGTCAGTCTCCTCCTTTTTAACAGTGTCTAATAACAATGTAAAATGCAAGTTACAGTTTAAAACTCACAGCATGACTCACAGCATCAATGAGCTTACTTGGTTCTACGCCTAATCTGTCATAGGGACTCTTAATGTCCATGTAGAGGTTAACGTGGTTTGTTAAACAATTTTCTTCGCTAAACCTGAACCCACGTAAACTGCAAATACAATATTCTTGACTGAAGGCTCCCGTTTCAATTCAAATAGCGAACTGTAGCGAACTTCTCTCCAAAGCTTCGAAATAAAAAAATCACCAGATGTAGATGGCGCTACTACGAATATGTCTTTTTATTTGGTAATATTTATTACATTTGACGTATGGTATAACCTAAAGAAATAAATGCGTTGCTTTCTTTTGTAGAATTATTTAAACTGGGATGTGTTTACATTTATTTATGTCACAATTATCGCTATTGTAAACATGATTTCCAACTCACCACAATCACGCGCCACAATACTAGAAGTTCAACAAAAAATAACTCATAGTAGACGTTTAATTATAGTTTATTATGTATTACAGCAGACAATAATCAGACGGAACTGCCATCGGAAAGTATTTCTATATTTGTAGTCCACACTAAAATTTCCATAAATAATTTTAATAAATATTGAAATTCCTTTCCGATGACAGTTGTATAGGACCAGAATCGAATGGTAGCGAGCATTTCACGATTTGCGCAATAATTATGACTATCCTTACGGCAAGTCCTCAACGGCTCAACAATACTGATTCCTTCCTGTTTGTTGATGGTTGTTGCTGAAGCAAACTCATATTTCCTTTTGAATTCCTTGTGAAACTATAAAATTTCTAAAAATTGTATCGTACACGATCGTACTTGATTAAATTATTGTACTAATGTACTACTTACAACTGACTTCTTTAAAATATGTGCGGCTTCTCCTGTTCTCCTCTCCTAAAGATAACGGCGGGATTACTGAGATGATTGCTGCTTGTTAACTGAAAATTTTATTCTGTTTGATACTATAGGTACTGGCCATACTGCCAACCCATGATGTAAGGATTAACTTGGTTTGTGCAAAACTTTGCCCCTTCCCCACAAATATGCCTCAAATTATATCGAATGTCCCTCCGGTACCAACACGAAAACGCAAAATATTGCCCCCTTCGTTGGAATGTCTAACATGAATAAATTAACAGTTTGGTTTGTTCTTGGTTTGTGTTTGGGGTTGCTTGTTCATAGGATGATGTAATTATAGATAATGTGCTTAAAACTCGCATTCCCTACTTACTTTTCCTGGAATACCAACCCAAAAAGTAAAATTTTGGTCTCTGTTGTGAACACGTGCGCTATGTTCAAATGCAATCTACAGTCTGGTTTCCAAGCATTGTTTGGCATTGTCGTGTTTTCTTACGTAAGCACCACGTCCACCATGTTGAAAATGCAAAACGTTGTGACGATGTTGCGTTCCTCGCCTACAAACGCTGGCACTACGTACGTATTTGAAAAAAGAAACTAACATTATACATTTAATTAAAATCATTTTATTCGTAGATGTGAAACCATTTGACAATAGTCACAAGAAATATTTGCTGTAGCGTTGGTGGATAACAAATTCATGCTCTAATTTGTAGAACCAACGCAGTCCTTCGTGCAAAGCTATCCCGCTGGGCTTCAAAAGAAAATCCTTTCAAAAAAGATGCATACGGAGTACAAACATATGAACTACTAGAACGTATAAAGAAATTGGGCATTCCAACTTTAGTATGTATACAATTCCAGGGTGCAAAGATTACTGAGACGTTTTAGTACATATTTTAACAATGTTATCACCCACAATTTTTTAAACAAAACAATATTCTAGGATTGCAATATGTTTATCCGAAATTTGAACATATAAGGTATTCAAATGTTGATAATTTCGTAGTAGACCAAGCATACCCTACAATTAAGAGGGTAGTAAAAATAAAGCTTATTTTATATTATTATACATATAACTTATTTATTTGCAGATCAAGTACCCAAAAATTGCATAAGAGTTTCAGTTGGGTAGGCTTATGATGGAATTTAATTGCCTCTTATAGATGAATATGTCTATAGTATTTTTTAAGGTTCTTATAAAAGCAACAAAAGTATATTCAAAAAGATACAAAGTCGTATACTTACTTATGTTGAAAACGAACCATATTCAATGTTCCTGCACACTATATGTACTGTTAAATGTCTATGCTTGTCACAAATACACACTTTAGTAACTGTTTTTTTTCTTTTATTTTAAAATGATTTCATTTTGTTTTGTATGTCGTTTTATCAAAGTGTAATACTTCAACGGCAAAACTTAAAACATTATAATTATGACAAAAGGTAATCTCGTATACATATATCATGGAATAGAGCTTAAAACTTTTTACAAATTATGAAAAAGCCAAAAGCCAAATGATTTGCTGAAGCATTTCACGTCATTCAAATAAGAAACTATTTGTAAATGTTGACGTTTCGCGAACTATGTTGCTCGCTTCTTCGGAGCTTACTGAAGTTTTCGAATGGGTATCTGAAAAAATTACGAAGAAAGATATAAAATTTATATTCAGAAGAGATAGATTACTTTTAGGAAATAATGTTTATTAAATACTATAATTAATAAGGTACAAATCAACAAGCTTAACATTATTTGTGTTATTTTTTGAGAACACACAACCATCCCTTCAAAACTATCACTTTCCATGACGGACTATGCTTCGGCTTATTATTATCATTATCAGCAGTAGGCGGATGAATCCGATGAGACTCCCGAGCTATCACAGTTCAATATTGACATCCCAGTTTTTTGTTTTGTGTTATCACAGTCATAAGTTTCTGAGTCTATACCGAATAGTGCACAAAAGCGGACATGGTCGAACTTTTCATTTGCTGGTCAAGGCAATTTTTGAATTGATTTCTGGAAGTAGAATTAATGACCTCTGTGAACTTGGCCCCTCCTTTTGCGAAATTTGGAGTTCTGTTTCTACAGATCGTTTGCAATTCGTTTGCAATTGTTTGCACCCTTTTTCTTTTCGTTTGCACCCCCACCGTTTTCGAGTTAAAATTAAAACAAATTCGGAGGCGCCAGATTCACAGTAGCCCCTCCTTTTTCGAAATTTGAAATTCTATTTCTACAGATCGTTTGCAATTCGTTTGCAATTGTTTGCACCCTTTTTAGTGTTGTTTGCACCCCCACCGTTTTCGAGTTAAAATTAAAACAAATTCGGAGGGGCCAGATTCACAGTAGCCCCTCCTTTCACGATATTTGAAATTCTATTTCTACAGATCGTTTGCAATTCGTTTGCAATTGTTTGCACCCTTTTTAGTTTCGTTTGCACCCCTACCATTTTTGTGATAAAATTAAAACAATTTTATGAAGTGTGAACTTGGCCCCTCCTTTTTCAAAATTTCATTTTTTTTCCAGAGATCGTTTGCAATTCGTTTGCAATTGTTTGCACCCTTTTTAGTTTCGTTTGCACCCCTACCGTTTTCGTGATAAAATTAAAACAATGTTATGAAGTGTGAATTTTGGCACCGCTTTTTCAAAATTTCAATTTTGTTCCTACAGATTGTTTGCAATTCGTTTGCACTTGTTTGCACCATTTTTAGTTTTGTTTGCACCCCTACCGTTTTTCAGATACATTTTAAATAAAGTTTGAAATAAAAACCTACACGCCTCTTTATACAATTTTCAAAATCAGTTTCTATAGATTTTTGTTTTTCCACCCTTACAGTTTTGGAAAAAGACAAAACAAAAATACAAATAAAAAGTGTGAACAAGCCGACACTTATTAATTTAAACACAACTTCATTTACAAGTATCATTAATGGAGCAACACAGTTTGCAACACACTAAACTGTATAACTTAAAATACGAAAAATAACAAAATGCAAATTACAATAAATTGAAGGGACAATAAATTAACCTGAATAGCACACACATGTACAGGCTATCCCATTTTCTCTCCAGCAAAATTTGTCTGTTAGATAGTTATAATGTCATACTGAGTAAACAAAGTCACATGGACTTATCATTTTTCCTACTTCTTAAAAAGTTAAATATTAAAAAAGTTGAAATATTAACAAAACCGAGTTATAAATAGCTCTCGAATCGAAAAACCATTAGAAACTTTTTACTCAGAATGACAATTACTATGTTTCATATTTATTTATGGAATCCTTCTTAAGGAATTTATTATTTATTCGAATCTCTCTTAACTAAATTGAGACCCGATAAATAAACAGATTCTCACTGTGGAAAGCAGAGAGGAAGTACAAGAGGCCAGTGGGCCATGTCCCACCTATTAAGACGAAGAGACGGCACTTTGGCAAGAGACAATAAACAGAAGGCGGACATTTTTGTAGAACATCTTCCAGTCCCACAAAATCGAATCAAAGCCAATCACGGACGCCGATATAACCTATGAGGAAGAAGCCATACAGCTATAGCCTATAGTTCCTCAAAAGGAAATTGCCAGAGAAATCAAGACAAACCTGAATCCAAAGGGATATGATCTTATCACAGGAGAGGTTCTTAAACAGTTACCTAAGAAAGGTATTGTTATACTGACGTATCTAATAAATGCATCGTTCAGATTAAAATACCTCCCCACGTCTGGAAAGTAGCAGAAGTTATCATGATACCAAAACTAGGCAAACCATCGAATGAGGCCAAATCATATCGCCCAATGGCGAATATCATTGTCACCAATGATATCGAAACTCTTTGAAAAGCTGCTTCTAAAGAGAATGAAATCTATCATTGAGAGAAAGGGACTAATTCCTAATCATCAATTTGATTTTAGACAAAAGTATTCCACTATAGATCAAGTCCATAGAATAACGGATATATACACAGACAATATAGACACCGCAGCGAGATAGCAATGTATGCCCCATCCCTCTGTTTCTTTTCAGCTCATTATTTCTGTATATCGTTCCTTTTATGATGGTCCCTTGGCCAGGGGGCGCTATTTACCATGTAGATTTTAAAGAAACCTGTAATCATATATGACTAACTTGGTTATATAGTTCATTGATGGCGCCACATTCGGTGGAAATATTTTGTGAATCACCGTAATAATCGTAGTTTGAAGTCAGTTGTCACTTTGTTTGAATATTGTTCGACCTCACAGTTCACAGTATTTTGGCGTTTTAGTTTCTATTTGCTGCGTGACGTTTACAAAATATGTTTGTGTTGTATATTGTGTGCGGCGATTCGGAAGACGAAGGGCGAAAGATTTTTGTTTTCCGAACCCTCATGATAGGTGAGTACATATATAATAACATATTGCTAATATGTCCAGGTAATTGTTGTCCGGTGATCTAAAACATCTTTTGGCTGTTGTAATTTTCTCTAAACAAATCACTGTACATACATTTAAGACTGTTCGGTCAAATATTTTATTATTGATGCCCTGCGATGCAGAAGCTAGATACCGATGGGAAGCCAACTGATGATATAGGTGCGTAGCAAATAATCTTTGATTTTGTGTATTCAATAAACTTTTTAATCTGGTCTTTGGCCCTATTCAATATCACATATGCAATCTTATACGGTGTTTTTCCCAAATTTTATCAGTTTTTTTTATTGTTAAAGCACCAAAAAGCAATACTTTTACAACTCCTGTTGAAATGAACTTTTAATATCTTGCGGCCATATAATAACTGTCAAAGTTTTACCACTATCGCTTGGGCACAGAGTGATGTATCACCAAATGGCAACCAGTAGTACGGGAACTCTCAGAAGGGCGACCAGCTTTTTACTTAGAAGTAATTATATTTATGTAAAAAAATAGCTGGTCACCCTTGTCTGCATATCATATAAAATATAAAATATTATTTATAAAATAATTTTTTTTCAATCAGGTCCGTTGAGTGGCAGCGCTCTATGTACCGTCACGCCTACCAAAACATTTGCGAATTTGTAGCAAGCATTTTACTTCTGGAAGCTTCGATCCTCGCTATTTTGCAAATGTTGGACTAAAGAGGGACGCTGTACCAACATAATTTCCGGCCTGTCAACCACAGGAAGATCTCAATAAATGACGTAAGCATAGATTATTCTCTATGGACAGCGACTACAGGACTTAAGACTTCAATCACCCAAATTCTGCTAATGAGAAAACAAATTCTCCAAATGAAGTCAACTTTTGGAAAAGTAACCAATTCTACAATAATCCAAGGAAATCAAATACTTGCGTTAATCCTAGAGAGGTAATAAATGAAATACATTAAAAAGAAATGAGAACAATTGGTCATAAGACACAAAAAGGACTAGTGGCTTATTAATAGAAAGTAGACTCTGTTGGCATATAATAAACTCCTACTTTACAAGCAGTTACTTAAACCTTTTTCTTTTTTTAGTGGGGCTGCACTTAACCAAGCATTATCACTTATCAGCATCATTCAACGCTTCCAAAATAAGGAGCTAAGAAACATTGTGGGCCCACCTTGGTATATTAGAAATAGCTGTCTTCAAAGGGACCTCAAGATGGAATTACTAACGAACGAAATTGGAAAGTTGCAGAGAATCATCAGAATAGACTGCTTCAGCACACGAATGTCATAGCAATACACCTAGGTCCTTGACAATTGTGACGGTGCGAAGCTCAAAAGAACTAACTAAACTTCTTGATTTGGTGAAGTGATGTTACAATTTCAGAGCGCAGCCTTATGTGAGAGATATGTGACCAAAACACAGCATTTAATCTAAATTTAAGTTAAACCGATGGGGATCACTTAATATCGTTTTTATACTAAGCGTTGTTTACTTGTGTTATATACAAGTGTGTTAAAAACCCAATACTTTTCAAATCAAACAAGTGAATCAAGTCAAGCTTTTGACAAATTGACAGATTTACTTAGCGTTCATAAGTCCAGTCCGTGGCAAACTTGATTCATTGTATTTGAAATATATTAATTTTAGATAATTTAGAATGTCACAAATAATAGATTCTTCAAAAGGTCAATCAATAAATCATCATTGATGATTGGGCAAGAGTTTATTAACATTTTGTACTCAGAAAACAGAGAAGAATTTAATTTTCATATTGCTTGATTAAACATAAATCTAATGTGGTTTGAACATTTTTAGAAGTTGTTGTTTTCCGACACCTTTAAACGTAAATTAAACGTAAAGTGGATCAAAATTAGTATTACATATTTTTGCCATTTACTATTTAAGCCATTAAATTAATTGTTGTACAGCTGATTAAAATGTAATACCTACTATACGTATTAGGGTTGCCTTCCGTCCTTATTTCGCCAGGATTATCTTCGTAATCATGCCTGTGTCCTCGTTTCCTCGGCGTGACACCATTGCTCCTATGCTTATATTTTTGTTTTCTCATATTTGTTTACTTACAGAATTGCTGCAAACTTGTGCTGAACAATTTTGTAAAAAACTAAATTTTATATATTTTTGTTTTAATTTTTATTAGACACATTAACTAAAAAGTTGATGTTTTTGTATTACATTTTAATTCAAGCCCATAACTTATAATTTGTGATATTTTTTGAGAATGGTGAGAGAAGCCATCAGTTTTTCGCTCGTGTTGTCTCAATGTATGGCTGTAGCTTTTTCGCATCTTTTTAACATTTATGTTAGATAAATAAGATATTTTGACAATTATATTTGTTTGAAGCAAACATGTGGCAGCTGTCTTGCCCTTGCAATTTTTGATACAGGTCGTAGTTTATAACGTCGGCAACCTAGTTATTAGGATGTCTACAATTAATTTTTTCAAGCAAACCCTTTTCAAAAGGTTGTATGCTTAGAAAGCAATTGTACCATTTTCTATAGATTTACAATAATATTTAGAGGATACTACCAGCTGCCAAACCTAAAATAATAAAACAAATATTTAAAGAATATAAGAAAATATTCTTGTGTACTATCAATTTCATAAAGAATAGCTGATAGGTATGTTTTTCCATATCTGATTCAATAGACAGAAAGGAGCGTTTTTGCAGAATAGTAACGCAAAAATATGTAGATAACAGATTCACTTTATACAAACAAAATCGATATTTTTTCATGTTGGCCAATATAGTCTTTGATGGTCGTCAATTCTAGGCTTTTTGTCAACTTTTGCAAATTTGTCATTTTCAAGTGACTAACGAGTTGGGATCATCTAAAATTTTCAAACAAGCGGTTGTTATTTTGGTTTAAAAATAATACCTAAAATCTAATCCAAATAAATATCATGGATTCAGAAAAAACAAACGACATTTGGGGATATCAATATTAAATATGAGTTTGATTTTGAGTAAACAAGACAAGAATTTTTTGAAAATTTTTATAGTCGTTGGTGCACAGCATAAGCCAAAAACTACATACCTGGTTAGTAAATGGGTTATATAGCCAGCACACAAGTTACTTTACTTCTAAAATGTCCTTGTTTGTTCCAATATTTGTTAAAAAGTTTAAACTTAAATCAGCGGATAACAATTTCTAATAATTTTGTGACAACAACTTGTGCATGTTACATTATGGAGTTAATAAAGTATTACTGTTTTATTAAAACGGGTTGTATTATGTTTAACTTGTGCTATCATTTCTGTATAAGAAAATAATAACTTTGTTTTTATATACGCTTGTTAGTTTCATCATTATTGTTATAGAAATTATAACGACTAACTATCTTATTTTAGTATGTCTCTGTTTAATATTTCTTAAGTATATTAAAAGAGATCATGATGAAAACTTTTAATATATTTGTTGTTTTTGTAAACATCATTAGTCGCTGGTTATAAAATATATGTCGCTCGTATTCTTCTGGCCCACAACAGATTTTCAATGTCACCTGACTTTGAAAATTTACCTCACAATATTAAGCAAAATGGTAAGTAAATTTACAATTTATTTGAAAAGGTACAATTAATTTGAAACCAATATTTTAAATATGGCGCCACCTACACGCGGCGCCTCTCAGCGCCACCTACACGCGGGCCCATCAAAAAAGAGAGAAAACAGATGGTGGGGGAGAGAGTAAGAAGATGTGGTAGGGGCATCGAAATTAACATTTACTGCGGTGTCTGGTTGTCTGTGGATATATATATATATAGAGAGAAAGCATTAGAAGGAATGCTAAAAGAAAGAAAAAATATTTATTTATTTCTTCATTTGTTTTTAATTTTTTTTGGTGATGTTTATATGTATTTTATTTAAAAATTTCTTTATTTTGTGAAATCCATACAGACTTGAAACATTAGAATGTGTATTAAGTTTATTGCAGTTCAGTCCCAAATTCTAGATTAATGGTCAGGTTAATTCATTGCCCCGTCAATTTATTGTTATTAGCTATATAAGTTATACAGTTTAGTGTTGCTATCCAAACTGTGTTGCTCCATTAATATTACTTGTAAATGAAGTTGTGTTTAAATTAATGAGTGTCAGCTGGTTCACACTTATTTATTTGTATTTTTGTTTTTTCTTTTTCCAAAACTGTAAGGGTTCAAAAATAAAGAGAGTGCAAGCATATGCAATACAATGGTAATAAATCTATAGAAAATGAATTCAAAAATTCTTATAAAGAGTGGGGTTGGTTTTTATTTCAAACGTTATTTTAAATACATCTGAAAAACGGTAGGGGTGCAAACAATACTAAAAAGGGTGCAAACAAGTGCAAAGGACTTGCAAACAATCTGTAGAGAAACAAAGCTGAAATTTTGAAAAAGGGGGCCAAATTCACCCTTCACGAAATTGTTTTAATTTTTTCACAAAAACGGTTGGGGTGCAAACGAAACTAAAGAGGGTGCAAACAATAGCAAACGAATTGCAAACGATCTGTAGAAAAAAAATTGAAATTTTGAAAAAGGAGGGGCCAAGTTCACACTTCGCAAAATTGTTTTAATTTTATCACGAAAACAGTAGGGGTGCAAACGAAACTAAAAATGGTGCAAACAATTGCAAACGAATTGCAAACGATCTGTAGAAATAGAATTTCAAATTTCGAAAAAGGAGGGGCTACTGTGAATCTGGCCCCTCCGAATTTGTTTTAATTTTAACTCGAAAACGGTGGGGGTGCAAACAAAACTAAAAATGGTGCAAAAAATTGCAAACGATCTCTAGAAATAGAATTTCAAATTTCGAAAAAGGAGGAGGGGCTACTGTGAATCTGGCCCCTCCGAATTTGTTTTAATTTTAACTCGAAAACGGTGGGGGTGCAAACGAAAGGAAAAAGGGTGCAAACAATTGCAAACGAATTGCAAACGATCTGTAGAAACAGAATTCCTAATTTCGAAAAAGGAGGGGCCAAGTTCACAGAGGTGAATTAATGGTATCTTAGGCGGTTAGAATGGTAGACTACTCTGTTGATAAGTAAATTTCTCCGCAGTAGTTTATTGCATTTTTCTTTCGAGAGCTTGTGATCATGACCTCTCATATTTATATTGTGACTTAAATGGTAGTTAAATGGTTTCTCAGCTTCTTCATTTTTACTCTAAACGTATGGTTCAGTACATGGAAAGTGCGAAACAAATTTTACTTTTTGGGGTTGGTATTCGAGGAAAGTAAGTATGGAATGCGAGTTTTAAGCACATTATCTATAATTACATCATCCTATGAACAAACAACCCCAAACACAAACCAAACTGTTATTTTATTCATGTTAGACATTCCCACGAAGGGGTCCAATATTTTACGTTTTCGTGTTGGTACCGAAGGGACTTTCAATTAATTTGAGAGGAAGGGGCAAAGGTTTGCAGACACCAAGTTAATCCTTACATCATGTGCCCAGTGTTGCCAACACTGTAGAATTACTACTAGATTTAGTAGAATTTCAAGTAGTGCTAGTGTAGAAAACTGGAATTTAGTGGCTGGTGGAATTTTTAGTAGATTTTTAATATACAAATGTTGACAAAACAAATCAATGTAACAAACAAAACCTGCTGCCTGCTGGTTTCGAGTACCTATGAGTATATAGATTAATTTGGTTATTTAGGTTACAATTTTGAAATCATATTACGGCAAATGAAAGAAAATGGATTTTCTGGCGCTTACCAAAAAATATTAATATTTGTCTTTCATCCATAAGTGTTGAAACCAAATAAAACTAACCTTATCAATCTATTTGAAACTCTAGGAAAACCTTATCAGATTTGATTGAACAAAATCAAAATAAGTAGCAATCTGTACACACAATCCAATGGAATAAAGTTTACGATACAAGAAGATTATGGTGTAAGATATATAACCATAAAGATGGCGCAAATGAAATTTTTTTTTAAACCGGCTGATTTTGCTTTGAAAACACTGATATTACCTCACTCAAATGCTGAAGTGCAGCCGTTATTCAGCTCTATGAATCTTGTAAAAAATAAACTGAGAAATAATATTATTATGTATTTTACATAATGTATATTAGAATATATTATTTGGCCTGTTTCAAAGTTGATCTCTGGGTTATTAAAGCGAAATACATGTATATGTGTATATTACTGTATATTTATTTTATCTTGTATTATTTTAATTGTGTCATTTAATATTTTTATAAACTTTTTTTTTTGTGTTATATTATATGTTATATTTTTTCATTATCTAGTAGAATATTTTAGTAGAAATTAGAAAAATCTAGTGGAATTTAGTAGAATAGGCTACCGGTTTTAGTGGGTAATCATCTGCAGGAGTTGGCAACACTGCATGTGCCAATCTGGTACTCTCTGCAAGAACTCCGCTACTGGTGGGCGGTGGCAACCATAGACAACGTATACTTATAGACCGCCAACAGTCGGCTTTGGCCGTGACCCGATTTTTCTGTGCGAGAGTGATAGAAGAGAAAGAGAGGTTGTCACGCCACTCTCAAACAGAGATGGCGCTGATGCTCAACCGCCTCAAAGAATCCTACTTTAGCTACGTACAATTTATAGGTCCGGGAAATAAAAAGCGCGTTTTTCGAATTAACGTCTTGTCCGATATACATACAGGGTCATCAAAATGGAGCGTCCATGAAAACAATACTGTTTTCCGCTAACCGCATACCAAAACTTCGTCCATTTGCGATCCGAACGGAGCGACTCGTCTCTAGGGGTACTGAAGCCAAAGGGTGTAGTATATGCAGCCGAATGTACATACGCGTAAATATAATTCCCTATACCTACATAAATAAAATTATTCCCATAAAGTTCAGAAATAAATAAAATGAAAACGCATATTCAAAAGAAAATACACTATTACTGATCAATACATTTATTAACAAGATATAACCAATATAACAAAAAATAATGAAATTGACGTAACCGCTTAAATGAAACCACGCTTCATCCGAAAAAAGGAGCAGTTAAGAACATCATCTTCCAGAGTGTCCCTAGCCCAATTGCAAAAATGCACTGTTCGACCGAAATCAAGGGGATTCAGTTCCTGGACAACCGATATTTTGTACGGATGTATCTTCAGCTTTTTTCGCACTGCAGTATGCATCGTTCCATAAGATATTCCTACAAAACAACATTATTAAACATTAGTAAAAACCTCATGGTGATATTAACCAACAAAAACTAAAGACTGCCGTCCATTGTTTCCGATGCTATACAACGCTGTGCTATGCTATGCCAGCAAGCATGTTAAAATTTATGTTTCAATAAGCATCTACTTATGCCATGCTGTGTTTACAACAAAAGGAATCCCACAGCGTAGCATAGCATCGCAAGCAGTGGGTGTCGGGCTTTAGCCAGAAAATGTGCTATACAATAATTATCGTTATTATAATTTAACCACCAATAAATGTGTGCCTACCCGCTTGTTGCGCTCTCCTATGCACTGATTTGTTAGGGCTGCGTACAACATCAGCTCTAATATTTTGTAGCACTTCTTCGGTTAATTTTTGTGGTGGTCGTCTGCCTGGCCTCCTATCTATTGACCCTGTCAATTGAAACTTGTTTACAAGACGATTTATATGTCGTCGTAACGAAGAAACATTTAACTGACCCGGAAACTTTTGAATAAGCCCTTCGGCGCACAACGTAACCAAAAAGGACCATTCCCTATTCTCCATTTTCTGGCAATTTCGGAAGTAGGCCTCCACAATAAACGTGTCTTGTTCATTAGTGTAGGACATAGGGCATCCTGAAGAACAATCATTCACAAACACAACACACACAACACAACACACAACACACAGCACAATGAACTGCAACGAACATGCAAACTAAAATAACAGCCCCTTAAATCAGCTGACTTGCACGCATGGTACGCCAATGGCGTGTTGCTAGTAGGAAGAGGATAAGCAGACAGCCAATCAGATCGCTCCTAGCATATGAATTTGTTTCGCGCCCCAAGTGGAAGTAAATTTTGATATGCGTTTAGCGGAAAAAACGTTTTTTTCCATAGACGCTCCATTTTGATGACCCTGTACTTAAAACCACAGACTACTACAGATGACCCAGTAAAGGTTATTTTTCATGACGTATGGGCTATCTCGCATCGCTCTCACACATGTATAGTCATCTCAACTTTCAACGTAAACATAACATAGATGGCGCTCGAGTTACATAAACGTGTACTGGCGCGAAATTCAAAACAGAATACTGGCGCCAAATTCAAAATCGTATAGCGCCATCGAATTAAATTTGGTATTTGCAATATATTAAAGATTAATTTTCAAAATAAAATCACTGTGAGATAAAAAGTTTATAATTTTATTAAAAGTTATACATTCAAACTTAAGTTTATTTGTTATTACATAAATGGAAAACAGTTGTTTTCATTATTGCTAATTATTTTTATTATTACTAATTATTTATATTATTGCTAATGTCAGTAAAATGTACTTTATCTATTGAAAAATTTAACCTTATAAAAAAGTGGAAAGTGGTTCATGGAAGAAAGATGTAACCACCTTCAAATTAGCTGGTTGAAAATTTGTTGAACGTTTAGCATACATATTTAGAAACCAATAAACATACAACCAATTCATTGTATAATTATATAACTACAATAAAGCTTTTTTTAAATTAAAATGAAAAATCTTGTTTGTCAGAATTAACTGAGATTTTACGCCGAAATAAACTATATGTACATATGTATTATGCATGAACACTTTTCAGCATAATCCGTTGCAACCCTAATCTTTTATATATGTAGGTAACATATTTTTACTTAAATAAATGCATTCATTACATACATATTCAGACCAATTCTATAGAAATTGTTGCTAACCGCGTGGAAATTTCGTTAAATTTATTAGCAACAATTATTGGCAACAACTGTTATTAAAAATTTAACCACGCTACCAACTGGTGAGTTCGCAATTTCTTTTTATAGAATCGGAATGATTATGTGTTTTTCTTTAATGACTCGAAGTCTTGATAAGTCAAACTTTTTTGTGTTAAGTCATGGATCGAGTTATGGAAGGTTAATTGTATCCTTATATATTATATACCGTATCCAGCAGAAAGTTGATGGGAAAAAATGTTATCATTAACTTTTCAGAAAATTTTATTCTTCGTGGAATATGGATATATTGGAGGGTGGGACAATTCCCACAGCACCTAGGCTTCATTAGGCCCCTTTTGCTAACCTCCGAGGGGTCGTTACGGCTTAGGCTTTGTCTGCTTCGAGTTATCCTGCGGCCTTCGTGAAGGCAAGGGCGTCGCTCAGCAAGACTCCTCTGATGGCGGATAAAACCAGCCATGTATCAGCCAGGAAACATTCACGTAAGGTCAAATGTGCCGGACATTCGTACAGAAAGTGTTTTACTGTTTCTTGATCGATTTTGCATCCTCTACACCTGTGGTCCTCTGAGTCCGATGCGGGTTAGATTCTTTTTAGTGTGCAGTACCCCATATAGATTCCAGTTGGCAGTCTGAGGTTGCTTCTGGTGAGTTGAAGGAGTACATTGTGGTCTTTAGGCAGGAGTTCCTAGGGTTTCCTTTGCAAAAATACATTTGGTGGTTTCGTCTCATCTTCTCCTGGAGGGAGTTTGGGAACTGTGCCCTTTATCCAATGGAAAGCAAGTGTATTGTTTGTTTGTGCTGCTTTTGTCAGGACTTCGGTACATTGTTGTACAAGTGTTGTGAGTGGTCTACGCAGCGCTTGTATCGTTGCTTTGCTTTCCGTTGTATCAGCATGTTAATTAATTTATTCTTCATAGAAGCTTCTGGATTTTCTTTTGTAACAAGTTGACATGCGTCCCTGGGGCGCCAATCCCATTGATTTTAGCCAATTATCCGATCTGGAAAATTAAAAAAAAATTTTATGATAATGATAATATATATTTGTGATAGCCGTTTACTTACCTCTCGGGTATTTGTGGAAAACAGAATAATCTTTTCACTTCACTCTCTGAACAGCCACACACAATATACATCGGCATTTTTACAAATTCAAACACAAATTCGAATTTAAAAATCAACGCAATGACAGGTTCATACATAAACGCGCATAAACGTCATTATAACGAACCAATGGTAGTGCGATCCAACTACATCGTACGGATGTAGCTGGCAACAACTAGAAACTCCCGCATTTTGGTTACAGAGATCTGCAATTTCACAGTAATTCAACACCGCTAATACCGCCCTCTGTCTGATATTTATCAGTGGAGATAGGTTATAGTAACTTTAGTGGACTAGAAAGAAATAGATTATGTGTCATAATTTGTAATGCTTGTGGTAGCCCCCTGCTTAAAACAATATTTAAATGATACTGTCATGAGTAGACACGCAAAAACTATGGTATCTACGATGAATGACTCATTTAAATACAAGCTTGTTTTCGTATGCAGATTGGACAAGCCGTATAGTCAATAATTAATTATTAATTAAAGGTCTTGCAGTGCAAAATTTAATTAATATGTAATTACTTCGAAAAACGCATCTTTTTATTTCACCCACATAACTATGCATTGCAAGTCCTATGCATTCAATTTATTTAGTTGATGGGCGAAATAAGAAGCAATCATTGACAATAATACATATTTATTAACAAAAAATACATAATATAAACATTTAGACAGTCGATTTTGGGCTAAATACCTTTCAAACGCTGGTAAGGAATCGCATCATGCATTAAATTTGTTCTACAGGTTCTACCAGAATTTTGAACTTTCCACTTTGTTGAAAAGTGCAGGTCACAGTCTGTAATTCTTCCTGAGGTGCACAAGTCCCATGTTTCACAAATCCGCTGGATTAAGTTGATTCAACCAAAAACCAAAGAGCTGCAAGTCAAATTCAATGTTACTTAGTTTAATAGTTAAATGACATATCAATTGCTCTAAGAATATAATACAAACAATAAACTACTTTATCTTTACTTACATTTGAATCCTTTGTAAAAGTATGCTTATGCACTGCTTTTCCGGTTGACGGACAAGTCCGTACGCAGCAGTGACATATCATCATATTGACATTAATTCAAATACAAACACGACGAACCACTACGCATGTGTCACAATGACAAATAAATTCGTTAGGTTCGATAGTACATTGCCGATATTATCGACAGAGTGACAACAACGCCATCTCGGTTTGCGAGTGGCGGAAGAAAAATTGGGATATGTCAAAAGTGCCGGAGTGCCAGCCGCATGGTGGCAACACTGGTCTCGGCGGTTCGGGAAAAACTTTGAAAAAATTTCTTTTTATAGTTGAATAATTCTGATTAAGATTGTGACTGGTAGTAAAGGAGCCTGAATTTTGGCTCGAATCCCATATTTTTCCTTTCCCAATAAGAAGATGTCAAAGTTAACCTAAAATATCTCAGCGCAGTTTCACATCAAGCTCTGTAAGTATATATTTTATTAATTAACAAGTTTCTAAAGTGTTGTTTTCTTTTAGCTAAAAGATGTTGAGAAGACCTGCAACTAAGATTGAGCTTAGTTTGGACGATTTGTCTGAATACGATGAGATAAGGAAAGAACGGGAGGTACGAAAAAGCTTGTTCGGTGGCAAGACTACAAAACCTGAGAACGAGGTTCCCAAATGGCAGATGGGCCAGAAAAGCACGAAGGAAATTTACAGTCGGATAGGTTATAATCCACGAGATAGAAGCCAGTCTACCACATATTAGTGTGCGAATCTGCAATTTGTAGGTTATTTATTCGTAATGATTGTTTCCTCGATATGTTCAATTGTAATTATTTATGTTGATGGAATGACTTGATTATATTTTTTAGTATTAGTATTTGTTTTTCTTAAGTTATTATACTAATTTAAATTGGCAATTTATGAAGGTACACTTTTTATGGCCTGAATAACATTGCAGTGTTATTGGTATGATTTTTTTCTGTAGAATCTGATGACAGAAATTGTGAATTGACTTGGCTGGTTTTCAAGAAAAAAAAATAAAAAAAAATATGATTGATTTTCTATAAAAAATTGACATTCAGAATTTCTTGTTATTGTACGTTTTTTTCTACTTTTGGGACTATTTTTCCAATTTTGATGCTTTTATTTATTTTTTAATTTTTACTTACATAGGTTGCATGGATTAATTTTTAAAGCAACTTTAGTATCGCTAATTTTTAAACACCTTTTTATTTGTTACTAAAGATGAATATACCATTTTATTTTACTAACCATTTTACTAATACCAAATTAATAGATTCAGAAAAGTGTCCTGAACATCATATCAAAATATTTACTAAATCTTTGATGATATAATATTCTGAACCCACCCTGGTAAACAAAAAGAGAAGTGGTGTGGATTTGTTCAGTAAAAAAAAACGTGTTAAGGGCTTTATGTACTGTCCGGCCGAAAATTACACCTTCGGCTTCGGTCAAAATTAGGCCAAAGGTTTAGCCGAAGTCGAAGATTCGCGCATACCGTATGCATAGCGAGAAATGTGAAAAAGAATTAGTATAAGATTTGATAGTTTGTTTACTTTGTTCCTTGGTGAAAATATGCTTGAACTTCTTTATGTGGTCTATTAGATAAAGTACCGATAGCATAATAATGTAGAATTAGGAAGAATTGGTAGTAAGCAAGTGCAATAGGTCTGACATTAAGACCCAGTTCTACCTCTCCTAAAACGCGTTTGCAAATAAAAGCGTTATTTATTGTTCAAAGTTTATGAAATTTTTTATGTAACTTCTTAGATAAATAACGAGTTGGGCTGGATGAATAAAAATTTTTTTTAAAGATAAAAATCAATTTTGCTTCTACATCTTTGGTTTTTTTCAAATATAAAACATTTAGCCCAACTCATGATACAAAAATAGATTTTTTATTTAAGTACAATTTTAATCTAAACATTATAATTGCGATAACAAAGCGTAATTGCCAGAAATGTATGTAATTTGCCTATATTACGGGCCCGGTGTAGACAGCAGACGTTAGGAGTTTTAAACACCGCCTATAACTACGCCACTCCTACTGCTACTTTTAGATTAGACTGTGCACAAGTTATGACCGTAGCGAATATTGAATCGGGAGAACCGAGTTCTCGTATTTCACATTTATACGCACGGTTTACAAATTTAACACACGATAAAAGTATATACTGTATGATATTATACTTAGTGTAGTTATGCCTGCTAGGTGTTAGGTACATTTGTTTAATAATGGGTAGAAGTCGTGGCAAAATACCTAAACATCCGCATCTGTCCTCTAGACGAATTAGTAAAAGACGAGTACGTGCCACCTAAGTTAAAATATATGTATAGATAATCTAAAAGAACAATATTATAATTATTTAATTACAAATGAGACAAAGAGACCAGAACAGGACTCAAATGAAAATTTTATTTAAAATGTCGGTTTTGTGGACAGGAAGAGACAATTAGCAGTGACGAACTTGGGTCGGCTCTAATGGATATTAGTTCAGCGACTGTATTGGGCAGTATTACAGCGGGAATTGGATATAGCCAATGCCAGAATTTGTTTTCATTCATGAATCTTGCATTCATATAGCCCAAAACGTTTATATAATATAGCGAACTTGTAGGTGACAAAATATTTGGAATCTATATAAATGGTTTGGGGAACTTTGGACTATGTACTATGATTTTACTTTATCATACGTAGTATGTAAAGTATTGTAATCGTGCCAAACAAAATTTTTGAGGTTTTAGCGGAAATGTTTTTTTGGATCCCTTGAACATTTTTGACCCAGGTAAAAAAAAAATTCTGTGTATGTGTGTGTGTTTTTTTTTGTGGCGACGATTCCGGAGAAACTACTAAGGTGTCGGGACGAAACTTCATATTTAGAAGTTTCATAACCAAACTTAGAGCTGAAAAGCTTTCTGTTGAAAAGGATCCAAAGGAACTGGAGGTTTAGTCTTATAGCATTTTTTAAAGATTTTGCAAATAAGCCGCCATTTCTGGAAATTTGTCGAAATAGTTAAATAATAAATTAAAGTACCTACAGGAAATTCTGAACAATTTATGACTATGGCATTTTTTGGTAAAATGAATAGTTTAGCTGCATGAGCAAATTCTATTTTATCGAGATCGCTGCATTAAAACTAGTTAGCCAGGCTTTGTCAGATATTGCGATTCTAATGACAGTAGGTAGTGTCAAACGCTGATGTTTTGACAATACCTACTGTCAATATAATCAAAATATCCGTCTAGTTCCAGTAGTTTTATTTTAAAGCAGACATGGCCGATCTCGATCAAATAGAATCTCATGCAGCTAAACTATTAATTTTATATATGGTATGATAAAGTAATGTGCCTGAACGCATCATTTTTTTTTTTTATTTTTGTCTTCGTGTGTCACTGCCGTTCGATATCCAGTATGTTTATAGATGTATTGGGTCCTCATTGCTCGATTTTAATTAACTCCTTTCTAAATTGAAATCCATAATTCACCGATGAGTTATCATGAGTTAATACATTTTTGTCAATTTACTATACTGTAGGTATGTCACGCTGTTAAAAAGACTAAATATTATAATAGCAAGCGCGCTCTCTCTACATTAAATCAATATATTTTCTTTTACCGCCTGGCGGCCGCCAGCCAGCTGTATGCATCTGCGACCGTGATGAGAGAGAACACTAATACATTGTAACTTGAGCGAAAGCGAAAGCGCAGACACGCGGCGACAAACTGGCTGAGTACTTCCCCTTCGAATGTACTCGCGTCGACTATGCTCCGCCTTTGCCTGCTTCCTCTAAACCCCCCCAACTTCCCGTTATCATAAAACTGTGGCCTGGTTGACGTTGGTGGGGGCCAGGCAGACCACTCCCAGCAAAAAAAAACATCGCAACGAAATATTTCGTTTGGAAGTTGCGATGTTTTTAAAACGGAGCCTTAACATCAAACTATATATGCCAAATTCTGTGGTGCATCAGTTTTGACGGGGAAAACAAATTTAAAAATCTATGTTTTTTTTGGAAAATTTTAAACACGTACAGGGGAAGGTTTTTGTTATATCTTCATGTAATTTTGTAGCCTTTCAAGTTTGGCCGGATTTCTTTAAAAAAGGAACGCAAAAGTTTGCAATATCTTTGGTCCGATTCTTCTTTTACGACACATATTATTCAAGAACCAATACAATATTATACAAAAATCACCATAGCCGGAGAATAATATACAGTCTTTATACATAATTTGAAGTATTGTTTTTTGTGTGAATACGTGTTTTGCAAGTAGAAACAGAGGGCAGGTATTAAATTCTCTTCAGCATTTTAATATTTATTACTGATTGTTATTTTTCAATTTTAAATAAAATATATGTAGTGTGTCTCGATACAAAGTTATTCTTTATAAAGAGTTTTGGGGTGTTGAAGAAGTCTTTATAGTGGATAGCCAGAATTTTGATTTAACAAAAATGACGAAAATAAGTTGTTAAATTTGCTACGGTATAAAGTATGATTAATTGCTTTACATTTAAATTAAAAATGTCTAGGGGAGTAATTGTTTTAAACGCAATTTTATGACGAAATTTTAAATTGGAATGTTGTGTTTCCAATCGCAAATATCGTTCTAGTTAATGGCAAATCTAAAGCGGCGCGTAGCGATTTAAAAATAATTATGATCTGAAATGTTGGAATCAGGATTTAACAAGCTATCAACTTGAGTAACTAAAATGTTGGTCCATTATCCATCTTTTCCACGTTTGACAGAAACAGAGACGGCGTGACATCTTGCATCTCTCTTTAATTAGATTGGGTGGAAAACAAAGCAAAAGCGCCATAAGAGATCATGTATTTCTGGCTTTCTAAATCAGCTTAAAATAAACCAATTGATACGATAGTGATTCAGCTTGGATTTTTTCTGGGTGTGTGGACCTTATTGAATACCCACTAAACAAGAAACATTCTTTTAACGTTTCAAAATGTGCAAATGATGTACTCAACTCTAACATCATAAAAAAACGGGATATTAACATCCAATTAACGTAATGAAGTAATCGTTTACCAACAAGTCGTAAGAATAACGTTTAAAAACTAACATCAGCGCGATGACCCAGTTATGTCGTTGAAAAGATGTTTACAATTCTAACGTCATAAGAAAAAGTTATATTCACATTCAATTAACGTAATGAAATAATCATTTACCAACAAGTCGTTAGAATAACGTTTAAAACTAACATCGGCGTGATGATTCAGATATGTTGTTGAAAATATGTGCATAATTCTAACATCATAAGAAAACGTTATATTAACATCCAATGAACTGGTTGTGAAAAACACGTTAAAAACTAACATCGTCGCGATGAATCAGTTACGTCTTATGCGGTTCATGAAACCAGCGCTTTCTTTTGGTAAAACTAGTACGCACTAAAATTGCATGGCAATGGGCGTGTCAATGTAATGCTAGGGTGTACTAATTTTGCGAAAAAAACGCGGCCAACCAAAAACTCTTCAAGATTAATCGTGTTTGTACTTTGTTTTATATATTGTCAAAATTAGGGGATTTTATATTGTGCTGGTGGCAGCCCTGTTTCTCCGGTCAGGTTGGTTTAGATTTTCGTACGCCAGTTGCTACGCCCTACGCCCAACGCTTCATAATATATAGAACCAATCATGGATGTGGACAGTGCCTCCCAACGAAAGGTATGTGATGTGTTTTTATGTATATTATCAATGATGCAAGTATTTTACTGTGTTGAATTTGTATGATAGGTGAGGTTATGTAATATTTATTGTTTTGTTGTTATAACTACCCGGGAATCGCTCGTTTTCAATGGCAGTGTTATCATCGCTTTTATAAGAGACAATTGTGAAAATGTATCCATGTGTTGCTGACTGAACAAATAAAAAAATATATTGCGTGGCATGGTGTTCCATACAACGTATCTAGGGAATACCCGGAATTTGTACAGGCCGTCCCACGCTAGAGGCAAAGTACATTAGGGGCATTAAGAGATTGAATAATTATACTTACATTTTGGCATATAGGAAAGTTGTAGATATAATCATTAACTCTACAGTCATAAAATATTTTCATACATACAGGATTTTCCAAAACGACGTACCAACACAAACTTATGTTTTTTCAATGCAACATATTAATGCAGCTTTTGATTCATATTTTTATCCTAATCTTTTTGCCAACAACTTGTATTAGGCTATTATTAAGTTTCTGAGATATTGTGAGATTAATATTAAAAAGTGCATTTTTCAAAAGTTATTCGGATATAAGTAAATAATAGGATAAAGAAACAAGAAAACTCATTTTGGACAATAGTATGATGAAGTTTATTTATTTATTATTTTATTTATTATTAATGAATTTATTTTGCATATTAATGTCAAATAAGTTGCTTAACAATAACTTTTCAACATCAGAATATTTTTTTAAATGCAAATTATTGACATTAATTTCTCAATATCTCAGAGCCATTTGATAATATAAAAACAATGATATATAACATTTGATTAATTGTTGTCAAAACAATTAAGATGTAAATCTTAATCAACAAGTGCAATAATATACCTAGTGATCAATTTTGGATTTTTTAAATTACTTTGTCTACTTTCAAAATCCCCTCTTTCGATTTTTCAAAATATCTTATTCATTTTTGATTCAATATTTACTGATTTGATACCACAAATGCAGTTTATCTAATGCAGATAATTTTGTTTGATGTAACAGTTTACCAGAAGACTAACAAAGACTAACAAACCGTACAGTAAGAGGCATCTTCGCCGAATGTTGAAAGAACAAATAAAACTTCAGAAGCATTTTCATGGACGGGCCAAAAGAATAATATAAGAATTAATGATATGAAGTTGGTGGCTGTGTTAAAATGTAAATTTATATGTATTATCAAATACTGTTTTCTAACTAAATGGTTTTTAGCCGCTGTGAAGAGAAACTTTTGTAAAACCACCGACAGGGAGTTTGAAACCTATGTCATGAATTAGTTTCGGCACAGTAGGCAGAGATCTCTTCGAGATGAAACCAACCAAAAATAATATTAATGGCCTGAATGTAAGCTTACTCATAATTAATATAAAGCAAAACAAATGAAACTAATCTCTTTATTTCAGGTTTATATTTATTTATATGTAAAACATACCTATAATAATGTAGAGGATTTCTTTTTAAGTTTATAAATGAAAATGTAGGTATCTCCTCAATTATTAAAAATTAAACACTGATGAATGTAATCTTTGTTAGAGGTTTTCATTTCTACATAAATATCTTACTTTTATTTTATTATATTTTATCACATCTATAAAAATAAAAATATGTTGTATAAGTACATTGATTTCGTATTTTATTCTATCCACCTGCCTCCATCAAAATCTCTGAATACAACAAATTCTTATTAACAGACACACCAGTCGTCTAGCTAACAGGTAGGTATAATACCAATAATTTCACAAAGAGAACTTAGAAATGAACAGAAAAATTCCGATTGTAGGGTTTCCCTACAATCGGAATTTTATCAATTACATGGGTACCCTACTAGGGTACCCATGTATTTGATTCATTCCAGTGGCCTGACATGATTTTCTTAATATATCCACACCAAATTACAGGAGTTTCTATAAGACTTGGTATGGTTCTGCACTATAAAATAATACACTATTTAGATACCATGTAGTGCAGGACTATACCTACTTAATATAGTCTAAGAACTTCTGTGTTATAAATTTGGTGTGGGTATATTATGAAAATCATGTCAATGCACTGCAGTGAATCAAATCCATTCCCCTATACTATCAAACATAGCAGGAACGTGTACATGCTAACATTAATGTGCTGTGCAAAAACTGACGTCGTATGAACGTTATAAGTTATTGTTGTAGTAACATCTTCCAAGAACGTCTATTGTTTGTTAAATTCTAACGTTTTTTAAATATTGCTACGAGTACGTCTTATAAATGTTATTTTTGATCATCCTTTAGACGTTTTTAGGAAAACGTTAAGGCGATTTTGTTAAAATGGCGGACATTAAAGGTTATTGTGACGTTATTGCGATGCGTTTCAGCCTAGAATACTAACGTCACCTTGAAACTTTGGAACATGTATGTAACGTTTTTGAGATGTTTCTTTGCATAGTGGGTATGTTTTGAAGCTAATTTTGGAATATTTCACGGTGACTATTATACAAAACGATGTTAAAAAGTGACTTCAGAAAGTGAGGTTACGCCTGTTTTTGCAGGTTTATTATGGAAAATATTCAATTCAGTGAGGATTTTAACCAACTAGGACATGCTTACTGTTATCAAATTCAAATTACACATCGCCAATATTGACTTTGTTGTATGGTCCAAAAACGAACTTTTTCTGCATCGATTTTTTAGACGATCCATTCTGGGATTTTACATTTGTTTGCAGTATCACAAAACAATTGTCTTACCTGAAATTTTATGTAAAGAAGCCTGAAGGCAAGGAAGTAGTCGAGGTAGAATAAATCAATAAAACAATGATTGTAAATTAATAGATTTATTATTTAAAAAATCTGAAATGTATGTAGAATATGAGTAGAATAATGTGATAAGTACAATATTACACTTTATTTCCTGGTTATATTTGACAGTTTTTGCACGAACGTCATGCAGGGCACTAGGGCTGTTCGAGCGCTCGCTTTTTTCGTACCGAACACAAGTCGGTCTGATTAACTGTCATTTCGTCACACTAAAATTTTGTTCCATCATATCACTGTTTGGATACAACCAATGCTTTAACGTTTATTCAAGCCAATATGCTTGATTACAAGTAATCGCTCGCTTTTGGTATTGAGACTCGAATTTTAACCGAGCAAATGCGGGCCAACTCGAAAAACCGAGTGTTCGGTTTGGAAAGAAACCAGATTTACTTAGCTCGAAATTCGAGACTTGAAGTGTTAGATAACTCGAACAGCCCTACGTGGCACCCAATCGGGATGGTCATCATTTCGAGCACACTTCGAGCTGGTTTACCTTAAAATGACACATTATAAACAAATATTTCACATCTATATTTCATATAACTCTTACCTGCAATAAAATGCACACTGCAGATCCTCCAATTTTGTAGTTGGTCTTCAGAGAAATTTGGATCTCTCTTAATGGCCTATAGCTATCGTTCCCTTCTAAAATGTGACAACAAACTGTTGGGATAATTTGGCTTGAAGACTTTTGGTAATAATATGAAAGGAAAATTCTTTATTTTGATGGCTTTTCGACCTGCAGTTAGCCACGCTACAAATTTTGCCCGTTTTAAAACTAACACTAAAGCAAAAACACGGTTTGAAACATAACCTCATTTTCGAAGTCGCTTTTAAACATCGTTTTGAATAATATTCACTGTGAAATATTCCAAATGCAGCTTCAAAACTTATTCAATAAGGTTCACACACCCAGAAAAAAATCCAAGCTGAATCACTTTCGCACCAAATGGTTTATTTTAAGCTCATTTAGAAAGCCAGAAATACATGATCTCTTATGGCGCTTTTGCTTTGTTTGCCTCCCAACGAAACTAAAGAGAGATGAAAGATGTCACGCCGTCTCTGTTTCTGTCAAACGTGGAAATAATGGATAGATAAAATTAGGTCCATATGGTGTATAGATAAATTTGCATTCTATTACTTTATGTATCTGATCACAACAAATATTAATAAATAGGAGCTATTTTACAATAAATTTTGTCTCTTCATTAGCATTATGAAATTCCTCGGCTTCGGCTTTGGCAGAAGGTATCGGAAAGGCCCAAGTTCAGCTTCGGCCCAAAATATCACCTTCGATCGGACTTTAGTTTTATGGTCATCAACGAACACAAGAAAACGAAAATTAGGTAGGTACTCAAAACAGTAACAAAATATTTTTTGGGTGATTTGGTTGGTCTGTTTCTTGCTTGTTTTTAGCTTCGGTGCGGGGTACCACGCGTTATGGGTTTGGTAAAAAAGAGTTTTTAATAATTAAAAACGAAATAAAACGAAGAAGAAAACAAAAGCGACTTTTTTGTTTCTTTTATACTTCCCAGCTTTATTTTAGTTTTAAAGTATGTGTTTTTCATGGTTTCTAGATCACTAGAACAAAAAAGAAACTAATGGTGGGTTTATGCAACGCAATAAGCACAAGCGTAAAATATGCATATGCATAAGCGGATGCGTAAGAAAAGGAATGGGTTTATGCAGCAGACCCAAATTACCGTAACAACCAGCATAAGAACGTCAAGATGTAGTGAAAATGTCATTTTTTGATTGGCAGCACTGGTTGGCGCTATTGCAATGACAGCGTAATTATAACCTCTCACCAAATCAAAACAAGTGTGACCAAGAGATCTATATTTTTGAGATGAGTAGGAAAAGAAAACTACGGAGGTATTTATTGTTGGCCGCTGCCTGTGCTGCGGTGCTGAAAAAACGGAAATGTCTGTAATTTATATGTTTTTTATTGTATAAATGCGGGAATTCCTGAACAGCTTCTATTATGTCAGCGTCCATTTTTACTTTTGAGGTTATCCGCATTAAATACACTGACAGACTGCGTGTGTACAACCACATCGGGCGCTGGCCAGCGCTAGCTAAGCGGTGCTAGCGCTTGGTAAGCGCTGACACTAAGCGGTCGCCATCTTGCGAGCGGAGATAATATACTTCTCGTGTAACCGTTCAGCCGGTCCGACGGCGCCGCTAGCGCTAGCGATTTCTACTAGAACTGGTTATACACGCCCAGTGGGCGTGTACAACACTGTAGATGCAGCGCTCACTTCATGTCAGATGGCACACCACATGCGTATAAAGTTCGTTTTTACGAACTTGACGGCATACGCTTATCTCACGCAAAACTCTCGCTTACGCATAAGTAACGTTTCCTAAACGTCGCTGTTGATGTGCAAAGGTTTACGAACTCTTACGAATTCGCGTATGCATATGCATATGTTACGCTTACGCTTATTGCGTTGCATAAACCCACCATAAAACGCAAAAGCTCATCATGACTAAACTTCACACGATCTCGAGATCTTTATTTCTTCTTTCTTTTTTTATTCCCAGCTTTTTATTTTTAAATTATGTGTTTCGATGGTTTTAAAGCTCATTAACTAAACTTCACATAGACGAAATTCTCGGGATATTAGAAAAACCTCAAAACACATAGGGAATATTGGTGCTAACCACTAGGGATTTCAGTTTTACTCATGTGGCAACACTGGTCAACCTGCTGTCAAAAGTTGCCAATCGGCGAAAGCACGACCATGGAAAGAACGGTATGCTGCTTAATTCTTTAAATTTCTTTTTCTCTCAAAGTAATATGACTTGTATATCGAAATTAGTATCGTTTTTCGATAATATATTTATAATTTTCGAAACTTATATGGCTGCTATGTTGACCTTTAGATGCACGAAGAATCCGGGCCGTCAGTTGTGTATCGTCCCCCAACGAACACCTTTATTTGCAGAGTATGTGGGTTGGAAGTTAGTGACGAGAGGCTTTTGACTACTCATATTAAATTTTGCAAGGATGGTGAGAATGCGACAGATCCGTTAGGTGCGGATACATGTATGTTCTTTGTTTTACCGCTTCCAGTTTTATAGTCGAACTTACAGAATGCTTTTCTTGTCTAGGCACCTTCGAATATGTGGATTGTAAGGAGATATTTCATAGGCAGGACCTGCTTGACAAACGCATGATAAAATGTGAAACACCTGAAGTAAAGTAAGTATACTCTCAGCTGTGCCCTACGCTCCTGTCATTGACCTCCACTAAAGTAACAACAAAAATGGATCCAAACGTATTTAGTTGTTTAGCAATATGTGTTGCGGAAACGCTACTTGAATATAGGGTCGAACACACGTCAAGTAATTTAGCAAATAGCGAGCAGCCACTACTAAACGCCTTGAAACGGTTTAATACGTAAAAAGTGTCTGAATTACAACAGAGTGTTTATATTTATTAAATGAAGAACGAAATATAGATGCATAATGGTTATCAATGGTTATCTTTGTCACATTGGGCTATTTGTCACTATCAGGTGAGCATTTAGAGGTACTAATTAACCACTCTGGTCAATCAGAAACGTTTGATAAGAATGTAAATAACTGGTTTGTCTATGCTCGTTACAATTTCCTTTTATTGTCTCTGAATACATGTTTCTTTATTTAGCAGAACTAAAATCAAAGACAAATTAAATTTTTTAAATCGAATGGCTTTTTTTTCTGTATATTTTATATAAACAGGGTAGACATAGAGAGGATTCTTAATGACAGCACAACATATTTTACATTTTTATGTTTTACGCTGTTAGCGTGTTAAAATGTTTAATTGATTTGTGTGACATTCATGAAACGGTTTACATACTTTAAATATTCTTGGTTTGCACAATTATAGTAAAACAAAACTTAATTAATCAGCATATTGTGTACTATGCCGATAAAGTATTTTTTTCGGGAACAATAGACTTGCAGGCACTTAACGAGACCCGGTAATGACTTTCTGGTTTTTTTTTTTATTGGACAGACCGGTCGGTCGCCGTCTGGTGGCAACTTTGTGACTAATTACTTTCGTGGTTAGCGTTGAAAATTGTTTATTACACACCTGGGGGGCAATTAGCATCTTTCGTGTCTCCATAGCGTTGCAAAAATAACATTTTTGCATAGTGTAAGATAAATAATATTGAATTTAATTGTAACTGTCAATAATTCAGGTAAATTAAATAGTATTCACAGTATTCAAATATGCAATGCAAACTAGTTATGGGCGATGTTTATTGTTGTTTTAGAAACATAGATGTTATAGTTCGATGTTTGATCTTTTTACCATCATTTTTTTTACTGTACTCAACAAAATCAAAAATAACTTAAGTGTGCCAGGGATGCTGTTGCGTAAGGGTGTAAATTTTTGTGCTACAGTGAGCTTGTTGAAAGGTACTAAGTACTTTGATTTACCCTTTATGTAAATAAAAAACAGGAGAAAGAAAGAAAACACTAAATGTAAACATTTTATAGAAATAACTGTGTAATATGCCACTTAAAAATTTTGATTATATTTTATGTTTAATATTAAATATGTAACGTATGAGAAAAAAGAAATCTAGGTGTGTTTTTAATTCTTCTTTCGATTCATTCTCATTTTGTGTTTACAATTGGAAAATAAAATAAAGCTACCTCAGCTAAATTAAGGTAAGCTCAATAAGCAGAAGTGATTATTATGTATTATGATAGAAAAGTATAGAAAAAGGTGCTGAAGACGTCGAGGTTTTCAAACATCGATGTTTTGTCTTTGATGTTTTTATACCATCGATAGTTGGTATCGATGATAACATAGATGGTCCATGTCCCATCACTAATGCAAACTAATCAAAGGACACATAATAAAAATAAAATACGAACAATACCTATTGCAAAGCTAATCCAAACTACTAATTTTTAACAATTTGAGACATTCTGGATTTTGTATTTCTCCAGCCCTTAACTATAGATTAACCAAGAAAGTAGCAATAAATAATTTGTCGATTTGGAGATGGCGCCCCTACCACTATTCTATCCTGCAAAGGTAAAGTGCTGTATGTACAAAAAAAATAAATTGGTGTTTTTCTACTCAAATAGCTTATATTTAAGGTGACCAGACCAGATATTCCGCTTTTGTCGCGACAGTCCCGACCACAGACAATAGTGCATGATTTGTTATAGCCAATCACACGACGTAAAGACGTCGTTTGATTGGCGAATCGAACATGTGTGAAATGAAACCTTCTAATCAAAACATACCGCCCTCTAGAACTGTCAGTGTCAAATTACATAAATTGTCATATAACCTAAAAAGACATTGGCGAAGAAAAATCTATGTAGACGACGCTAGAAGACTACGATCGACGAAAAAATTTTGTAACCAACTCGAATATTAAACGGCGATTAATGATCTCGACAATTAATCGCTCTTTTTAATATACACATTTATTTTAAAGTGACAGTTTGAACATTTAATTTAATTCTATTTAATTGTGTTGTTATTTTATTTTTTACCCATTTGGTTAAAGTAAAAGTTCATGAGTATTGATTAATTGCTTTTATTTAACAAAAAAATTAAAATTTTATAAAGAAATAATTCCAACATAACTTTCTTAGAATTATTGTTAGCATTAAACAATGTTAAACATACAGGTGTTCTGTTAGAAAAAGGAGAGGTTGTTTAAACCCAAAAAACATCTTTACAGTTGTTTTTTTACAGTATATAAATAAAAAATAATGCATTTTATAAAAATATGATTCCTATAAAAAATTCTTAGAATTAATCTTAGAATTAAAAAATGTAATAATATATATGGTGTTCTATTTGAAAAAGGATAGGTTACCGAATTTCTATAATAAAATGAGGATTCCGTATATTGTTAATATATTTTAGTTATTATATATATTTTAGTTTGTTTAAAGCCAAAAAATTTTTGTATGAACAATTTTTTGATATTTCTTACGGTTGGAGACTTATTTAGGTGTTCCGGTAATTTTGGCTAATCCTGTATATTAATTATGCGCCGTTGTGTTTAAGAGAAAATGACTATTGTTTCCATCAACGTCATTTTTGTACTTTCGGCACTGTACTTTAGGACGGCCGTATAAGGAAAGAAACTGTTTCTTGTATCAAACAATTTTTATTCAAAAGATTAAATATACTTTTGTCAACGTTGAATCAACAATTCTCAACAGTTAAATTTATAACCAGTTTTACCTAATACTCCCGGTTAAATATTCTGATGTTTGTTTACATTTTCTGCCTTTAAAGCACACATTTAAGGACCAAGTATAGTGGCGCAAAAACGCAATCCGTAAAGAGCCATACCGCATGCCGTTCCGGACGACAAAATTTGTATTTATAGTGCCGCAATGATCTCAAACAAATTGAGCGCCATCTGATGGAGAAGTATATACACAACGGCACATAACCTCAGATGTCAGTGTTATTGTTAATTGTATTAAGCAGTGGTAGATCGTGGTAGATATAATAAATTATGGACGAAGGGCTAGTTGCAGCAACAATTCATTCTGAAGTCGTTCTCGTTCTGTGTTATTCGTTCCCACAAACTATCAAAATGCTATCAGTTAACCTTCAACTTACTGGACGCTGCTATTCACTCGCCGGTAACCGTACAGATGGCGCCATACGCATACGCCCGAAAACGTAAGACATAACACGCAGGAGATGAAATTCGTTGCAGTCGAGAACGAACTTTACGGTTTACGGAGCGTCACTATAATCGCGGAATGGAATTTATGTACATTGATCTTTTTACGCTACGGTATTACGGTGCGGTCACGTCACTATACTTGGTCCCTAAGCCTTAAAATGCATATTTTACCGTGCAGTTACGTACATTTCAGCCTTTTTATAAGTTCTAATTGATATAATTTAAACAAAAAGGTTTTTGTAGTGTTTTTGATTTAATAGAAAATTTAATGGATTGAGTGGTTTGTGGTATTGTGCGTCAAATTTTGAATCATTTACGTATTGAACATTCTTTTTTACACACACTATAAAATGTTTAATTTTGCTAGAGTCGGTTTACGAATATTATCTGGAGTCGGAGACCAATGTATTTTTTACCGACTAACATTATACTTGACGTAAACGATGTTGCTCACTGTATTTATATTGTTTTTTAGATTTGAAATAAAATATGAAGATATCGAGTTTACTGAAACTTTTATTTCTGACACATACACTGGGCAACCAATCGTACATCTGAAGACAGAGACACCAGAAGAACCAATCATGTGCGACTACAAAGCTGTACAATCAAGGCAGGTTGAAGAGCATATCAAAGTACACAAGAAAGTGAAGCAGCGCCCTCGAAATAAAAAAATACCAGCTAATTGCACCATTTGTGACTATGTTACTGCAGAAAGCGTTTCTCTTGTAAGGCATATGCGAACTCATACAGGAGAGAAACCATTTAAATGCAGTGTGTGTGATTATGCTTGTGCAGATCGTCATAAGCTGATACGGCACATGAGAATGCATACAGGAGATAAACCATTTAAATGCGCAATTTGTGACTATTCTAGTGCGAGACGTTCTCTTCTTACATATCATATGCACACTCATGCAGCAGATAAACCATTTAAATGCACCCTGTGTGACTATTCTTGTGCAGAACGTTCTAAGCTTGCACGGCATCTGAGAATGCATACGGGGGAGAAACCATTTAAATGTCCGCTATGTGATTATTCCAGTATACAAAATTGTCATCTTATACAACATATGCAAAATCATACAGGGGAGAAAGCATTTAAATGCACCATGTGCGACTATGCTAGTCCAGTACGTTCAAAGCTGACACGACATGTGCGAGTGCATACAGGAGAAAAACCATTTAAGTGTACCGTTTGTGATTATGCTAGTACACAACGTTCTTGTATTACCCGCCATATGCAAACTCATTCAAGAGAGAAACGTTTTAAATGCGCCCTGTGTGACAATGCCTATAAAGATCGGTCTTCTCTTAGAAAGCATATGCCAACTCATACAGGAGAGAAACCATTCAAATGCGCCATGTGTGCCTATGCTAGTGCACAAAGTACTCGTCTTAAAGAGCACATAAGAAGACATTCAGGAGAGAAACCATTCAAATGCACCATTTGTGATAACGCTTATGTAGAACGTTCTAAGCTGACAATTCACATGAGAAAGCATTCAAGTGAGAAACCGTTTAAATGCAATGAATGTGACTATGCTGGCATAAACAGTAGTTGTCTTATAACGCATATGACGAAGCACACCGGCGAGAAACCATTTAAATGCGCCATTTGTGGCTATTCTAGTACAATACGTTCTCTTCTTACGCATCATATGCAAACTCATGCAGCAGAAAAACAATTATATTAACTGCTTACATTCATCGTGGATGTTAATGATTTTATGAGAGGAGAAGCCATTTGAACCCTAACAAGCGTTGAGCTCCAGATAAGTCTGAAGTAGAGTTGAGAACATTGTTGGTAGACAGTTTGAATTTCTAGCGATTGTTGCCATGCAGCACTGTAATTGTTCTACTGGTACCAAAAACATCGAGTTATAAAAAGATATGAAGCTGGGGCAACTATATAAAATTAATAGCATTGTCATATTATTTGTTTATTTTGAAATATATACATAAGGTTTACTTATATTTTGTATTGTTGTATTGTCCTGTAATCATGGATCAGTCTGTTGGACAATAAAAGAATGGTATTGTTAATTTTGGTTTAAGGCTG
This sequence comes from Aphodius sticticus, assembly GCA_963966075.1. Lineage (NCBI taxonomy): Eukaryota > Metazoa > Arthropoda > Insecta > Coleoptera > Scarabaeidae > Aphodius > Aphodius sticticus. Next base: position 33,973,893 of record OZ014510.1, on the reverse strand, counting down.
TTATAATGTTAGACTAGTTATCTATCTACATACAGTACGCTAGCACCGTAGGCGCTGGATTAGATTTGGTTAAGGAGGGCAGACAAATGTATAATTTTATTAAAGAAAATGAGCATGGGCAAGGATTTAAAAGAACAGGCCTTTTTAATTTTAATGCGTTTATTAGTCAAAATCATTTATTCTACCAGACGTGTAGAAACACACGGTATGCTGTGGGTTATCAGTAACCATATGCCAATAGAAATAAATATACCACTATAAGTAAGGAAATAAAAAAAACGTTTAAATTTGTTGCAGTGTAATAATAGTATATTATTTGACGAGCACATAACTAAGGATATAAATCGAGAGCATGAAGTTTATACGCGAGCCGTAGGCGAGCGTATAAACATGCGAGCGATTTATATCAGTTGTGTGCGAGTCAAATACGACGTTTTATCTACGACTCATAAATTCCATTTTATATCAAATCTTCTAAATGTGTGTTAGTACGCAGTTTGAACAGGTGTAACTATAAGGATAAATAAATACGTTCTTCTCTGTTCCCATTTATATAAGAACAGAGAAGAACGTATTTATTTATCCTTATATATATATATCTCTTTTAAATGTATTTGCAATGGTGGCGAGGCGAAATGTCAAATAACTGTCATCCACGTAGGTTTAGACTGACTTTGACAGTACATTCGTATAATGATGACAGTTCCTTCAAATAATGAAGTCATTATTTGAACGAACTGCCATTAATATACAACGCTAGTGTCATTATAATCATTGGCGTGTATCATGATGGGGATTATATAGTCATAGATACGTATGCAATGAACTTATTATATGTGAGTCGTAGATAAACATTTATTATCTTCAGGAATCCAGCAGTTACAAGACAATATATATGTAACATAACATATATTGTCACATATATGTAACACATTTATGTAGTCCCTTAATTTGTTATAAATTTAACGGAAGTTAACGTAAATCGGTAATCGTTAACTTTTTATAAAAATGTAGTTGAGTGCCGATCTGCTGGTGAGTATGCAACATAAATAACTGCTGACCTTTCGGTTGCATAAGTTGAAATTGTATTAGGAATTTTTTAAACTGGGTAAAGTGATAACTAAAATATTGCGAGATGTAAGATTTATAAAAGACATTCAAAAGATCAACTCAAAAGTTAGAAGACCTTAGCATAGGGTGTTTTCAAGTTTAGATTTATTTTGAAACAATAGGTATTTTAAAAAAAGTAGCTATATTTAATAATAATAATGCCTTTATTAATTAGTATCATAGAATACACATAAAATATTACATCAGCATACTAAATTAATAGTTGTTTCATTATTAATAAACTAAATTATTTATTATTACATAATCCCTATCCCTACTATATACTTAAAGTCTAACTCAGTCCGCGCAAGAAGTTTACGAAAATCGGCGCCGCAGGCGCCGATTTTCCGCCTGAAATTTGATTCTACAGCGCTTAGGCCTTTGATTTCGTCCATTTTCGGCCCAGTTTTCGTTATTTTTTACCTCGATTCGGGTAAATTTATGGATTATGCTTTAGGAGTGTACAGGTCAGCGCGTCGCCATGGCAACCGATCGAGGTTGCTATGCAACGGCCGCGCGCTTCGCGACGCGGTCACCAGACGGCCATCATCATGTCGCTGTTGGCATTACGCTACGAAGCAATAGATGGCGCCCCGTAACCGCTTCGAACGTACGAGATAATCACGCCGCGCGTGCAGCATCCGGGCTTTTTGTTTCCCTCTTAACGCTTCGGCGATCTACCTAGGTCGACCAGCAGGCCTATTAGGCCTGCACATTCTCCTAGTAAGTAACTAAAAGCAAAACCATTGCTGCGCATGCTTTAAATTCGGACACCGCGTCGCACACAATAGTACGTCAAACTGTTGAAATGGTAACACAGGAGAAACAACTTGTATATCACTAGCGGATGCATCAATCATGTTAACGTCAGTCAATGGATGAATTGTTCCTAAACATAATTGCTTTATAAGATTTACACAAGATTTGGTAAGTTCTTTACCTTCGGGTTGAGATAATAAGTCACGCTCAGGAGTGATGATCAGATGGATTAATACCGATTTGTGTGGGTTGATGTGCTGTAAACATAATTGCTCTAAAAGAATTGTAGAAAATTATTAACAAATTCTATACCTTCACTATGTAATGTTGATGATCCCGCTGCCGATGTACTTGGTCCTACAACAGGTGGTAATTCAGTAGGGATTGCATTCTCCTTTAAATAGTCTTTTTGCCCACATCGATATCCCAAACTCTTCCTCAATTTATATGTATTTGTGAACGCGGAAATGAGCTGAACAGATTGTACCTATATAGAATAGAAATATTAATTATTTAACAGTAGTTATTCGACTGTGCCAATTCTACTTATAAACGACTGTAATATACAATTTTTTCTACTTTGCGACTCTATTTTTTTAGGAATGTATATAAATTGCAGTCACCACTAGACATCAAATTGTCTAGTAACTATCTTGGCAACTGTTGCAATATCAAATGCTGTGCAAATTGTAGGTGATTATGATAAATAAATAACCACTTTTCGATGGTATCATAGAAAAAAGTATATCACATAAGTTGTGATCTTTGTAAGAGATATATTTACCATTTTTCAAATTAACTGTCTTTTTGCAAAATTCTATCCATCGATTACATAAGCCCGGGTCTTTTGGAAATGTAAAATAGTGGATATCCATAGCCTTTGTCCGCACGTTATAGTTCTTGCATCCTAAAACGGAACACACCGGCATCTTCTAAAACAAAAAGTTATATTTTGAAGGTTAGGATTTATTTCAATATATTTCGTATATTTACCTCGTAATAACAAAACAGAACCAACTAAATTAATCAACAACAACACTTAAAATAACTTAATAAACACACAACAATATATATAAAATGTTTGCAAACAAACTGGTCATGTGTTCGATGACACTCAAAAGATAAATGCGCTAAGCATACGAAATGTGTTCACGCTTTGAGCATACCTAATGCCTGGTTTACACGAGGACAGTCAACTAAATTTTAACTAAATTTTAAGTCACTTGAACGCGTGTGAACGGTGCGTTAAGTAGTAAGTGACAAGTTGCCGAACAAGTAGAAATTTAGTAAGCGGATAGAAAATATTCTATTTTTCGTGCAAGCAACTGCGCTGCGCACGCAGCGGTTGCCCCACCTTGGCCGTGCACTTGTCACTTGACCCATGTAAACGCGCACAGTTTAGTCAAGTTTATAAGTTTGCGGAAGTTGTTAGATGCCTTTTGTATCATGGGTTGAACTTTGCCTAGTAAATAATTGAATAATTTTTCAGACATTTGCAAAGCATTAAAATATTCAAATGTATCTTCAGCGGCGAGTTCTTTGAATAAAATTTCCTTGCACCCAAGTTGTTCCTTCTCGCAATCCATTTTCGCTCCTAAAGTCGTTTTGGTCTGTTTTGCTCAGATATTTCCTCTTTTATTTCTTCTAAAATTATAGTTAAGACATCTCGTATTACATCTTTTTACATTTCACCCATTTCTACAGGTTGCTGCTGCATCTCCATCTTGTCCGCTTACTTGAGCGCCAATGCGTGTGAACGGCACTTACCACAAAAGCAGTAACTACAAATTTAGTTGTCACTTGTCGATGCGTGTGAACGACACTTACCACAAAAGCAGTAACTAAAAATTTAGTTACCACTTACCTACTGTCCTCGTGTAAACCAGCCATTAGTGATACCTAATATAAATCTGCCTTGGGACAAAATATATATATATATATATATATCTCCGTCTCACATTGTTGGAACCGAGACTACACATTGGCGCTGTAGGACGAGCTCCGTATAATCCCTAATACGTATATGGGTTAAAACGATATCCAAGCATTTTCGTACTTTAATGCTGGATTTGCTCTGAGACAAGATGAAGTCATGATATTTACCAAAAACTCTGTCCACAAGCCGCTTCCGAATACCAAAATGGATACAAACAACAACAAATCCGATAAAAGTTTCCTAGTATCCTGAGTGGCCAAACATGAAGTTAAACGCAAGTCGCTGTACAAAGGTACCATCACATGCAGCTAATCGTTGGTTCCCTATCGCTTATCGCCACAGAAGAATTTTCATTCAATGGTCTATAAGAGTTGTAATAAATGTATTATAATGTTTAAACTAATTTTATTTAAGTGAAATTTTCGAATATTGGGAATTTTAGAAAAATAAATCTAGGAAACGTTGGTGCTAACTTGTGGTAACGCTAGCCCCTAGGGATTTAAATTTTACTCAGGTGGCTACACTGGTAAACTGTCATTTGTCAAAATGCAAAACATGCATAGCGGACAAGGTCTATAGGAACTATTGAAAATAACTCTAATAAGTTTTATATAATTTTGAAAAAGACTGTGATTGTGAGTAAAGAGCCTAAATTGGCTCGATTCCCATTTATTACCCTGCACATTAAGAAGAAAAGAAGAAGACAAGGTCTATAAAGAGAGCACACAGTATAGGTGCTTTGTATAGAATGGTATGTTGCTTAGTTCTTTACATTTCATTTTCTCGTAAAGTAATATAGGCTTGTATATCGTTTTTCGGGCAATATATTTATAATTTTCGAAACTTATTTTGTTTGTTAGATGCACGAGGAATCTGAGCCGTCAGTTGCGTATTCGCGCCCTATGATAAACCTTATTTGCAGTATATGTGGGTTGGAACTTAGTGAAAGGGTGTATTTTGAAAACCACATTAAATTTTGCAGGAATGGTTCGACAGATCGGTTGGCTGCAGACACGTGTAAGTTCTTTCTTTTACCGCTTGTGGTCTTATATGCCGACTTACAAATTGCTTTCCTTGTCTAGGCACCTTCGAATATGTTGATTGTACAGAGGTGTGTCAGCGCCAGGACCTGTTTGACAAACATAATATCAAATGTGAAACACCTGAAATAACGTAAGTATAGTCTCAGTTGTGCCTTTTGCTCCCACCAATAACCTCAAATAATGCAACAATAAGTACTGACCAGAACATGTTTAGTTGTAAAGCGATAGTTGCTGGTGAAACCCTACATGTACATAGGGTTAAACACACATATAATTTAGTCAAATAATCAATTAATATCTAAGAAGGTTCCGGATTACAGAGACATTGTGCTATTTGTCGCTATCATGTGCGTGTTGACGGAAAACGAGTGGGGGGCAAGAAAACGTAAACAAACAAAGCATGAAAACAAACGGTTTGTGTATCTGTGTTACAAATTCCTCCTTTTGTCTCAAAATCAATGTTTCTTTACTTATCTGAAGTACAGACTTGGTTAACTTAATTTTTTACAGGTCTTTTTTTCCGTCGTATTTTATATAATCAGAGTAGACATTGAGATTTCTCAAATTCACTCCTGTTTAACTCTCCCTAGCTATATTTAGGTAATGCTAGGACTAAACCTCGTGGTTGCCTTATATTCTTTCTTCCGACGTTTATGTGGGTTAAGGTGCCAAATAAGTGCACGTCCACTCTGTTAATGCGGTTCGATTTGAGCACTGTGCTGACTTGATATGTGAATTAGCTGCTATAAGTTTACAGAAAATTATTAATATATGTGACCGCAGATGCTAAACTAATTATTACTTTATTACTTTTAACGTAATTTAGTAGTTAAAAACACTTAACGGCCGTTATCTCGCAAAGTTTTCACACGATGGGAACTATAATTTTAGCATCCGCAGTCACATATAGTGCGCGTGTAAAGTATGGAAACATGAGAAGATATCAGAAACTGATTGTTATTTTAAAAAATCCACGCATACGTCGAGTTTTAATTATTAACATACGCATTTCGGTAAAAAATTTAATGGCCGACTATCAATTGTTACCGAGTTAAGTTAATGTCTTCAACTCTTTTTTTTTAAATGCAACCCAAATAATTTTCTTACTAGGTTCTGTAGATCTTTGAAATGATAGCAGAAGCAGCATTTCATGGACTTACATAAGAAAACTTTTTAGAAAAGGACAATTGAAAATTCTAAAATATTTATAATTCTAGAGAACATGGAATTTGGTGAATTGAGTATGAAATCACGTAAGGTTTCAAATTTAGACCACTAGAATGTATTGTTTTAGAAACCTCAAAAGGGTCTATAGTAAACCTGCTTGTACTTTTACCTAAAATCCTGAAAGTTTCTTCACAAATGTTTTTGTAGCAAGGATAGCAATAAATAAATGAAGTAATAAAAATCCAATAACCTGACGTGTTATGCAACTTTCAAGCCCGGATTCATATTCAGCGCAAATAAATCAATTGACAATGCTTTCCATAAAGACAAAAGTTATTAATATTTCCTAAATTATTTCTTCTCAAAAATATTCGTATGTAAAGCCGTAAATAAAAAAAAAATAACTATAGGGAATCTAGATATTTTGGAGAGAAAATCATTTCTGTGGCAATAAAAAAGTAACTATTGATTCAGAAAATTCGCCCGAGCAAGAAAATGCATTTGTGTACTTTAACTTTTGACACAAAATTGTTTAAATTAAGGCTCCCGTGTTCCCACGTAATAATTACTGTGCACCCACGTCATAATTATTGTGCAAATCCTGAAATGCTCGCTACCATTCGATTCTGAACCTCCTTATGCAACTGTCATCGGAAAGGAATTTCAATATGTACGAAAATTATTTATGGAAATTTTAGTGTGGACAACAAATATAGAAATGCTCTCCGATAGCAGTTGCGTCTGATTATTGTGTGCTGTAATACATTATAAAATATAATTAAATGTCAACTATAAGAGCACGAGTTATTTTTTTGTTGAACTTCTCTAGAATTGCATTCTGAAGTATTGTAGTGCGTGATTGTGGTGAGTCAGTGGCGGATACAGAAAAAGCTCAAGGGGGAGGCGCATCTTGAACTATGGGTGTCATCAAGTCTGGTGCAAAGCTTAAAAAAACTTTTTTCATATAACTGTTTCCTTCAATCAACCGAATAAAAACACACATACAAGACCTACTATCAGTTGCAAAAGTAGTGGGCCCTGTGTTTGGAGGTTCGTAACTCTCCTTCGTAACTTTGACTATCAAAATTTTCTGCCTCTAGGTTTGGACAGAAGCGCGAGAGAAGTTTTAAAATGTACCCGATTTTAGCACTTTTTAATAAACACTCGTCTTTCCAAAAAATTTTCTGCTCAACCGGTTGCTCAAAAAAAAATCAAATTTACACACAGTATAACTCAAGATCTTCCACTAATTTTTGTTGCAATAAGGGCTATAAACAAGATTTTCATTGAAGCGGATATCTCGGCAACGAGTATTAGCACGATAACGAGACAGCTACGAAAACAATAGCAACATTTTGTTTAATGAGACTATTGAAATAGAAACACAAATTAATGAACATTTAAGATGTTCATTAATTTTATAAAGCGACAAATATTCGATATAATTTTGGTACAGCGCGCAAGTACGTCACGTCGTTCAACGCAGTCGTCACTGCCTCGGGATTTGAGGTCGACTACAGTATGTATCACAGGCCCGTACTTACAATTAAAACAAATATCGTACATATTTATTGATGTAACCAGCATTGAAGTTGAAGGTTAGAAATTGTGGACTCTTTGTTTAATGAAAGAATAGGTTGCAAGTGTACAACGAAGAGCAGCAACATTTTTTTTTGTTTTTAACGCTTTTTGAATCAACAGCAGCAATCAAATACATATTATCAGGTAGCATAAACAAATAAAATAACAAAACCAAATATTTTTGTCTGGCCCTAATAATATGATTTTGGGTAAAATCAAGAGAACATAAATATTCATTAAATAAAGTTTCTTGAGTAACTGCGTTGCATGCGTACGTGTTTTGCAAGTATTGAGCAAGAATGCTGAAGTATGATTCCAAGGAATTAAAACAATTAATTATCAATGTCAGAAAGTCCTTTCTCAAACAACTAAAGCACAGCTGTTGTAACTGTCAAAAAATCACCATCAAGAGAAGGTAGTTCTATTAGATTTTATCGGTTATATATAAATCGGAAGCAATGAAGTAAAACTATTGTGGTTACCTGTAGCCCATTGCAATTGAATTAATCTGGGCATATGTACAACATAAAGTTGCAAAATAGCTACAATACATTTGAAATTAAAGATATGTTAAATTTATTAACAAACCACTGTCTCAAAAGAGATAGGGCAAAATTGTGTTGCAATTTTGCAACAGAATTTTTGGTTTTGAAAATAAAAGCCACTGCATTGATATTGATCATATTTTTGAGTCACTTGTGGAAACAATTACAATCAACTTGCATGGAGATGATGATGATGATGATGATGATGATGACGACGTATTACACTACAACGACAACAGTACAGATACTGATAAAGATGTTGTCGCAATATTGTTTCAATGTTGGTGGTTCTTCTGAAACTGCACAATTCGTTTAAAATTTGGGACAAGTACTTGTCGCAATTGAAACATGAACTACTGATTTTTGGCAGAAATAATGTAGTGAAATAATAATAAATCACAAAACAGAATATGTATACAATTCCAGAAATAAAGAAAAAATCACTTATGCTATTTTCAAAACATAAAACCGAACGAGAAAGTGACAAAAATATTGAATACGGTCCTGAGTAGTCCTGAGAGTTGATCGTTTGAAATCGTCGCGCAAAGCGTCTCATCGTTTCGCGCGCTTTATCCCCTTTCCCCGAGGGAAGCATCCTGCGCACCGGATCGATCACATTATTTTCCCTATTTAAAATTCCCTAATAACTTTTATGTTATTTTATTATACATCAATGGATGAGTATTACAATAAATAAGGATTGTTTACGTGCTAACTGCTTGTCCTGCTATCGTTCGTTTCTGAGATATCCGCGTCCATAAAAAGCTCGCTTACAGTTTTTATTACATAAGAAATCTAGAAAATAAAAACACCAATCTATAGAAGCGATTCCATCTGTAACCTGAACAAAAATTTAAAATTTTTTTTGGTAAGTGGTTTAGGAGAAAACAATCGGAAAGTTGAGAATTATTTTAAAACCGCAAAAATCGGGTACCTTTTTTTACTTCTCTCGCGCTCATGGCTTAACCGACGGGCAGAAAATTTTGATAGTCAGTCCTGTTATGTAGAAATGATTCAGGAGTATAACGCACTTTATTTAAATTTTTTTTGTTCACCCGTTTCAGAGTTACTAGCCTTCAAACACAGGGATCAATACTTTTGCAACCGATACTAGTTGGTAACATTACAATCGCTTTCTTCTGGCCGTACCAACAAATTGGCGCCGGAGGGGTGGGCGCCCCCCCTGTATCCGCCCCTGTGGTGAGTTGGCAATCATATTTACAAATAGCGACTATTGTGAAAGTACTATATCATCGACTAGAAAACACCAACACAGCCCAGCTTGAATATTTGTACGAATAGAAAGCAATACATTTATTTCTTTACGTTATACCATACGTCAAATGTAATAAATTCGAAATAAAAGCAGACATGTTTATAGTAGCGCCATCTACATCTGGTGATTTTTTTTTATTTTGAAGGTTTGGAGAGAAGTTACAGATCACTATTTGAATTGAGACAGCAGCCTTAATTAAAAACTCAACAAATTGAGGGGCAACTCAGAAATTACGCGCAGTTTCAATTTGACTTATCGAATACGCAGTTAATTTGAAGTGATTTAAGTAATGACTCAAAAAATTACCAGAAAGAATTAATTTTTTACACTGTACAGGCTGTTTACGGTCTTGTAATTCAAGGGGCAGTTAAACATCTTAAAGGAAGGTCATTAACGTAAAAATGTCTCAACAAAAGTTGCATAATAAGAGAGATATTACCAGTATTTTTTATTTTTAAGTGGTGACTAAGCATAAAGCATTAATAAGCATTAAGCATATATAAATAAAATTGTTTTTATTTTTTTCATGGAATCCACATTCAACTAGTTGTTGGACGCAAAGTTTTTTTTTGGCTTTTGCAAGTTTTGTTGAGATTTTGTTTTGTTAATGACATTTTAAGATTTTTAATCACCCTATTAAAATAAAATCACAAAACCGTAAACACCTTGTATAGATAACATTTTCATTATTTATTGCATAAGAATATCATGTGGAACAATGGTGGATTGAGATGGTAATATATATAATATTGAGACGGTAATAATGGTAATATTATGACATTTTTATCACTTCAATTGAAACAAATTGAGTATTGATAAACAATGCTACCAAACTGGCAGTTACCATTAACTCAGAGTTAGTTAACTTCGAGTAGTAGTCCTACATTGCTAATACCGCCCATGTCAGTACAAAAAATACTGGTTGCCATTTAAAAAGAAGTGTTGATGACGTCATAAGTGAAAACAATTAAAGGTCGGAAATTAAATTTGATGTACGTATTTGTATATTGATGATTAAAAATTGATGTGCACTAGAATTTATTCAACTTTTATTCAACGAACCGTTTCAGAGATTTTGTCTTGATTTCATACCTCGATGGATGTAATCCTTCTGTAAAAACGGGGAATTTGGTGGGGATTTTGACGCAACGTCAACACTTTTGTTAGCAAGATGTTTTTTTTTTGCATTGTGCATTTCTCATGAGTTTGCCTCAAAGGAAAGATGTGATCTATTATCGATCATCCCTTTCTAAAACCTGCGTGGTATTGGCCTAATTTTTCTTCAACAACAGCCCAGTCTTCCATAGATTAGCTGTGCCAGAATCTTGTACGCAACATGGCTATGCTATGGGTCAGTAATTCCCGTAAAGGCAATTATTAGAGATGGGGCAGCGGCTCTCCATTGCTTTGGCATCTTTTTTTCTTCCGCTCTGTCAACATAAGGTTGTATACCCTTTCTGCCAAAACGCAGTCCATCTAAAGATTGTGCTTCAACTTTATTGCCTTTGTAAGGTATATTGCGGTTTTTGATTCCTGTCGAGTTATCTTGATTTGAGAATACTTTGCCATAGAAACTTGCCCTAATCTCTGTCATATTCTCCTCTTATTTACATAAATCACCATTTTCATTTCTCAGGCGTTTATGCCTTTATGCCTTTTTTATGTTGTTTGTATTAATTTATCTGACTAATTTATCTATTATCTGACGTTTTCTGATTTACGGGTGGGAAAGGTGTAGTTTGCAGTAGCGTAGTGGGGGCGGCACTATTTCACGATAAATAATATCTTGTAAAAATTTTAACCATTTCATTTCATATTGTTGTCGCAGCTACTACGATTGGGACCCCAAACTGGCGAATCCTCTTATAATGGCATCTTGCTCATTGTAGGCAACACCGTCTGTACTTGTAGGGATTCCTCGTATTTAATTTTGTGCTTGAATGCAAAATGGAAACTCTAGGTTGTGCCATTGATCTTTCTCCGCCAGCTTCTATGACCTCGCGCCATCTCGTAGGACTAGGCAGGGCCGGAATACATGCTAAATGAGGGGCCTGTGTAAATAACTTGTTGCTACATATTGCATACTACTGCGTTATGCATGTAGATGCTAATTACTTCTATTATATATTTATATGCGTAATAATAAATAATAAGTTAAATAAATTATATTAATTGAATCTAACAAAATATTAGTTTTGTTCGAGCAGCACCAAAATAAGTGCATAAAGCACTTATTCTTTTTCTTGTGCATACACAATGGGGGTTTCCCCTTCCAAAACAGCCATTGCGCATGCGGTGAAGACCAATTGTTTTTACTGCTGCTCGAACAATATACATAAGCACTAAATATAAGTGGCGAAATAGGAAAGTGCTGAGAGTAAATGTTCAAAGAAAATTGTAAACTATAAGTCAATGCCATATTTTTTTTATTTGAAATTTTGTATAAATTTATTTGATGCTAAACGAGCAAATTAAAAAAGTTACTTTCTCGTTGTTACTTATTATGTTACTTATTGTTACTTATTGTTTGTATTGATATGCTTATATAATGAACAACTAAATATAAGAATATTTAACTCAAAAGTTGAAAATAAATTTGTTTTTAAAGGATTTTTTGAAAGAACTAAATTATAGTACAAGTAGTATAAAAAGAAACCATATTTTGTCAATTAGATTAGTTTCAATTAGTTCACCCTCCAACCTTGCATTAAAACACCCATAATACATATTTTCTGTCTTACCTATCAATATCTTTTGGGAACGCAAAACAAAACCATTTATACGTTGCCGTTTGCGCTTTTTCAGGCTTTCACAACACACACTTGGCCCCCACTCATAGTCTCTTAGAACAAAGCTTATTCTACGTACACCAAACTATTCTACAGGGTTCTTACAAATGATTGTAGTCGAAACAGACGCAGTAGATTTGTCAGAAGTGTTCTATACCTGTTATATCAAAGTAACTGTCATGTGTTAGAATTTTTGTAATAAATGTGATTATTATATTGTAAAACACAGGGCTGGGGAGTCGAAAAAACTTTCGACTCTGGCAAAATTTTATTTGTTTCCAACGATTTGCATATGAGTTCGTCTAGTATGCATCGTGGTCCGATTTTTTTTATTTGGAGATAATCGAGCTATCATGATTAGCACATTGAAGTTGGTTGTTGGAAATTGAAAATAAACTATATATGCGACACGGCAAGCGTCTCACAAGAATCAGTTGCTAATCATCATTCACCACCGACCTGTGTCGTGTGTTGTGAATGTGTTGTGTAGTTTAATTATATTAGGTGCCTACTTTGTAAAAGACCTAATAATATGTTTCGTTAATTATTTACTATCTATTGAGGCAACAGCCATCTCACGTGTCTTTTCTACATTATTTTCACATTGACCCGGAGGCGGAGTAGGTACATTTTTTTCCGACACCGACTCCTCGAAATTTGTCTGAACTCCGACTCGGACTCCATTTACCTGGTAAAACATATATACTATACATGACATTTTTATTTGTAAACTGTACAATACACAATAGTTATGATTGTTCATGTCGAAAAGTTTTTTAGTAAAACTGTATATTTTTTCTTTTAAATTGAAATACCTCAATAAGGGGGCGTCGAAATTTAACTTTGCACCGAGCGGCTGTCACCCATGCTACGCCACTGCAGTTGCGACGTGTTTGTGCTATCCGGCTTCTTATTATCGAGGCTTTACTGTAGTAGAAACTTTACTTTAAATTTTACTGTAATTATATGCGTGTTGGACCCTCAACATATTTACTTGACGTATACGATTATGGCTGTTGCCCACTGTATTTATATTATTTTCTAGATTTGACATAAAAACCGAAGAAATCGAGTTGACGGAAACAGCTATTTCTGGCACATACACTGGACAACCTATCGTACATCTGAAGACAGAAACACCAGAAGAACCATTTAAGTGCAGCAACTCAGACTACAAAGGTGCAGAATCAAATCAACTTGAACACCATATGAAAGTATATAAGAAAGAGAAGCAGTATACATTTAAATGCACCACATGTAATTACACTTCTGCAAAACGTTGTAAGGTGACTAGGCATATGCGAATTCATACCGGAGAGAAACCATTTAAATGCACAATTTGTGATTATGCTTCTGTAGAGCGTTCTATGCTGACACGGCATATGATAACGCATACAGGAGAGAAAGCATTTAAATGCACCTTGTGTGATTATGCTGGTGCACAACGTTTTCGCCTTAATCAACACATGCGACAACATACAGAAGTGAAACCAGTTAAATGCACCGTTTGTGACTATGCTAGTACAGATCAATTTATTATGACACGGCATATGCGAACTCATTTCAAAGAGAAATCATTTAAATGCACCATGTGTGACTGTACGTATACAGAAAGTTCCACTCTTAAGAAGCATATGCTAACTCATACAGGAGAGAAACGATTTAAATGCACCATTTGTGATTATTCTAACGTAGAGCGTTCTAATTTGATACGGCATATCAGAAGTCATACGAGAGAGAAACCATTTAAATGCACAATTTGTCACTATGCTAGCGCAGATAACTGTAGTCTTGTAAGGCATTCACGAACTCATACAGGAGAGAAGCCATTTAAATGCACTCTTTGCGACTATGCTAGTGCAGTAAGTTCAAATATGAAACAGCATATGAGAGCCCATCACTGACCTATATTATTGAGATGGTCGGACAATCGACACATGCGCGAGAAAAATATGACCACAATAGGGTATTTGACTATTATTGGAAAAGCATCTTAGTGTGTTTATTCCTGCACTCTACATTGTAAATGCATTATTTTTCATATTTCATAAAAATCAGCCTTTAAAATTGAATCACAAAAAGTCTCGCCAAAACGATACTTTCTGTTGTGTGACGTCACACGATAGTAGATGTCAAATCGGCCCATATGGTCTGTCAGCATCAGCATCATCGCCGTTTGGTAGTTGTGTTGTATGATGTGTTGTTTTCACAATTTCTACATAAAAATGGGTAATAAATGGTGTATAAATCCACAATGGAGAAATACATCAATAAAAACTCCGGATAAACTATTTGTAGCTGTTCCGCAAGATTTGAAACTGCGAAAAAAGTGGTTGGCTCTTAGAAATTCAAATGAAATAAATAGCGGCCAATGCAAGTGTTTTTTGTTGTGAAGATTACTTCGACATAAGTAAAACTGACTAGAATAAGTTATCTATCATATTTTCGAACCCGGTATTATCTGATCTGACAGGTTAAGGTTAGGGCTAACCTAACCTACAAATGAAAATGTTTAACGACGTAATTTGTCAAAGTAATATTTATAGGTTAATAATATGGTGACATACAGGCGGGATGTAAATTTTAAATAATTCAAAAAATAAAATAAATCAGTAGCTCAGATGGGAGAGCATTGTGCTAGAAACGCAAAGGTCCCTGGTTCAAATCCAGGTTGTGGTTGTAATTTTTGATTTATTTAAAAGTTACATCCCGCTGTATGTCACCATATTAGTAACCTACAAAGTTATGCTTACATGGCACTTTAGTGCCATTAAATTCAAACGGGAGAAGCATAAGAGCGCGTTCGGATAATCGGGTAGGGTACGGTGAGAGTGACGCACTGCACAATAGGCGGACTCACGTCATACGCCGTTTATCTGTATATAAGATAGAGACAGCTGACCCAGGTTATCTGAGCATTGCTCTCCCCATACCCTACCCTGACAAACCGAACGCGCTCTAAGCGTACTAACGAATGACGTCACTGCAGACTGAGCCAATTACAGAGCGTTTTCAGTCATGTGATAGGACGTGAATAAAATTCAATTTTAATTTTGGTTTTCAATAGAAATAAAGCATTTTTTTTTGAAAAGTAATAAATAGTTTTCTTAAACTAATCTATTAGGATGACTATAATACAAGCCATATTTTTAATACAGTCAAATACCCTATTGAACGTTGGCTTGCCAGGTGTCGCTCATGCGCTGTGAGTGCAATAACTTCATGTTTAGAGATGTGTCTGCAGCATGCACTAAAATTCCCTAGATTAGTACCATGATGAATCCTGGAATGACAGCTTACGTGAATGTAATTTACGATTTATCTTTGTTGTGAGGTTGAGAAAAATGAAATCATATCGTAACATCTAGAGGTGTCATAAATTGCGTATCCGTGTCAATTATACATGTGGAAAAATTTCAACACAATTCAATAATATGTACTGACATAAGTAACAAAATGGTAAACATTTTTACTCTGGGATAATAACTTTTTGGCCTAAAGGTACGTTTTCCTAAAAGCGACTCCAATGATAATCGTGCGGCGTTGATCGCAATGTACTCCTCTTACTGGTTTCTATGTTACCGTTGACCCAGGCACGATGATCAATACAGTCGCTAGCGTCGATCTTTGAGCGATTGTAGTCGTCTGCTTTCGGAGGTGTCACAATCGCAGTCGTTCTGCGATTTTACTGTTTCTGCATGTGTATTTTAGTGTAAACGTGTTCTCAGAACACAAAACTGAATTTTTCAAATGAGATGACAAACTCATTGCCTGTACCTGTCGAATCATCATTTACGTAATTTCAAATGATTGGGGGCACCGCTAAACTTGGCATCATTTTGTTAAAAAAAATTTTTTTTATTTATTTTGCCTATCCTCCACTTTCCGCACAAAGCCATTTTACTTTTTGAAAATTTTGCGCCACATTTAGAGTTTAAGAAGGAATACAAGATATTCCGATCTGTAAATAATACAAGTGGAAAGTTGTACAATTTTGCTGTATAGGTGCCAGCCAACTCTAGATCATCCCGTTTAGGTTTTGTTTTTATGACTTTGGATTGATAAAACGAATCTTGAGAATGGTTACCGGATACAAATGTTTTTACAAATATTGCTTAATTAATTGTTTTTTTTTTTCATTAAATGTCTAACGTTTATAAACCTAGATATGTTAGGTTAGTTTAAGTCTCTTCCTTAAGCTCATTATAAAATGTACGACACGTATCCTAAGCACACTACAAATGAGCTAAGCTACTGCAGTAGTCGCAGACGACGCTTGGAGGAAAACACCTCAACGTTTTGAGCCAGTGATAATCGCGTCTAGGTAAATGCACCTTAAACTTTTCCAAAAAACTGATAGTCATTCAAGTGATAAAAACAGATTTTTGCATACACTGTCATTTAAAGTAAACATAAATTTACTAGCATTTTGCCCTGCAAAAATTACTAAAACTTTTCAATTTATGCTTAACATATGTAAAACAAAAATTGCTGTATCGAAACGTAAAAGGTGGCAGAATGTGTGTACTGATATCAGTAACAAAATGGTCCAAATTTCATCTTTATGGGTTATTTTTTTGTCCCAAACTTTTCCAAAAAATGGTAGTTGTCATTTAAGTTATAAAAGCAGATTTTTTTCATACACCTTCATTTAAGGTAAACCTAAATTTTAGTAGCACGCCAAACTAAGACGGACATTTTCTAAAAATATGCACAAGATATTCAATTAAAATTAGTAACTTGTAAGTAATTGATAATTGTAATATTATTGCTTATAAAATAAAAATACTGAAAGTTTATTGTATTTTATTATTTTGTTGATATATTTAAATTTACAAATAAAACAACCTGTGTTGGTGGTTTCATTTTCCAACATTTCATTGACAGGTTTACATCTTTTTATATCTTTTTCAACTTGACTATGACTATACAGTGAGCGTAAAGTATGGAAACATCCTTGAACACGGCGATTTATGATTATCAAAATACACATTTCTATGACAAATTCAATTACCTTTTTTTTTAAATGGCATTCCATTTTTACTTTATCATACGCAGTTTGTAAAGTATTGTAATCGTGCCAAAAAATTTTTTTTAGATTTTAGCGGAAATATGTCTTTTTGGGACCCCTAAACATTTTTGACCAAGGTACAAAAGTCTGTGTGTGTGTGCGTGTACCCGTTTTTTGTGGCGACGATTCCGGAGAAACTACTAAAGGTATCGGGACGAAACTTCATATTTAGAAGTTTCATAACCAAACTTAGAGCTGAAAAGCTTTCTGTTGAAAAGGGTCCTAAGGCACTGGAGATTTAGTCTTAGCATTTTTTAAAGATTTTGCAAATAACCCGCCATTTCTGGAATTTCGTCGAAATAGTTAAATAATAAATTAAAGTAGAGGAAATTCTGAATAATTTATTACTGACATTTTTTGGTAAAATTAATCGTTTAGCTCCATGAGCAAATTCTATTATATCAAAATCACCTCGAAACCAACAGAGGACATTTATGGGATAAGTACCACAACAATAAAATGTTCAGCCGAGTACATTTCCAAACCACTGGCTATCATCTTTAACCAATGTATGGAACAAGGAATTTTTCCAGAGTAACACCTATATATAAGAAAGGGGACCATCAACTCTGCGAAAACTATCGACCGATCGCAATACTGCCAGCCCTATCAAAAATATTTGAACAGGTACTTCTCATCCGACTACGTGAGCACTTTGTCAGACACCAGCTACTCACAAAAGAACAATACGCATACCAGCAAGGAAAAGGCACTGAGGATATGATGAAATCTCTTATGACCACAGTCCACATTAGAAGGCAAAAGGAAATGCATGATCCAGCTCTGCGACCTCTCACGAGCTTTTGACTGTATGCCGCATGAAGGCTTCCTGCACAAGGCACAACAATATGGAGAGCGAGGGATTGCCCTAACCCTTTTAAAATCATACCTTAATGATAGGCTGTGCCAGGTGCGATTGGATGGCAAAGTCAGTAAATACTGGCAATCCACAGTCGGAGTACCATAGGGGAGCTTGTTGGGAGGTTTTTTCTTCATTATCTACATGACCACCCAGCAAAACTAGATACCTATACCGTAATTTATGCTGACGATACCACCTTAATTAGCAACGCCAACTCCGACGCTGAGCTTCAGTTAATCGCTGAATCTCACATGCAAGAGGCAAAGCAGTAGTTTGATGGAAACGCCCTTTGCCTAAATGAGGCTAAGACGGAGCAGTTGGTTTTCGAATTGGATAGGTGGCAACCAACAACAGATCCAGTCAAGTATTTGGGCATCACCATCGACTCCCGCTTGGCCTGGAAAGACCAAGTACAACAGCTCGGAAAAGCCCTGAGCAAAGCTATCTATGCGATAAGAATTGAAAGAACAGCAGGTCATCAGGCGGCTCGTACAGCTTACATGGCTCTTGTTCAATCCAGAGTGCGTTATGGAATTGAATCCAGGGGAGGTAGTGCCCACACAAAATCAATACTGTTACTGCAAAAACGAGCTGTGAGAAGTCTCGTAGCGGCAACCACCGGATGTCATACAAGACCGATTTTCCGACAACTGCGAATTCTGACAGTGTACGCCATATACCTAAAGAAGTGCCTCCTATTAGTCTACAGCATGAAACATGAAGACTAGCACAACTATGACACTCGCAAAAAAGACCACTTACTGGCAGATTTCTCTCGACTATCTACAATAGCACACATCGGCAACGTTGTCAAAATCTACAACGCCCTCCCGAATGACTAGAAAAGAAAAACCATATCAGCCCTGGCAGCAGATCTTCATGAATACCTGCTTGATCTGTGTCCGTACAGCCTGGAGGAGTTCAGCAACACTTTGGTGGAGTTGGAAAGAAATTTAAATTAAACAGTATATCTGAAATGTGTACTTATTTTTGATTTTGATCTGTACAGATTGTTTTTAATACGTACTAAATACATGTTTTAACAATAATTATTTATCGGTAACATTAAAATTTGTGGCTAAATTAAACTAAACAAGTTCAAATTTTTTATAACCTACAATTTCAACAGTAGTGGTGCCACTTGAAAAAAACAAAAACCGTGTGATGTCTCATTCACGATTGATATCACGGTTCTCGGTTTTCTTAATTATTTGTAGGCAATTCGGGTAATTGTGTCTTTAAGTAAATGTACAATAATTTTATTTTCGAGGGATTCTAGGGAAATTATAGAAAAACAAATCTCGGGAATATTGGTGCTAAGCTAACCGTGTGGGATTTAAAATCTGCTTGTGTGGCAACACTAGTTAATTAGTCTTAAGTTGAGTTGTCAACCCCAAACACGATCTTGGAAAGAACGGTAAGTTGCTTCGCTCTTCACATTTAATTTTTTTAAAGTGTAATGGACTTGTGAATTGAAATAAATATCATGTTTCGATAATATATTGATGATAATTTTCAAGACGCCTGTTTTGATTTTTAGATGCACGAAGAATCTGATCCATCTGTTGCATATTCGCCCCCAATAAAGCACCTTATTTGCAGTTTATGTGGCATGGAATTTAGTCAAGAGTGGTTTTTGACAAACCACATTAAATTTTGCAAGGGTCTCGAGAATAAGGCAAACCCATTGAATGCAGAAACAGGTAAGTTTTATCTTTTTCCGCTACTTGTGTTAAATTCCAACTTACAAACTTCTTTTTTTGTCTAGGCATGTTCGAATATGTCGACTGTACAGAGGTGCGGAGCCACAACCTACTTGACGAACACAATATAAAACGTGAAACATCTGAACTGAAGTAAGTTTGCTCATGGCTGTGTTCCTACTAATCACCTCGATTAAAAAAACAAAAACGTATTGTACTTAGAGATAAATATAGGGTGTATACCATATGTCAAGTAATTTATCTAAAAACTGTCCGGATTAGTGAAACTAGGTTTCGATACAAAGTGTTGCATAGCATATCTGTATTTTAGTTCTACCGTTATGTGCACTATCGGGTAAAAAGTACCTGTACACATTTCCAATACACAATATATCACACATCTGACATCTTTTGAGTAAGCCCTTTTTTATATTAGGGTGTATACCATATGTCAAGTAATTTATCTAAAAACTGTCCGGATTAGTGAAACTAGGCATGTTTCGATACAAAGTGTTGTATAGCATCTCTGTATTTTAGTTCTACCGTTATGTGCACTATCGGGTAAAAAGTACCAGTACACATTTCCAATACACAATATATCACACATCTTTTGAGTAAGCCCTTTTTTATATTAGGGTGATTCTATGTCGTCGGATAGATCTTTTTGGTGACAAGCCAAAAAATCAACATTTTTGTAACATAACATGTTTATAATGTCACATGATATGCTGTAGAATCTTACTAAAGGGCCCCTAATGTTTTATTAACTATATATCACGAAGACTCTTAAACCAGACTTGATTTGCATAGTCGAACATTGGCTACAAAAATACAACATGAACCATTATAACCTGGAGGGGTATCAAATGAAAGGATGTTTTATCCGAGAACACTTCAACCATGGTGGTGTATGTATGTTCGCAAGGAATAATCTGAAATGTATCCCCATAACAAACATTGACAAACTCTCAAAAGAAAAAGCCTGTGAGATGACTTGTGTACACCTTCCGCAGTACAATCTGGTTGTCATGGCTGCCTATCGTACTCCAGTCTCCGATCTAGGCGTATTCCTGGAAACCTTTGGGGAGGCTATGGAGTGCTTACACCGGAAATATGGCAGTGCGACTCAGTTAGCGGTGGCAGGAGATTTCAATGTGGACATAAAGAAGACTTCCAACCAAGCAACAGCCTTCCTAAATAGTATGGCTTCCCACGGTCTCACTGGAACGGTCGGGACCTATACAAGAATACAGGGGAACTCCAGGACATCGCTTGACAACATATACACTATATTGTGGGGTCGACTGCTGAGGTACGTCCGGGATTGGCGGACCACTGCAACATTCTATTTAAATTCGTTCTAAAAGAAGCTAAAAAGTCATCTCACGTGAAAAGACGTGTATTCTCTGAACAGAATTACAAACAATTTGCAGTCCTCCTTGCAGCCGAAACATGGGACAGCGTCTATCGTGAGGAATATGCCGCGATGAAGTACGATAGATTTCTCAGCATATACCTAGAATACTTTGAGAAGGCGTTCCCATTGAGAACGATGCCCCAATTAAAGCAACCCTCACCTTCTCACAAACTCCGAGAAATACGAGAAACAATGCTACTAATCGAGGAAACCTACAATCACTTGGGTGGAGACGACCTAAAAAAGATCTACACCAGCTACAAGAAATTTTACCTGGACAGCGCCCGAGAAGAACGAAGGTCCAAAAATCATCTAGCCATAGTACGGTCTGCAAACCCACAAACAGCTATATGGCAGATAATAAATAGAGAAATCGGAGCCACCAAATCCAAACCGACAGAGACACCATCGAGCGAACAACTAAACAAGTTCTTCTGCAGTATCGCTACATCCACATTGTCTAGCATCCCTCCCGCCCTGATAACGTCTGCTGCCTATCTGAACAGTATCCCAGCTAATTCAACATCCTTCTTTCTCCACCCAGTAACTTGGCAAGAGATCGAGACCATCACCAACAGACTGAAACCTAAGTATGCAACGGACATCAACGGTTTAAATATGAAAGTGGTCAAAGAAACAATACGCTATATCTCAAACCCACTGCAAGATATTATCAATTCCTGCTTCCTCCAAGGAATGGTGCCAATCTCAATGAAAGCATCAAAAGTAACACCTATTTACAAAAAAGGGGACACCAACAACGTTGAGAACTATAGGCCTATAGCTATACTGCCTGTCTTTTCCAAGATCCTAGAATCTGCACTGGTAACCAGACTGACTAAATATTTTGAGAACCGACAGATCCTAAGCCCACAGCAGTTTGGATTTCGAGAGGGAAGGAACACCGTGGACGCAGTCCTGACCATCCTAAACTATGTCTGGGAGGCTATGGAAGAGGGTGACGATAGTGGAGCCCTACTATGCGATCTCAGTAGGGCGTTTGACCGTATGCAGCACCAGACTTTTCTGGCAAAGCTTGAACATTACGGCGTCAGAGGGATTCCTCTTCAACTTGTTACATCCACGGCAGAACTCAATGCGTCAGCACCGACGGAGGTACCAGTGAGATGGGCAACATCACCTCAGGGATCACTGCTTGGGCCCCTTTTCTTCACACTCTACATGAATGATTTTCCACCCAACAACCCGTCTCGCACTGTGATGTATGCAGACGATACAACAATGATCACCAGAGGTAATACCCGTGCACAACTATTAGACAACATGGGAACTGCAATGACATCGGCGACCGACTGGTTCCGAGCAAACCACCTTAGTCTGAACGAACGGAAAACCCAGCAAATCATTTTCACCTGTGACCGTCGAGGAGGAGAGGAATCGACTAGTTCAAAGCTTCTCGGAATCTGGCTGGATACCAGACTAACATGGAGAACTCTTATAGAGCACCTTGAAAGTGATCTCGCAAGAGCTGTGTATGCTATCGGGCGCATTATTATTATTATTATGCATTGTGGTTGGCCTGGAGGCGGCGCTGACGGCCTATGATTCCTTATTCCACTCAGGGTTGTCCTATGGCATAGCACTATGGGGGGAATCTGCGCATGCGGAAAGAGCCCTGTTGCTGCAGAAGCGAGCCATACGAAAACATAAATCAATACCACTGAGAGACCACTGCCGCCCACTGTTCGCACAGCTTGGTATACTGACTGTGCCGGCCACATACATTCTTAGTCAGTCGATCCGGGCCAGAAGAGAGCTGACGAGGTTACAGACCAGAGGTGACATAACTTCCATCAACACCAGGACCAGAAACAACTTAGAGATCCCAAGATACAGGACAAGCACAACACAAGCGCAACATCGGCACCTGCAAATCTTTAACAAATTTCCAGAAATCATACGGGGACTCGCACTTCCCAGTTTTAAGCACCAATTGAAGAAGATGCTCCTAGCGACACCTATCTACAACGTCAACGAGTTCATGAATTCCTATAGGCTATAATGCATTAACACATGACTTTATCCTTGCACATTACAATGTAGCATTACTTCAGATGTACTATGTTTTGGATACAATAAAGAATTATTATTATTATTATTTATTAATGAAAATGCAAATGATGTTCCTTATGTCTGTTGGCTAGAGAACGATCTCACCACTAAAACCTTTCGCTGGGTACGGTGGACTGGTCCAAGGTCACGAAAGAAACCTGCGCAAACAAAAAATTTGATGTATTCCTAAGAATCTTCACCTCACATTTCAACACAGCATTCCCTAAATCCAAAACAAGACCTCGGAAGAAAATGAGTGCACAAAACCCAGAACTCCAACGACTGGAAGAGACACTCGGTCTGATTCATGACAGCATGAGGCAGACACCAACTTGGCGGACTTGTACATGGAACTTAAGAGTACGTACCTCGAAAGATGTGAAGCACTAAGGAAAGAACACAACAACGCACGTATTGATCAGGCTCAGAACAGACAAACGGCCATCTGGAGTGTGATTAACGACCAATCAAACCGCAACAGAAAAAACACTCCAAGAGAGCTGCCCACATGCAATGATGTCCAAGCAACCTTTTTCCACACATCCCAACACTCAAATCCAGGCCAGAGTTTTGAATATTTCCTCTCCAAACTACCTACCTCGAACAAGTCAATGTTCCTTGCACCCACTTGTCCTCAAGAAGTACTTACGCATATAAATAAGATCAGAAGCAAAAAAACCACAGACGTATACGACTTAAACACCATCTATATAAAGCTTGCGGCCGATTACATCTGTAATCCACCAGCCCAAATCATAAATTCTTGCTTTGATCAAGCGGTATTTCCAGCACAGTTGAAAGTAGGCAAAGTTATCCCAATATTTAAGAAAGGGAATCCAAAGGATCCAACTAATTATCGTCCAATAACAATACTGCCTGCCCTCTCTAAAATCTTTGAATCCCTGATGGCCGTTAGACTTGCCCATTACCTTAAAGTAAACGAAACCTTGACAGATTGTCAATATGGATTCCAAGCAGGTAAAAGCACCATCTCAGCAGTCCTAGACCTGCTGCACTACATAGCTGATGGACTGGAGGACGGTGATCATTGTGTCATTGCATTGCTGGATTTATCGAAGGCCTTCGATAGAGTCAGCCATAAAATACTGCTGCAGAAGATCGAATATTACGGTCTAAGAGGACACGTGTTGAAATTCATGCAGTCATATTTAGGCGACAGATACCATTATGTGGAAAGCATGGGTACTAAGGGTGATATGATCACGTCTAATGTGGGTGTTGCTCAGGGATCCTTAATAGCCCCACTGCTGTTCATCATCTTCATGAATGATCTTCCATCATCCATTCAGACCGGCAAAGTAATCCTCTACGCCCACGATACAACAGTGGCAGTGAGAGACAACGACAAAGATGAGGCAATCAGTTTGATAGGGGGCACCATTCAAAAAATCAGGGAATGGATAGAATGTAACGACCTATCCCTAAACGAGGACAAAACAAGTACAGTGCACTTTTTCACATCTCGCAGAGAAGCACTGGAAAAACAGAGCGAAAAACTATTGGGAATCAGACTGGACTCCAGGTTAACATGGCTACCGCACATAGAAGAGATATCGACAAAATTAAGCAGAGCGCTATATGCCATAAGAAAGATGACAAGCACCATCAATAAACAGGCTGGCAGAATAACATACTTTGCTCTCTTTCACAGCATAATGTCATACGGTCTGGAGCTGTGGGGAACTTCAGCACACACCAACAAAATATTTATAATCCAAAAGCGAGCGGTACGAGCATTGGAAGGCGTCCCATCTACCACACATGTCAAACCATTGTTTGTCAAACACGACATTATGACAATATATGATACATCTACCAGAGCGTCATGCGAGTCAGGTCGGGAGTTCACAGTAGTCATGAAAACGTTCACTCATATAACACCAGAGGGAAGGAGCTGCTTGTGAGGCCTTATAACCGACTCAAAACAACCGACGCGATACATGGAAGAATCAGTCTATATAACAAACTTCCCTCCGCTATCAAGGGAAAAGAGGGAACAGCCTTTCAGAGGGATCTCAAAAGCTATCTGATTGACCGGTCCTTTTACAGCCTAGAAGAATATATGAACTCCTGAAGAATAATACAATACATACATTTACCACATTATGTTCCACGACGTGCACTGTATTTTTTGAGTCCGAATAAATTATTATTATTATTATTAGATAAATAATGTTAAAATTATTAGTGTACATTATACACAAAATTGTGGATCAACTTACACTATGTCCAATTTTGTACGATCATATATAGACATATAATTCTACGCACAATACGCTAATTCTAAAAAAACTTTTGCAAATGTGACGATTATTGGATAGTAAATTTATTATTTGATGTTGTAACTCCTAATTTTAACCCCGATTTGCCAATATCTACACACTGACATATGTTTCCTGGCTCGTACCTGGCCAGGGTCATACAAAGTGACCATAGGTGATAAATTTATTACATACACTAAATAAACCAAATTTATAATGAATAAAAACATATAAGTGTTACACGCTGAAGTGGGACTATAGAAGACAATAAATATTCTTTGATGGCAACTGCGGTGCATTAAGAAAAAAATTAAAAAAATAAAAAGCTTTCAGATTGATAATTCTAAAAAGAAATCGTTTTTGAAAAGAAACATCCGCCAATAATGGTGACGAAATAGTCGCCATTTATTCCCAAACATGTCAAATATTGAGCAATCAGTGAGTTCCATGAATTCAGAGCCATTATTTTCAACATACATGTCTTATTCAAACCAATGCTGAAAAACTGTTTATCATATAAAAAAATAATGACCGCTACAATTTATTTTTATTTATCAATCATATCACAAATACTGAAAACGGTCCGCAGCACTATACTGCCGTGAAAACGTATAGACGTTGTAACTGTTATCGCGTTTGTTTAGACTAATATGCAAGAATGGAATGAACTGAACAAGAATTAATGGAAAATATTAATCTTTAATATAAAAACTGATTTCACTTATTGTAAAGTGCATGCGAAAACAACCGGCCGATCCGAATATCCATTCCATCCCTACTCTATAAATAATATTGTGGAATCACCCATATACCGGGTCTTTGGACATTTGGTTTTTCCGCAAACCGGTTTCTTATAAATTCTATACACTGACCCTATTGCTGTATTTATCAAATTCTCTTGCTAACCTTTTAGTATACTCTAATAATAATGGGAAAAAGCAATGTTATGAGTTGAGGATATTAGTGGATAATAGTTATGAGAAATTACAGTATTAAGGCTCCCGTCTCAATTCAAATAGCGAACTGTGGCGATCTTTTTTCCAAAGCTTCGAAATAAAAAATCACCAGATGTAGATGGCGCTACTATAAACATGTCTGTTTTTATTGCTTATTTATTACATTTGACGTGTGTTATAACCTAAAGAAATTAATGCTTTCTATTTTCCTAAAAAATAATTGGACATGATAGAATTCTCGTGTCAGATTAACACTTGAACCTTGAAAATTGAAGCATTGTAGAAATCATGTGCCTACGTGAATTTTCTAATAGGACACGTAGGAATTTTTACCACATGTTTACAAGTAATGACATAACACTTCACTTACTCACTGATTACACTCTTCTTTGCATTCCAAGATTAAATTTCAGCCTACCTAAAGAATGCAGTTGCAAGAAATGAGATTGTTTGATATTGGTTGACACCTTCTTAGAAAAAAAAATGTGACGCCTTAGTTGGTTAAAATCTACCGAAATGATCTGTTTTTTCTTAGTGAGACACAAAAATACTCGAACACTGGCGAGATTTCTCAAAACAGCACCGAAATATAGAAAAACGCTTTATATTCTTATGTAACAAACAGCATGTTTTTTGTTTTATGGAATTCGCATGATGTGACTAAAATGAATTTTTAAATCCTGCCTGCGTAAATAAGATAAAATAAAATGTAAAACCCACAGAGTTACTGTTAATAAGAGGACTCACTCAATGTATTGGTAGGGGAAACAAATGGGACAACTAGCTGCTCCAGTGGCGCTTTCAGGAACTAAACTATACTGGCGGCAAAATTGAAATCGGATTCCAGGCATTTAGTATTCAGTATTCAATTTATTGATCCCTAATATACATATATAAAAATAAAAAGAATATAGATATATACACACATTTTCAGACAAGTCAAAAAAATATAGTTTTTCATTCAAAAAATCTCAAAAAATATATTCCCCCATAGAGTACACAGGATTCTCCACCAGAAACCTCCCAAGCTCCTTCTTGAACTGTTTCACCTGTGTTATATCGCGAACATGTTGTGGCAATTTATTGTAGCACTTGATGCCCATATGTTCTGGCCCACTCTGTGTTACGGCAAGTCGCTGGAAAGGTGGTCTCAATATTTCGCGGGTTCTGATATTATGGCTGTGTATATCCATCTGTCTGTCCAATGTGTTCTGCTGCTGTTTGACATCTATCACTAGCTGGTATATGTACAATGCAGAAATTGTCATCAATTTCAGATCTGTAAAAAGCTCGCGACAGTGGTGTTTTGGGGGTACTCCTGCTATTATTCTGATGATTTTTTTTTGTGGTATAAAAATCTCATCTATCCTACTGGCCGGGCCCCAGAAGGATAATCCATATGCTAGACTGGATTGTACGAGGCCATAGTACATTAAGATGTCGTTGGATACTGTTCCCCTGATCGTCCGGAACATATAGCAGAGAGAGCTGATTTTGCTAGCAGTGTGGTCAATGTGCCTACCCCAAGTTAGTTTCTGGTCTATGAAAATGCCAAGAAATTTCGCCGCAGTGACTTGTAGACTTTTGTTGTGGATTCTTATCAGTCTGCTGGAGTCAATCTTCCTGTTTTTCGTGTGGAATTCTATCAACTGCGTTTTCAACCCGTTGAGAACTATGCCGTTATTGTTGCACCAGGTATTCATTTCATGTATTGCCTTAGTGGCGTTTTCTGCAAGGTCACCGTTCTTCATCTTTAGTATCATGTTAGTATCATCTGCATACATATATATATATATATATATTTTTTTGGATTTTATTTATTGGATCGACACCCGACTAAAGTTTATTAATATGTTTTGTTATATTGCAGTTCTGTGGTAGGTCGTTAATCATGATACAGAACAGCAAGGGGCCGAGGCATGGTTCCCTGGGGCACACCGATATCTATATCTCTGGATGCTGATAGCACCCCATCGATGTATACCCTCTGGCTCCTACCTTCCAAGTACGACTCCACCCACTTATTTGAGATGCCACGAACACCAACCCTCTCTAGCTTCTCTAGCAGTATACCATGACGTACCGTGTCAAACGCGCGACTCATGTCAAACATAACTGCAAGCACCTGTTCTCGATCATTGAGGCCATCTAGTATGGCTTTAATGGCACAACCTATTGCTGTCATCGTACTTTTGTTCTGTCGGAAACCACTTTGGTTGTGGCATAGCAACTTGTTTTGCTCCAAAAAGGGGTATATTCTTGTATAAAAACATCTTTCGAATACCTTTGATATTTGTTTCTGTAATGAGACGGGCCTGTAGTTGCAAGTATCATGCTTGCTTCCTTTATTTTTAAATATAGGCACCACTTTAGATTGTTTTAGATTGTTCGGGTAAACACCTTCCTCAAAAGATGTTACATAACGGCTCACTTATGTCACTCTTAATAAGTTGGATAATTGTTCCCGGGATTTCGTCAAGTCCTGATGATACCTTTTTACAGCATTTGCTAAGTGCCGCCTCAATTTCATTTATAGAGACTGGGTGTAGAAATAGTATTTTGCCAGCTTGCTCTCCTGTAATGTTGTTTTCGTATGAGGGTACAGGTGGATTTAATGTTAAGTCGGCAAAGTAATTGTTAAACAGCTCTATTTGCTCAAAAGGACTGTTGATAATTGCATCCTCCTGTCGTAGCTGTATGGTCAACCTTTTGCACTTGGTAGGATTAAGTTCATTAATAATTTTCCAACTTTCCTTACTAATATCAATACAATTTTGAAGCCTTTTATCGTTACAGGTTTTCTTTGCATGCTTTAGCTGATTTCTATAGATATTTATTAAAACTAATGGTTTCCATTATTAACTCCTTTATTAACTCCATTATTAACTAATAATATAATATCCCTAAAATATTTAAAACTACGAAAATGTTTAGGCAGATTAATAATATGTTGACGAATCTTCATTCTTCAATCAAACCAGAAATAAAAGAACGACAATAGTTTTTTCATAATACTTTACGCGGCACAGGAAGCATATGAACATGTGCATCAAAGGCGCCGCCGCGCCGGTCGTCGCATTGAGCCGCGTCCGTAAACGAACGAACTAGTGACCTATTCAGTTTGCTACCGGTGAACCGGATCGAACGGTTCACACATTTGACCCGTTCATTGTAAACGGTTCGTTCACGACCGACTCATCCCTACTACAAACACACACTACAATACTTCAGAGTTCAAGTCTAACGAAGTTTAGAAGAAAATAACTTGCTCTTATACTTATCATTTAATTATATTTTCTAATGTATTACGTGTAATCAGACGCAACTGCCATCGGAAAGCATTTCTATAATTGAATGTATGAGAAGAAGTTCTTCTTCTCATACACAGTAATATTCCAAAAACATCTTTTTCGGTAAATAAGAAAAAACTGTATACCTAAGAAACTTTAAGTTTTACAAAAAAAAACGGACTATTGTAAATGTGTAGATCTATGGACCCTAAATATTATCTCAAAATGGGAAATGACACGCATTATTAGTTTTGTAGATATTTACTATAATGTGTCATGGAATATTATCTTTCTTCCATTCAATCAAAGTTATTCTCTTGCTCATTTTTTACTTCCTTCACTTCAAACTTTGGGTGAGTTTTCTTGGCGTTTGCGATGATGTCTTCATACTCTTTAGGTATGCAAATGCGGTGTAGCCGCCGAACTACACGCTTTTATTATAGCCTCCTTCTCCTCACCAGTTAAACCTCCCATACACTGTTTCTTGCAACCACAGTCTGGCCTAGGGGTGGGCGCTCTTGGAAATTTGTGATCGATTTCGATCACTATTTGAGATCCATCTTACCAATCAGATCGATCGGATCGATCATGATCGAGCGATAGATCATGATGGGCTGGGCAAAAAAATCGATCGATCATCTTATTTGAAAGATCGAACTGACCGATCGGCTCGATCGGATCGATCTGATCAATCATGATCGATCGATCGATCATGATTGATCAGATCGACCGATCGATCAGATCGACCATGATCGAGCGATTGATCATGATGGGCTGGGCAAAAGAAATCGATCGATCGATCTGATCGATCGTTCAATCATCTTATTTGAAAGACCGATCTGATCGATCGGCTCGATCGGATCGATCTGATCAATCATGATCGATCGATCGATCGATCTTTTAGTTTTTCCATATACGCACGACACGTGTCCGGCAACGTACGTATCATCAAAAGATCGATTAGATCGATCACATCGATCAGATCGATCTTTCAAATGAGATGATCGAACGATCGATCGACTTTTTTTCCCAGCCCTAGTCTGGACCCGCACATCGATCAGATCGATCTTTCAAATAAGATGATCGAACGATCGATCTGGATCGATCAGATCGATCGATCGATTTTTTTTTGCACAGCCCCAGTCTGGACCCGTTTTTCTAGCTTCTACTAGAAAATATCCTCTGTGGGTAACAAACTTCTATCCCTTTGCCCTACTTACTTTTTCCATCTCTTTTAAATGGCAGTGTTCTGTGTCAGATTCAGAGTCTGATGACATAGTTTAAACTAAACTTAGCACTTGCTGATAAGCTCAAATGACTGCACAAAACTGTATGAACTATTACAACAGGCACAGCTGTTCGACCGGACTTTGTGGTCGTTGCGTAGCAACCGCTGTCCTCGCAAAAGAATAGTTGGTACACTAAAAAATCATAGTTTTATGGAAATGAAAAACTTGATCTCGACTCAAACCAAAGCCGCGGTTAACAGAAGGTAGGGCGATCGGCCGCAGCCGCTCAAAATCCATAATCCAAAAGTAGGAGAAAACCCTTTGCGCTGGGAAAATCGGGCCGAACCGCGTCCGACGCGACATCGATTAGTGGTAAAATAAAACATTTTATTAGCATACGGATAAAACTTCACTTTAAGCACTTATTGTTAAACACAACTTTTGACCACAACCTAACCTCAAACAACAAACTAGTAACGATAAAACTAACATGCGAGCGCTGTGGCAGACGAGAGTACTATGCGAGCACGACGTCTGAACGGAAGAACAGTAACATTCCTGGAATGTTATCTTTCTTCCACTCATTGCAAACTTCTAAGCATTATTTCACAGACAGGCTAGAAGGGAATATTACTCTTGATCCACTAAACGATACACCTACATTTGCACTACAACATGGCTATCTCAACTTTTTTTTGATATTTTTGGTATATTACTGTTCTTCCACTCACACGTTCAATTGTAGTCCAATCCAAAATATGCATAAATAATTTTCATAATGACCTTCAGAATCGAGTGGTAGCGAGCATTTCACGATTGGCGCAATAATTATGACGTGGGTTATTTTCGCGTTTTGGGGGTCGGAGATGGGAGCCTTAATCCATTTAGTAGTGAGTGGCTACTCGACTAAATTACTTAACTCATAACTATATAACTCTTATACATATTTACTTCAAGTGTAGGATGTGGGCTGTTACTCACCGTATTTGTATTATTTTCTAGATGTGAAATAAAAACTGAAGTAATCGACTTCACTGAAACTACTATTACTGACACCAAGTGCAAATACACTGTGCAACATGTCGAATATCTGAAGACAGAAACACCGGAAGAACCATTCACGTGCAGCGAGTGTGATTACGAAGCTGTACAATCAATTCAACTTAAGGAGCATATGAACGTACACAATCTTGAAGGGCATATACTAAACTGTACAGGAAGGAAACTATTGAAATGTACTACGTGTGATTATACTTGTGCAAAACCTTCTATGCTTACACGGCATATGCGAATGCATACTGGAGAGAAGCCATTTAAATGTGTTGTTTGTGACTATGCTAGTGGAGATTCGTCTGCTCTTAGGAAGCATATGAGTTCTCACACAGGAGTGAAACCATTTAAATGCACAATTTGTGACTATGCTAGTGTAGTTTCGTCTGGTCTTAGGAAGCATATGAGTTCTCACACAGGAGTGAAACCATTTAAATGCACAATTTGTGACTATGCTAGTGCAGAGCGCGCAAAGCTTGAAGGGCATATGAGAACCCACACACGGGAGAAGCCATTTAAATGCACTTCTTGTGACCGTGCTTATTCAGATCGCTCTACCCTTAGACGACATATACTAACTCATTCAGGAGAGAAACCGTTTAAATGTTCCGAGTGTGACTATGCTTGTACAGATCGTTCAAAGCTGGACGAGCATACGAGAACGCATACAAAGGAGAAACCACTTAAATGCACCCTTTGTGACCACGCTTATTCACATCGTGCTGGTCTTAGACGGCACATGCTAACTCATACAGGAGAGAAACCATATAAATGCTCGGTTTGTGACTATGCTAGCATAGATTATTGTGGCCTTAAGACGCATATGAACTCTCATACAGGAGTGAAGCCATTTAAATGCACTTTGTGTGGTCTCGCTTTTGCATGGCGTACTTCTCTTAAACGGCATATGCAAATGCATTCAGGAGATAAACCATTTAAATGTACCGAGTGTGACTATGCTAGTACAGACCATTCAAGACTCACATCGCATATGAGAACGCATACAGAGGAGAACATATAAATGCACCCTTTGTGACCATGCCTTTTCGGACCGTTTTACTCTTAGACAGCATATCCCAACTCATTCAAGAAAGAAACTGTCTAAACCTGTAGTCATTTAGCTTGGTTTATCTTGAAATGTGTTGACCTTGAAAAAACTTGTAACTACAAGTACTCGAAAGTAACGAAACTTTACATCATTAGTGGCAACCCTAGTGGTTTTACCGGGTAACGGGTAGTTACCCGTTACTATAAAGCCGGGGCTACACATTCATATACTTGCCAAACATCAAATATTTGCCAAGTATATGAATATTTGTCAAGAAAAAGAACCTGCTCTATTCAATTCGTAGCGAGTTCACATCTAAAATAAATTTATATATTCGACGTTCGGCTGTGCGAACGAGTTTTTTACGCCATATACTTGATATTTGCAATACCCAGTTGAAGTGAGTATCGCAAATGCAAAGGCTGCAAATATTGGTGCATTTATTTGTACTCGATGAACATTTTACTACGCTGTTTAATTTTTCCATTATTTAATTTCGTTTTGTGTGTAGTAGGTCGTATACAAAGATTGACAATAGATTTGTAATTATTAGTAAGATTTTTGATTTTTCTAAAGGGCGAAAACCGCATAAAATTGTAATTTTGTGAAATCGTCAGACAGATAGTTTTCCGGAAACCGTCAGACAGAAATTAAAAAAAAATATTGTTGTTTTTACCTGTCCACATCAACGCAATGTTATTTCTTTCCAAGAAAAACGTACACCATATACAGAGTGTATCCTAAGTGGATGTTTTTCTATGAACAATATAGATGATACTCATTTATGAGCTTTCAAAATATAACCTTTTTGTTAAATAAAAAAGCTACACAAAATTATCTCTACTATTACAATTTTTAATCGTTTTCGTTTCTCTTCAAGTAATAAACATCATAAAATTTTTATAGACAGCATGTATATAAAATAATTTATTTGGAAAATGATACTTTATTTGCTTGTATGTATATATTTGTCGATTTTTATGATGTTTATTATTTGAAGAGAAACGAAAGCGGTTAAAAATATTTTAATTATAGACAATTTTGTGTAGCTTTTTTTATTCAACAAAAAGGTTATATTTTGAAAGCTCATTTCTTTAATTTTTTGTTTCAGTAGCTAACTGATAATAGATAAGATAAGATAATATAATAATAATAATAATGTTTATTGATTTAGTAACAAAATATACACATATAATATAACTACAAAAGAAAGCAATGGAAAACTAAATCAAAAAGAACCGAGTCAGGATGTCCAAACAATTATCGGACTTACTGTTTTTCATCGGTCCTAGATTACACATAAATTATAGAACTAAAGAAGAGTACAATCCTGCAAGGTTTTGTCACATACTTGCCATATGCCATTAAGACATATTTATACAACAAACCTAGTAGTACAATTGGATTTAGTAGAACTTTAAAGATGACGAAGAAACCATATCTAACATTTCTTTTATGGGCAATATCTTCCTAATTTAAATAAAAAAATATATAGTTTTTCTCATTAAAATGTTATTTCAACTAGTTCACATCAAATGACCAATTGTATTGTTTTACAGTCTGTTAAAATTAGATGCTGCGAATTAATAATACAGAAAGCTGATGAATTAAACAAAAAATCATTAAAATGAAACAAACAGTTTCGTCAAGACTTGTTTTGTAAATTTCCACAAGAATGCTCTCGTTAGTACTCAGTGAATTCGGCACTGATGTAATTAAAATTATGTCGGAATTATAAAATAAAACTTTGCTTATTCGGAATCAAATTATCAGTTTGATATGAAAAAGCTAAAGTGCAAATAAGGCAAACTAATCAAAAAAATAGCTAGTGCCCATTCCGTACGCACATGTAGCAAGTCCTCAAAGAAGATTTTCACGTATTAGAAAATGCTATGTGGCGATGCATCAATGTCCGATGCATTTACTGTTGCAGTGCAACTCTGACGGTCCGAAATCACAAACAAATATTGTACAAATTTGTTGGTGTCATAGATTTTTTTGAGTTTTATAAAAATCAGCCGGTAATCAAGGATGGATGAAAACTATTCGGTGAACGAACTGAAAAGGAAAAATAAATCACTCATGGCATCGTTTAGAGTTTTAGACCAATCAATAACAAAAATTTTCGATTTGAGTGGCAAATATATTTGCCAAATATTTAACATCTGGCAAATATTTGATATTTGGCAAGTATACGAATATGTAGCCCCGGCTTAAGGTACAGTACTCGTTACTTAGGACCCGTTAGGTACTTTGTACCCGTTATTTTGTTACAGTTACTTTGTTAGTTACTTTTATACCATTTACTTCGTACAAGGTGTACCGATTGAGTACTCGCTACTCTTTGATTTTGAGTTCACTATCGTTTACTTCCCTATACGAGTACCCGTATACCGTATCGCGAAATTAAGGACCAAGAATAGTGCCGCAAAAACGAAATCCGTAACGTGTCGTGCCGCATGCCGTTCCGGACGACGAAATTAGTATTTATAGTGCCGCAATGATCTCAAACAAATTGAGCACCATCTAGCGGAGAAGTATATACACAACGGTACATAACCTCGCATGTTACTGTTATTGTTGATTGGGTTAAGCAGTGGTAGATCGTGGTAGATATAATAAATTATGGACGAAGGGCTTATTGCAGCAACAATTCATTCTGAAGTCGTTCTCGTTCTGTGTTCTCGTTGCCACAAACTATCAAAATGCTATCAGTTAACCTACAACTTACTGGAAACTGCTATTCACTCGCCAGTACACGTACAGATGGCGCCATACACGCGCATACCCCGGAAAACGTAAGACATAACACGCAGGAGATGAAATTCGTTGCGGTCGAGAACGAACTTTACGGCTTACGGAGACTCACTATAATCGCGGAGTCGAAATTATGTATATTGATCTTTTTACGCTACGTTATTACTGTGCAGTCACGTCACTATACTTGGTCCTTTAGGATAATTGAGTTAGATTTTTACATGTCAACGAATACCTATTGACGAAACCTTATATATGGCGCAGCTATTGGCACCGTGCGCAGTACGGAGTGGGGGATTGAGGAACGCTTTATGCGCCCATGGCGGAATATGTATCCGCCAGAAGTTTTCTCGGTCACCGCTGCACGCAAAAGCGCTGTAGTCGACTTCATTTATTATTTCTGTCAGCTGATAGCGTTGTGCACAGACTAGCATTGTGTATACAAATATGGTTAACTCGTGCTGTGTGGCAACACCTTTCTTGTTTATGTTTACTTAGTAGACGCGCTACAGGTAACTACCACGTGGGTGATTACTAGGAAGGAAACTGCATAGAACAGCGCCACCTCGTGGCGATCTTAGTCCCGTCCGGCGGCAATAGAGATGGGCATATCGTACGCGCACGGCGCCAATACATAGGTTTACATTTTTCAATGCTTCAAGTTTACAAGCAAACAAACTAAATTTCTTTTCAAAAGTAATATCTAGAATATTTTACTGAAATCGAATGTTAAACATGAACACTTATTCATTCTAAAGTTCCTATGTTACATTTCTCCTTGCCAACTCCTTGCCTTCAGAGTTAAAACAGCTTAGTGTTGTGTGCTTTCAAAGAAAGTTAAAGATGGTGATCTGCGGCTTGTTTGATGTCTAGCTGCGTGAAGCTAGTTTTGGATTGGCTTGTGTTGGTACTTATTTGTGGGTTGTTGCGATAAGTTTGTACAGAATCGAGATATTCGCGGATGATATTTTTGTTTAGTTATTATTGGGGTTTGTATTATATATAGAGAGATATGTATTTTACTTGTGATATTTTTTTTTAATTGAATTTTCTTTATTTAAACAATGGTTAGATAGAACAGTTACACTGGATCTCACCCTGTTGCACTCGGTAGTTTATTTTGCAACACTATTTATTGTAAATTTATAGTCACTGGGATGGAATAAAGACATTTTATTATTATTATTATACGGGTAGTATAGGTGGGTGGTATGTAGTGCGGAGCCAAATGGATACCTGTAGAACATGCGTAACCAATAGCGATTGTAAAAGTACTTCGAATCTCGCCGAGTATCGGGTACAAAGTAACGAATAGTTACTTTTTTACATCACTAGTTGCCATCCATTCTCGTTTCGTCAGGAATGTCCTCGTGATCATGCATATGTCTTCGCATTAGCGGTGTGACACAATTTTAACATTGTTGCTTCTTTGTTTGGTGGTATTTTCACGCAGAAAAATTAGAATACTCTTTTGCATTAATATTGCTTAAATAAAAAAAAAATCTGCAATGTTCAATGAATAACAGACAATACACCAATAACCAGAAAATTTGCTGAGAATCTACTTTCAAACAACAATATGTATTATAAATCATTGATCAGTAAAACTACCTACAGTCCACCACATGAAAATGCAATATTTGTATGGCTCCCATCCCATACACAAAACTAATGTTTTTCTTTAATCTATTTTAATTGAATGAACTTTTATAATTTAATGTTTCACTTATATGTTTAGTTCCATTATTTTTAGTATAACAATTCAACATTTAAGTTTTTGTTGATATCCTAAAAATTGAAACAATTTTTAATTTTTTTCAACATAATTTTAAAACAACGTGTAGAGGTAGCTAGCGGCTGTCAAACTTAATTAACATTACTAAAATCCTTTTTGCTTATTCATTTGAGTATATTTGAATAATAATTAATTAAGAAAAAGTATGGAAGACCAGCAGTGACCAACAAAAGGACAGAGCGATGATGTGGGGTATGTGTCATTGTCTGACTAGCGTAGTTAGAAAGCAGAACGCAGTAGTGTTTTTTTAATTGAAAACGATATCTCAAATAAAAATGTCAAACCGCATACGGCCATGGTAGCGTATGAGATAGAAAGAGAGCCATCACTAGCCCACATCACTGCGGGTTGCATACCAAATGCATTTGTGTCACTAATAATTCACCATGTCGCGTCCTTTCCAGTTATACGTATGTATTTACATTTCAATGGCTGCATGAGATTTATCTCTATTTGGCCGAGATCGGTCGTGTCTGCATTAAAATAAAAGGATTTGACATATTTTCATTCTATTGACAGTGGGTATATTGTCGAAACATCAGCGCTTAACACTACCTACTATCATTAGAATGAAAATATCTGTCAAATCCTGGCTAACTAGTTTTATATTAATGCAGACACGACCTATCTCAATCAAATGGAATTTGCTCATGCAGCTAAACTATTAATTTTACCAAAAAATTTCAGACATAAATTATACAAAATCTCCTCTACTTTACAGAATACATACCAGAATAGGTTGACATTTGTTCGACGAAAAAAGAATGTTTGTTAAAAACTAGGTAATACTTGAGATAAAATTCTATATCCGATGATACTATAATTTATTTATTACTTGCAAGTTCCAGGTTTTGAGCTGCCCTGTCATATAGAAAAAGGCTTACTAGCGTTGAACATAAACAATATCCAAAGTTTCCCACCTACGGTACTGCTACAGTTATGTTCAACAATATCTTGACTTTACACGAAGTTACAGTTACACTTTCCTTTTTCAACCAATTATAGTCTTTTGTATGTCTTTTTATAAAGGTGAAATATTTCAACGTCAACACAACAAATTATAACAAAACGTAGTCTCGTTATGCATATATCATGAAATAGAGATTAAAACTTTTTACAAATTATTAAAAAGCCAAAACTACATTCTGCAGTGGTCCAATCAAATTTGTATTATTTATTACAATGTTGCTTCATTAATTCTTCCTGTATTATTACAGTTGACAACGGGCGCGTTCTGCCGTTTAAGCGCTTGAGCTCGGAGGATGCCAGCAACAACATGAACGTGATTGGGCGCGTTCTGCCAGTTGCAACTCCCTTGCACAGGGCCAGAACCAAAAATTTTAACATTGTATTTCCATAGGCTTTTTGACTGCGACTACATGCAGAATGCTCTTCAGAATTTTATTTTCACCGTGTTTCCTTTCCATTTCTGCATTTGCATGCCCTAACTGTGGTTTAAGGGCCTCGTTCTCTACTTCTTTCGAAGTTGAGTTGACTAAAGTTGCGTTCGGATATTCTACACCGTTGACACTTTTTGCACCAAGTGACACCGAGCCGTTTTATTATGCGGTGCGGTGTAGCAGTGTTGACACTTTCGTGTTCGGATATAGCTAGAGGGAGGCAGTGCGGTGTACGTGGTGCGTGCACTATCTACACCTTCAATTTTGGTGGAGCGCGGTGCACGGAGGCGGTGTACGTCAATCTTGTCAGTGTTTTTTTTAGGTTAAGTTGGGTTAAGTGAGGTGATTTCGTATTAGAACATAGCAAAGTTTTGACACACGCGACACTGACAGATCGGACGCTGACCAGTCTGACGTTTGACGCGCACCATGTGCCCAGGTGCGTTCGAAAATCCTATAAACTACACCTTACACCACCCTTACACCGTTGCCACGTGACAGCGCACCGACACTATCTACACCGAACCCAGAACCGAATAAACGAACACAGCTATAGTACCGCATATAGACTGCATATGACAGTCGACCACGTTATGACGGTTGTCTTCATCGTTTCCAAGGCAGTTTCGTCCAGTTCTCGTTCTCGCAGTTCTCAATAGTTGCGTTCGGATATTCTACACTGTTGACACTTTGCACCAAGTGACACCGAGCCGTTTTATTATGCGGTGCGGTGTAGCAGTGTTGACACTTTCGTGTTCGGATATAGCTAGAGGGAGGCAGTGCGGTGTACGTGGTGCGTGCACTATCTACACCTTCAATTTTGGTGGAGCGCGGTGTACGGAGGCGGTGTACGTCAATCTTGTCAGTGTTTTTTTAGGTTAAGTTGGGTTAAGTGAGGTGATTTCGTATTAGAACATAGCAAAGTTTTGACACACGTGACACTGACAGATCGGACGCTGACCAGTCTGACGTTTGACGCGCACCATGTGCCCAGGTGCGTTCGAAAATCCTGTGAACTACACCTTACACCACCCTTACACCGTTGTCACGTGACAGCGCACCGACACTATCTACACCGAACCCAGAACCGAATAAACGAACACAGCTATAGTACCGCATATAGACTGCATTATGACAGTCGACCACGTTATGACGGTTGTCTTCATCGTTTCCAAGGCAGTTTCGTCCAGTTCTCGTTCTCGCAGTTCTCAATAGTTGCGTTCGGATATTCTACACTGTTGACACTTTTTGCACCAAGTGACACCGAGCCGTTTTATTATGCGGTGCGGTGTAGCAGTGTTGACACTTTCGTGTTCGGATATAGCTAGAGGGAGGCAGTGCGGTGTACGTGGTGCGTGCACTATCTACACCTTCAATTTTGGTGGAGCGCGGTGTACGGAGGCGGTGTACGTAAATCTTGTCAGTGTTTTTTTAGGTTAAGTTGGGTTAAGTGAGGTGATTTCGTATTAGAACATAGCAAAGTTTTGACACACGTGACACTGACAGATCGGACGCTGACCAGTCTGACGTTTGACGCGCACCATGTGCCCAGGTGCGTTCGAAAATCCTGTGAACTACAGCTTACACCGTTGTCACGTGCCAGCTCACCGACACTATCTACCACAGAGTTACTATTAAAAAGAGCACTCACTCAATGTATTGGTAGGGGAAACAAATGGGACAACTAGCGGCTCCAGTGGCGCTATAAGGAACTAAACTAGACTGGCGGCAAAATTGAAATCGGATTCCCAGCATTTATACTTATTATTCCGATTTCATGCATTTAATTTGTATCGTATGTCGTATTACGCCAATTATTGTGCGTTCTAAAAGTACATATATTCTTGTACAACTTGCATTGTGCATGTACTTTTAGAACACATGAATAATTATCATAATATGACACAATATAAATCAAATACATAAAACCAACTGTAAACCCTAATTACGCACGTATATTACACATATTTGATAAATAATAAATACGATATATAAATATATATATATATATATATATATATATATATATATAAAGGAGAAAGGTATTTGTCGGGCAATTCCGTCATACGAAGATCGAAGATCAAAGAAGCAACCGTATACACGTGTTTCGGACTATTAGTCCTCATCAGTACGGTATAGCCAAGGAGCAAGATGGACACTCAATGGAAAAACACTCAAATGGTTCCCTATAGGGGGTGACCAATGTCGCCAATTTGGTGCTTCAGTCCCAACATCTTCAGGATTCGAAGACAAGAAGTGACGTCGCGCCGGAGGTGACTAGTACACCCCAGGTACACCATAGCCCATGGAAATTAAAGGAAAGCTGGTTAATCGACGGTAAGATATAAAGGAGAAAGGTATTTGTCGGGCAATTCCGTCATACGAAGATCGAAGATCAAAGAAGCAACCGTATACACGTGTTTCGGACTATTAGTCCTCATCAGTACGGTATAGCCAAGGAGCAAGATGGACACTCAATGGAAAAACACTCAAATGGTTCCCTATAGGGGGTGACCAATGTCGCCAATTTGGTGCTTCAGTCCCAACATCTTCAGGATTCGAAGACAAGAAGTGACGTCGTGACGTCGTTTTTCCATTGAGTGTCCATCTTGCTCCTTGGCTATACCGTACTGATGAGGACTAATAGTCCGAAACACGTGTATACGGTTGCTTCTTTGATCTTCGATCTTCGTATGACGGAATTGCCCGACAAATACCTTTCTCCTTTATATCTTACCGTCGATTAACCAGCTTTCCTTTAATTTCCATGGGCTATGGTGTACCTGGGGTGTACTAGTCACCTCCGGCGCGACGTCACTTCTTGTCTTCGAATCCTGAAGATGTTGGGACTGAAGCACCAAATTGGCGACATTGGTCACCCCCTATAGGGAACCATTTGAGTGTTTTTCCATTGAGTGTCCATCTTGCTCCTTGGCTATACCGTACTGATGAGGACTAATAGTCCGAAACACGTGTATACGGTTGCTTCTTTGATCTTCGATCTTCGTATGACGGAATTGCCCGACAAATACCTTTCTCCTTTATATCTTACCGTCGATTAACCAGCTTTCCTATATATATATATATATATATTTATAATACATATAATTATCAATACATATTAACTAATATAATAAATAAATATCTAAGTCTGTAAAATAATAAAAAAGGAAAGTAAACTCTGTAATAATAAGATAACAACCACACAATATCAAAAAATGAATATAACTGAAGAATAATAAAAAGGAAAATGAAACTGTATTAAAACAACAACAATAATAATAAATACTAACTGGTAATCACAGCAATCTGGATGTTTCTTTGGTGTATTGCAGCTGGGGTCACATTCTCAGGCAGTGGATTCATGTAACAAAAACAAATTATTAGTTTATGCGCGATTCTTCTTATATCGTAATTTGTCTAATCAAATCTGGTATTCTCCACAAAACTTTCTAAATAACAAATCACTGAGCACATTCACTGCTTCTTTTATTACACATTCACTATGCACTTCACAGGTAATATAATCAAAATTAATAGCTGCTGTTAAACAATG
The DNA here is from genome assembly GCA_963966075.1 of Aphodius sticticus. Taxonomy (NCBI): domain Eukaryota; kingdom Metazoa; phylum Arthropoda; class Insecta; order Coleoptera; family Scarabaeidae; genus Aphodius; species Aphodius sticticus. The sequence goes on along the minus strand of OZ014510.1, from coordinate 33,931,198 downwards.
TTTTAATTCCTCAATGATGTTAAGATTACTTCCGTGTTCTTCTAAAATTTTGTAGGCGATTTTTTGGGCGTGGGCAACATACCATAAATTTTGTATTCACATAAGTCAGAGCTCGTTTCGTATCACTGTATAGTGAACCTATGGCTTTCTAGTAAGTCCTCCGATAGTATGTCTTTCTGACATACATTACATTCCCTGCCTACTGCTTTTTTTGTAACATATCCGGCTACGTAATGTAGTACTTGCATATCTGCATTTCCTAAATCTCTTGGTGCTTCAGGAATATTTGTAAACTCATGTTGTGGATATTGTTGAGTTTCTTTAGGTTTGTTGAAGCATTTTTTTACAAACTTATATAGGTCGTCTAAAATTATACCTTCATCATTTTCACAGTTTGTGCCCCGACTCCTAGGTGCTATGAGTCCATTTAAAACTGTTGTTTTTAGGGCACTCACAAACTGTTCGCTTGTGGGATTTGTATTAGCTCGCACATATACATTTCACTGAAATAATAATTATAATACACTATAAACTAACACCAACGAAATTATAACAAACTACACACACACACTGCCACGTTTAACTTTAAAATAAATCAGAAATTAGCACATCAAATAAGTAATTTTATAGAGAATACCAAATCTGAGAAAAAATAATATTTTACATTAATAATTTAATAGAAAACTCACCGAATGCAGCAATATTTACAAATTTTTCATTCGCCGGCGTTTTCCATTACTGGCGTAAATCTTCCACGTTTCCACAGCGACGTATGAACAGATCTAATTAAAAGAATAAATTAACTACAAAATAGATTATATTGAGGATACCAGTATACTTACAACGAATTAACGTTTTATGTAATTCCAAACGCCATCCGTGCTAAACACTTGCCCGCCGGTGGAACCCTGTATAATAATAATAATGCACCTAACCTAAATGACTGTTATGGTTAGGTAGGATTTGTTTTGGCGGTTTTGATGGGTGAAGTTGCCGCCAATTGAGGCATGCGGAAACAAAGATGTTTAGTTCGTCATGTCGCCACGGGCGCGCTAGTGTTGCTTCCAATTTCGCGTATAAACTGGAATCTCTTTTTAATAGTAACTCTGTGATATCTACACCAAACCCAGAACCGAATAAACGAACACAGCTATTGATGTAGCTGAAAACGTATTTCATACCTTCTGGCTTCTTTTGTTTTAAATATATAGGTTATGTATATGTTTTTAAAATTACATGATGCGTTAAATGCGTATAACTAAAAAAACGAATAAACTTAAGTCCAGGGATGTAAAAGCGTAATTTACCGCGGTAATTACCGAATTAATTACCGTAATTAATGGTAATTTACCGATTTTTAATTACCGTAATTTACGACGTAAATTACCGATGGTAATTTACCGTCAATTTAAATTACCGTTGGTAATTTACCAACATTTTTAATTACCGTTGGTAATTTACCGAAATTTATAAATTAATTTCAAAGAACTTCCATCAGCGAAATTCTGAGGGGGTGGGAAAGAATACATTTTTATAGCGTATAGTTGGCGCGTAAGGTGACGCCCAATAGATCGTCGTGGGATTCAAGGTCAAATATTTAGGTGCCGCCAGATCAAAGGTGCCGACACGAAGTTACGCATCTGTTTAAATCTGTGCTGTTACTCAGATATGTGCTCAGATGCACATTTATGATCAATATCTATATACCGCGACAATATCGTCTCTAGCAAATAAAATAATACATAGAACAATTGGAAAAAATGTTGTTTTGTAGTTGATACAAGGAAATCCGTAGATTCTGAACATTTATCCGTATATCCGAGCAGCCCATGCAAAATCCGTAGATCTACGGATAGATCCGTAGGGTTGGCATCACTGCAAAGCAATAACATCACACTCGAAGTCTTGGATCCAATCCAATGATACCAACGCAACGTCCGTCAACAAAGTTGATAAATGATGAGTTAGTGTGTTACTTTAGTTATAATAAAATTTACTTCATGCTAACAACTTTTATATGATTGTAGCCAAAACCATTTTATAACATTGGAACTAACCACTAGGGATTTAATTTTGGCTCATCTGGCGACACTGGCCACTAGCTGTCAAAAGTTGTCAAGAAAACCCAAAGCACAATCTTGGAAAGCTGAGTTGATTACAATTTTTTTCAAAGTTATAGAGAATAGTATGCTGAAATGAGTAATGTATTTTGATAATATATTTATAATTTTCGAAACTGCTATCTTTAGATGAATGACAAATCTGATCCGTCAGTTGGGTATTCGTCCGCAATGAATGACCTTATTTGTAATCTATGTGGGTTGGAATTTAGTCAACAGAATTATTTGATGACCCATATTAAATATTGCAAGGATGTTGAGAATTCGGCGTATTCATTGGGTGCAGACACAAGTAAGTTCTTTCTTTTTCAGCTACTGTTTTATATTCCGACTTACAAGCTTCGTTTTTTAGGCACCTTTGAATATGTCGATTGTACAGAGGCGTGTGAGAGCCAGGTCCCGTTAGACATCCACAACATAAAATGTGAAACATCCGAACTGAAGTAAGTATGCTCTCGTAAATTTAACAGCTATCGTAATCTCAACAGCAATTGTAAGAAATTAATGATACGTTATAGTGCCGTTATGCCAATATCTGTATAAACAGCTGGGTATTATAAACGACGTATCATATCTCCAAATAGTTTAGTAGCAAAGTAAATCTACTAGAGAAGTAAATCATATTTGCATATTCTAAATCAACGTAGGGCTGAATCTAAACTGTGAAAATGTAATGCAAAGTATACCATACAGTACAGCATCGATAATCCGAACTAATTGGGACCGAAGGTGATACGGATTATCAAATTGTTCGGATTATCAAATATTGCAGCGCTAATTTAGTAGAAAATACGAGTATTGGATACAAGATATAAAACAAAAGCAATATTTTCTGTAAACAGGAATCGACAAAAATGTCTTTTCCCTCGATTACTCAGTGATTTATTTTAAATTTATTTCTTTTTGGGCGTTCGGATTAGCGAACGTACAGATTATCGAGGTTCGGATTATCAACGCTCTACTGTAATTGTAGAATGTTTGTATAGTGATATGTAACCAAATTATAGTGTAGATATAATTTTTTCATGTAGACAATTTATGTTTATTTTTACGAGGTTGGTACGATACACTAAAATATGAAAATCTTATGGGCAGATCACGGGAGTAATTTACTACCTAGAAATTGAACAGAGTAAAAATTTACATACCCAAATTATTATTTATTATATAAATTCATTGTATTATTTATTATATAATGTTAAAACTTAACAGTAATGGGAATTTGACAATTTTTTAAAACGGAACAGTTTATTTTTTTTTATTTGTGCAATGTGTTGCCTACACACCAGAGTTGTCGGAAATGGCCAACATATGCATATTTCAACTAGGTTTTGTCATTTGCTATTGCTAGTACCATGAAAATGGTGTTAATAAGAAGGGAGCGATCAAGAAATTACAAAGATCAAAACTAGCTAACAATAAATATTCCAATCAATGTATAGAAAATGGTGATATACAGGCGGGATGTAAATTTTTGAATAAATTAAATATTTCTGCCTTAACCTGGATTTATTTATTTGATTATTTCATCATTACGGTATATCCGTATATTCATGTTTAGTAATATATATATATATATATATTGTTCTATAATGTGTATTACAATGCAGTAATTTGACAGTTTTGTTGATAACATGGAATATGTAAAACGAACAATATAAGAGAAGTTTTGGTAACATTTTAAACATTAAATAAACACAATGCTAATCTATTTATATTAGCATTTCTTTTATTAGATTTTGTATACAAATATATCTTCAAATTGTACAATGTAAAGATCTTCCTGAGACGAAATTCCGCATAAATCATCTGCAAAGACATTTTTTTTTACTTTATCATACGCAGTATGTAAAGTATTGTAATCGTGCCAAAAAAATTTTTTGAGATTTTAGCCGAAATATGTCTTTTTGGGTCCCCTGAACATTTTTGACCAAGGTACAAAAAATGTCTGTGTGTGTGTGTGTGTGTGTGTGTGTGTGTGTGTGTGTGTGTGTGTGTGTGTGTGTGTGTGTGTGTGTGTGTGTGTGTGTGTGTGTGTGTGTACCCGTTTTTTGTGGCGACGATTCCTGAGAAACTACTGAAGGTATCGGGACGAAACTTTATATTTAGAAGTTTCATGACCAAACTTAGAGCTGAAAAGCTTTCTGTTGAAAAGGGTCCAAAGGAACTGGAGGTTTACTCTTAGTATTTTTGAAAGATTTTGCAAATAAGCTGCCATTTCTGGAATTTCGTCGAAATAGTTAAATTATAAATTAAAGTACAGGAAATTATGAATAATTTATGACACATTTTTGGTACAATCAATAGTTTAGCTGCATGAGCAAATTCTATTTTATCGAGATCGGTCGTACTGCATTACAACTAGTAGCCAGGATCTGTCAGATTTTTTGATTCTAATGGCAGTAGTTAGTGTCAAACGCTAATGTCTTGACAATACTACCGTCAATATAGGCTGTGTTCGGATATTGTACACCGAACACTTTTTACATCCAATAACACGTAAGTGTCATTTGAACATTGTGCCCGGTGTCAATGGAGTACAATATCCGAACGCAGCTTCAATCGACATTTCTGGCTAGTTCTACTAGTTTTATTTTCATGCAGACATAGCCGATCTCGATGAAATAGAATCTCATGCAGCTAAACTATTAATTTTATATATCGTATGATAAAGTCATGTGCCTGGCCACATCAGATTTTTTTTAATTAGAAAGAGATCAAATTTTACCTTATCATGTAAATATTGATTGATTATTGCATTCCTGTCAGTATTATTTTATTTTCAGCAACGTTCCTCATCATAACGATATGTATTTTACAATATGTATTTCCGCTACCTTATTTGGAACATTGCTAATTTCTCTATAATAACATAGTTGACAGTAACAGCCACTGACCTATGAATCGATAGCGGCGAACAATTAGAAAGACGTGCAAAACGTCGTACAACAACTATTCTACGACGGTTCTGCAAGTTTCAAAATCCGATTTTTACCATAAAAAGTCAAGCCTGTAACAAAGGGGTGAGGGGGTTCCAAACTAAAACATTTAAATCCAATATCTCAACAAAACCAGTTTTTTCTTCATATTTTTGTCTCAAACATGTTTTCAAATACTCCTTATATCGAAAGATACCAGCATTTGCTATAATCGACGTAACCGTGCCATCTTGAAAACAGATGTTTACACATTAGTATGGTAGTACTGTACCATTGATTGTCAACGGATATAGATAGTTAAGAATGGGTAAGTTGGGGGCAACGACATCCAGAGGGCTGGGATTTGAGCAAGATTCATTCACAAATTATAGCGTTTTCGACTTACATATTTATTATATATTTTTGCACTCAGTGTAGTTCGCATTGTCCTACAACATAATTTCTTTTAATTTAATGAAAATAACTTCTATCTATACTTAATAATAACTTATGTTGTTGAAATATGAAATATAACACGTTTTTTGCGTTTGTAATATAGACCCTAACTCAATTAACACTTTTTTTAAACAAATTAATAACATCTCCAAATTAAAATTCACATGTAAAACAAATCATTTTTAAAGATACCTACATTAATTCCAAATTTCCACAACACACTCAATATTAATTGTTCCTCATTTAATTGTTTATTCATCAGACATGTTGTTCTTACTTCTTACCTTTATCAAACGACAAGTATGTACTTGAATCACTATCGTATTTTATACAAGATGGGACACTTAGTTTTGAAGAAAGAAAAGCACACACTAACAGATACAAAGTGTTTATTATCATCACAGCCTAAACTTACAACATGTTACACGTTTTATCTGATATAATTTTGAATATTTTATCGGTCAAGTGGTATTCGTCCTGCTGAAGACATTTTCCAGATCAAGTACTTCAGGAGCTCAGGATTCACCGTAGCTGCCCTATTTGATTCTTCAAAAATGTATTGATGAATTATATACCATCGACAGATTTTAAATACTAAAATCTATTTCCATGTGGAACACTATAATATACCAGTTGTACCAGTTGTACAGAAAAATACTAAACACATCTTAGCGGCGAAATGAATAAATATTCACTCATCTTTGTCCAATGGTGAAGGATCAGCACCGTGCTCAACCACTTAGCAGAATTCAAATTTTCGTAGTTACTACCAATCGTAAGTGGCGTGTCGTTCTTGTTGGTTTTCGCATTTACGTTAAATCCCCTATCCAAGAGAAGTAAGAGACTTTCTATAGTCTCTTCTTAGCGGCGCAGTGGATACATGCCCATTAGGGTGGTACAAATATATACCTTGCAAAACTTCTTATTTGGGTGGGGAGCACCGATCCCCCTAATCTGTTCCTTTTCCTGAAAACCAAATTCCCCTTAAATTTCAGTAAAATCGGTTAACGGTAACATGTGCCACCATGCACCTCAAATTTCCCATTTAAAATATATTAGAAAAATGCACTTTTTTCCTTTTTTTGTCACGTCTGAGATTTACAAGAAAACTTTACCGGGAGATTATCAGAGGTTGTTCAGTACTCATCAAGGAACAAATCCACAACCATTAGTTTTTGTTTCAGTACACCCACCCTCCCCTTCAGCACCCTAAATATGAGGCAAAGAATTCCCCAAAATTTATAATGTTATGTATTTATTTTATAATTTTGGCTTAAATTCTTATGATAAGATTATTGACATGTTTTTTACAATTTATTAATAATTTGAAATTTTAGTTTTTAGTTTTCTTTGTCATTTATTAACTAATATGCAATAATTTACACAAATACCATTTGTTTAAAAATTATACAATGCTACGTACATTTTTTTCATTTATATTGTTAGATTATTGGATGTTTTTCGTAATTTGTTAATTAGTTTGAAATTGTTTAACAAATAAATTATTTTAATTTTTTGCCTGAAATTATTGGATTTTTGGCACGCTTGTTTGTTATTTATTAACTAATTTGCAATTGTTTAAACAAACATATATAATATTACGTACATATTTTTATTTTTTGCAGAAATTATTATTGTTAAATTATAGGCTCTTTTTCGTTATTTGTTAATTTGAAATTGTTTAAACAAATGCCATTTGTTTAATTATTTGTGAACACACATTCAGGTTTGCCCTTTCAGGTAGGTACAAAGTAATACAAGTATGTACTACAAACTACTATGTTGAGGGTTTGCTATGATACCCTTTTGAGGTTTCTAGGCCATTGGGTTCAGCACAGCGGCGCGTTATGCCATCATGGGGCCCCGGGCAATTTTGAATTTGCCCCCCCCCCCCCATATACAGTGTTGAATTAAGAAGAACTACTTTTTTATACAAAAATAATATATAGGTACTAATAATACTGATATAACATTTCGGAACAATTAACAAAAATCATAAATAATAGGTGAGGTATTGACATTTTTGCAACAACATTTAATATAAGTGCGTACCTAATTATTTAAAGTAACAACAGATTATTCTTTAGAATTACAAAATAACTAATAAATAGCTTAACAATTTAAAAATCAAAAATCGTAGGAAGTAAAATATATTATCATAATAAATAAATATGTTTTTAATATTTTAAATATTTCAAAAACTGCGATAGTTCATTCCTAAATACGCCATCAATCATCATCAATATGTCTGAATATGTACTTATTAAATTTATAATAAAAGAAACTCCTGTATGTTCTTCGCAGTTCTGTTTTTTTCAAATATTCGTTAGTTACGCGTTTCGCCTACAAGGCATCATCAGACTAACACTGCAAGACAAAAGATATACAAAGTCAGACCTTAACTTTAACATCGAACAGGCGAGAGACTTACTGTCGGTGGGAAATATTCTTCGTAGGGTATTAACATATATAAATTTTCTGGAAAGTGAGTAGCTTCCTCTCTCAATATTTTGTGAAGATATACAGGGTGAGTCACTAGAGTCGCGGTGGTAGATATAGCAATTATCTTTAGAGATGGAAAAAAATATTTAATACAAAAGTTGTTTGGCATATCATTTTCTACAACGTAAAATTATTTTCATTTATACTGGGTGTTGCATTTAGGCGTAGCAGAAAATAAATTAACTTTTTTAAATGGAATGCCCTGTATATTATAACATATTATGATTGCGAAGAAAATTGTCTTACTAATTGTATCAGGTGATATTGACGTAAAGCTAATAGTTTCTGCAATATTCAATTTTTTATTAAAAAAATGGCCGTTGCAGGCCTTTTCCGAAAACTACGTAATAGCGTCATTTTTGCAGATATTTTCTTACAACTTTGTCAGAAAATAACCAATACTAATAGGGAGGTGATAGTGCCCAAAGAAATTTGATGCGCTATACAGGGTGTTCCTAGCACCTAATCAATTTTGATATTTTTCAAATGGCTTTTTCTTGAGTTTTTTAAATGGAACGCCCTGTATATTATTTGCTGGTTGCATTTCCCATTAAGTTGCCTTTAATTTATATTAAGTGTGGCATATACATATTTGTACCCGTTTTCGTGATATTTGGAATTTAAAGAAAATGTGTAATAAAGTATACCAATACAGTGCTTTAATATTACACCCTGTATAATTGAGTTAGTTTTTTTCATGTATTTTGTTATAATATAAATAAATTATAAATGTTGGTAAAGTTAAAAATGCTATTTTTTATAAAGATACATTTAAATAGCAGAGTTACGCTAATATTTTAAGTTAGCTTAGATTTACTTAACCTCGTTGTCATGGAAACAAAAACAAATAACAGACGTGTAGTTATTGCTGTCAACAGACTTAATATAGCTAACCAACATTTGTAATCTCTGTTAACGATGAATTTTAATTATACTAAAGAGGAACTGATAAATATTATTTACATCTATGGAGAAGCCGGCAAAAACGCTCTACTGGCCTCAAGAATTTACGCTCAGCGATATCCCGAAAGACGGCATCCCGATGCAAGAACAATTAATAGAGTTCGGGAACGTTTTGAATCAACAGGTACTATTACTTTCAAAAAAAGAAAAAGAACAAAAGCGGCGACACATGAAGAGAATGAATTTCTGGTAGTTGCTAGTGTGGTAGAAAATCCATACTCAAGCACTAGACAAATAAGAAATCAAGGAATAACCCAATCATCTGTGTCCAGAATAATACGGCGACACAAGTATCATCCATATCATGTGCAACATGTACAGGAATTGAGCGAAAACGATTTAGAAAAGAGATTAAATTTTTGTAATTGGGCAGCTGCTAAAATTCAACAACAAGCAAATTTTTTTGACTTTGTTCTTTTTACTGATGAAGCTACGTTTCATAAAAATGCGTATGTTAACCAACATAACTTCCATTTTTATGCAACAGAAAATCCTCGCGTTATCAGGCCTTTGGACCATCAACATAGATGGTCACTCAATGTATGGGGTGGAATAGTAGGTACCAATTTGCTAGGGCCTTACTTTTTTGAGGGTTCCCTAAATGGTCAAAGGTACTTACATTTTCTTAACAACCATCTACATGAATATTTAGATGATTTGCCGCTTAATATTCGCCAAAACTTAATTTTCCATCACGACGGACCCCACCCCACTTTAGTCTGAACGTAAGACAATTTTTGAACAACCAATACCCCAACAAATGGATTGGAAGAGGAGGCCCTACGTTATGGCCGCCAAGATCTCCTGATCTAGATAAGTTGGATTTTTTTTGTGGGGTCATGTTAAGGAATTAGTATACCAGACACCACCTACCACACAAGACGATATGAAGATTAGAATAAGAAATGTTTTTGCTGACATCAGAGAAAATAAGAGAGAAATATTAAGAAATACTTCGAGATCTTTTACCCATCGGATTAATGCTTGTAGAAGACAAAATGGAGGGCATTTTGAACACCTACCAAATCAATAACTACTTGTTGTTTTATCTTTAATTGTTATAGTTTTTTACTAGTTTTATGTTAATGCTTATCAAGTTTAAAAAATAGTTTAATAAATGTTATTAGTTGTGGTTTCTCTTAATTATTTGTTTTTATTTAATTTTTAGTTGTCTCAAATTATATTAATTTTTCATATTGAGTAACTAAATGGTAATTCCATGTACTTTTCAATTTATTTTGAGCAATTCTGTCAGTTTTTTAGTTCAACAAAAGTATTTTTTTCCTTTCTATGTTCTCTTTACAAAAAAAAATCATTAAAAAAGAACCATGTTATGCAGGGTGTAATATTAAAGCACTGTATTGGTATACTTTATTACACATTTTCTTTAAATTCCAAATATCACGAAAACGGGTACAAATATGTATATGCCACACTTAATATATAAATTAAAGGCAACTTAATGGGAAATGCAACCAGCAAATAATATACAGGGCGTTCCATTTAAAAAACTCAAGAAAAAGCCATTTGAAAAATATCAAAATTGATTAGGTGCTAGGAACACCCTGTATAGCGCATCAAATTTCTTTGGGCACTATCACCTCCCTATTGGTATTGGTTATTTTCTGACAAAGTTGTAAGAAAATATCTGCAAAAATGACGCTATTACGTAGTTTTCGGAAAAGGCCTGCAACGGCCATTTTTTTAATAAAAAATTGAATATTGCAGAAACTATTAGCTTTACGTCAATATCACCTGATACAATTAGTAAGACAATTTTCTTCGCAATCATAATATGTTATAATATACAGGGCATTCCATTTAAAAAAGTTAATTTATTTTCTGCTACGCCTAAATGCAACACCCAGTATAAATGAAAATAATTTTACGTTGTAAAAAATGATATGCCAAACAACTTTTGTATTAAATATTTTTTTCCATCTCTAAAGATAATTGCTATATCTACCACCGCGACTCTAGTGACTCACCCTGTATACAGTATAATTAACCTAAAAAACACAAAACATTCATAAGTTGGGACTATGATACAAAAACGTTTTACAATCGAACTTACATAACACACAAAAGTCTCAGCGGCAAAAACCAAATACAATATGGCAAACAGTACAATATTACGAGAGATATTCTGTTTTAATTGTGTAAAAATTCTTGCAACCATGTGCGTGTCAATTAGATTAAATTTATGTTGCTGTTTTCATAGTTGTTTGAGATGTTACTTTTAATAAAATGTAATTTCCTATTTCGTTTTCAAACATTCCCTAAGATTCCGATTCCATTTCATCAAAAAATACAATTGTTCCGAATGCCTTTTGCTATATCAGTTTTAACAAGAAGAAACTTAACGTGTCAAAATTAACGTGTCCTCAAAGTTTAGATGAATGAAACCAAATTAAAGTTTTAGAAAAAGACTTAAGCTAGAAACATGAACGACTTTTGAATCTACAGGGCTATGCATTTGTAAGAAGCAGACCAAATTCCATTGTTTTAATATAGCCCCTGTATATTTTTCCTGTTTTTTTATACTCTTTTGAATTACAAATTGAACTGTGACAACCGCATGTCCCTGCGGTCAGTGGTATAAATGTAACAAGACGATTAAACGTTAAAAGACAGCAATTAAACAATGATAAAATGATTTCTACCGTGTCAATAGCTCGTCGTTTTTGAAAATGACTAAATACGAAATACTTTTAAATATAAAGTTTGTTTCATTTCTAAGCATTTCAAATTTGTAACTTAAGCAATTTCCTAAAACTTTTATTGGAATCTTTTTCTTGTCAACTTTTTAGAAAGAAATATATTGAGTGTAGAAATATATTACGTTTCATTTTATACACACTGTGTAATAATAAGGGCGTTGAAAGATTTGGAGCATTCATCTTTACAGAATAGAATTCCAGAACAAAAGTGTCGACTGAAAATCTTCGAAGAATTCATACAGTTTTTCTCTTCTAACTTAGTCAAGGGTTTCTCATTAGTCTCGTACAGTATTAGATATAGTTTCTTTTATTGCAAAAAAACATGAGTTTAACTGCTAAAATTGTCTCCACTTTCTTTGGGACCCCATAGGCAAGACTACTCTAAAGTTCAATTTGATATTCTTACTACGGTAATTTATTAAATACCTAATTAATTTATAGTTTAAAGAAAATTGATTTTGGTCTCCAACCGGCGGAAGCGCAAATATAAAATTCGCTATTCTTGAGACGGTAATAAATTAGTTGAAGATTAATTGGGGCGTCGCTGAGAGGAGCCTAAATCTGCTGGCAACGTTAATGAGGACTGGCATGGTGTGGTAGTCTATTGCGGAAATGAGTTTCCAAAATACTGTTTTGGGGCCCTCCTGTTATTGGGGGCCCTGGGCAAATGCCTATTTTGCCCATGGGATAACGCGCCACTGGTTCAGCATCTTGACATTTGCATGTCACATTTGTCGAAAAGCTTACGCGAGAGTCCGCATTCGTATTCAGGGCAACTAATAGCGTTTTCGACTTAGCCGCTCTATGCACGCTCTCAGTGCGACCCGGCACCGTGCCAGTGGGATGTGCACTTTTTTCGTGCAGTTGGTAAGCCGAACGCTTCAGAGTGTCACAAACTGTCAATGGTCGGATCGTGATCGATCGTGATTAAGATTAGAATCACGGTTAGAATTATATTTTAATCAATTATAAATAAATTTTAATACATAATGGTCCAAGAGCTAGAACTTTCAGAATCTGTCCCTTTTAACCTAACTATAAGATAATATCAAGTCTGGCAACCTTCCGAGTGTGGTTTTTGCGCCCATAGATTTTTATAGGGTAAACAAAATCAAAAAATTACGTTATTATAATCAGTCCGTCGGTTTGGGATATCAAAAGTTGATATCATAATTTTTTATTCGCGGCAGTTTTTTCTGCTTTTCTGCATGGCAATTAAAATATCTTCTTCGCCCGCAGATGACGAAGACGATAATAAGTCCATAAGCCGTGACACTATCACTTTGGCGCAACCTGACATCGCTTGTTGACAGTCCGCCATATTGCACTGACACTGCACCGACTCCAGAAGTCGGAGCAAGAAAATTGCCCTCAGTGCGCACTGAGGGCAACTTTGGTCGTAAGTCGAACACGCCGCAGTCGACAGGTGCCACCTGAAAATTATAAGTCCAACACGCAAAACTGCCCCGGGGCAAGCCAGTGCAGAAAAAGTGCAGTAAATCGAAAACGCTATTATTCTGTCCAAAACACTTTTTCATATTCCATTCAGAATATCCATGTTCTCCAGTGCTATATTTTGCAATTTTTAATTGTTTCTCCCAAAAAAATTCTTATGTAACATGTTTCTGCTACCAATAAGACAATTAAAATCTAAAATCACTAAGCAACAACTGCCACTAAAATGCACTAAAATATAGAAAAGTGTCGGCCTAAAGTGGCATTCACATAAGCTGACGCTACGCTGCGGTGCGCTGTGTGATAGGGCGGACACCCTTCTCAATATTTACTATTATACTTTAATCAACTCTTAACTGAAGGGGGCCCGCGGTGCTAACTCGCCTCAAGCGACGCTTGGTCCGCAATCTTCAATCACAGGTACTAACTGATTTAAACAAACTAATCTTACGGTAGCGTGAATTAATTATCTCTCTTACGGAGGCATCAACACTGAGTTCTTTCTCTGAGACTTTGTCAGAGACGTTTGAACTCACTAATTATTAACCACTATATGCAAGGCTAAATACTTTACTATAAAAGGGACAGGTTTATATTATTCTAAAATGAATATGCCGAAGAAAACCACAATAAAATCTATTAACAAAAATATATACAACAATGCAGAACTGCTTACATGAACTATGAAATCCCTACTAACATAGATGATATACTTTGGCAGAGATGGACAAATCAGCAAGTACAGACAACAAATAAATACCTTATTATTTTCGGTTGAGCACAAGAAACACGAGACACCACAGTTTCTATAACTTGGCCCCCATTGGGGCCCTACGCTTGGGCGCGCGTTTTGACGCACGACCGTCTACCTTCAAAGCCCGATGCCAAAGAGACTGTTTGCTTGTCCGTTTACTAGTTCCTCAACTTTTCCGCGCCAAAAGCTTGCGCGGTAACCCTGACGCGACTGCAGCGCCACTCCGAGCGTCTGCTAAATACCAACTTAACACAAAACACGCCAACGTTTGTATTCAAACATCCATCCAAACCCGCGCGCAAAACCTCGACTTATTACAGCTGCGCTCGCCTGCGCTCGACTACGCTCCAAACGCTGGCCTACGCTGGCCATGCGCTGGCCCACGCTGGCCATGCGCTGGCCCACGCTATGAACGCAAGATGCCAACGTATGTATTTTTGCGCCTGGCCGCTACTGTCAACAAAATTTATACATAACCCCTAAACCTAAACATACTGCAACGGGCGATCATCTCGCGGCTATTCGTAAAGAGTTTTGGTGTATATTATGGAATATTTTATAAATACATATTGGAACGTGTCTGAAGAATGCAATTAGGTATGCGTACATGTTATTATTATTTATAACACATTTTAAATCAATGTTTTTATTGTATTTTAGGATTGAAGATATGCGACGTGGTTAAGTGGTTTCGAGAAAGCAGTACATAGGATATCTACAAAGAATGAGTGCAACCACTGTGCAACTAACTATAAAACTAACGGAGGATATACTTTTGTTTACCAAGAACATAACAAGATTTAGGTTGAAATAGGTACGGGGTAATTACTTTTGTATCATATTGAACACGTTTAATTGGAATGAATTACTAACTTTACAGTTGTGTGTTACCTCATTTGAGAAGAGCTCAATCAGTTGAGACAAAGATAGAATGGAACACAGTCTATATAAGAAGAAACATATGGAAAACCCTATACCCATCTACAACAAAGGTCCATAACTTATGGATCATAAGGTATGCTTCGAGAAATATCCAAAACACCTGTAGTGTAGGACAGGAATTTCAAGAGTGTCTCTTACAATTAGACATCAAAAGATGATAGTATAGAACACAGTGTACTATAAGAAGGCATACACAGAAGATCCCATCACTACCCTTAATAAAAGACGATAAGGTTTGCTGCAACGAAGAACCACACCTGTAGTGTACCACAGGAATCGCGAGAGTGCCTTTTATAATTCATCAAAAAAGGTTTTACCAAACGTTTTGTATGTGATTGTGCAATTTGTGTTAATTTAAAATGCATATTTGGTTGCCTATCAATATACAGTAGTATCTATACAGTAGCATTGTATTGATGAACACATTTTTTTTAATTCTTATCTTTTAAGTTAAGTAAAAACTTCAAACCCCGATTACTCATAACTTCTTTGGAGGCAAGCTAAGCTGAACATATGTAAGTTTCACTATTTTGGGCAAGTGCTTTGTTTCTCCTAGATATTAATATGTGACCCCCAATCGCCATATTATATATTTTTGTTATTTTATGTAAGCTTCTTTCTATAAGAAAAATTCAGTTATCATTAATTACTTTACTCAGGTTTTGATCTTGAGGATCACAATATGCATCGTCTAATTATTTGATATTTCCTATAAACAAATGTAGGTAATTCAGGACTTTGTATTTTTTTTCTGTTTTCGGCTAATAAATAACTTTACCACGATACTATTCTATACTTACTTATTTACAGCACTTCTTTTCCTCTGGTTCACATAATTTATAAGTATTCCTTTTTTTAATTTATTTTCATTGTATTCTTTGTATTTATTTAAAATTGTAGCACCAAAACTCATTACAATACTATGTTAGCTTTTTTAAATAAATAATATCACAGTAAATGTTAGTTAACTGAAGCAGATAGGAAAGTAACTAATAGTAAGGCTATTTAGAAAATAAATAGAAAAAATCATATTTGCTGACGTTTGCAAACTGTGTTGTTCGCTTCTTCAGTTCTACCGTTTGTATTTATTATTGGTATCACTAATGAATATTATTTTAGTAATTATACTAATAATTCTTGTATTAATTATTCATGAATATAAGTAGGTATTTTAGTAATTATAATTTTCAATACATTGGATTATAACCTACGTATATAAACCAATAAGTAAACATAGTTTGTAGTTCAGTAATTTATTTTTACAATTCCAATAAAGTAATAACCACCAGAAACTAGCAAAATGTTTGTTATCCTATGGTGCAATAAGTAAAATAATAAATATTATTAGATGCATTAACAGCATAAGTTGCAAATGGTCTAACATCACCTTGTGAAAAAGATTGTTTTTTAATTGAAAAGGAGCATTGAAAAAAAATCAAACAATTGGCTTTTAATCCAACTGCTTGTTTAAAAAAGGGAACTGTTTCAAACAGTGCAAAGTAAGCAGTGTTTTTTAGTTACACCATTTCTGTCTTAAATATAAAATACTTAAAAAAAAAACAATAATCAGGAATTTCGATGAGACATGCATCTTTGTTGTTTGGCGTAAACTCCTCGGATTTATCGTCCTTCGTGGTCCACTATCATGTAACAGGAATTTCGACGAGACATGCATTTGTGTTGTTTGAAGTAAACTCTTCGTATTTATCGTATTTCTGCGCGGTCTACTATCAACCGCAAGCCACAGTAAGATGAAACAACATTGTAGAATGTCCACACAATTTTACTATTTGGTCACCCAATCTGGAAATATATAATTTTACAGTCTTAAATATACAATCTTATAATGCATATTATAGGGAGTATAAAGGACCTTTGTGAGTCAGGTCAATTATTTGAAATTCAATGATGTTTTAGCTTAATCTAAAAACTAATAATCTATTAACGTTCAAGTCTATATATCAGAGCATTTCACATATTTCCATGTACGTAGTTTGTCAAAAATATAATAATAATCTAAGCTAAATGACTATCCTGACCAACAAAGCACAAAATGGGACAAGTGAAAACGGTTTCTGGTATGCTTTTTTCCGTACAACCTGAAACTGAAAGTAGGAATTTCCCAATTCTATCTAGTTTTTCAGGGAAAAATGCATGTTTGGTTTTTTTACAGCTTTTTAGCACTGCTTTTCTGGAAATCTAGACTAAAGTCAAAATTAGACCTCCCATTCTTCACAGCAGATCACATAAAAATTCCACCTACCATTCTGAACATAATATTATCCACATATTCTATGCTACCAACAAGCAAGGTTCTGTTGGAATATTGGTTTCGTGGTTGTAGATTATCTCAACATAAGGCCCCAATGAGTTTATGCTTTTCCTGCTATAAATAAACATATATGTACTTAGTAAAAACAGCAAACTCACCAGATATTCTACTTACATCTCTATATCTATTATAGTTTCTTCGCAAACAGACGTAGAACAATCTAGGTTCTTTCTTGAACATGTTGCTATAAAGAATTCAATAAAACGTGGTTTCTATTGCACTGATATGGACTATAATTTATACGATAACCTCAAAAGCATCTCAAAACTGACGTAAACCGAACACGTGACATTAGACGGAGATCCTACCGTGGCAAGCGCTACGAGCGCTCCAGCGTTTAGGTGAGCGTGGGAGAAACTATGCGAGCGTGGACGAGCGTAGACATAACGGCGACGCTAGCGTCATTGTAGCGCCAGCGCAGCGTACAGTTGCGTAACTTGCGCGTATCTGAACGTAACATAATACTCAAATGGCTAAAATCCAAAATAATAAAACTTACAGTCTGCTTACTTCGCGTCTCAAATTCGCTCATTTCTGCGCATGACGTCACTGCGAGAAGGATGTTGACACGGACACCTAGGCAACCAAATACATCCGTCAGATTGTGACTTTTGTAGGTGATTTAGGTTGCCAAGTTGACAACCACGCCAACATTTTAATTGTCAAAAAGGCTTGAACGTCACAACAACATATTAGCTACCATGGCAACGAACTCTACTTCTCGCAATGACGTCAGCGCATAAATGTCATTACAACCGTGACAACAACAATTGGCTACTCAGGCAGCCATGAAATAAACGCCATATTAACGGTACTTCCGCTTCCTTCTCGCACTGACGTCACTTATACGCGGGGCCGATGCGCGTCGGCAGACCGTATGGACCGTGAGTAGAGCAAAAAGCGATTTAGATTTGTATGGATTTAGATTTCAGTGATGTCTCATTGCTATCAACTGGAATTATTTTTTGTTCAAGTATCGGAATGAGATGTTTGTATCATACTACATTGAACTAAAATGTAGTCCCAAAGTACCAGAGTCGTCTCAAATTTTGAAGAGCAACATACAACGTGGGTTAAGGCCTTTTGTGATGGTTTCTGGAGAATGTCTACAACACGTTATAATGTTTATATCCGTTAATATTAGTGTATACAAAAGATTGATAGATTGAATATAAATATCTGATTGAATATAAAAATCTATATAAATATCTGAATAGTCGCGATTTAATTAACTGCTCTAACTACTGTCTCATGTATTTTAGAAGAATCTAATGCCTCATTAGACCAGGCAATAGAGATTTTTCCGTGAGAAAAATAGTAACAGCAAGCCGACGGTCCCAGGTCACGTGGAACAGTCCGTAGATGTATTGTGATGTGTTTTCGACTCGCAAATATCATTACTTAATTTGTTACAAACAAAAAACATCAAAAAATTGTTCTTTTTTTCGTTTTTCGCTTGTAAAAACTGAACCGATAGAGCAATCTTGATGCTTTCAACAGACGAATTGTAGACAATGAAAAAGATGAACCCTACAATGACCCGATCGGATTAATATTAACGGAGGAAATTCGGAAGAATCAGAAAAATCTGCGCTTTTTTTCAAAAATTCATAACTCCGCCATTTTCAAAGCTGTAACGCAGGCTTTTCGCGAGCAAGTAGCGATTGATGGGTACTTTAAGTGTGCACAACCCAAGCGTTGTCCGATGATTAGTTTTTGCACAATTGCGATTTGAATTTTTTTTATGCAATATGGGTCGGCGAGAATGGATGCGTCGGAGGTGGTCCGATATTAATTTTTTAACGTATTTCGAAAGTAGAATTATTGTGCTACAAAACGTCTATTCTGATTTTGCGTTAAAATGTTGCGAAATAAGCGAAAAATGCTTGCAAACTTGACCGAAATCTGCCGCGCGCTCCAAAGCTGTCGAGTAGTGGGGTAGGCGGCCGACTCGGGGAAGCGCGCAGCGCGTTGGGATTACTTTAGATACGCGCCTACCCGCGTCGGCTGCCTACCCCCACTACTCGACAGCTTTGGAGCGCGCCGTTCAAGTTTTGCAAGCATTTTCGCCTATTTCGCAACATTTTAACGCAAAATCAGAATAGACGTTTTGTAGCACAATACTTCTACTTTCGAAATACGTTAAAAAATTAATATCGGACCACCTCCGACGCATCCAGGCTCGCCGAACCATATTGCATAAAAAAATTCAAATCGCAATAGTGCAAAAACTAATCATCGGACAACGCCTGGGTTGTGCACACTTACCCATCAATCGCTACTTTCTCGCGAAAAGAGTTATGAATTTTTGAAAAAACGCAGATTTTTTCAGTTCTTCCGAATTTCCTCCGTTAATATTAATCCGATCGGGTCCGTGTAGAGTTAATTTTTTTCGTCTTTTCATTCTCTACAATTCGTCTGTTGATAGCATCAAGATTGTTCTATCGGTTCAGTTTTTACATGCGAAAAATTGAAAAAATCACAATTTTTTGATGTGTTTTGTTTATAACAATTAAGTAATGATATTTGCGAGTCGAAAACACATCACAATACATCTACGGACTGTTCCACGTGACCTGGGACCGTCGGCTTGCTGATACTATTTTTATCACTGAAAAATCTCTATTGCCTGGTCTAATTAGGCATTAGATTCTTCTAAAATACATGAGGCAGTAGTTACAGCAGTTAATTAAATCGCGAATATTCAGATATTTATATAGATTTTTATATTCAATCAGATATTTATATTCAATCTATCAATCTTTTAGTAGACACTAATATTAACGGATATAAACATTATAACGTGTTGTAGACATTGTTGGACCAGTTGTGGGACTGACAGTGCTCGACTAAATTACTTAGCATGTGTGTTTGAATCTTAACATATTTAATTGAGGTGTACAATTTTGTCTGTTACTGACTGTATTTATATTATTTTGCAGATTTGACATAAAATCTGAAGAAATTGAGTTTGCTGAAACTACTATTACTGGCA
The DNA here is from genome assembly GCA_963966075.1 of Aphodius sticticus. Taxonomy (NCBI): domain Eukaryota; kingdom Metazoa; phylum Arthropoda; class Insecta; order Coleoptera; family Scarabaeidae; genus Aphodius; species Aphodius sticticus. Next base: position 33,911,041 of record OZ014510.1, on the reverse strand, counting down.
CCACGTGCACATCATACACTGAACAACCTATTAAACATCTGAAGAAAGAAACACCAGAAGAATCATTCGAGTGTGATGACAAAGCTGTACAATCGAGTCACTTTGAAGACTATATAAAAGTATATAAGATAGAGAAACAGCACTATCAAAAGGACACCATCTGTGACTATACTAATGCAGATAGTTTTTCTCGTGCAAGGCATATATCATCATCATTTAAATGCTCTGTCTCTGACACTGCTAGTACAGATACACCTAGTCTTAGTAAGCATGTGAGGCATCATGCGGGAGAGAAACCGTTTACATGCACAATGTGTGACTATGCTAGCGTAGAAGGGTCAATGGTGACACGGCATATAGCAGAGCACATAGGAGAAGAGCAACTGAAATGCACTGTGTGTAATTATACTTGTGCAAAACCATATATGCTGACACGTCATATGAAATTTCATACTGAAGAAAGGCCATTTAAATGCACCATGTGTTGTTACGCTGGTGCAAAACGTTCCAAGTTGATAAGGCATATGGGAACACATACAGGAGAGAAACCATTTAAATGTACCGTTTGTGACTATGCTTGTAAGGATCCTTCAAACCTTACTAAGCATATTTTGAGATCTCATAAAGGTGAGAAACCATTTAAATGCACTCTTTGTAACTTTTCTTCCACAAATCGTTCTACTCTTACTAAGCATATGAAAACGCATACAGTCGAGAAACCTTTTACATGCAACATGTGTTTCTTTGCTTGCAAAGATCGTTCTTCTCTTACTAAACATATGAGAACGCATGTAGAAGAGAAACCATTTACATGCGACCTGTCTGAATATTCTTGTACAGAACGTATGGAGCTGATACAGCATAGGAGCACGCATACAGATCTGAAGCTAGTTAAATGCAACTATTGTGATGACAGCAGTTGTGTTACGATGCATACAAGTAAGCACACAAAAGAGGAATTATTTAAATGCAGTAAATTGGACTATGGTACTAGCCACGATAATATCCAACAGCATATGAGAACACAATTGAAGACCTTGCTGCAAAAACAGGATAGCTCCGAAAAATGACTTGTTGAGTAAACTGAAACAAAAAGAACGTTTTGCTATATCAGTAGTAGGGATGTAACGGAGGTCCGCCCCCGTAAAGGCAGAACTTTTGCTTGTTATTCAACCTCTGCCTTCGCACTCTCTTTGGGGAGGCATTAGTGTACGCCGGTCACTACGGCGTGACGTGTGTCATGGGCGCATTCGTTAAAATTTAATAATAATTTAAGGTTTGGACCAACACGGAAAATACCATTCCGGTATCGTTCCTTTGTGATGTGATGATGAAAATTAAAATCTAAAAATAGCTGATACATCTGGTCCACATCCGTGAACGGTATTTTGTATATGTTGGATCATACCTATAATTAATCAATTAGGTACATAGTAACAAATAATCGGGTATTTTAAAGAAAGTGCGCTTAGTATTTAGCGCTTTATACTCCTTTTATTTATTTTATGTATAGGTTCAATTATGTAGTGAAATTTGTGGATAGTACAGTGGATAGTAATTTATTTTTCGGTTTCAGTTACTATGTACAATTTATGACTATTATTATTTTAGTAATCTAGTTTGTTTTTGGATTAATAGGTGTATAACTCTAAAAGTCTTATGTGAGGTTTGTTTATAATTTATTATATTAATTGAGTTTGCAATGTAAAGAATATTTTATATAGTTTCACAACAAAAGATTTTTAAAACACCTAAATAAAAGAATATATATTAAGAATTAACAGAATACAAATTTTGAATGAAATATGAGGGTATATTTTTAATGTAGGTACATATACAATTTTAATGTAGTTAGATTACTCGACTAACGTGGAAAGAAATATTGTAAAAAAAAGATTCTTTTATTGTAAAAGGTGGTGATGTTACGGATACATTTTAATGTGGGGTTCAAATTGATCCCAAAAAGACTAAAACGTAGTCGTCAATATGCCTTAGGATCCGTCCGTAGACTGGGCAGAACTAAGTCGGGTAATTGTTTATTGTCGAGAAAGCGTCAAATATACGGATAAAGTCTATCTTGAACGCAGATAGTCAGTTGTAACTGATTATTAAAATACAATTTCAACAATTTTTAACTGCTTATTACGTCTCTGTTCTTGCGTATGAAGACGAGATGGTTGTATTCAAGGCATATAAATATTAGTTATGCTCATTGCTCATACGCATGCTAATATGACGCTCGAAAGATAATTTGTGGCGAGCTTTTTAAGCTATGTAAACTTACCTGATAGATATTATATTAACTTATACTAGTATTTCTAACGTTATTTTTTATTATAATAAAAGTAAAATGGCATATGTTTAACTCAGCTTTATAAATTGATTAACTATTGTTGTTATTGTTTATATGAAATAAGCAAATAAATATTATTCTACAACTTTGTGAAAATAAGGTAATTTTACTGGAATTGATATGCATTTAAGTGTAACTTTTTCTCTTGTGTCATTTCCCATAGCAGTCATATAATGCCGATTTTGTAAAGAAAAATGCTGAGTATCCACTTGGGAACTGCCTTAAATTTCTTATTAACAATTTTATTGTTGCTAACTTTTTTACAGAATCGGCATGATAATACCATAATTCAAAAGTGGAAGGTAAAAAGAAACTAATTTATTATTTTAAAAACTTCTTTAATTTATTTTTTCTTTTCATATTATTACTTTATATACTTTGCTTATTACTTTATTTAGTTCTCTCAGACCAATATATGTAAATACTCTCACCATTTTACTGATTACTATACCTATTACATACGTTGTGATCTTTGTAATCGAGATGTATTACTTTTAAAATTAACTGTCTTGTAGCAAAATTCAATCCGTCGATTACATAAGCCAGGGTTTTTTTGAAATGTAAAATAGTGGATATCCACAACATTTATCCGCACATTATACCTAGTTCTTGCACCCTAAAACAACACTTTGGCATCTTTTAAATCTAATACAAAAAGTTGTATTTTGAAGGTTAGGATTTATTTCATGTCAATATATTTCATATATTTACCTCGTATTCTCGTAATAAGAAAACAGAACAAACGGGAAATGAATAAACAACAACACTAAAATAAACCCAACAAAATTTATAAAATGTTTCTAAACAAACTGGACGAGCATACCTAAAATATTTATCTGCTTTTGTTGTATTATCCAATAGACAGACGCATTGATTATATTCCGATTTCATGTTCGATTGAAATTACTGACCAGAAATTGAGATTCATATGCAAATAAAGACGCTTGTTTCCGGGCAGCCATCTGTTGAACTGTACGGGTAACACATGGGGCGCGTTCTGCCAGTTTAAGGGTGCCGAAACGGAGACCGGAATGAGTCTAGTGACACAACCGGCCACTAGATGGCGCAACCCACTCTATATCGTATTTTCTCATGATTTTCTCCTACAATATTTCAATTTACATCGTCGCGGACAGTTTTTGTGAACCCCGTTCTACAGCGATACTCTAGGACCCGCTCTCCTCTCTCTCCTACATTTGGTCGCGCGGGGACTACCCGCTATTTCTAATACCCTAGCGTAGTTTTATTTCCTGTATGGTACGCAAAGATTGCAAAGCATAGGGCTAGTCGAACTCCTTGCCGCTCTCGTCCCTCTCCTCTCTAACATAACACATTTGATAGCGGGAATGCGATGCCACATTTATGATTTTGTTGCCAGGGAGACCCGGCAGTGCACTGTGTTGATTTTTCGGCGGCGGCTGTATCTTTTCTTATTATGGCGCTGCTTGTGTTTTACAACATATTTTGTCTGACTTTATTTAGTTATTACAATTAGTTCTGATTCAGTTCAGTTTTGAAGTTTGAGTGGTGCAGTGAATAGACTAGTTATGTTTTAGTCATAAAACGTATTTTGTTGGAACCAGGGTAATGCATGTGTATATTTTATAATTCATTCTTTAATCAATAAATCATTGTTTTTGTAGATTTGTACAATGGGATGAGCTGATAAGCGCTGTTCTAGTTAGTCAAAAAATGTAGGAAGAAAGCTGCTGCAAAAAAGGAATTCTAATTCGTCTAAAACACAAAATTACAACAGGTATAATCCTAACTTTAAGCCACCTATACAGAAACTGTACAGACGTAATTGAGATTTATCGAACGTATGGATTCATCTCACGTTCAGAAATAAATTGTTACAAATGTATGAAAATACGTTCGATTCAAATCATGTATTTTATCTTAAAAAACATATTGTTATGTTATTATGCTACATTAAGAGTAATAAAATAGATATTACATATTCACAAAAAATAATTTATTATTGGATATTATTATATTTTTTTTTTATCAATTATTTTGCTTGAGATTATTGTTCTGACTTCTGAATTTAACTGTAGTTAAAATTTGATTTTCATTATTCTAAAAAATTGTATAGTAGGTACTGAGATATTATTATATTATTATCCTCTTAAACAAGAAAATACAGTTACAAAAATAATTTATTATATACAAATTGAATTTTTTTATTTATTGACGATACTAAACTAATATTTTGTATATTTCTAGCGCCCCTAATGAGAGGCAACTCGCATAGCGGCAGGTCTTCAGACATGTATCCTGAGGTCCATCCACTTTGTATGGATTAAAATAGGATGGAAGAAAAATGATGGTACGAGTATTTGTTACCGAAGTCATGTAGATTTTATGAAGAACACCTTTTGCCAACTATTGTTAAGATTGCCCACAGACGTTGCGTGACAAAACTGTAGGGTGGCGGCTTTTGTCCTTCTGCGCCACATTTTGCGATACTGCCACCTCTGCCACCTCGGTGGGTAGTCTCTCGTGAGACGAGGCATGGTGAGTGGTCTTGTGGGTATGTAAATACAACACAGCACTCGGTGAGCACGTTCAGAACATCATCCATACAGTATAGGTACTCTCAGTAATCCGTACTACCATGTAGTCCGAACGCCCTACAACACCTTGGTAGTCCACATTGGAGTGCGCAAAAATGGATTTGGATTACCAACAGTGGTACTCTAAACTAAAAATTATACTTGTCAGTTTTGAAAAGTAACTTGGTGAATTAGGGCAAATTGGTAGTACTGGTTTTGTACACGAGGTTTTTAATTTAGCCAACCTAATATTGCAATGCATATGTCTCCGACTCCCATTTGCAATGGTGAGCACAGAAAACTTTTTCAATGACTTTTGTTTTGCTGACACGAGTACAGTGGGAAAGCGCAAGAGTACACTGGCAAAGCAAAGTCAGCTGACACGTTGTTACTTATTAAAAAGTTACATCAGATGACTGACCGCTATTAACATTATATAGGCATAATACACCAATAGAACTGGGACATCATTACTAAATTCTTATTTGAAGTGATTAACTGCATCTCAAAGATGACGTGATAACAATTATATCTGAATGATAAAATCTGTAAAATAAATAAGTTGTATTTTCTGTAGTTAAAGTTGTGATACAATTATATGTGAATGATAATATATGTGATAGAAATAAGTTCTTACTGTTAAAGTGGTGATACCTGCTGCATGCGTTGTCTAATAAAAATTGGTTTGCATGTTTTCCTATCTACTTAGTTTATCTCTTTGTATTTGGATCGCTAATAAATAAATGTGCAATACGTTATGGAGGTGAACATTTGAGCAATTTAAAAATTATTTATTCGGTATTTTTAATACGCAATTTCTCCTTTATTATATATCTACTTTATTTATGATTTTAAACCTACGTGTAATATTTACCTTGTAACTAACTTAATATATTATCTGTGATGAAAATAAATTGTGTTTTTGCGTGTTTTTATCCATGTTTATTTTAGTTGACATAAAGGTAAAATATTTGTTAATAAATGAAACAACGTTTTGGATGTAAAAATTTATATATTCTAATGTAATAAATATGTTAGCAAAAGTATTATTTTATTACCTATTCATTTGATTCATAGGTTTAATGTAATATCACCATTAGAAGTACTATCAATAGAAAATCTTATGGTTTAGTTAATTTAACTGAAATATAGGTACATAGTAATAATGGATTCCAATAAAAATGTCCAACAATAAATTATATAGTGTCACGGCCACTGTAACAGTGACACGTAGAAGTTCAGGAATTAGTATCAAAAATTGGACAAACGGATAAATTATTTGTAAGACCAGGGAAAATGAAAAAGACCAACAATAATAATTAATAGTGTTACTGTTATAATATAACTTATACCTGTCACTGCAAACACAACTGCAAATAAGTATCAATTCCGTATGCACAGTATAATAAGACCTGGTAAATTTGTGAGCGGGCACAATAATCTGACTTGTTTGTATAATTCAAACAGTAATTCGTGGTGAACGATTATGTTGTGAACGACGGTGGCGCCATCTATCCGAAAACTGCTGAACTATGGAATTCCCACTCTCCGTTCAAACCACAGAAATCATACAAATACTAGAACGCGTAAGAACCTACTGGGCATACGATTTTGTGGATGCACAGTGGACCCCCACCTAATGTAGCCGGTGCGAGAGAGACGGTTGTCTTTGTTTACATATTGTGGGGAGCGCAAAAGAGATAAAGTACACGCACGTATTGTTTGTTATGATCTCAGCGGTGTTTTGGTAGAGCGGAGAATATACAGTGTGATCTGAAACGACGTGTGATACGGTTATACAGTTGGGAGTTGGGACATCATGCGTTGCATTATTTGCTACAACAGTAATGAAAATCAAGTCAATCATGTAACATTTCATGCGTAAGTAAATTAATATAATGTTTGAGAGAATCTATAATAATTATTTTTTAAACTGCATAATATACAACCTAAATCCAATGTTGCTGTTAATTAAAATAATCAAAATTAAATTTAAATATGATTACTTCGTATATGTAAAAATAACAAAAACTGAGAAAATTGATAAGGATTACGAATTTATAGATTTGAAAATAAATTGCCTTTAATGTATTAACAGATTTATCTGTTCTTATGTATTTCAAATAACGTGAAAAAAGCAATATATAAGTATATGTACATATTAATGCAGTTTAAGGAATAATTAAAGTGTAGGTACATATGTATATTATAATAAAATCAATTTGACAGATTTCCGAAAAATAGGTATAAAGATTGGTTAAGATGTTTGAACATAGATGATTCTCAGGATTACCCTAAATTGAAAAAAATTTGTTCGGATCACTTTACTGCGGATTGTTTTGAGAGAGGTTTGAACAGTAGGTTAAAACATGATGCAAACCCTTCAGTTAACATCTCATCTGAACTAATAAAACACCGTGATAAATCATTATTAGATGATTCTAGATCAACCATAAAAAGTTTTCTTGAAAAGATAGATGCATCAACTTCAGCAAAGTCACCCAGGTAAATAATAAAATAGCTATGTTGGTTCGGATTCGCGACTATACAGCGATAGTTTTATTTTTCAATAAAATAGCTGTTGTATAAATTTATGCAATTACCCAAGTATATCTCTAATTTCCGGAATTTGTATGTAAAACTTTTAGTTGATTATTACTGATAATAAAATCCCTCGCGAAGCAGCTTATATTAACACTTTGGCGAACACCATTGGGCAAATGTTTTATAATAAAAATGTATTCCCTTCGCTTGGTGATCATTATTACGACGTTGATTTTGCAAGTAATCATGTATTTTTATTAATAAAAACGATTTGTAAATGTTACTTACGCATAAGATTTTTTAACTTGTGTCGGAAACAAAGCGAGTTAATCGAGGGGGACAAAATTAGGCATGAATTGGCAAAGTTAATTTTATTCAAACACCAGTAAGATCTTGTTCGTTTTTACTTTCTTTTTATTAATTTTTAGAAATTTTATATAAATTTATATAAATAAATAATTTAGAAACACGTCATCACTTCCTTTTTATTTGTTCGTTTTATTATTCCCCTACATGTGATACGCCCATGACATAGGCGCGCCGCTACTGAGTTGTAGCCGTAAACACAACAAAGCACCAACATGGCTGCGCCCATAACTCATCCAGCCGCGCAGCCCTTTGCACATTCTAGTTTGTTATACAATTCTGTGGTTCAAACGCACAAAAATCGTTGTTTTTGCTGCTTCGTACCGATTGTCTAACTAAAATCATTTTTTGGATATTTTACTGCATGTATAGATAGGTGTCTTTACTATGCATTGTATGAAGCAAGGATTTATAAATCAAAAAAGAAAATTGCAAGTTATTGTCTATTGTTCAATTCTGACCAATTTTCGGTATGTATTGTCTTTTTAGTTATCGTTGTACTGTTCGTATGCTGTAGCTACATTCAATTAATACCCTTTGAGTGCAAAAAATCTCATATTTAAAAACAAAATTAAAAGATCGGTACGAAGTACGTTTACCCCATTTGCTGAACTTTTTAGGGTACGTTCAGCTGTCCGTTTCGGCACCCTTAAGCCGCTTGAGCGGGCGCTTAGTCTCGGCACAGATTAAACATATGCGCAACTTGCAGGAAATCACAAGATCAAAAGTTCATTGCGCATGTTGACGCGCCGGGTCTTTTTTTCATTGAAATGGGAGGTCGAACAGGCGAAATTCTGAGGGAGTGGGAATTATTACATTTTTATAGGGTATAGTTGGCGCGTAAGGTAACGCCCAATAATAGATCGTCGAGGTTACAACCAGTTACAACATTTGTGTTCTATTCAGCGGGGGGTTAGGCCACGTAAAGTGATGACGTTTTGTGACGTCAATACCATCAAGTGGGATGCAAGGTAAAATATTTAGGTACCGCCAGATCAAAGGTGCCGACACGAAGTTACGCATCTGTATAATCTGTGGTCTCGGCGCCGGCAGCGTAAGCAGTTTTGGCTGGAACTGGATTAGTTCAGCTATTTTCCGTTCCTTGTCCGAGCGTGATATCGGTTACGATGGGATAACATATTTGAATATTTTCAAATAGTATTGTGACCAAGCCTAATTTAGATGTGCAGGAGGTTGCAAATATCGCAGTTTGCAATATAACCCAGGTACTTTCATTGAATTGTGTATATCGGCTGAAGAAAGAAATTGCACGAGGAGTAAAAGTGGTTTGTTTTTTCCAATCCCCAAAGGATAAATAATATTAGCGCCTCCTAGCGGATGGGGGGAACTAAAAATAGAGTCCACAAAGATGGCCTTGGCGTCCATCTATGTACTAGTCTATGACCTAGTCTAGGGCCTATGATTTTTAGCTTCATGTTTATTGTGTATTTGTGTACTTGATGTGTACCCTTTTGGAGAAGTTTGATCACATTAAACTTTAGCAAGTAAAGTGTTTGCGTTCATTAGCTACTTGACGAATGCAAAATGTCCTCAAGACACAAGTAAGCATTCGTATAACTTGCGGTATTCAATTATCTAACCTAACTATATAGTATTAAAATCATGCCAGGAGCAATGGTTTGTCAAGAAGTAAAACTAAGAGGTGATGTCACAATAGGAGCAGGTACAATAATTCATCCTTGCGTCCATATTAATGCGGAAGCTGGTCCGATTGTCATCGGTGAGAAGTGTTTGATCGAAGAGCAATCAAAAATAATGCACAGGTGCGGTACACGCTTTTTATATACATTGGGTATTATTGTGTTGTTTTATTATTTTAGAGCTCCGTTGGATAGACAGGAGCAAGAAAACATTCCCATTTTAGTTATAGGATCAAATAACGTATTTGAAGTTGGCTGTAATGTCGAAGCATGCAATATAGGTGATAACAATGTTTTCGAATCAAAATGTTTTGTTGGAAATAGGGTTACCATTACAAGTGGTTGCATTATCGGTTCTGGCTGTGTGGTAACCGAGGAACAAATTTTACCGGAAAATACGATTATATTTGGAGACAAATGTGATCGTAGAGAAACACTATGTGGACCATCTGTAAGTGCCAATATTGTACATATTACAGAATTAGTCCAGTCATTCTAGATTGTGCATATTAAGATCACTTGCAGTTGATGAAACTCTCACTTTTACTTAATCGTAAAAATAAAAATTGCACACTGTTGCGGACAAAATTTACCATCATAAGGATTCGGGAACCTATACAAGAAAATGACCGGTTAATTTAATATACAGTAGAGCGTCGATAATCCGAACTAATTGGGACCGACGGTGGTTTGGATTATCAAATTTGTTCAGATTTTCGAAAATAACCTAGAAAATGACACTAGGGCCTAAAGTTTAGGCCAAAAACATGCCTAAAAATGCACTTTAATCGATTAAATATACATATATTAAACAAACTATTACATAATTATGTATATAACAGATTTTTGACGTTCTACCAAAGACTAGACATATAAAGACTAAACATACTAAAGACTGGCCACTCGAAAAAGGAACTACGTTTCGAGAGAGATATAGAGGGCTAAACCCAAGGACTGTAAACTAAAGAGGACGGCCAGATCCCTATGCTACAACGTTCGCCGGCTGCTCGCTACGCTGTGACGTCACCGCGCGGCCACGGGTGTTCAGTGGACTCAGTAGAACATTTTTATCTCCAGCTTAAGCACTGTTATTTTCCAAACATTCTAGCTTTTTTAACGTTTTTGATTTTTAATATTGTTATTGTTATTGTGTTGATACTGTCTGTGTGATAATTTAGTGTAGAACATAGGAGGTAAAGTAAGCATACATTACTTATTTATTAAACTCTACTCAATGTTATTATTTCAGAAGAATTAAAATGCCAGGTTCAGTCTGTGCTGTATATGGTTGTAAGAACACCTCTTCTACAACAAAAGCTAGGAATCCAAAGATAATTTTTCATTGCTTTCCAAAATCTATTGCACCCGAAACCGTTAGAAAGCAATGGATAAATAGATGCAAACGACAAGATAAATTCAATCCCAATACTAGTAGGATTTGTTCGACTCATTTCACAGAGGATGATTATGAACGAGACCTAAAAAATGAATTACTAGGTAATAAATGAAAACATCATATAATATGCCGAACACCTGTTATACAATGTGTCTCACAGAACTGGTACATTAGAAGTTTCTCATGTTCTACTATTTCTGGAAACTAGTAATTTTGGAATTAGAATTTACTCGATCTGAGCTCTTCAGCTAAAATATTCTCAAGTTAACTGTCACGTCCGGTCATCGGAAGTCGATATCAACTTTGTTATTTTAAATGGGATGATATAATTTTAATTTTATTTTTGGTTTCTACGTACCAAAATACATCTTTTCCAATAAGGTTTCCCGATACCTAAATATCACCATTTTTGAGTATTTTGGATTTTACTAATATTTTGATGATTTTCGTGGTTGCGTTTAAAATTGAATATCTCGGTTATTACTGAAACTAGAAGTTTCATGATTGGTGGTCCAAAACTAGAAACATAACCAAATAAGACGATGTTTAGTTCATCATGATATCTTATACAGAGTGTTCAAAATTTACTACATAATAATTAAATTTTCAAATGTAAAAAAACTCATTTTTTTCAAATGAAACACCTTGTATACCGATACGCCATTTGATAAGAAATCTTATTCCCTATCAATCAATATTAGGGTTCCCTATATCTTATCTTTAATAGTTTTTGAGATATTGTCACTTTTTCTTTAAATCCATTTTAAATACTCCCATTTAATAATGGGGGACGAAATTAGATACGAAATTTGCAACGAAAATTTAAATAGTGATAGATATTTAGAAATACACCATGGCGAATCTTATCGCAGAGGTCCTGGGGTCGTTCAAAATTTAGCATCAAAAATCTTCAAAAAAGAAAATAGGACTAATAATAATGCCATGCCCTTGAACATCATAAAGCATTTTTGTAAACTGAGAACAGTAATAAGAATGAATTACAGAAATTTAATTTTAAAAATCAAAAACAAATCAAATAAAGATTTATTAAGAGAAAAAAAATAAAAAGTTTAAAAAAAGTAATAAACTAAACACGGCAAGAAAATTAGCATGTTTTTAAGTATATATCGTCGGGTTAAAGGTAAAAGTCACTAACTAACATCTAAAATAATTACGAAAATCTGACTTTAAGATGTATTACCAACAAATATAATGATATTTTCTGGATAATTAATGCATTTTCGAGTACTTAGAAACTTATTGATCGCCTCCTTGTACAAGATGCGCATTTGACTACAATTAATTCGTGTTTCAAGAAAATGTAACAAAATATTAGTTAGTGACTTTTACCTTTAAGCCCACGATATTTTTATATTATACCAATTATAAAACAATAAAATAAAATAAAATTTAGATTTATGTTTCAGTGTATTTTTCGTTATTTCTACATATTTTAGTTTCAAAATTGTATTCCCCAATTATTTGAATGAAGTTTTTATTTATTTTTTTTAATTATATAACTTTTTCAATTATAATTCTAGTTTTCTTAAGAGTATCAATTAAAACATTAACATTTGCTTGTTCTTCAATATTTTTGTTGAAAATTATTGTATAAATAACTATTTGATCGAACTACGTAAGGTCAAACTAAAGTTTACGTAAAGCATCTAACAGAGTATAACTGCTAGGGAATCAGTTTCCAAAGAAAAAAAAAACACCAAAATCGGATAAGCGGTTTAAGAGAAAATCAACAAAATGTAGTAAGTTACGCTTATTTTAAACGGCAGCGTGGTGCAAGAGTACGCGTGGTGACGTCACAGCGACAGCGCGCCGAGCGAACAAAAATACTCGATCTGGCCGTTCTCTTTAGTCTACAGTCCTTGGGCTAAACCAGATTAAAGCCCATTCGTGAGTACTCGGGAGAAATCGACCAAATAACGCGTGGATTTTAAAATCAGCTGTTCTCCCAACCGCCAACTCTAACCTCAAACAACACTTGTTTTGACGTTAACATTTGTTGGTTATCTGATCGGTAGTTATTGCGATGTTTCTTTTCGTGTTTTCAAGTAGTTAGTCGGTCTGGAACTCGAACAGCATTAGGACAGTGAGTACGTCAGTTAGTTCAATAATTATAATTGACATTTGAATTACACTGTAATTATAACTGATTCAAACTTCCCGCCTGAAAGCTAAACCAAATTAAAGGGACAACGGTTCAAGGTCCCTGAGCGGCAGGTCATAAAGATCAAAGGATTTGCGCGGAGCGGCCAGGCTTATGTGTCTAGTCTTTGGTTCTACTGTAATTGAGTTTTTTTGGCGATTCCACATCAAACGATCGCTTCACATTTCTAACGGACATTTCCTATGTCAACCAATCGGCAGATGGGGAATTGCCAAAAATTACTAGAATCAATTATACCAACTTATCCGTTAATTTTCTCGTAAGGGTTCCAGAATTCTTTTGATGGTAAATTTTGTCTGCTACAGAGTGGTATTTTTCTTTTTACGATTAAGTGAGGAATATTTGAGGAATAAAAGATAACAGTCGGCTAGGCACAATTATTCACTGGTTTTTCATTAGTTATAAATTTTCCTATTAACTATGATAGAAGTTTCATCAACTGCTTTGATTTTAATATACACTGTGGTAAAAATTCTAGAATGTCTGGACTAAATGTGCCACTTCTATATAAATCTTTTTAGTTGCAAACACTGCAAATGGATACGTTATCAAAAATGCTACCAAACTATCATCGTGTAAGAAAGCCAACGCAACAGAATTAAATTTGTATAGTTTATATTTATTTATGAAACAGGTATTTATATTTTTGTATTTGTAATTACTTAGAAATATAAAAAAGAAGACAGGTATAATAAGGATAAGAATATAGGAGTATTTTCCATAATGTTAATTGTGGTTTTATGCTTTTAGTTATGACGAGTTATTTAAAAACGATTTTACAGGCTATGCAGGGTGATTGAGTGGCATAAATGCCATAACTGAATATAATTTTAAGTCAAATGAAACAGCAGTTTTTCATTTCAAAATTCCTTTTACTTTATCATACGTAGTATGTAAAGTATTGTGATTGTGCCAAAAAAAAATTTGTGATTTTAGCGGAAATATGTCGTTTTGGGTCCCCTGAACATTTTTGACCAAGGTACAAAAAAATATCTGTGTGTGTGTGTATGGATGTATGTGTACCCGTTCTTTGTGGCTAGGATTCCGGAGAAACTACTAAACGTATCGGGACAAAACTTCATATTTAGAAGTTTCATGACCAAACTTAGAGCTGAAAAGCTTTCTGTTGAAAGGGGTCCAAAGGAACTGGAGCATTTTTGAAAGAGTTTGCAAATAAGCCGTCATTTCTGGAATTTTGTCGAAATAGTTAAATAATACATTAAAGTAGAGGAAGTTCTGAATAATTTATGACTATGACATTTTTTGGGCAAATTTATAGCTTAGCTGCATGACCAAATTATATTTCATCGAGATCGGTTCTATGATTGATTGTAATGACAGTAGGTAGTGTCAAACGCTAATGTTTTGACAATACCTACTGTCAATATAGGCTGCGTTCGGATATTGCATTACACTTTTTATACCCAATAACACGTAAGTGTCATTTGGACGGTGTACCCGGTGTCAACGGAGTACAATATCCGAATGCAGCTTTAATCGACATCTGTCTAGTTCTACTAGTTTTATTTTAATGCAGACATGGCCAATCTTGATCAAATAAAATCTCATGCAGCTAAACTATTAATTTTATATCTAGTATGATAAAGTTATGTGCCTGGCCACATCAGATTTTGTTTTCAAGGACCATCCCATCAAATTGTTATATGACCGAATAAACAATTACAGTAGTTTTCCACAATTTTAAAACTTGCCGTCAAAGTTAAAAAAATAAATTAAATTTAAATTAAGATTTGATTTTCGCCAATTTCCAATTACTTAATTTGTCAAAAAGAAAACAATACCTTGTCGAAGCTAAATGACTACCCTGGCCAATAGTAAAAACACTATCAAGTTCAACTTGTTCTGGTATGGTTTTTTTGGTAGAATCCGAATCAACCGGACATTCCATGAATTGTATTCAGTTTTTGAAATGAAAAATGGGTTTCTTCGCAGGTTTTATGGCACTGATTTTTTCAAAAGTTTGACTCAATTTACCATTTCTGTTTTCAGATCCAGATTCTACAAAAAAGAACCTTTGGTTAAATTCGCAATTTTTGTTTTCAGGTCCAGATTCTACAAAAAAATCACGCCAAAGTCAGATGTCACTTGCTCGATTTCTTTACTTATTGGCCAGGGTAAACATTTAGTATACCCCCCACAGTAAATGTGGGGGTATAATAAAAGATAAAATACATATCAAACAATGCGAAAACGAAAAAAATAACACAATCACTACCCATTACAACAGTAGAAACTAAATAAATTTAAGTAATATTAAAAATAATAAAATAAAATCCATATAAAACTTTTTACCGATTCTCTTCTAGAAACTAAATGTCATTCCGAGTAAAACGGTTCATACGGACTTATTGGTTTTCTCAATTCCTTAAGAAGTTGTAGCCGTTGAAAATACGGTTTTATTGATATTTTCATCAGTTCTAACGTTTTACCGAATTGAAAAAACGAATACTTGATTTATTTGCGGTGAAAATCATTAATGTGATACAGAAAAGAAAAAGATATATTTGTGTCTAAATTCCGAAAATATACGGGAATTTTGGAATTTATTTCTACAAACGATCTGTTCAATGTTTGAGGGAAAACGTGCCTCGATGTACCGAATTGCTTCCGAAATTTTCTTTTTGCCCGCATCCGCATATTTTCCACATTTTGTGTGTGTGTGTGTGTATGTTTTGATTTTCTGGGCTCACAAAATTTTGTTCGTGAACTATCACCTGATGGATATAAATGCCACCACCTATTTGGTATATTGTGATAGTTCCTCCAAGCATCTGACATAATAGTTGTTCCCGGTAATATAAATCTAAATATAATAAAACTTTTCTAATTTGTCAAATATTTAGCTAGTTTGACTGGATTCTTTATATTGGCAGTTATGTACCACCTGCTCAAACAGTTTTGATAAGCTCTTTTTTGATACAGCTTTATACTATTATAAAACAAAATTTATTTTTTATTTTTTTTAAGATGTATTAAAATTAATTATTCCGCACATAGCATGTGGATAGGTAGATGAGGGCAAAAATATATACAGTAGAACTCCAATTATCCGGATTAATTGGGACCAGACCCGATCCGGATAATCAAAAATCCGGATAACTGGATTTTTCATAGTAAGACAATCTTTGCTCTTATAGCCAGGTGCCGTAAGTTTTTTTTAACCACTGTTCTTTTAGGCATTGTAGATAAAATCTTTATCGAATTGTGCTGAAAACTTTTTATTGTACATTCTGAAACTAATGTATCTGCTTGTCGGCACTTTTTCGCCGTTAATTTCGAGCTCACAAATTCCGTGCCTTTCTTTAAAATTTATATGCCAACCTTATCTGCCTGGAATTGCAAATCCCCTAATATTTTTTTATTAAACAGTTAGGCCTTTTCTAAAAGTAGAAGTCCAGATATCGGCTGGGCTTGAGAACGCTTTTGTACAAACCAAGTGTAAACCGCATGCTCAACTTTATCATTTACAGGCCCTTCCATAGATTGTTATTATTAAACCACTGTTCTTCTAGGCAGGGCTGTCCAGTACAAACCAGTTTAATCCGCATTGTAAATAAAATTTTTATCGAATAGTCCTGAACACATTTTATTGTAAATTCTGAAATCGTAATGTATCTGCGGCATGCTTGTCGGCAGACATTTTTCTGCCGTGAATTTCAAGCTCACAAATTCCCTGCCTTTCTTTAAAATTTCTATGCCAACCTTATTTGCCTGGAATTGCAAATCCCCTAATATTTTTTATTAAACAGTAAGACCTTTTCTAAAAGTAGAAGTTCAGATATCGGCTGGGCTTGAGAACGTTTTTGTACAAACCAAGTAAACCGCATGCTCAACATTATCATTTCCACGTCCTTTCCTAGATTTTCTACATGAACTTCCGTCTTCATTTTCAATTTTGAAATACATTTTTTTATTAATCAGTATTTGTTTGAAATCGTTGAAGTTCTGACACCATACTCATTGGCAAACTTATTCGCAGATTCACCTTTTGCTAGACGATCAACGATTATTATTTTCTCCTTCGCGGTTAAAACAAGACGTCTTCTTTTTGGCGCAATCACAATGACTAAAGAATTTTAAAACGACACTACAGATCACAACAAAAGCTAAAAGTAGACTACGGAAATCTGATTACGTGTGCTTATATATTCCAAGTAAGAGACTATGTGTTATATAACTTCATAACTGCGATAATGCGCATGTATAGATTGCTGGATTTCCGGAATCCATCGTTACAAATCTTTTCGTTAATATTTGTTGGTATTCTAACTTAAAATCTATTAAACAAAGTAACGTTTTAGTTAAAAGAATTCTACATTTTCTCGAATCCGGATAATCAGATATCCGGATAATCGAGGTCCGGATAATTGGAATTCTACTGTATTCTCAAAACATCATATTTATTATGGTTATTTTAGGAAATATATTTCAAAATGTTTGCATATTTTCCGAATTGTTATTATGTTTAGAATTCTTTATTTATTTTATTCATATTTATTACTATTTGAAAATTAGAAATATTTTAATTGTTAGTTTTGTTGAAGTTAGAATGTTTTGTATGTTAATAATATACAAATATTATTTTTTTTGCGGAGCAGTTGCAACAAGCTCGCAGAGCACCAGTGTTCCGCGGAGCACCGGTTAAGAACCACTGTTATAGAGGTTTAACCTTCCAAAATTTACAGAGGGTTAAATAAGGAATAAAAGGATTTAAGAAAAATAAATCCATTTGTAGAAGATTATTCAAATATAACCTCTTTGATTCAACAAAGCAGTATTAATCCAACTTAAAATGAAATCACTATAGTTTATGAATGGGTCATTCTGTGATTGTTATGTTACGATTATTAAGACACACATATTTGTTTTCTATTAATGGCAATTTCCTGCAGTCACATCATTAAAATTTGTTGATTGGTCTCTCGTCAGTGATCTGCTCGGCATGGTCAGGAGTCACCTCAATCAGGGAATACGAACCTTCGAGGAAACTTTCATAAAAACTTGGTAATTTTAAAAATATAACTGGAGCTCAAAAAGAACATTTACAGAATAGGCGCCACTTTCAATTGATGGAATATGTTGAATAAATATCCTGCTATTCAAGTAGCACAATTTTATTAATTTAACAATATTTTGATATCCTAAGATTTTCTTCACATATACCTACCTACGTATAAATATTTTGAATCACATGAAGAATTTGTCCCATAACTACACCGACAAACTGAGGGGTGCATCACAACAAGCAATTTTGGCCCAGAAACCATGTCCGGAAAGAAATTGTTTACGACACTTGTTGTATTTGAATCCTAGGTGTGGCGGGAGATGTTAGTGTAGTAATGGTAGAGATCCATTCCCTTGACACAGGAAGAAGTTAATAATTTAAAACGAGGAAAAAAA
Organism: Aphodius sticticus; assembly: GCA_963966075.1. Taxonomy (NCBI): domain Eukaryota; kingdom Metazoa; phylum Arthropoda; class Insecta; order Coleoptera; family Scarabaeidae; genus Aphodius; species Aphodius sticticus. The sequence goes on along the minus strand of OZ014510.1, from coordinate 33,892,563 downwards.
GAGGTAAGGAAAAAAGGTACAATTTCCTCATATGTTGGACAGACACAAATGTGGGTCAGATCCGATACCATATCTATCGTGTCGCATTCCAGCTAGCGTTCCCGAGGGGAAGCAATCCCCAAAAACAACTTATCTCAGTGAGGCACGTGTCACCATCCACCAGAGGTTGACAGCTGTCTTTATGTAATCGAGCATTTTAGTGATAATGATATTCGATTTTTCATCACTACAGAAAAATCATAAAGTGCAACCTGTCCGTTTACGCTTCGGAAATTTATTATTTGCGAAACCTTGTTCGAATGCTTTGAATTGGTTTATGTTTATATTTATTATCTTGATATGTAATTAATTACTGTAATTCCTACATTGCAATGTAATTGTGTTTTTATTAAATATGACGTTAATTTTATATTAATAAACATAAAAGTTTTCGATTACATGAAATGAAAATCTTATTTCAAGATATTGCATACAACAAAATAAATTATACTTACAACCTTATTGCATCTAATAGGTTTTTTTGTGTTAATAAATACAAAAATCAATTTGTTGTTGTCAATATTTTTACTTTTCAGGTTATTTCAGAACTGACATATGTATTAACATTTATTCACAAAATAGAAATAAATTAGAATTAAATTGCTTTAAATTTGTTTTTATGGTAATTTGTTAATTGTGATTTACTGGTGTTTTCGACATATTTAGCTTCAACGATATTTTGCAGTGTTTAACTTAATAAACAGAAAGGAGTATGTATTTTGTATAGCATGAATGTATCATTACTATTTTTTTATATTATTATTTTGTCTTTACTTTACAGCAATATGTTTCAAATATCTGACAACTGAAAATAATGACAATTATGAATATCACTAATTTACAAAAATTTTTGGAAGCAAGCTCTAAATTTTCGACGAATTTTGATGGAATGTAAATATGTTATAATTATTATTTAAAAAAAAATAAACCAAAATATACGACCATCTAAAAGAACGTTTATACAACATAAAACTTATTTCATCAAATTTGACCTGGGATGAGTATAAATTGTGTTTCCCAAAAGGAGACGCTTCAGAAAGAAAAGTTGTTGGTTTCTCTTACGTATAGCTTTTATTGCATATTAATTACTCACAATCATATGCAATAAAAGCTATACGTAAGAGAAACCAACAACTTGACGATTTGAACCAGGGACATTTGCGTCGCTAGCACAATGCTCTCCCATCTGAGCTATTGACATTGTGCTAGCGATGCAAAGGGCCTTGGTTCAAATCCAGGTTGTGGCTGTAATTTTTGATATATGTATTTAAAATTTACATCCCGCCTGTATATTACCATATTATTAACTTATAATATTACTTTGACAAAGTATGTCGTTAAACATTTTCAGTTATAGTTTATATTGTTTGGAAATTAAAAAGACCTTCATTTTTAATGTATATGCATTTTAGCTAACCCTACAGTACACAATTCATAAGTCAAAATATTATTTTTAACTTATTATCGTTGTTAATGCACGCCTCTTAATTTATTTAGAAAACAAATTTAGAAATAAAATTTCCATCAATGTTCCAGCTAATATATAGTAAATGAAAAATGTGTGCTTATTGAACTGGAACTATATTACAATAAAACTTCTGTGTTTGAAATATTAACAAAAAAGAAAAATAAAAAATTAATTAGTTATCAAACAATGCAAAACCAAAAATGAAACAATAAATACATATTACAACAATAAAAAATTATTAATTATAAGTAAAATTTTAATAATTTGACTTAACAAATGAACAAAAGAAAATACCAAAATGTTTTCTTTTTTACTTTATCATACGCAGTATGTAAAGTATTGTAATCATGCCAAAAAAAAATTTTGAGATTTTAGCGGAAATATGTCCCCTGAACAATTTTGACCAAGGTACAAAAAAATGTCTGTGTGTGTGTGTGTGTGTACCCGTTTTTTGTGGCGACGATTCCGGAAAAACTACTAAAGGTATCGGGACGAAACTTCATATTTAGAAGTTTCATAACCAAACTTAGAGCTGAAAAGCTTTCTGTTGAAAAGGGTCCAAAGGAACTGGTGGTTTACTCTTAGCATTTTTCGAAGATTTTGTAAATGAGCCGCTATTTGTGTAATGTCGTCAAAATAGTTAAATAATAAATTAAAGGAGTAGAAATTTTCTATAATTTATGTATATGACATTTTTTTGGTAGAATTTATAGTTTAGCTGCATGAGCAAATTCTATTTCATCGAGATCGGTCGTACTGCTTTAAAACTAGTAGCCAGGATATGTCAGATTTTTTGATTCTAATGACAGTAGCTAGTGTCAAACGCTAATGTTTTGAAAATACTACTGTCAATATAGGCTGCGTTCGGATATTGCACACCGTTACACTTTTTACACCTAATAACACGTAAGTATCATTTTGATGGTGTACCCGATGTCAACGGAGTACAATATCCGAACGCAGCTTTATTAGACATATGTGTCTAGTTCTACTAGTTTTATTTTAATGCAGACATGGTCGGTCTCGATCAAATAGAATCTCATGCAGCTAAAAAATTAATTTTATATATAGTATGATAAAGTCATGTGCCTGGCCACATCAGATTTTTTTTTCTAAAAGGTAGAAAGTAATATGTTTCATATGGTCTTATTGGTTTTCTCTGTTCCTTCTGAAGTTGGAGCCGTTTAAAATAAGATATTGTTAATAATTCAAACGGCTGTAACTTTTTAATGAATTGAAAAACTAATTTACTTTCTGAAAAAAATTGTTTTACGGAAGAAACGTGGGACAGCCTGTATATATTGCTATAATTTAAATTATTTTGGTTGTCAAGCATGTATTAGATGTCATGAAAGATAACAGGGTATTCCGGTCATGTCAAAATTTAAGCAGATATTCGGTTTAACCTATTGTACAATTTATGAGGATTCATAAAGTTAAGCTATGAGCTTTTTGATTTAGTTTTTCTATGAGATAATTGCAATTAAAAGTGCATTTCGTTTGAATTCACCGACCACCCGCGGAAATACACGATGATTACCGATCCCTAGTAGCGGTGGCAACAGCGGACAGCTCTCGAACAGCTGATCGGCCAAGTTGACGGTTGGCGACCCTGTTGTTTGACAACGAATAAAGGTAACGTTTTTGAGAGATGATTTAATCATTGAAACTTGAAGCCAAACATCTCTCATCTCGCTAGTCGGCAATGTAAAGAAAATCTTATCAGGAGTTACTGTTCTACTGCTGTTACAGCCCGGCACAGAACAATGTCGGCGTTGGAGTTTATACATTTTGAACAAGTTTTTGATGTAACCTCAATAACCAAAGCAGGTGTCAACAAACGAGCGATTCTAAACGTTGACACAACAGAAGACAAAAATTTACTACGTGCTCCCTAGATATAGCAACGTTGTCAAGTCGCTCACTTTGAGCGGTCTTTGTGACGTCACAAAGACCAATCCTAATTCAAACTTCAAACAACGATTTCTCTTAATTTAAAACAATGTTTGATATTTTACTTGTGAAGTAGCAAAGAGTAGCACCCATACTTTGTAACAAAATTACAATTTCAAAAACACCGGAATACCGCATTGAACATTAACTGCTGTGAAGTAAATACAGATATAAAATTTCCATTGTCCTTCATACAAAATACCTGCTCGTCCTAAATGTAAATTTAAATTAAATTTAGAGAATTTATTTACATTTAGTGAATATATTTTAATATTACAATTCTGAAATAGTCTATATTTAGTGATAATCCTTGGCATCAAGTTGATTTGCGCATTTACTTACTTACTTACTTAAGCCCGTCATCCTACTGCTGGGCAAAGGCATTTACTTGCGTAATTAATATGTGTATTAGTTAACATAAATTTATATAATATCATGATATTACGCAATATCTTAAAATGAGCTTTTCGTATCATATTATCAAATTTCATGTTTATTAATATTATTATAATTTAATTCTATATTTAATTAAATGCATTACCTACTCGTAAACTTAACTGTAGTGATCATATTTCATTTATTACATAGCAATGAAGATATCACATTAAGGAAAAGGTCGGTCACGCTAAAAATAAACTAAATCCAGTTACATTACATCCATCGAAAAACCACCTCGTGACGGACAACTTTTTGGGAAGCGGCTGGGTCGAGGTAGAACAGTACACGAATATATAACCGACATACTATTTTCAAATCCTGCGATAGCGATACGAACTTACTTATTTCCATGACTGTACTCCAGGCATCTATACCGGGTGACCCACGGCATAGGTACACCCGTTTATTTTTTTTTATAAAGCTGTACGAATGAAATTTGGGAAAGTGTTAATAGATAAAAATGCCATTCCTTGGGAAACTCTTGAGGCTAATATGAATTCCGGTTTTTCCGGAAATGGCGTCATCATTGAAATTTTAAATGGCACCCTATATTCTTTGTGTGATATTTTCAATCAGGATGACATTCTGAACACAAAAACATATCGATCGTCAATTTTTATCACCAAGGCAACGCAAAAATAACTTTTTTGTGTATTAATCTAGATGGCTATGAATTGGTGAAAATAGTCGAAAATGGTCAAACGGTCGAGCAGGCGGCAGGTTTTGCCGCCTGCTTTATACATAGTCGGCTTTTTTATGCTCGGAAATAGTTGCGATTGTGCCTTTTTCTTTTGCGCGCCCCTAGGCACGTGCCTACGTTCCTTATGGGAAATTCGCGTCTGACATTGATTGCATCGCTAAAAATTGTTAAATTGATGTGCCTTATCTACAAAACTACAATGATTAGTAACTGTAGAAACTGATCACAAACCACTCGTAACTATATTTAAAAAATCATTAAATTCTTGTCCGGCTCGTTTACAAAGAATGCTGTTATCATTACAAAATTACGATATAGATGTAACTGGGAAAGGATTTAATTATTGCCGACAGTTTATCAAGAGCACCTAATGAACAGTTTCATAATAATTTAGTTTTAGAAGGTCATGTTTTCATTGTCATGTGTAATAACTAAGAAAATAAACATTAGTCCAAGAAAAATTGCACTTCTTAATAAGGAAATAGGATGAAGGTCTAAAGCTAGTTATTAAAATACATAAAAAGTGGATGGCCAAACAAAATCAAAAAAATGTACCAGTTAATGCCAGATATTGGTATAATTTAAAATAAACACTAGTTGAAAACGATAATTTACTATATTTTAATGACAGACTTATTATACCACATTCATGGAAAACTGAAATATTACCTCTACTTCATACTGGTCACCTGGGGATTTCAAAAAGTTTGCAAAAAGCTAATAATTTTGTTTTTTGGCCTGGAATGTCCAAATATATAGCAAATTATGTAACTTCATGTAGTAGTTGTCAAAAATACGCAAGGTCAAATAGAAAAGAGCCTATAATAAATCAGATCATTGAGAAAATACCTTGGTATAAGTTAGGAATTGATATATACGAATTATATGGAAAAATATACTTGTATTACTCAAAATATCCGGAAATTATACATTTAGAAATTTCTAACTTCGGAAAATGTCATACATAAACTCAAATCAATTTTTGCTCGACATGGTATTCCCGCTATAGTCATGATTGATGCTGGTAGCCAATTTACAAGTGAGGACTTTAAACAATTTGGAAAAGCATGGAACTTTGTACATAAAATTGCATCTCCTCCATCATCAGCAGACTAATGGCCCCGCAGAGAGAACAATTGAAAGCATCAAAAAATTAATCAAAAAAACTATAGATAGCAATGACGACATCTACTTAGCTTTATTATCATTTAGGAATACACCACTCCATAATTCATAGTCACCCTCACAAATACTTATGTCTAGATATCTTAGAGACAACTTACCAATACAAGAAAAAATATTACATCCTAAGTTAATTAACAAAACTAAATTACATTCTAAATTATATCAAAGTCAAGACTTAAAAAAAAATATTATTATTTAAAAGCTACCAATGAAAAACAAAATTTAAGACCTGGTATGGTAATTAGGTATCAACTAAAACCTAAGGACATTTGGGTTTTAGGCACATTAATTAAAAAAGTAGGACCTAGATCCTATAAAATTAAAAGGATTGATGGTAAGTTATTTGATCAGAAACAATTAATTTAAAATTTGCTAAGAATCGAATTTACCTGTTCCTCCTCAACGTACATTTGTTTATGATAATTTTGTAGATTATAATATACAAATAATGAAACATTTAACACCAATAATAAAAAATCTGATGTGGCCAGGCACATGACTTTATCAAACTATATATAAAATTTACAGTTTAGCTGCATGTGATTCTATTTGATCGAGATCGGCCATGTCTGCATTAAAATAAAACTAGTAGAACTAGACAGATATGTCGATTAAAGCTGCGTTCGGATATTGTACTCGGTTGACACCGGGTACACCGTCCAAATGACACTTACGTGTTATTGGGTGTAAAAAGTGTAATAGAATATCCGAACGCAGCTTATATTGACAGAAGTTATTGTCAAAACATTAGCGTTTGACACTACCTACTGTCATTAGAATCAAAAAATCTGTCAAATACTGGCTACTAGTTTTAATGCAGTACAACCGATCTCGATGAAATAGAATTTGCTCATGCAGCTAAGCTATTGATTGTACCAAAAAATTTCATAGTCATAAATTATTCAGAATTTCCTCATCTTTAATTTATTATTTAACTATTTCGACGAAATTCCAGAAATGGCGGCTTATTTGCAAAATCTTTCAAAAATGCGAAGACTAAACCTCCAGTTCCTTTGGACCCTTTGCAACAGAAAGCTTTTCAGCTCTAAGTTTGGTTATGAAACTCCTAAATATGAAGTTTCGTCCCGATACCTTCAGTAGTTTCTCCGGAATCGTCGCCACAAAAAACGGGTACACACACACACACACACACACAGACATTTTTTTGTACCTTGGTCAAAAATGTTCAGGGGACCCAAAAAGACATATTTCCGCTAAAATCTGAAATTTTTTTTTTGGCACGATTACAATACTTTACATACTGCGTATGATAAAGTAAAAAAGTTACACGTTATAGTAGAACAATTCGTTCACCAAATGAACGAATAGTTTTGAGTTTGGTTTACTGTGAATTTGTAATTTCTATATATTGTGGCATTGGTGCTATATATATTGTAAAATAATAAAGAAATGAGTAAGAACAGGAAAATATATTTTAGTTTTAGGTATGTTTAGTTATGTCGACGAATTACTTGTGAATTACATTATGTAAAAAATTATTGTATCTGGTTTATAAAAAAAGGGAGATGTCATGTTATGTATTATTATGTTGTTAACATATGTGTTAATTAGGATTGGCAGGGTTGCCTGCCAATCAGTTGAAATTGATTTAGTATTTTTATAAATAAAACCAGTTACGTTCCAAACTGCAGATGGTTCAGTTGAATTTATTACACATCTTCAAGGTACAATCAATGACTACTTTGCAAATATAGGAAAAGACTTGGCCGAAAAGCATATCACTAAACACTCACAAAAACAAGCACAAACAAACATTATCAAGATACAAACAGATGCTGAACTACCTGAAACAAATGACACGGAGATGGAAGACGTGATAACTGAGCTAAAAGAGAATAAAGCACCTGGTTTTGACATGATAACAACAAATACAATCAAGGAAAATAAAAACAAGCTAATCCCTACGCTCGTCAAACTAACAAATCAAGTCTTCAGAACGGGAACCTTTCCAGAATATTTAAAAAAAACAATCATAACACCAATATATAAAGGAGGCGACAAGAGCAAGGCTGAGAATTATAGGCCAATATCACTGACATTAAGCCTTAGTAAAATTCTGGAAAAGATCATACATCGAAGACTTGACAAGCACATACAGACAAACAATTTAATACACCCTCGACAGTACGCATTCCAAAAGAATTCAGGTACAACAGCAGTCGCACTTGACTTGATCGACGACATAAAAACAAGAATGGATATTGGGGAAACAGTAGCATGTATATTCATAGACCTAAAGAAAGCTTTCGACACCATTTCAAAGCACAAGCTACTCACCAAAATAGAGACAATGGGTGTACGAGGGAACTTCCATCAACTTATACAGACCTACATAATCAATCGACCACAGATCACCAAAGTACAGCAAAAATTGAGCAGAGCTTCATATGCAGAATATGGAATTCCACAGGGAGGTATTTTACCACCGACACTATTCCTGCTGTATACTAATGACCTACTCAACATGGATCTTACCGGAACGCCATACATGTATGCGGATGATACGTGCATCCTTTACTCAGCGAAAACACAAGACCAACTACAAAGACAGATAAACACAGATCTAACAGTTATCGAAGGATGGTTCAAGGAAAACCTGCTAACTATCAATGAGAAAAAGACCGAAATTATTGTCTTTAGAAATACGAAAAAAGAAATACAAATAAACGTAGTGATAAATGGATCAACGATCAAACAAGTTAAAGAGATCACATACCTGGGCATAACCATCCAGGAAAACCTCAAGTGGAACGTACATGTCAAAAAACTTATAAATGACAACATCAGAACAATCGCAGCTATATATAAAATAAGAAGCACAATTCCTGTATATTTAAGATCGTCGATATACAATAGCCTATATACATCACGTATTAACTATATGATAAATATATGGAGTGACACAACAAAATCCCAAATAAACAAATTACAGCGTCAACAAAACAAAATATTAAAGATCCTACATTACATGAACAGACTAACACCAACAGACGATGTGCATAGACAAACAAACGAGCTAACACTTACACAACGAATCATGCTGAACAAAGTCCTTCTTATCTACAAATTGCAGAAGAAGTCGATAAAGACAAATCTCAAGCTCAACAAACCGGAGGAGATACATTCGTATAGGACGAGAGGAGCGTCACATCTAAGACCACAAAAATTTAAAAAACTTAAATATGCACCAACACTAAGAACATCCGAGCTCATTTGGTACAATTCACTACCATTACACATAAAAGACATGAAATATAACACGTTCAAACAAAAGATAAAATCAAAACTGAAAAAAGACATGTAAAAAAAAAAAAAAAAAAATACAAAAAATACAAAAAAAACGACACTCCACATTAATTAAAAAAAATAATCAATAGAAAAAAAAATAATGTTAATTAATGACAAAAAGTCATGTACTTCGGCCAGACAAAAACAACATCACATACACCCTCATCACCGTTAGCCCGAGATAGGACCACGTCCCAATCCTGAGGCGAGGACAGAGGGAGAAACCTGCCACCAAGATGCTTTCGGGATATATAATATAATGTATTATAATATATACTTTGTATTGTACCTTACATCTCTGTGACCAATTTTTCGAGAATAAACTTTAATTTAAAAAAAAGTTTGAAATTTCGTTGTTAAAACTGTTATGAGCATAGTCGACACATCCAGTTTTTGTTTTGTATAACTATAACATTCGACGTTGTATAGGTTGCCTTTACGTCATCTAATTCCAGACCTATCACAGTATCAAACAATGGTTTCTCTTTTTGGAAAAAAGTTCACTTTATAAAATAAAAAAATAAATAAAATATTGTTTTGTACTTTTATCATGTTTTGTGAAATGGTGGACAAAACTAATTGTATATTAAGTATTTTTTTTTATAAACATATATTTCTGTAGTAGCGTGTGTATTGGTTGGAATACGCCTTGAATGTAGCGCAATTCAGAAACTAATCGCTCTGAATAAATTTATCCTGCTGAAACTGATAATTTTATCGCTTAACATGTTCGGATATAAATTGTCATTTTTCTTTATCGTGATTGTCAAAAAAATCAGTTTGTTTTATTTTCGATATTGTCAATTATGAGTTTGATTGGTTGTGTGTAGACTCGGCGAAGCTCCTGCATAAGGCTGAAAAACCAAAGATGGAGTGGAGTCCAAGACAAGTGTGACACACTGTACATATTATTACAATTAGCCTTTTTTTTTACAATTACCTAATCGTACCAGCGGATGGCCTGTTAACATCCGCCGTGGAAAATGTTACGTTGTTGCTAAGCTTATACTGGTGATGAAATAAAGGAGTTTTGTATCTATTTATTTACTTACGTTCTGCACCCCTAATCTTAGCACAACATATTCTGAGCATAATACATATAAAGAAAATACTATATGATAATAATTAAGTTATTTTAATTTAGTTAATTAATAAAATGCCTCTTAAATGTTGTGTATTTATTCTGAGCCCCTAATCTAGTTGTGCCCTAGCTGGCGCCTCTTCTGCAACGCCCTTATTATGCTGTACCCATGCCAATGCACAATCCGTACCATCTCTTGAATTTATATAGTTCCTCTCCTTTATGCGTGATCACTAATACAGCATTTAAATGGTTTCTTTCCTGTATGCCTTCTGGTCCAAGTCAGCAATGGATTTTGTTACACCATAGAGAAAAGGGCTAGAACTTTCAGAATCTGTTCCTTGTAGCTTGCAAGTCTGGCAACCATCCGGGTGTGGCTTCTGCGCTAATAGATTTTTAAAGGGTAAATACAAATAAAAAATAAATTGTTCTTATATTCAGTCTGTCGCTTTGGGATATCCAAGTTAAGAACGTTTTCAGTGAAGACAAAATCGCAAAACCAGTGGGGAAAGTGGATCCAAGAGGGGGCAAAGTAGCGCACAAACTTGCACTATTTACAGTTAAATAATCAGGTTGGGTTTGATTGAGTATTTTTAAATACATCCCCACAAAGTAATCTTCCTGACTGCCTCACCCGCACTCAGGGGGGCAGGTTTTGTGGGTATCGTGGGCGTTTTCACAGGAATTTCAGTCTGGCATCAGGATGATTACTTTGTGGAGATGTATTTAGCTAATCAATCAAACCCAACTTCATTATTTTACTGTAAATAGTGCAATTTTGCGTCCCACTTTGACCGCTTCTTGAACCCACTTTCCACCAACCCACCGGTCTGGCGATTTTTTCTTCACTTGAAATGTTTGATATTCCAAAGCCACAGACTTATATTAATGTATTTTTCTTTTATTTCACGCTTTAAAAATCTATGGGCGTAAAAACCACCTCCGGTTGCCAGACTTGCGATTATCTTATTGTTACGTTACAAGGGACAGATTATGAAAGTTCTTGGACTATTCTTATATGATCTCTAAGGTGACTGCTGTTTGCACTAGCATAGCCACACGGTGCAGCTCTCCTGTATGTGTTCTGGTATGGTCCATAAAGTGCACTTAAATTGTATATTTCTTCATATGCTCTGAAAGATAAGGACGACTTGCACAAGAATAATCACATATGGTGCATTTAAATGGCTTTTCTTCTGTATGCAGTCTCATATGGTCTGCAAGCCGAGAACAGCTTGTACTAGCAGAGTGATTTTACACAGTGCATTTATATTTTAAATGGGTTCTCTCTAGTGTGCTTTCTCATATGCTTAGCAAGACAAGAACTATTTGTGCTAGCATAGTCACATACGATGCATTTAAATGGTTTCTCTCCTGTATGCCTTCTAATATGAGTTGTTAGAGTACCATTATCTGTACAAGTATAATCACATAAGATGCATTTAAATGGTTTCTCTCCTGTATGCTTTCTCATATGCTTAGTAAGAGTAGAACGATCTGTACTAGCATAGTCACATACGTTGCATTTAAATGGTTTTTCTCCTGTATGCTTTCTCATATGCGTTACTAGATTACCACTAAATGTAGCAGCATAATCACATGAGGAGCATTTAAATGGTTTTTCTCCTGTATGTTTTCTCTTATGCTGATTGAGAGAAGAACTATCTGAGCTAGCATAGTCACACACGGTGCATTTAAATGGCTTCTGTCCCATATGATTTCTCACATGCCTAGCAAGACAAGAACGATCTGGGCTGGCATAGTCACACACGGTGCATTTAAATGGTTTCTCACCTGTATGCTTTCTCATATGTGTTACTAGATTACGACTAAGTGTACCAGCATAATCACATAAGTGGCATTTAAATGGTTTCTCTCCTGTATGCGTTCTCATGTGTGTTACTAGATTACCATTAATTGTACTAGAATATTCACATAAGGTGCATTTAAATGGCTTCTCTCCTGTATGCTTTCTCATATGTGTTACTAGATTACTACTAATTGTACCAGCATAATCACATAAGGTGCATTTAAATGGTTTCTCTCCTGTATGCTTTCTTATATGCGTGTTAAGAGTAGCAGGATTTGTGCTAGCATAGTCGCACTCGGCGCATTTAAAGTGTTTCTCTCCTATATGTGATCTTGTGCTATCACACTGCCTCTTCTTTCCCAGATGTACTTTCATATGCCCTTCAAGTTCAGTTGACTGTGCAGCATCGAAGTCACACTCGCTACACTTGAATAGCTCCTCTGGTATTTCTGTCTTCAGAAGTTGTTCTGATATTGTACAATTCGAGTCGGAAATTGCGGTTTTAGTGAACTCAATTTCTTCTATTTTTATTTCGAATCTGGAAGATAAAACACACTGTTAATTGAAAAAACAAAATTGTTACTAATGTATCGATGGGCTAGCTGCTATACCACGTATTACCTATGCTTTAACCAAGATGATATGTGATATTGCAGCTAGGCCATCGATATACTGGTTTTGTACCAAATTTTGGTGTATACATACTAGGGTGGACCTGAGTTACTCTTTACGATTTTTTTGCCACGCGGGCTTTGTTTATGCAAAAAAATAATAAATTTTACCAAAGATGAAATTAAATAAATTTATGTAAAAAGCTAGGCTTTATAAAAAATGCAATAATATTAAAAAATATCTAAAAATAAAAAAAAATTAAATGTTAAAATTTTCAGTTCTTTTTTATTGAGGGAAAATTATATACACAATGTAAACTCGATTGGATATTGTGACTTATGTAAAATGCTTAAGGACCTCCACGAATTCAGAAAAAATAAAGCATTAGCGCTATTTTTATTTTGCTTATTTTGCTCTTTTTCTCAGATTTTGCAGATATGCGCTTATTTTGCCATATTCCTGCTTATTTTAACTTTTTTTACGGATTTTTTGGGATGTTTATACCCGTTTTTAGGTTTTCTTTTGTTATATTTTGTCGCTTTATTTCACAGTATTAAAATGAAAATATTTAAGTTTAACATTCACTTCTTAGCCATACTACATTAATACATTGTTTCACTAATACATATTAACTTAATTCTTTTTTTGTTCAATTTGTTCAACTACGTTTAAATATAGAGGCAATTTGGACTAAGAAGAATGTGTCACGTGGTTAGATCTGTGCCGAAAAATGCAAGCACATATGCACGCGTGCAACTAGGTGGAAAACCACATACTTCTTAGTTCAATTAAGTCCCTCAGAAGCAAACAGTGTTAAGTTACATTGAAATCTTATGTACTTAAACAGTATACCTCCGAGGTGCTAAATATATCTTTATCTGCGTATAATAAGCGAATACATTTCTTTTAAATAAAATATAAAGCGTTTACATATTGTGTATAGTTTATGTCTATTGTTAAGTATCAATTTCCTCAGTTATACCAATGATTTGTATGATGTGTATGTGGTATAAATACATATATACAAACATAATACAAGGTATATTGTATTCTTATGCTTTTGTGTGTGCTTTTTTTCTCATTCTTCGTGCTTATTAGCGCTTATTTTCCAAAAATAAATGCTTATAACTACGCAGTCTAGTAATAACATGCGCAACTTTCAATCGGACTATCAATGTCCGCTTTGACAAACACGAACCAGATGGCGTTGTAAAAATGATTACCGAAAAGGCACTACTGAAGGACTTTTTTCGGTTAAATTTAAAAAGTTGGGCATATGTTGTAAACTCAGGCCAGTATCGAAAAACTAATGAAAAAATATTGTCCTGCACTAAAGCCTTTTGTCCATTTTAACGGATACCAACAAGAAGCGGCGTTGTAAAATGTCTCGTAAACTAAGATAGCACTGACAAATACGAAGATGCTATTCTAATAATCATAGCAAATATATAACTTATTTATCAATAGACATTTAAATATTTATTATTATTTGGAAGGATTAGACGAATTAGTAAACAATATTAAATATTTATGTTTTGGACACCGTTTCCGGTATTAATATTGAATCTTCTAAAAAAAATAATGATTCTGATGAAATATAATCTTCAACTTAAAGATTTAGAATATTTTTTGTTTGGCACATATTGTTTCTAATAAATTTTGTTGTTCTTGCACCATCATTCTTTGTAATAAGAAATGTCCGTACCGAAAAAATATAGTGCGACATTCTCTGGCGACAAATACCACAAATTGTTCCTTATTTCGCTACGTAACTTTTATCTTCATCTATTCTTTTATATTCGATAATGTTTTTTTAACAAATTTAAGTCAACTCGTGGCTTTATTGCAACCAAGTAATACGTCAAAACGTGTAATACGTCAAAAATATTAGATAACTTAGTTTCCGATCGCCCTTAGCTTCCGAAATATAGCACTTAGCACAAAGGTTTGGCTAAATACAGTAAGATATGTAAGCCGTGAATTTAATAAACAATATTACTGATACATATATATATATATATAAAATAAATTCTTTCTCCACATCCACCTTTCCTTGTTTATTAATTTACTGTGGCTGCAAAATTTGTAAATCAAATATCTCGAAAACAATGACCAGTTGTAAAAAAAATGTCTGTCTAATATATTAATAATAAAAATAATTGTACTATGTGAACTCCTTCCGAAAAAAAGGTTTTAGCCATAGACCTCGCATGCTGAAAGGAACCAGCCACATAAAAAATAGTACCAAGTAAGTACCACCAAGAAAGGAATATCATTAATTCTTTGTAGTCATCGGGTCATCCCTTGTATGGTTTTTTTTGATACACTTTATAACGCCTCCATTTTCTCTTCTACATTTAAAATATTCTGTCTACAGAATATCATCGCTGATGCCCGAGTAGTATTTTTTTTTACTTTATCGCAGTATGATAAAATATTGTAATCGTGCAAAAAAATTGAGATGTTAGCGGAAATATGTCCTTTTGGGACCCCTGAACATATTTGACCAAGGTACATAAAAATGTCTGTGTAGTCATCGGGTCATGTGGTGTGCGTGTGTGTGTGCCCGCTTTTGTGGCAACGATTCCGGAGAAACTACTAAAGCTATCGGGGCGAAACTTCATATTTAGAAGTTTCATGACCAAACTTAGAGCTGAGAAGCTTTTGGTTCAAAACGGTCCAAAGGAACTGGATTTTTACTCTTAGCAATTTTTAACGATTTTGCAAATGAGCCGCCATTTCTGTAATTTTGTCAAAATAGACGTTTCGACAATACCTACTGTCATTAGAATGAAAATATCTGTCAAATTCTGGCTAACTAGTTTTATTTTAATGCAGACACGAAAGATCTCGACCAAATAGAATCTCATGCAGGTAAACTATTAATTTTGTATACAGTATGATAAAGTCATGTGTCTGGCCACATCAGATTTTTTTAAATTGGAATTGTAATTTAGTTTGGCCCATTGATTTTGGCACTATTAATTCGAACACAGCACGTAAAACAACTTAGTAAATGTGTTGGCGACAAGGTAAATATAAAAGCTTCATTTTCATGTTTTGTTACGTACGATACGCTATTTAGACGGCGCGGGACGACAACGCGCCATTGTAAAATTCTAATGTCTGGAATAAATTGCTTAAATGTTTAAGTAAATCTTGTTAGACAACCAAAGGACGATACTTTTATACCATAATGATAACTTTCTTATTGAAAATGTTAAATTAGAGTTATGCTTCAAATAAAAAAAAATACTGAAATTTTCAAACTTCAAGTCGATCGTGGCACCCCTTCCCGTTATCAAAATAAGGTTATTTTTATTATGACTAAACAAATCTAGATGACAAAAAATTGATGGTCGAAAAATAAGGTTCGCCCTAATGTATACTGTAGGGAGCTGATATATAACTATTACCAACTTTTAAAGAAGAGGTTCCCAAACTGTACTCACAAAGGAGAGCTAAATATATTTATTCGAGATCGATCAATACATATTAACCGGTGCCCCACGGGGCTCAAAATCGGTGATAGGTAAAAGAAATAAAAAAATATTATACAACAAATTCTAATAAAAAAATAATCAATAAACTTTTGAGGGTAGATATCAGTAGCCAAGTGACTATTTTGGTCAACAATAAACAAATTTAAATATTGACCACTGGGGGGGGGCACTTGTACAAAGGACAACTCACACTAGGACTCATACCAGGACAACTCACACCAGGGCAACATACCACGACACGTCATACTAAGAGAACCCATACCAGGATAAAAATAAAATAAATTGTACATTGCTTAAGCCTTTTATAAAACGCCAACAGCTATTCAAACCCCCATTCGAATAAATTTAATTGAGCTACTGCCATCTAATATAAAAGTGATTTATCTTGAACGTAAACATAACATAACTACCAAAGTATGACCAAAGACTAGACATATAAGACTGGCTACTCCGCGCAAATCCTTTGATCTTTATGACCTGCTGCTCAAGGACCTTGAACCGTTGTCCCTTTAATTTGGTTTAGCTTTCGGGCGGGAAGTTTGAATGAGTTATTTTCAGTTTATTGTTTTGATATTCAAATGTCACTTATAATAATTGAAATAAGTGACGTACTCACTGGTCTAATGCTGTTCAAGTTCCAGACCGACTAACTACTTGAAAACACGAAAAGAAACATCGCAATCACTACCGATCAGATAACCAACAAATGTTAACGTCAAAACACGTGTTGTTTGAGGTTAGAGTTGCCGGTTGGGACAACAGCTGATTTTAAAACCCACGCGGTATTTTGTCGATTTCTACCGAGTACTCACGAATGGGCTTTAATCTGGTTTAGCTCTCTATCTCTCTTTCGAAACGTAGTTTCGTACCTTTTTCGGGTGGCCAGTCTTATATGTCTAGTCTTTGGTATGACGTTAGTGCACAAGAATAATATGAAACATGCGCACAGGAAACATGATAGGTAAAGGTAGATAATTATAAATATTGTTATAAAATAGTAAAGATCTTAAATTTAGATTTATACTAGCAAAATGCGTTGTTAGGGAATTGTTGTCCAGTCAACTGAAAGCAGCAAGAACTGGAGTACCACAAGGTTCCATCCTAGGACATAATTCTATACAATGTGCACCACTTTTTATCAAACAAAATTATTTTCCCAATTGAAAATGTCATACGGATTAAAAAGTTTCATTTGTTATTAAAGTCCGGCAAACGTATACGTTTGTGGTTTTTTAAATATAATTACACTATAAATAATCTTATAATAATTAGAATACAATTAATACAATGACACTATATCCTTGGCCTATATCGAGATGAGCATTTGATTGAATAAATAAAACATAAAATAAGAGTCAGAGTATATTAATTTACCTAATTAACATTGTATTACAATTATTGGATGATGTAATAAAGGCTCTTTTATTCTTTTTAGTTTACGCAGCCAGGCACGGCTTGTATGCATTTGTTACTGCAGCAGGGGTTTGGTGGACGTAGAGTTTGGCCAGACAATTTTTCATTTGAAAATTTCTGGCCTCGGCATGATCTGAACTCGAGACCTTATGAGCCGAAGACGCAAGAGCCTTCCCCCATATGTTGGTACGCCCCCAATGCAATAAAGGCTAATAATAATTGTTTGCAATGTTCTAAGTTGGGCTGCACCATTATTATCCTTGGCTATACAGTGTGTCTCATGGGACGTTGGATTGTATGGGTACTTTTGTTATTATTAGATATAGAAAGTCGGTTAAATGGGCAAAGTAGTGCATATTTATGTGCTCTTTCATAATCTGTTCAGAAAACAGTTGAATTCCAAATGGTTCCCAAGCTATTTTGAAAAAACAAAAAAATTTCATTTTTTAATTATGGTAATAACTTCTTTATTTGTGATTCCATTGAAAAAGCGTGACACTGTCATCGCTGCTTTCAATTCGATTGACAGAAGAACCCTCGGTAAGGTCACCAGAAGTATTACGGAATGCTGTGAAAAGTGCCTCCATGAAAATGGCGAGATTTGTGAAAACATTGTTTAGTTTGTTAAAATGTTGTTACTTTTTTATGTTGTGTAGTTAGTACAAATAAATACATTCCAAAATTTTACTGTCACTACACTATGGGCACATAAATACTGTATCACGTAAATGTATTTTTCATGGCACCATGCGATTTTCAGATACTAAAAAAAAATTTCAATTTTATCAGCTTATTGTGTTCTAAATATGGCATGTGCACCAAATTACTCAGAAAAAAATGCTGAATCCAAACATGTATAAAACCAATATGGCGTCCATAAGAAAAACAAAAGTTCCGACGGTTTCTCACGGATTCATTAGCCAAAAAAATTTTAAACTGACATCAATCAAATGGTAGACAAAAAAGGGCCTTTATAACGTCAAAACGCTTTTATGATGGGAGTCATTAAAAAATGACATTTTTTGGTTTTTTCAAAATAGCTTGGAAACCATTTGGAATTCAACTGTTTTCTGAACAGATTATGAAAGAGCACATAAATATGCACTACTTTGCCCATCTATCCGACTTTCCATCTCTAATAATTACAAAAGTACGCATACATCCAACGTCCCGTGAGATACACTGTATACATCAATAAGTGTGTACAAAGGGGTTATTGTTCAGGTTACATCAGTTTTTCACTAGATAAAACCGAAACAAAAAAAAATAAAAGACAACACCACGTTTATCAATTAATAGTAGACCAAATTTGACCATACCCCTGAAATAAATAAAGTAAATCTGCAAATTGGTTTTGCACATCACTCCGCTTATACGAACAAAGGTATTACGAAACTTAAGTTTGCGTCAAAGAACAATATCGGATGTTAAAACACAGATTTCCTGTTGTGTCAGTGGGATTTCGCGTGAGGCTATAAACTTGTAGTAACTGTTGCAACATCGGTTGAGCAGAAAATTTCCTGCGTCAAAATGAAGAATGTTCTCCGCAAGATCTAGATGTTGCCGTTATACGTCATGAAGCGGAATGGAATTTTATAGTATCTATACAAAATAATTGTTGTAATGCTAGAGCACAGATATTGGCCGAACATTTTCTCACATTATACAATAAATAAATTTTCTGTTATAAGTTCTTGTGGTCTTATTTTTTAAAGTGTGGAAATGAAAATATTATGTTAGGTTCTCCGGTAAGTAATTGGTAAACAAGATTTAACCTTGCATTGATAGATCCACCCTAAGTAAAATAAATCATTATTTTACTGTAACCTAATTCGCTCCCTGGTATGGCATACTTGTGTAGGTACACACATGGTGCGTACTTACTGTTGTTCAGTTGTTTCGTATTTAATTGCATGCTGGTCAAGCACGTCCTGACTTTGCACTTCCTCATTGCAGCCTTCAGATTGGATGGTGCCTACACAAAAATGGAAACGTGCTAGTTGTAATATAAAATATAGAATAGCGGTACAACAAAGAGCTTACTTGCATCTGCACCCAACATGAATGCCGAATTCTCCACACCCTTGCAATGGGTGTGGTAATCTATCAAAAACTTCTCTTCCATCTGAAAAACAAAACAGTTTCAAATTATTGTAATAAGCATCACCATGAAACAATTATAAAAATATTCAATTCCAATTAGTACATTTTTTTAGAAAAATTGCTACTTCTTAAGAAAAATAACACTGTGTAACCAGTTGGCGTAGTCTATAATTATTTACTTTATCTAAACAATCGTACAATTTGTGATAGGTCTAACTTTTACTCTCGGTAAACTTCTAGAGAGAGATTACATACATAAGCATGATGATCCATATTTTAGTAGGCACTTTATTTGAACGCATGATGGTCCAATTGACACCAGGTGTGCAACAAATTGAACAAAAGTTAAAATAATAAGGCACAATTATTAGCGTATTGAGTACCAAGCCTTCTCTCGCCCTGGGGCGAGAGAAGAGTTGCAACATTTTCTACCCCTCAACATTATCGTAATAAAAGTACCCATTGCTAAAGACAAATATCTGACAGTTTGGTTTGTGACAAGCAGTGACAAGTGAATAACGTTGACACTTCAATAGCAAACTTAAACTACAGCAAAACTTGTGATTGTATTGGAAAGATGGTACAGCCATCACCTGGTGGTTATATTGTGTAAACTACTTTTGCGGCTACGCAGGAAACTTGTTCACCACATACGTAGTGTGCCATTAGTATCTTTTGTATATACACAGAGTGCATGGAGTGCAGTAGTGTTGGACAAAACAATGTTTGTTCTATGTCAAAACAGTGTATAACCATTAAATGGTTTGAGTATACCTAAAATCCCCATTACTGCATCTATGTGTAACTCAACTCTGATTGTCCAATTGAAATAACAAATACAGTTAAAAGGTAAAATTAATAGGTGCAATTAAACTTTCTAGGTCAAATGTCAAAGCCGTTTCGTATGTAGGCAGAATTTGGGCAGAAAACTATATTAGCCCTGGGATATAATCAAATTCTGATATTTACCAATAACGCTTCAACTAAAAAACAGCTTCCAAACACCAAACTTAATACGATACTCTAT
The DNA here is from genome assembly GCA_963966075.1 of Aphodius sticticus. Classification (NCBI taxonomy): domain Eukaryota; kingdom Metazoa; phylum Arthropoda; class Insecta; order Coleoptera; family Scarabaeidae; genus Aphodius; species Aphodius sticticus. The sequence goes on along the minus strand of OZ014510.1, from coordinate 33,871,922 downwards.
TTTATTTGATGACAAGTGACCACAAAACACCAAAAAGAAGCCCACCGACCTAACATGAAGTTTGATCAAAATCGGTGAACAGAGGCACCAACCCAAACTTTACAATATAAATAAATAAACAAAGGCCACTGCCACACAAAAGAATTTCAACAAGTGATCTATTTACAACAATTTATTTTATATACCTTGATTATCATTTGTGCATTATCTGCTGTGTCTAAACTAAAATCATATATTCAAAAATCAATTGGTCTAAGAATCTAGGGAATATTGGTGCTACACACCAGGGATTTAAATGTTACTCATCAGGCAACACTTGTTACCTAGCTGTCATGTCATAATGCTCAAATGCTGTCATAAAGCCAAAGCGATATTTTGGAAAGAACGGTGAAGTTGCGTTCTTTACATTAAATTTTCTCTCAAATTATATGAACTTGTAAAAATCGATGGAAAAAATCTGAAAATAATGTCTTCATGTGTGCTATAATTTTAAGCCCTATGCTTTTATGTAATCAAACAGCAAACCCACAGACTTCATACTGCAATGGGAGCAAACAAACGGCTGTCATTTTGCTAAACAACTCGTACTACAACCTGACTATAATAGCTAAGCAATACCGTCCAGAAGCAAACTGTGCCTAGCGGACAGCCAACTACGAAAGCTTATGGATAAGATGAGAAATTCCGACACACACCTGGGCAACGCACTCTGCGAGTGCCCTGCTATTTCATCAACTAGAAAAGCCGTACTGGATGAACCATGGCTTACTTTTACCAACATAAGGGAAACACCACTGAGCAGTATTGCTAGTATTGCCTTCCCATTTAAAACAATAGGCTAGGAGCACAGAATTGAATACAAACTAGAATGTGCAAAGGGCTGCGCGGCTGGATGAGGTATGGGCGCAGCCATGTTGGTGCATTGTTGTGTTTACGGCTACGACTCAGTAGCGGCGCGTTCGTGCCATGGGCGTGTATCACATGTAGGGGCATAACAAAATTAAAGAAATAAATAGGAAGTGAGGAAGTCAAACATTATATTATTGTACTAACGCATTAAATGTTAGTTGATTGACTTGATTATTTTTGTTTTCATTCGTATTGGAGCAAGTAATGCAACGCATGATGTACCTAAATTAGGACACCGTACTTTCCGATCGGACTGAATAAGTCACCGCTCTTCCAAAACACCACCGATAGCAAAACAACAACACTCTATCTCTCTTGCGCTCCCCACAATATGTCAACAAAGACAAGCGTCTCTCTCGCACCGGCTACATTAGGTGGGGGTCCACTGTGAATCCACAAAATTGTATGCGCAGTAGGTTCCTACACGTTCTTGTAGTTATATGATTTCTGTAGCTGGGAGATAGAATAACTAACTATATAATGATTGTATAGGGTCATTATAAATGATTGTAGTCAAAGTAAGCCATGGTATCAAATGTAAAGATTTCTGGTTGCCGCTCTATTTGAATGGAATACCACTGTTGTACGCACAAAAGTTAAAGTGGTTGCATAACCTACTTCAAGTTTGACAGTTGTTTGTGTATAGCGGCAAAAATTTATTAACATGGGCATGGCCTACTTCGACTACAATCACTTATAATGTCCCCGTATTGCCAAAAGTCGCGCAAGCGCCCCCCCCTTGGGGTCTAAGGGCGGTCGCCCATATAGCTGGTGTGGCGGAAGTGTGATAGTGACATGGCAGTGATATGGTGCATTGGCCAATGTAAAGAAATGCATGAACGCCCACCAAGGTGATGCGGCAGTGTTATGTAACTGCCGTGGTACTGGATCGGATTCCACTCGTCTCTCAACGTTTAATCTCGAGTGGCAAGCGCGCCAAGCTTGCTGTCGGCTGTGTTATACTAAAAAAAACAATAATTGAATATATGTATTACATTAGTAATTGTTTTTTTTATAACGATCCTATCACCATACATTTTCAACAATTAAGTATTGACTACTACAATAACTGTCAAACAAATATTTTCTTTCTATACCTAACTAGCAAATTAACTAAAAAACCTAAACTTAAAAGGCATAAAATATTATTTATGTACATTTCGAACGACATAATATCTAATGAATGTTTGTTCATATTTAGGAAATTGGTGATAATTCATACCAGTATCAGAATTTGCGCCATCTAGCGGACGTACCGCGCACTCTTATAATATTACAGTTTACATACATATCTGACTAACCGATTAGTAAGTATTTCGAACTGTACGATTTTTTTTTTTCGCAGTGTGATATAGGAATAATGTGGGAATAATGTGTAATGCAAGATTTAATTTTATGTTTGTTCTTCATATGTGTGAAATTAGTATGAGCTGCATGCGAAACAATTCCATCTAGCGGACTATCATGATATTACAGAATGAGACACTGACGCAGTGAACGAACAAGCGCTGCCTGCCGGCGCGCCGCCTAAGTGGGCGTTGAACCACGCACTCGTCATTTCACAATCTAGCCACACTTATACCTCCCCAATATCACTTGCCACTGCCACAACCACGCTTCCGCCATACCACCTATATGGGCGACCTGCCTAAGAGCAGTGACTGGATCCATTTATTACAAATCAGTGGCAGAGCTACATATTCAGCGCACTGGAGCAAGTAAAATATGTGCACCCCTTGTTTTTGGAAGAGGTCTGGCATTTTTTTGAACATTTAGTTTAGTGTGTCCTAGTTTCAATCTGATTTTTCAATTCCAGATTAAACAAAAAACTGAGTTTATATATTATACGAAGTCCTTGGGATAATCGGTTTAAGGCTTTTATGACGAGAGTAACCAATTAGTCGAGATCTAAAACATTAAACCCTTCAGATGAAAAAAGTATTTTCTATAAATACCGGCTATGTACTTTATGGAATTTTTCTAAAACTAGTATCTTTCACTAGCGTAGATTTACGAAGATAGTTACACTAGCACATAAACCTTCTGAAGGACATATCTCGGAAATGAACAAATTTTAATTGTACGGTATTGTTCTTATTTTTAAATATGATGCTCAGTCATGTTTCCTAATACTTGGGGCGAGGAATGGATTACCCAGCATATAAATACGTTGTTACTCTTCCGCGCTTTTGACATATTATCAGACGTAACTCGTACTTAAACGATGTACAGACATTTTATGTAGAGAATTAAAAGATCTAGAAGTTTCCTAAGAACATCCAATGTTGTCCGATCAATAGAAAGCAAGATATTGGAAAAATTAAATTCGGGCATCTTTCACAGTGAATAACTCGCAACCCAGACACGATATCGATGGGGACTTTGTAATGCCCAATCAAAGGCGTATTTAAAAATCCCGCTGGGTTTGAAATTTCCGAAGTGTATAGCTTTATGTGTTTAATTTCACTGGGCAAGCTTGTATTTAGTACTTGTGGAGGATATTTTGAGTGTACTGTAATGTAAATCATCAAATTTTATTGTCTATAACTTCATTTTCCACGTTCCACTGCATTTCCTCTTGTTTATTAGTTTAGCGGTCACAAAACTTAAAGTCAAATTTCTCAAAAACAAAGGCCAAAGGGAAAGAATTATTTCATATTTCTGACTTTTTGATAGTCACGTATTTTCGCCTTGAGTTATGAATTGTCGTGTATTACTTATCTGATTTTTTTACAAATAGAAAACATTGGTTTACCAATTGCCATGAAACAATTTTCCCTCGTCAAATGCAAAGCCTGCTGACATACAACAATAAAAATCAAGGCACCATTTTAGGGATATTTTTATTCCTAGATATTTATACCAATAAATTTTTGTAATTAATCAGAAAATTTCTGAAAATTCTAATGTAGTTACAACAGCAATATGTAAACGCAATAAAATAAATTTTTTTATTAAATTAACTTACAACCTTGACAACTTTTTCATAGTTTAGGTGCCACAGTACGTTTTTCTAACCCATTGAAATGATGTTTACGGACATTTTTTCAAGTTTCTTAAAGAGAAATTATATTTTCGGGTTGGTTTTGTTTTGCTTTTTAATTTTTATCAAAACTATTTGGAACTAATTGTTTTAGGCAATTGAAACCACTAAAATCTTGACATTGGCAATGTTTTCTTTTGAAATTAGTAGAACATTGTTTCATATTAACAAAAAAAATTTGAAACCCACTTACTTTTAAAACTTTAACTTAATGAATAAAAACACACAAATTTAGCAAAATGATAGTTTTTCAAAGTCATACTTATAGTTTTATTTAGAAAATCTGACCAAATCAAATTTTATACGCAAATGTTTAGTTTTTTAAGTTCTTAATTTGCTCTTCCATTTTGCGCCCCCTGTAACTTCTGCGCCTCCAACTGCTCCCCGGTAGCTGCGCCACTGTTACAAACGCATATACCAAGGTATTCGACATACGTGACATGGATGTGACAGTGAGAAGCGTCATGTAGTACGTTGAAAGATACATAAGTGATATTTAATAAATTTATGCATGCATTCACTTTAAGAGCAGAGAGTGTGAAGTAATGGCTATCGCAAAATATGTTACTTGGTCTATGTCCAGATCAACAAATAAAACGTAAAATAAGAATCAGGCAAAATTTATTTTCTAAGTAGGTACTTAATCAGCTTTGTATTATAAAGATTGAATGGTGCAACAAAGGCAACAAATGTGTATATATGTCGTAAGCAAATAGTTATTTCTGGCAAAAGGCTTTTGCCCAGGAAAAACCTGTTTGCCTGGTCAAATAGATATGGAGTCTCCATTGGTATGTTTAAAGCTATTTGCCTAGGCAAATATATTTGCCAAAACCGATGTTAGGCAAATAGAATTTTGTTTTCAATCGCATTTGTAATAAAATTATGTGAGGTTATGTACAATCCGTGCATGTTTGTTTTCAAATACGTCTCAACTAAAATTTAATTGTTGATTACTGTAAGGTAATATCATATTCTAATCGAAGATTTTATAGGTTAGGAATGCTTAGTTATCCTTTTACAAGGAAACAAAGTCCTGCTCGCCTGGAAAAGAGTAAATTTCTGAAATCTTATCAACTAGGTGGTTTGACGTATTGAAGCAGATGATATCACCTAACTTCTTATTTTGCATACGGAAAACCATTCATAACCAACTCAGTGAACATTTGGTGTATTGAAGCTTTTTGCAGGTCTTCGCGTAATGGTTCACTGATATAGCTTCGGCGGTCACTGTAATGTTCCAAACACAGTAGCCGACCCACATACCTATAATTGTGTGAAGGACCGGAGATTAAAGTGATATCATCTGCATCGATACGTCAAATCGCCCAGTTGATACGAATTCAGAAATTTACTGTTTTCCAGTCTAGCATGACTTTGTTAGCTTGTAAAAGAGAAACTATACATTCCTAACCTATACATCTTATCACATAAAATCAGGCATAACAGGCTGATTAGAAAAACATACACACGTGGATTAGATTACAAACATGCATTACAAAAACGATTGAAATCAAAATGCTATTTGCCTAACATCAGTTTTGGCAAATACATTTGCCTAGGAAAATAGCTTTCAAAATATCAATGAAGACTCCATATCTATTTGACCAGGCGAATGGCTTTTGCACACCACAGCCGTACATTGGAGGTTATGTTCTCTTTTATCGCTTTTAGGTCCAGGTTACTACAGTTTCTCACCAGATGGCAGTAGTAATCAATTCAATTCTTTAGATTAGCATTCCAAGTCTTTAGATTTGTATAAAGTCTAAGCAATGTCCATTGTCTTTTTTTTAATGTTCATCCTTAATGTTGTCCTTCGGTATAAGTTGTCCCGTTATTTTAAGTACAGTTTACAACAACTTTTCACCAGACGGCGGTAGTAATCAATTCAATTCTTTTGAATAAGTCTTTGGATTTGTATAAAGTGCATATTTTTGTTTAACTTTTATCCTGGTATAGGTTGGGCCCTTGGTATTTCTTGCCCTGGTACGAGTTGTCATGGTATGAGTTGTCCGGGTATAAGGTGCACCCGACCCAGAAAATACACCTTTTGAAAATCATCAATTTTACTTTTTTATAGATACGCCACTTTAGCTTTAAAGGACAGTAAAGACGTTTTCTATAACACATTTCTATGAGTGTGCAATGCAGTTTGCATATGTCTTGTAAGTCTATATCGTTCTGAAGTAGAATAATCACACATTGTGCATTTAAATTTTTGTCCTGTATGCTTTCTCATATGCTTTGTAAGTAAATAACGTTCTGTACTACAATAGTCACAGTCGGTGCATTTGAATGGCTTCTCTCCGGAATGAGTTCGCATATGCCGTGTAATACTGCAACGCATTGTACAATCATAGTCACAAATGGTGCATTTAAATCGTTTCACACCTGTGTGCTTGAACATATGGAGTTTAAGGCTATAACCGTTTGTAGCAGAATAGTCACATTGGCTGCACTTAAATGGTTTCTCTTCAGTATGTATTCTCATATGCCGATCATATGTCGATTTATATGGACAAGCATAGTCACAGACATTGCATTTAAATGGTTGCTCTCCAGTATGATTTTGCATATGAGTTTTAAGACAAGTCCTATTTGCACTAGCATAGTCACATATTGTGCATTTAAATGGTTTTTCTCCTGTATGTTTTCGAATATGAGTTCTAAGATGAGAACTATCTGCACTAGAATAGTCACACATAATGCATTTAAATGGTTTCTCTCCAGTGTGCTTGCTCATATGCACTTTAATATTATAAGCGTTTGTAGCAGAAAATTCACATTCGGTACATTTAAATGGTTTTTCTCCTGTGTGCCTTCTCATATGCCGTGTCAGTTTATGACTTTCTGCGCAAGTATAGTCACACATTATGCATTTAAATCGTTTGTCTCCTGTATGCGTTCTCATATGTTTAGCAAGACAAGAATTTCGTACACTAGCATAGTCACAGAGTTTACATTTAAATGGTTTCAATCCTGTATGTCTTCTCATGTGCATAGTAAGATCATAACGAACTGTACTAGAATAGTCACAAAAGGTGCATTTAACTGGTACCTTTTTATTTTGACCATGCTGTTTCTCTTTCTTATGTACTTTCATATGGTCTTTGAGTTCACTTAATTGTACAGCTTTGTAGTCGCATTTGCTGCACTTGTATAGTTCTTCCGATGTTTCTTGCTTCTGATGCTTGACAGATTGTCCAGATTCCGAGTACGTGGCACCAGAAATAGTAGTTTCGGTGCACTCGATTTCTTCGAATTTGATGTCACATCTAGAAAATAATAAATACAGTGAGCAGCAGTCAAAATTGTACGCCTCAAGCAAACATGCCATAGGCAGAGAGCCCGCGACAAAACTCTAGCATCACAAAAGATCACCACAAGAAATATGATGTAAACAAATATACAGGAAAGAAATGAGTATGTTAACGCGGATTAGTTGTAAAACGGGGTAATAACAACCGTCAGTTCTCATTGCCTACTGCTTTTGGATATTTACAGTTGACATCTCACGTCCACTACAGTTTCAGTAGATCTTCAGTAATTTGGTGCGCGGTTACGTAATTTTGGTTTTGCGCGTTGTTGTGTTGTTGGAAATGATGAATTTGGACGTATGTACGTACTGTATATAACAAAGCACTGGTTCACTGAGGACAAAATGGAATGGTTATATCTGGTTAACTATAGGATACAGCCTTCTGTACAACGGTTTACAAAAATACAGGTGTTATGATAGTTACAAAAACTACAACAAAAACAACACCACTTCAACTTAGACTTCGGGTTTGGTGACCATTCTTCCGGCTACGGGTTTTCAGTTAAACTCTCCGTGTTAACTAAAGGTAATATAAAGGTAATGCAGGAGTCCGATTTTTTTTTGTAGCCTATGATACCTCGGAGGAACTTTTCAAATGTGCTACTAGTATGACCTCGCCTGTGATTAGCTGGATCCCTGACGGTTTTACACCGGGCAAATTTACGCTATCGCGCGCACTTTGAAATCCCGTTAGGTTAGGTACCAGGTAAACAAACCATAAACAAACGTGGGTACCTGTTTTCCATTGTTTTATGTGTTATTCGCGACTTCGGTTCAATTTTATCAGCACCTCGTACCAGAACTAAATATGGATTCTGTGCCAAGTACAAGTTCAGTGCAAGTTCCGCCCCCGAAGAGGCGTAAAATGTTAGAAATGGGTCACTTAACCTTAGCTGAAAAGCAAGGTATTTTCAATCTGTACAAACAGATTGTAACTAACGAAACCCGAGCGAAAAAACTCGTTGAAATCGCTAAAATTGTGGATACAATGGGTAAGTCAATTAATTTACAATTATATTGCAATACCTAAACCTTTTTGGTTTCATCACAGGTTTCATTAAACTTTGGAAGCGTTATATATATATATATATATATATATATATATATATATATATATATATATATATATATATATATATATATATATATATATATATATATATATATATATATATATATATATATATATATATATATATATATTAAAGTTCAGAGTACGTATCGACCGTGGCTTCGTTGAGTGGAAACGCAAGTCAATAATATGGGAAATTCGGTCAGAAAGGCTATTTAAAGGAAACTCCTTTTATCTCAGTTCGAATTTTCGCTTTAATTTAAAGCTTCTTCAGGAACAAGCTAGATATAATAAAACACAGGCCTAGTCAACAAATAAATGGTCAATTAAAAGAGAAACTTTTACTTACAATTAGAGTTAGTGAAAAGTTCGCACGGAGAAATGCATCATCGGACAAACCATGCCAAAACACAACCACAACAGAGCACAAACGGAAACGACGGTAACATTATAACATTTATAAACAAACTCTTGAGGCGACACACTGTCTCCTACTTGCAGACAACTGGTTGTGAGAACCAAAAGATACAAGGTGACATGAATCAGGTTTCAGCGCCAGAGCTGCCAACACCAACCGTTTTTCGTTAATTACCAGATTTATTGAAAATTAAAAAGGAATAAATATTACTGACTTGACATGTATCCGACTTGAAATTTAAGCTATTTTTACTATTACATTGAATATAAAACATCTCCAAGAAAAGCCTACACCTATAATTACTTTCAACCGCAAAAATTTCGGCATCGCCCCACCTCATACTATGATCGCAATCAATGGCATGTTGAGCTACCGCACAGTTCTTTTTGTGTAATTTAGTGTCACTTTTATGTAACGCTAGACGCGATTTAAGCCATTGACTTGTCTGACCATAGTACTTCTTGGGGCAATCACCGCACGGTATACAATAAACTACATTTGACCTCAAAAGTTGTGCGGTTTTATCTTTTATGTTGGAGAACAAATTGTTGAGTCTTTTTATTACTCACTACTATCCGAAACTCATCATTCTTGAACAGGTTAACCAATTTAGTAGATATAGTGTTGATTAAAGGAAGTTTCTTATAACTGACAAAGGCAACACCTGGCAACACCACAGCCGTCATCTGTCGCGTGATCAGGTAAAGGACTGCTAAAAATCAATTTCTGAACCAATGTCTTAGGGCGGTCGCCCATATAGCTGGTGTGGCGGAAGTGTGATAGTGACATGGCAGTGATATGGTGCATTGGCCAATGTAAACAAATGCATGAACGCCCACCAAGGTGATGCGGCAGTGTTATGTAACTGCCGTGGTACTGGATCGGATTCCACTCGTCTCTCAACGTTTAATCTCGAGTGGCAAGCGCGCCAAGCGCTTCTCGCCCGTCGCCGCTTCTGTCAATAACCGCAAGCTCAGCTTCGTGTGCTCTTTCGGATTGTTTCCTATTTTTGTTTTGTTTAATGTTTATTGCGTTATGTAAAAATCGCTTTGTGATGAGTAACATATAAATGCAAGAAATAACGTATGTGATAAACGACAGAAATATTTTCATAGGTGAGGAAATATTAAAATCATAACCTATACCTATCTGATGACTTCTATTTTTCAGATTCCATACAAGCCACCCGAATATATTAAATATATGGAATAATAAGAAGCAAAGGGTAGCAAACATTGGAGCTTTCTAAATATGCAAATTGTGTGGTGCGTTCTCATGCTATACAACGATTATGACAATTACACTACGTTCAATAGGTTGGCTATTGAACATAGCTGCACCTGCATCCAGTGTTTTTTAATTTCTACATATACAACAAAAACGCAAAAGACATCCCAAAAATCACTTTGGTCTCTAAATCTCGATCTCAGCTCTTGCGTTGATAGGTCCAAGCCTGCCGTAAGTAATTATTTTCTTAACCTAAATTATTTCAAGGGTAGATTTCACGAAGCAATGACAACATTGTTTTATTTTCAGATAATTCAATCCTACAAACCTCATCAATAAAATTTGAAACGGACCCTGTAGAGACAGAGACTGTTCTAACTAAAGGGAAAGATATAACGCTCCAATAAAAAGTTTGCTGCAGAAGATACCAACGTTAAAGTGATTACTCGTTAAGTTGAAGAAGCAATTGTGTGCCACATATTGAATATCTTTTACTGTTTCTTCTAAAATGCACAATTAACAAGATTAAGGTAAATGGGTTCTAGCAGAAACCACTACAGTAATTTATTAAAAACTCCTAGAAAAGTGTATATAAAAGTTTAAACATTTTTCTCAAAGGAAAACCTACTGTTACAATAGTCTTCCACAGGTGGGAGGTGTTCAGTCAAATAAGAATTTACATACTTATTTTTCATTAAAGAAAGTATATTTTTGTTAAAATTAATAATGTTTGTAATTATTTATATTTGTACCGGTAAATTTACCAATATCAGTTTATACTAAAAAAAACAATAATTGAATATATGTATTACATTAGTAATTGTTTTTTTTTATAACGATCCTATCACCATACATTTTCAACAATTAAGTATTGACTACTACAATAACTGTCAAACAAATATTTTCTTTCTATACCTAACTAGCAAATTAACTAAAAAACCTAAACTTAAAAGGCATAAAATATTATTTATGTACATTTCGAACGACATAATATCTAATGAATGTTTGTTCATATTTAGGAAATTGGTGATAATTCATACCAGTATCAGAATTTGCGCCATCTAGCGGACGTACCGCGCACTCTTATAATATTACAGTTTACATACATATCTGACTAACCGATTAGTAAGTATTTCGAACTGTACGATTTTTTTATTTCGCAGTGTGATATAGGAATAATGTGGGAATAATGTGTAATGCAAGATTTAATTTTATGTTTGTTCTTCATATGTGTGAAATTAGTATGAGCTGCATGCGAAACAATTCCATCTAGCGGACTATCATGATATTACAGAATGAGACACTGACGCAGTGAACGAACAAGCGCTGCCTGCCGGCGCGCCACCTAAGTGGGCGTTGAACCACGCACTCGTCATTTCACAATCTAGCCACACTTATACCTCCCCAATATCACTTGCCACTGCCACAACCACGCTTCCGCCATACCACCTATATGGGCGACCTGCCTTAGGATACCCATTATTGATGAACGTCTCACTCAACTCACGCAAATTACTGTCAACGAAAGAAAGATCACTAATCCGCACCACACTGCTTCTCATAGCTAACACAGTATTTATTTTTTGATTTATGGAATGACTGGAATAGTATTTGATGTATCTACCAGAGGCCGTAGGTTTCTTGTACCAGTCCAGGACAATCCTATTAGATGTCGGGTCACGTGTGACCTTCGTATCCAAAAACGGTACCCCATAGTTAGTTTCTTCCTCCACCGTAAATTGTAGATGAGGATTAAAATTATTAAAGGTATTTAAAATCTCCTGCACCTTGTCAGCAGGGACGGCACAGATAATGTCATCTACGTACTTAAAAAGGAATGGGAGGCTAAAGGACAGTCTCCTACAAACAGATATTTGGCACACCGATGGGCTCCCCATTGAGTCCAATATTGGCTCAGTTGGTCATGGACAGCCTATTAGAGAGTTGTATTAGGAGACTGTCCACCGAATGTGTTGATGGATTCGGTGCATTGGCTGCGGTTTTAAACACCGCCTATAACTACGCCTCGCCTACTGCTATTTTTAGATTAGACTGTTCACAAGTTATGACCGTAGCGTAGGTAGGTATATTGAATCGGGAGAACAGAGTTCTCGCATTTCTCATTTATACGCACGGTTTACAAATTTAACACAGGATAAAAGTCATATACTGTATTATATTATACTTAGTGTAGTTATACCTGCTAGGTGTTAGGTACATTTGTTTAATAATGGGTAGAAGTCGTAGCAAAATACCTAAACATCCGCATCTGCCCTCTAGACGAATTAGTAAAAGACGACTACGTACCATCTAAGTTCAAATATATGTATAGATAATCTAAAAGAACAATATTGTAATTATTTAATTACAAATGAGACAAAGAGACCAGAACAGGACTCAAATGAACATTTTATTTAAAATGTCGGTTTTGTGGACAGGAAGAGACAATTAGCAGTGACGAACTTGGGTCGGCACTAATGGATATTAGTTCAGCGACTGTATTGGGCAGTATTACAGCGGGAATTGGATATAGCCAATGCCAGAATTTGTTTTCATTCATGAATCTTGCATTCATGGCACCCAAAACGTTTATAAAATATATCGAACTTGTAGGTGACAAAATATTTGGGATTTATATAAATGGTTTGGGGAACTTTGGACTATGTACTATGATTTTGAATAATGTAGATGCTCAATACTCTAACGTGTTTTTTTTATTGATGAACTTCTGGCTACATGTTTCGATCAACGATCGTCATCAGGCCAAGCTACAAAAGATAACAAAAGAAAAGTATTTAACATCACTTAAATAATCATTCACATAACAATTATAAAACAATAAAATCTTTACCGTCAGTTTCGGCTGGTAAATAGTCATATAAAATTTTGAGGTTATGTCTATTGTCATTCACACTTCTTACAACGTACACATCTAAAAATACAGAAAAACATTGCTTAACATAACATATGTCGGACACTCAGCAACAAAAGCTTACATATAACAGTAGTTTCACTAATTTAACAACTACTTTGCTTATCACTGTAGTAACAAATCAAGCATGCGAAAAACGTAACTCGAAAAAGAATCATCTATTATGTTGTGCCGCTTGCGGGAGATGGCGTATGGCGGGAATTTTAAAAAGTTTCGAGAATATTCGGTAAGGGTTAAGTTCTATGATATCATTCATTAGCAGGCCTGGTGTCCTTACATGATGTCTCATGATCTCCATTTCCTCAAGAAGGTGCATCTTTTTAGATTTCTGAACTTGGTGGAGCAATTGGACATTATCATTTATTATTTTATGTTTAGATTCCAAGATGTGTTTGTATACACTTGAGTCTTTGCAAGAGAGATGTTCTTTTAAACGTGTTCCAAGGTTTCGTCCTGTCTGTCCTATATAAAATCTATCACAGTCGCCACAATTTATCTTATATATCCCACTCTTTGTCATGATATTAGGCTTTTCTTTATTGTTAATCAGATGGTTCCCCAATTTGTTGTTGTTTCGAAAAGAGGTAGATATATTATACTTAGACAGTGTACTTTGTATTTTCTGGGTTAAAATTCCCTGGTAATTAAGAGCAATAAACTGGTTTTTCACACCAACATTTGGGTATACCATCTTCATTATGTTGTTGTGATGAATGTTGTTATATATACGTTGCATATTCTGCAATGTATAACCATTGCTGTGGCCTATTTTTAAAATATTCTTTATTTCTTTGTCATATTTATTTTTATCTAGAGGAATCTTTGTGGCTCTATCAAATAAATATCTAAAAGCAGCACGTTTGTGCGATGGTGGGTTATATGAATGGTATGGTATAATTATGTCAGTACTTGTCGGTTTTCTGTAAATATTGAATGTTAGTTTGCCCCGTTCAATGTCTCTAACTATTTCCAGGTCCAAAAATTGTAGTGTGTTGTTTTTCTCTTTCTCAAGGGTGAATGTTAAGTTGCCTAAGTTATTCAAAATATTGTGTAATCCCTGTATATGTGCATCCGTTCCCTTGAAAATAATGAATATATCGTCAACATATCTTCCATAGAAAATGATATGGTTGGTGATCATAGTGTATTTATCCGAAAAGAGTAGTTTTTCCATTTCATTAACATAAAAGTCAGCAATAAGTCCGGAGGTGGCTGATCCCATCGGCACACCATCCTTCATATGGTAATATTTATTTCCAAAGTAGAAAAAATTTTGTTTAGTTATCAAACGGAGTAGTTCAGTTAAATTACAGACATCAAAAAAGTCAAGTTGTTCATGTTTATGTAAATTGTCCAGCATATAGTTATTCATTATTTTTATTGTCTCATCAACAGGAATATTTGTGTATAAATTTTTTATATCAAATGATATAAGTTTGTGTGCTTTATTGATGTGTATGTCTTTAATTTTTTCTATCAAAGATGTGGAATTCAGTATATTATAATTTGGTTTAAAATCAAATTCACGTTGAACAATCTTTTGAACACATCTTGCAAGTTTTCCCGTTGGGGTTATTTTCAAGGGAACGGATGCACATATACAGGGATTACACAATATTTTGAATAACTTAGGCAACTTAACATTCACCCTTGAGAAAGAGAAAAACAACACACTACAATTTTTGGACCTGGAAATAGTTAGAGACATTGAACGGGGCAAACTAACATTCAATATTTACAGAAAACCGACAAGTACTGACATAATTATACCATACCATTCATATAACCCACCATCGCACAAACGTGCTGCTTTTAGATATTTATTTGATAGAGCCACAAAGATTCCTCTAGATAAAAATAAATATGACAAAGAAATAAAGAATATTTTAAAAATAGGCCACAGCAATGGTTATACATTGCAGAATATGCAACGTATATATAACAACATTCATCACAACAACATAATGAAGATGGTATACCCAAATGTTGGTGTGAAAAACCAGTTTATTGCTCTTAATTACCAGGGAATTTTAACCCAGAAAATACAAAGTACACTGTCTAAGTATAATATATCTACCTCTTTTCGAAACAACAACAAATTGGGGAACCATCTGATTAACAATAAAGAAAAGCCTAATATCATGACAAAGAGTGGGATATATAAGATAAATTGTGGCGACTGTGATAGATTTTATATAGGACAGACAGGACGAAACCTTGGAACACGTTTAAAAGAACATCTCTCTTGCAAAGACTCAAGTGTATACAAACACATCTTGGAATCTAAACATAAAATAATAAATGATAATGTCCAATTGCTCCACCAAGTTCAGAAATCTAAAAAGATGCACCTTCTTGAGGAAATGGAGATCATGAGACATCATGTAAGGACACCAGGCCTGCTAATGAATGATATCATAGAACTTAACCCTTACCGAATATTCTCGAAACTTTTTAAAATTCCCGCCATACGCCATCTCCCGCAAGCGGCACAACATAATAGATGATTCTTTTTCGAGTTACGTTTTTCGCATGCTTGATTTGTTACTACAGTGATAAGCAAAGTAGTTGTTAAATTAGTGAAACTACTGTTATATGTAAGCTTTTGTTGCTGAGTGTCCGACATATGTTATGTTAAGCAATGTTTTTCTGTATTTTTAGATGTGTACGTTGTAAGAAGTGTGAATGACAATAGACATAACCTCAAAATTTTATATGACTATTTACCAGCCGAAACTGACGGTAAAGATTTTATTGTTTTATAATTGTTATGTGAATGATTATTTAAGTGATGTTAAATACTTTTCTTTTGTTATCTTTTGTAGCTTGGCCTGATGACGATCGTTGATCGAAACATGTAGCCAGAAGTTCATCAATAAAAAAACACGTTAGAGTATTGAGCATCTACATTATTCATAATACCCCCTTCTAACGTTATGGAGCATTTTATATCAATACTATGATTTTACTTTATCATACGTAGTATGTAAAGTATTGTAATCGTGTCAAACAAAATGTTTGAGGTTTTAGCGGAAATGTCTTTTTGGATCCCTTGAACATTTTTGACCCAGGTAAAAAAGAATTCTGTGTATGTGTGTGTTTTTTTTGTGGCGACGATTCCGGAGAAACTACTAAGGTATCGGGACGAAATTTCATATTTAGAAGTTTCATAACCAAACTTAGAGCTGAAAAGCTTTCTGTTGAAAAGGATCCAAAGGAACTGGAGGTTTAGTCTTATAGCATTTCTGAAAGATTTTGCAAATAAGCCGCCATTTCTGGAAATTTGTCGAAATAGTTAAATAATAAACTAAAGTAGAGGAAATTCTGAACAATTTATGACTATGGCATTTTTTGGTAAAATGAATAGTTTAGCTGCATGAGCAAATTCTATTTTATCGAGATCGCTGCATTAAAACTAGTTAGCCAGGATTTGTCAGATATTGGGATTCTAATGACAGTAGGTAGTGTCAAACGCTGATGTTTTGACAATACCTACTGTCAATATAATCAAAATATCCGTCTAGTTCCAGTAGTTTTATTTTAAGGCAGACATGGCCGATCTCGATCAAATAGAATCTCATGCAGCTAAACTATTAATTTTATATATGGTATGATAAAGTAATGTGCCTGGCCGCATCAGATTAAGTTTTTTTTATTTTTGTCTTCGTGTGTCACTGCTGTGCGTTCGTTCGATATCTAGCATGTTTGTAGATGTATTGGGTCCTCATTGCTCGATTTTAATTAATTCATTCGGTAATTTACATTAAATTTTGCTATATTTCGAACAACGTTGTATTCTTCCACAGGCAAACTGCAAATCACAAACAGAAAATAGACATAGTTCCACAGAATCAATTTAACTACATGATAAAATAATACGAAAACTCACAATTTGTATTACAATTAGACGGCAATGAGGAGACATCAATTACACAATTAAATAATGCGGGACAAACGAGCATCATCAACGAATCGTCGACACATTTATAAAACTTTTTGTGACACCACAAGCGTAAACAACACAGGTTGCCTGTGGAAGAATACAACGTTGTTCGAAATATAGCAAAATTTAATGTAAATTACCGAATATTTTTAATTTTTGATCGACATACATCGCAGCAATATACGGGGTCATTATAAATGATTGTAGTCGAAGTAGGCCATGATGTCAAATGTAAATATTTCTGGTTGCCGCTCTATTTAAATGGAATACCACTATTCTACACGCAAAAGTTAAATTGGTTGCATAACCTACTTCAAGTTTGACAGTTGTTTGGGTATAGCGGCAAAAATATATTAACATGTGCATGGCTTACTTCGACTATAATCATTTATAATGACCCTGTATATGTATATATATACAAAAATCGAAGAAGCAACCGTAGACACGTGTTTCGGACTATTGCCCGACAAATACGTTTCTCCTTTATATATATATATATACGTTATACATAAGTTTGTGTTGATGCGTTGTTGTGGGATACCCTGTAAGCATGAAAATATTTTCTGGCTGTAGAGCGAATGATTATCTATAACTTTTATATATGGAAGAAAAATAGATGCAACATGTTAATTTTAATTCTGCCTTTACTGATAGAAAACTGCCCGTTGTTAGATACAACCGGATTTTTTCCAGTAATTCCCAATAATGGGATTTATTTTGTTTCTTTACTAATTCTTCATATGGCATGATATTTGTTATATTCCTTAAAAACTGTAATGTAACAATTAAATTGTATCAATTAAATGTTTTGTCTACAACTGTTTTACATGAATACCGTTAACCACAGCATCCAATAATAAGTTTCTACATTTTATTTTATAGTAGTGCCAATTGCCAATCAATTTCTCAAAACTGTTTCCAAACTTACTCTGACAAAGATTATTGAGACTTAATATTCAAAATATCGAGATTAAAATATATGTTACAGATAGCAATAGACCAAAGAAGTAAATTGTTTCAAGAGCAGGCTGGTTGTTTTCGGAAACTGAAAATAGATAGCATGCATTTGTAATTCATAAACTATTTAGTCCAACCTACCATATTAATACAACGGCAGAGTATGAAATTATAGTTTTCTATGCTAACTAAATGTTTATAGTTTGATGGTCAATGTCTTGAAATTCTGAATGTTGCAATAAAATGTTCAAAAGCAGGACAAGATATCAAAATTTGTGAAAGTCCCAGCCAATTCGGGACAGTGTTCCCCATACTATAGAGGGGTAGTTTTATTGATGTATAACATTTAATGGTTTATATTATAAGTATTTGAAAGTTAATAACTAAGTACACCACCTATTTTAAATTAATTACTACTACATCTGGCTTTTAACAGTTTTCAATAGATTTCTTTTATTACGGAATGCGTATACAAACTCAAAAGGTTCCAATCGTGTCACATTTTGCGGTTTAGTTTTGTGTTGCACACACTACTTGAATCAACTCAGTCAATCAACAATACAGTCATACCTCATACATTCTAGATACGTTAATGGAAAGTTGGCTGTAAACCAAAAAGCAGTATAACAAATCATATATTGCCATATAAATAAACTCCATAGATTAGTTCCAATTGGTTTGGATTTTAAGTAATATTTCTTAGCTTAGATGGTGGTCCAAATTTATACCTTGAAAAAAAAAATGTTTTATTTGCTGGAGGGCAACGATCCTTTTCCGAAAAAAAAATTCTCCCAAAATTTGAGAAAAATCGGTTAACGTTAACACATGCCACCGAGCACTTCAAATTTCCCATTTAAAATACATTGGAAAAATGCATCTTTCTACTTTATCATACGCAGTATGTAAAGTATTGTAATCATGCCAAAAAAAAAATTTAGAGATTTTAGCGGAAATATGTCTTTTTGGGTCCCCTGAACATTTTTGACCAAGGTACAAAAAATGTCTGTGTGTGTGTGTGTGTGTGTATGTGTGTGTGTGTGTGTGTATGTGTGTGTGTATGTGTGTGTGTATGTGTGTGTGTGTGTGTACCCGTTTTTGTGGCGACGATTCTGGAGAAACTACTAAAGGTATCGGGACGAAACTTCATATTTAGAAGTTTCATAACCAAACTTAGAGCTGAAAAGCTTTCTGTTGAAAAGGGTCCAAAGGAACGGATGGTTTACTCATAGCATTTTTCGAAGATTTTGCAAATGAGCCGCTATTTGTGTAATGTCGTCAAAATAGTTAAATAATAAATTAAAGGAGAGGAAATTTTCTATAATTTATGTATATGACATTTTTTGGTAGAATTTATAGTTTAGCTGCATGAGCAAATTCTATTTCATCGATATCGGTTGTACTGCTTTAAAACTAGTGGCCAGGATATGTCAGATTTTTTTATTCTAATGACAGTAGCTAGTGTCAAACGCTAATGTTTTGAAAATACTACTGTCAATATAGGCTGCGTTCGGATATTGAACACTGTTAAACTTTTTACACCCAATAACACGTAAGTGTCATTTGGACGGTGTACCCGGTGTCAACGGAGTACAATATCCGAACGCATCTTTAATCGAGATATCTGTCTAGTTCTACTAGGTTTATTTTAATGCAGACATAGCCGATCTAGATCAAATAGAATCTCATGCAGCTAAACTATTAATTTTATATATAGTATGATAAAGTCATGTGCCTGGCCACATCAGATTTTTACTTTATCATACGCAGTATGTAAAGTATTGTAATCGTGCCAAAAAAAATTTTTGGGATTTTAGCGGAAATATGTCTTTTTGGGTCCCCTGAACATTTTTGACCAAGGTACAAAAAAATGTCTGTGTGTATGTGTGTGTGTATGTGTGTGTGTGTGTGTGTGTGTGTACCCGTTTTTGTGGCGACGATTCCGGAGAAACTACTAAAGGTATCGGGGCGAAACTTCATATTTAGAAGTTTCATAACCAAACTTAGAGCTGAAATGCTTTCTGTTGAAAAGGGGCCAAAGGAACTGGTGGTTTACTCTTAGCATTTTTCGAAGATTTTGCAAATAAGCCGCTATTTGTGTAATGTGGTCAAAATAGTTTAATAATAAATTAAAGGCGAGGAAATTTTCTATAATTTATGTATATGACATTTTTTGGTAGAATTTATAGTTTAGCTGCATGAGCAAATTCTATTTCATCGATATCGGTTGTACTGCTTTAAAACTAGTAGCCAGGATATGTCAGATTTTTTTATTCTAATGACAGTAGCTAGTGTCAAACGCTAATGTTTTGAAAATACTACTGTCAATATAGGCTGTGTTCGGATATTGAACACCGTTAAACTTTTTACACCCAATAACACGTAAGTGTCATTTGGACGGTGTACCCGGTGTCAACGGAGTACAATATCCGAACGCAGCTTTAATCGAGATATCTGTCTAGTTCTACTAGTTTTATTTTAATGCAGACATAGCCGATCTCGATCAAATAGAATCTCATGCAGCTAAACTAATAATTTTATATATAGTATGATAAAGTCATGTGCCTGGCCACATCAGATTTTTTTTTCATGTTTCGGATTTAGAAAAAATATTGCGGGAGATTATCAGAAATTGTTCAGACTTCCCAAAGATCAAATCCACAAACACTATTTTCTCTTTCGCCGCCCCCACCTTCTCCTGCAGTACCCTAAAATTGAGGCAAAATTTTCCCCCCATTTACAATTGTACAAAGTTACGTGATTTATTATTTTATTGACAGAAATTACTATTATTGGATTATTGACATGTTTTTTTGTCATTTATTAACTAATTTAAAAATAAAAATATTGTTAAAACAATTACCATTTGTTTAAACAAAAATATACGATGTTATGAACTCATTTTTCCAATTGTTGCAATAATTATTATAATTATTAAATTAAATTATATCATTTATTAACCAATTAGCAATTGTTTAAACAATTACCATTTGTTTAAACAAAAATATGTTGTTACGCACATATCTTTCTAATTTTGCAGAAATTATTAGATTATTGGTATTTTTTGTTATTTATTAACTAATTTGCGATTGTTTAAACAAATACCATTTGTTTAAACAAATATATACATTGTAATGGACATAAGTACCATTTCTTTATACAAAAATTTACAATGTTTTTTACTTCATCATACTGCGTATGATGAACCTATTATACCTATTATAAAGTATTGTAATCATGCCGAAAATAAATTTTGTGATTTTAGCGGAAATATGTCCTTTTGGGTCCCCCTAGTTGACCAAGGTACAAATAAATGTCTGTGTGTATGTGTGTGTGTCTGTGTACCCGTTTTTGTGGCGACGATTCCGGAGAAACTACTAAAGGTATCGAGACGATATTTCATACTTAGAAGTTTCATGACCAAACTTAGAGCTGAAAAGCTTTTGGCTCAAAAGGGGCCAAAGGAACTGGATGTTTCCTCCAAGCATTTTTCAAGGATTTTGCAAAAGAGCCGCCATTTCTGTAATTTCGTCGAAATAGTTAAATAATAAATTAAAGCAGAGGAAATTTTGTATAATTTATGTCTATGACATTTTTTGGTAAAATTAATAATTTGGCTGCAGGAGCAGATTTAAATTGAGATCGGTCGTGTCGGCGTTAAAACTAGGTAGCCAGGATTTTAATTCTAATGACAGTAGCTAGTGTCAAACGGCGATGTTTTGACAATACTTAATGTCAATAATGTCAAAATATCCGTAAGAGGTTGCAGCTCCGGAACCACCCGACCAGCCCTGGGGACGAGCACGAAGGCGATGCAGATGCAGGATCTCTGCAACTACATGCTGAGCGGGACGTCAGCGATGAACATGACGTCGAGCCCGATCAACGAAGGAGACGGCGAAGGCGGTGGCGGTAGCTGCGTGTGCGTGCTGTGTGTGTTCGTGTTTTATTCAATAATTTTTAGATCAAAACGTTTTACGTTCTTTTAAATATTTTTGTAAAGCACTTTTATCGTTTTATCGACGTTTGTTTTTAAAAATTTACCCGCCAAGCTATTCACTCACTGGCGGATAAATCGTCAAGATTACAAATTTGTAAATACAATTTCGGATAAGCGCCCACGGCGCAAGACACCGTTTGTTTCATATCATTTGAAATTATATTAATTCATAATGTGTATTTTCTTTAATTGATATATTTATGATAATGGTTAATGGAATCTCATGCAGCTAAACTATTAATTTTATATATAGTATGATAAAGTCATGTGCCTGGCCACATCAGATTTTTTACATTGATAACAGACATTTTTAATTATGTTACATTATCTTCGACGGTGAGCATGAGAAACACTTCGCGGCCCGGCTAAAACCAGGTGGCGAGCAGCAGGTTGCTCATTTAGATTTAGAAACTATTTCCAAAAACGGCGCATAAAATAATAACAAAAATTATTATTGGAATATATCTCAAATGTCAAAGTTCAATTTCATTAATCAGAGTTAGATTTAACCAAATTTAGGTTATAGATTTAAGTTAGTTAAAGTGGTTTTAGAATGCAAAGAGTTTCGAAATTTGCAGATTTTTTGCTTTTCCTTTTGTAGAAATTATTATTGTTACATTGTTGGCATGTTTTTTGTAATTTGTTACTTAATGTGCAATTGTTTGAACAAATTAATTTCTTTAGACAATAATATACAATGTTAGTAGTACATTTCGTGACAAAAATTATTATAGGATTTCTGGTCTTTTTTGTAATTTAGGAGGTTTTCGACATCGGTCAAACAAGTAATGTAGTTGCAACACTAATTATTATTATAGGCTATAATCGAAAATTAGCCAACAAGTAGCAAGAAAAAAAAAGACAAGAAATACAATAATAATTTTTGCTAAAAAGATACGTCAGTACCATTCTACCATTTTTGTTGAAACAAATGGTATTTATTTAAGCAATTGCAAACTAGTTATTAATGACAAACAATGCCAACAACCTAATAATAATTTCTCAAAAAAGAAAGAAAAATATGTCCGTTACATTGTATTTATTTTTTAACAAATGGTATTTGTTTACAATTGTTTACAATTGCAAATTAGTTAGTAAATGACCAAAAAATGCCAATATTCTAATAATAATTTTAAAAAATAGAAAATAGGTCCCTAACATTGTATATGCATTTATATTTTTCTACTCCTATTGATGAATGCATTAATTATTATGGCAATTTGCGTTAAGTATTACCGCTCCCCACACACATGGCAAATATTTCATTCCTGGCTCCTCATACCTCGCGAGTCGTGAGAAATATTCCATTTCTCACGCCTCTAGAACCAATCACAGCTATGAATTATTCATTTCCATCGTGTTTTGATACACAGCTTAGCGACATTGTCAAGCCATTGACTACGTCGCTAAGTGACGACCGCACCAAACAATTTTAATCTGTCAAAATCCTGTATACCGTCGTAGTGACATACAGCTGTCCCTATATGCAATAAATAAATTTAGAAAATGTCATTGCATGGTCGTATAAAAAGTATAGTATTCTATTCGCGAGTAATGGCAGTTTCTCACTCGAACGTTTTGCAGCACTCGCCTACGGCTCGTGCTGCAAACTCCGTTCTCGTGAGAAATTGCTTCCATTACTTGCTCATAGAATAATATACTATTGTTTAAACAATTGCTAATTAGTTAATAAATGACAAAAAACCAATCATTTAATAACAAAGCAAAAAAATGGAAAAATATGAGGAAAAAGATGCATTTTTGCAATGTATTTTAAATGGGAAATTTGAGGTGCTCGGTGGCACGTGTTAACGTTAATCGATTTTTCTCAAATTTGGGGGAATTTATTTCTCTGGACAAGGAACAGATTGGGGGGGATCGTTGCCCTCTAGCAAAAAGTCCATTTTTTGGACCACCCTAGGCTACACGTTCTGTATTGTATATTGGTTTATAAAACATCCACAGTTATCATGCCCAAACCATTTAATATTAGTCTGACATAGGTTGTAAAAACGGATAATGTAAGGCTTTTCATTTCCAGTACAAATTGATTGAAAAATAATACATGTAATCACCTGTTCGAAAAATAAAACAGCATACTTACTCCTGTTCAGTTGGCTCGCATGTTATTGCGTGTTTGTCAAGAACTTCTTGGCTTCTTGGAACTTCTTGGACCTCTTCTTTACAAACTTCATGTTTGGTGCCTGACAAGAAAAGCAACAAAGTTGAAATACGAAACTAGACTAACGATAAAACGAAAGAGCTTACTTGCATCTGTGCCCAACCTGTCGTTCATTGGAGGTTGATCAGTTCTCTCATCCATCTGTATAACAAAATATCTGTTTTAAAAAGTTATAAGAATATTCAATCAAAGTACAGTACTTCTGTCTTACAATAATTCTACCACTAAAGAATTTGCTATATTTTTTCTGTTTCACCACAATAATTACCTTTTGTAATTTTTAAGGTGTTTATTCTAAGCAATCATGTATATGCTTTACAGATTTTTATGCATAACTCGCTTATAACGCTTATAACTACTTATTTTTAATTCGAACATTCTGGTAATTTGACAACTTCTGTCCGGAAACTTTCAGTTTGGATTAGCCGTATATGGCAACTGTCATGTTATGGCATCCTTAAGAAAAAAATGCAAATATTTCAATTTTGCAGATACCGCTCTTCGGGTATGAACAGTTCGAACTTATTGTGCTGTTACCTACCATATTATATTTCAATTTGTAAAAATGCAACTTATTGTTTTTTCCACATTTCCAACTGCCTCTAGACACAGTCGACGAAGTCCAAGTCACTGGTCACTTTATTGTAAATTTTGAGGTTAGCTCACCTTTATTTGTCCTAGTTACACGCTTCCGCAGAGCCACACAATTACTAGTGCATGTGTGCAGAATCGTCTAAATGTTATATACAATTTATTATAATTTACACTGCTACATAGACAACAAAAATAATTAGAAGTAACATCACATAAGCTTCGACTATATAATTTTCTTGTAGCGTTGCTCACTGCTCAGGGTTGCCAACCTTTGAGAGTAATATTTCATTGCAAGCGATGACAAATTTCCCTCAATCAAGCAATATAAAAAGTTTAAAACGTTTATTAGCATAAAAAACATAGAACCATTGTTTATATAGTATACTTATATAAACAATGATAGAACATAACATGAAAAACTATCAAATTTCAGTTTCTGACGCTGGTTTTTTATCTATAGTAATAAACGATTCTACTTCTGGTTTTTGATGGTCACGGTGTGCGCGCGCATTTCCCCCCAGGACGAAATTAAGTTGGCAACTGCTTTGTAAAATGCCTAATTAGTATCAAATGAAATGTAATTGATAAAAGATAGGTGTGAGAATGATATGCTTTCATTGAAAATTGAATAATTATATGCAAGTGAACATGAAAACGAAAATACCTACTGTGTTTTTAGGTTAGGACAGTTCTTTCCAAAGTACATAAAAACAGGTACACCCGCGGCAAGCTTCCTTGAGTTGTGTTACAAATGAAACGAAACTGGACAAAACAAAACCAACAATTTTATTGTATATTGATAGAAATATAAACCAAAGGAAAAACTAGGGATTAAGATAATTTAGACGGAACCGAGCGACTCTTTCTACGGTCCATTCGTCTCTGGCTGTCCAGGGCCCAGGCCCTCGTACCATGCTCGTACTTGCTGCTTCCCCTCCCTGGAACGTCTCCGTGGGATTCCTCCGGTTCTCATGGCCTGTGATCGCCAGTTGCCAACCGATGACGTCCCGTGATTCCAATCCGTAACAGTTGCGACACGTAGGTACAGAACACTTCATGATTAAACCCGAAATAGGTAATTTTACTTGGAACGCGTATTTTCTGGGGATTTTAAGCAATATTATGTTACCCAGATTTGATAGCGGCGGCAAGTCTTCTGCGTATACTCATACTGTCTAGCGTTTTGGGTCAGAAGTAGAAGCCCCTATGGCGAACCACCTACTCCACACAACAAGCCAGAAAAATGCTCTTTCATTTCTTTGCGCTATTTCTATCTATGAAATATATTTTACTATCAACATTTTGATGTCTAATTCCCGTAATCTTTATGAAGTTTGAAAAATGTCTGAATTGCCCTAATATCGAATAAAATTAAGAATAATGTGATTTTGATCTCTGATTTCAAGTTGATTGGTTTTAAAATAAAAACATACTTCTATTATAATGTTTCTCAAAATGCTTGGAATTTCTTTAATAAAGTCCATATGAATTATTTTACGAAATTAAATTAATTTTAAGGTATCTATAAATAATCTTTTTCGGAATCAAACACAAATAATATTGGACAACAAAAAAAAATCAAACACATGACCACCAACTAGTATATTCTTTCTTGGAGAATCTTAAGGGTGCGGAAACCGGGCGACTTTTAGCATAGGCCGCGTGATGGCGCCACCCACCCTACATCTCCCCTACATGCATATTTTTCTGTTTTATTATACTTATTTCAACGTCGTTGAACAGCAGCGGCCAGCGCGCCACTTCGGATGACGTATTTGTCACGTGCTCGCTGCTGGCTGCTTTATACCGAGGCTGTGCATCGCGCTAGTGGTAGGTATTATTTCGATACCTATTTGACCTATTCCTCGTAATTTCATATTTCACACTCTGAGTCTGAGGGTGTGCGATCTGCGGTTGTACGCTTGGCTCGCCGCGGCACGGCGTAAGAAATACACCGGGAAAGTTATCCTTTTTTTTCAACCGATTTTCATAACTGATACGGTTTTGGAAAGCCCGCAACGTGTTGAGTCTAAAGTAGTTATTGCAGATGTATCAAATTTAAATTACTACGCACAAAATTGAAAAGAAAGTATATATTAGCTTAATTTGACGGATTTTTAGAAATCTATATATTCGCCAAACCTTTACGAACTACATCATTGCCTAAAAAATGGCCTAAATATATGAATACTGGTACTTCTGTCATGCGAGTACAGGTTCAGAAAAACAAATCGAAAAGGTCATTTTTTTCATTCGATTGTGACAAAATATACACCAAGTCAAAGAAGAATCTTACCTGCACTTATGCTAGATATATCAACTCAAAATTACGCATATTAGTTGTCGGAGATGTGAGGGACAAATAATAATAATGTTGTGGCCTAAGCAGGTTCATAAACTTTGAACATTTTTACACGCGGATATGCGATTAAAAATGACTGGATGAAAAGTTATGAATATGTGTGCAAAGTATTTCCCAGAATGACATTTCCTTTTTTGTTCTTTTCCACACACCGTAAGATATTCAATTTTGCCGGAGTCGGTCTACGAAAATTATCTGCAGTCGGAGTCGAATGTTGTTTCAATTTTGTTACATTCACAGCCTTCACAAAATCGACTTTTTTAGTATTCGGCATAATGATTTATAACCTGAGACAAAAGATTAACAAGTAGATTTAGCATTAAAATAATCAAATTCATAACTTCGATCTGCCTTCGTGATTTGGGCTTTCTTCGATATATTGCAATTCAAAGATTTAATGACTTATGGCTAAATGAATATACAGTATTAAAGGTAAGTCATGAACTTTTTTTTATCAATATGTAATTATTATTATTTGTAAAACAGTAAATGTGACAATAATAAATAATGTTCCAACATGAAAACGCGCTTGAATAAAATTACAGTTTGTGGCTAATATTTCGCGTATTTCTTATTATTTAATATTTATTTATTATTTATTTATTATTTATTTATTATATATTTATTATTTATTTATTATTTATTTATTATTTATTAATTATTTATTTATTATTTATTTATTATTTATTTATTATTTATTTATTATTTATTTATTATTTATTTATTATTTATTTATTATTTATTTATTATTTATTTATTATTTATTTATTATTTATTTATTATTTATTTATTACTTATTTATTATTTATTTATTATTTATTTATTATTTATTTATTATTTATTTATTATTTATTTATTATTTATTTATTATTTATTTATTATTTATTTATTATTTATTTATTATTTATTTATTATTTATTTATTATTTATTTATTATTTATTTATTATTTATTTATTATTTA
Source organism: Aphodius sticticus (assembly GCA_963966075.1). NCBI lineage: Eukaryota > Metazoa > Arthropoda > Insecta > Coleoptera > Scarabaeidae > Aphodius > Aphodius sticticus. The sequence goes on along the minus strand of OZ014510.1, from coordinate 33,844,008 downwards.
TTTATTATTTATTTATTATTTATTTATTATTTATTTATTATTTATTATTTATTTATTATTTATTTATTATTTATTTATTATTTATTTATTATTTATTTATTATTTATTTATTATTTATTTATTATTTATTTATTATTTATTTATTATTTATTTATTATTTATTTATTATTTATTTATTATTTATTTATTATTTATTTATTATTTATTTATTATTTATTTATTATTTATTTATTATTTATTTATTTATTATTTATTTATTATTTATTTATTTATTATTTATTTATTATTTATTTATTATTTACTTATTATTTATTTATTATTTATTTATTATTTATTTATTATTTATTTATTATTTATTTATTATTTATTTATTATTTATTTATTATTTATTTATTATTTATTTATTATTTATTTATTATTTATTTATTATTTATTTATTATTTATTTATTATTTATTTATTATTTATTTATTATTTATTTATTATTTATTTATTATTTATTTATTATTTATTTATTATTTATTTATTATTTATTTATTATTTATTTATTATTTATTTATTATTTATTTATTATTTATTTATTATTTATTTATTATTTATTTATTATTTATTTATTATTTATTTATTTATTATTTATTTATTATTTATTTATTATTTATTTATTTATTATTTATTTATTATTTATTTATTATTTATTTATTATTTATTTATTATTTATTTATTATTTATTTATTATTTATTTATTATTTATTTATTATTTATTTATTATTTATTTATTATTTATTTATTATTTATTTATTATTTATTTATTATTTATTTATTATTTATTTATTATTTATTTATTATTTATTTATTATTTATTTATTATTTATTTATTATTTATTTATTATTTATTTATTATTTATTTATTATTTATTTATTATTTATTTATTATTTATTTATTATTTATTTATTATTTATTTATTATTTATTTATTATTTATTTATTATTTATTTATTATTTATTTATTATTTATTTATTATTTATTTATTATTTATTTATTATTTATTTATTATTTATTTATTATTTATTTATTATTTATTTATTATTTATTTATTATTTATTTATTATTTATTTATTATTTATTTATTATTTATTTATTATTTATTTATTATTTATTTATTATTTATTTATTATTTATTTATTATTTATTTATTATTTATTTATTATTTATTTATTATTTATTTATTATTTATTTATTATTTATTTATTATTTATTTATTATTTATTTATTATTTATTTATTATTTATTTATTATTTATTTATTATTTATTTATTATTTATTTATTATTTATTTATTATTTATTTATTATTTATTTATTATTTATTTATTATTTATTTATTATTTATTTATTATTTATTTATTATTTATTTATTATTTATTTATTATTTATTTATTATTTATTTATTATTTATTTATTATTTATTTATTATTTATTTATTATTTATTTATTATTTATTTATTATTTATTTATTATTTATTTATTATTTATTTATTATTTATTTATTATTTATTTATTATTTATTTATTATTTATTTATTATTTATTTATTATTTATTTATTATTTATTTATTATTTATTTATTATTTATTTATTATTTATTTATTATTTATTTATTATTTATTTATTATTTATTTATTATTTATTTATTATTTATTTATTATTTATTTATTATTTATTTATTATTTATTTATTATTTATTTATTATTTATTTATTATTTATTTATTATTTATTTATTATTTATTTATTATTTATTTATTATTTATTTATTATTTATTTATTATTTATTTATTATTTATTTATTATTTATTTATTATTTATTTATTATTTATTTATTATTTATTTATTTATTTATTTATTTATTATTTATTTATTATTTATTATTATTTATTATTTATTTATTATTTATTTATTATTTATTTATTATTTATTTATTATTTATTTATTATTTATTTATTATTTATTTATTATTTATTTATTATTTATTTATATTTATTATTTATTTATTATTTATTTATTATTTATTTATTATTTATTTATTATTTATTTATTATTTATTTATTATTTATTTATTATTTATTTATTTTTATTTATTATTTATTTATTTATTATTTATTTATTATTTATTTATTATTTATTTATTATTTATTTATTATTTATTTATTATTTATTTATTATTTATTTATTATTTATTAATTATTATTATTTATTTATTATTTATTTATTATTTATTTATTATTTATTTATTATTTATTTATTATTTATTTATTTATTATTTATTTATTATTTATTTATTATTTATTTATTATTTATTTATTATTTATTTATTATTTATTTATTATTTATTTATTATTTATTTATTATTTATTTATTATTTATTTATTATTTATTTATTATTTATTTATTATTTATTTATTATTTATTTATTATTTATTTATTATTTATTATTATTTATTTATTATTTATTTATTATTTATTTATTATTTATTTATTATTTATTTTATTTATTTATTATTTATTTATTATTTATTTATTATTTATTTATTATTTATTTATTTTTATTTATTATTTATTTATTATTTATTTATTATTTATTTATTATTTATTTATTATTTATTTATTATTTATTTATTATTTATTTATTATTTATTTATTTTTTATTTATTTATTTATTTATTTATTATTTATTTATTATTTATTTATTATTTATTTATTATTTATTTTATTATTTATTTATTATTTATTTATTTATTTATTATTTATTTATTATTTATTTATTTATTTATTTATTTATTTATTTATTATTTATTTATTATTTATTTATTATTTATTTATTATTTATTTATTATTTATTTATTATTTATTTATTATTTATTTATTATTTATTTATTATTTATTTATTATTTATTTATTATTTATTTATTATTTATTTATTATTTATTTATTTATTTATTTATTATTTATTTTTATTTATTTATTTTATTTATTATTTATTTATTTATTTTATTTATTATTTATTTATTATTTATTTATTTATTTATTTATTTATTTATTTATTTATTATTTATTTATTATTTATTTATTATTTATTTATTATTTATTTATTATTTATTTATTATTTATTTATTATTTATTTATTTATTTATTATTTATTTATTTATTTATTTATTAGTTCATAATCATAAACATTCTATTGTAAATAAATTGTTTTCACTTTCTACTTTTTTCTTGTTTACTACATTACCGCGGTCACAGAACTTCAAAACAAATATCTCTAAAACAAATGCCGATCGAAAAATAAAGTTCTTTTGCATTTTTGATTTAGTATTTGATGCTGATAGCATTTCATTTTTCGCCTCGAGTTATGTATCAGCCTTCTTTTGCAATTTTGATTTAGTATTATGATGCTGATAGCATTTCATTTTTCGCCTCGTGTTATGTATCAGCCTGTATAATTCACATTACGTAGGTACACATCTGTACTAAATACTGACACATTTTTATTTCAGATATTATTGGGAATAAATTACATTTATATAAACTTCATGTTGAGAATATTGGTAATGCGAAAAGCTACACTCAAGTTGAGTGACTCAACACATGGAATTTGCAGCCTTGCCTAAATTTACGTACCACGGGCGATTTTATAAATCGCTTTCGACAAAAAAAAACCCTCCCTCCACCCTATCAAGTCTTGGTTTCATTGTGCTATACACAAATAATACGGATGGCCTTGCGACCATCCGTTCGCATATAACCATTTTTTGCTTTGATGGTATTCAATATGCTAAACAGAGCTAGCAGGACTATTCCTACAGCGCTGAGAGAGATACATTACACCTAAATTTCAAACAGCGGTGGCGCCATCTATTCGAAAAGCGGTGAACTACCGGAATTCCCACTCTTCGTTCAAACAACGCAATCCGCACAAAAATCATAGCATTTTCTGCTTCCTGATAATTTCCAAACGAAGGTGATTTTATGGAGATTTTATTCCATACATAGGTAGGTGATTTTTGAGTGCGTGGCTAAAAATCAATGATTTATAAATCTAAAAATAAAATCGGAAGTTACTGCCCATTGTTCAATAATGACTAATTTTCAAAAAGTATTTCCTTTTCAATTATTGTTATGAGCAGTTTTCCCCAATAGCTACATTCAATTCAAACCGTTTGAGCATAAAAAATCTCAAATTTAAAAGCAACTTTTGAAGAACAACTGGAAGTACGGAAACGCCATTTAGGGTACGTTCTAAAGCATCGTTTCACCGGACCCTTAAGACAGAAATTTTAATTGACTCTAGTTTTACGAGAAAAACAAATTTAAAAATAAAACGCGTTTTGAACATTTTATCTAAAACATGATAAAATTAATAATTTCTACTTTCAAATTTGGATTCATTGGAAAAGCATACTAGAATCAGCTATTGTTGGTTCGGTTGTTAATATCAATGTTTGATAGTGCTTTTTTAGATACAATTTGTTGTATCAGTAATTTATAAACTTCATTTTGTTTGATAATGGTATAAAATTCATACCAAAAGTACAACTTGCCTGGAAATCAAACATCCTTAAAACCAAAACCGTAACCTGAAGATTGAATTGATACTCGATCTAGAAGTAGCAAAGCAGTAACCAAGTTGCAGCAAGATGAAGTTAAGATCAATTATTGTATTCTGAATTAGTTTGGTAAATGTCAATTACAAATTAATACAAGTCTGCTGGTAGTAATGTTTTGTTTCATCCATCAATCTTATATCATAATTTGACTCAAATTAAATTAAAATAACGTAGTAATGGTATGATAATGCCCCTTATCTTATCATTCTGTACATAAAGTAACAAATTTATACGTCTAGATTAATACTATATCGAGTACGTGATCAGATCAGACTTCGAAGTCGTAGTTCAGTTTTTGTTTAAGTTTTATTTTGATTCTGTGCAAATTTCAACTAAAAGTAAGCAACTTCACCAGTATGTGTAAGAGTATTTTTCAACTAAAGTTGTAATATTTGAAATGCATACTCTATTACACCGCTTTCGTATCATTTGTCTTATCTGATTTGCCACGCCTAAAATCTTTCATAATCTTATTGGAACATTTTCAGATGAACACTGCCGCAAGGAAAATGGCTAATGCCTCATCAAATGAGGCTGCATATTCCTTTGAATCTGAGGGATTTTGCATTTCGGGATTCCAAAATATGTATAATTTTCAACAGAGTAAAATGGTTAGTCACGCCTGTGTTATCACTACTTATTCCCTATTCCACGTCAATTGATAGATATATTTATTATCATAGACTGCTTTTTCTACAAATATGCCAGACCCAGTTATTAAGTATTTACGAATGGATTCCAATCTGTTTCAGTTCTGCGACGTCACCGTGATGGTAGGCCGGAAGGAATATTCGGCGCACAGGGTGGTCTTGGCTGCGGTCAGTCCATATTTTGCCGATGTCCTCCAAGGTAAGTACCTACCAGGGTTGCCACCTGTCCTCGTTTCACGAGGATTGTCATCGTACGAATCATTTGTCATCGGCGTGATACCATTTGTCCTCGTGTACACAGATAGAAAATATTTCTTGTTTTGAAGAAATATATTCCTTTGAATTTATTCTTTTGGATCAAAACATTTTTCTTTGACGCCAACAATATTTACTTCATTGAATACTCTAGTTTATTTCCTTGTAGAGATTAGTTTATTTGCAATATTTATTTAAGTCAAATAAATATATTTGGATTCAAACAAAAATTGTTTTCCTTTAAAGTAATATTTTTGTTTTGATTTAAAACGGCGTTTTTTTACATCAAAGTAATCTAAAGATTCAAATAATTATATTTGTATACAAGAAGAGATTTATTCCGTTTTGCTTTTGCTTAGAAATAAATTTACTTCCGCCAAAGAAATTGTGATGTATTGGGCGTGCGCGGGTTCTAAGGTGTGCCGGTTGGAGGGTTTGCTTGCAGAGGGTGCAGTTCTTCGTGCGCGACCGTTTGACATACACGCAAGTCAACATTGTACCAGTTTATATTACTTTACATTTCTGTAGTTGTATATGTATCATTACGTTCAATAAATACATAACAATTTTGGCGACGAAGATGGGATCGCAGTGATTCGATGAGACCGTGCATCCCAGAGATCGACGGGCATAATTTAGCGTGGTAAAGTGAGTGACAACGACATTCGTGGTTACAGTGACCAAATGGCGACATACGGTAACATTGAACCTTTCAATGTGAACGATCTACACTCGTGGGATTCGTACAAGGAACGAGTTAGTTTTTATTTCGATGCAAACAAGATTGAGGATGACAACAGGAAACGCGCCGTTTTCTTAAGCGTCTGTGGACCAAGTACATACGAGATTTTACGTTCGTTAGTAGCGCCGAGTAAAGTATCCGACAAAACATTCGTCCAGATAATTGAAGTACTGACGGGGCATTTTGCACCAAGGAGTTCCGAAATCGTAAGTCGTTTTAAATTTTATCGCCGTGATCAGGGTACGGGCGAAACAATTGCGGTTTACATCAAAGAATTACGACGTTTGGCCGAAACTTGCGATTTTGACAATTTAGAAATAATGCTACGAGACCGACTTGTGTGTGGTATTAGGGATGACGCATTGCAGAGACGTTTATTGGCGGAAACAAATTTGATGTTCAAGAAAGCACAAGATATGTGTGCCGCGCATGAAGCAGCGACTTTCGGGCTAGCCGTTTTAAAGCAGACGACGGGCGCGCCGGCCGATGTACACAAGCTCAGCCGACAAACGAAGCCGCCACCGAGTGGTCAAAGAGATGCCGCCGGGCGAAAACATAAACATTGTTTCCGATGCGAAGGAGACCATTCTCCGGACACGTGCAAATTTAAAAATACAAACTGTCGGTATTGTAAGAAAGAGGGACATATCGAACGAGCTTGTTATGCAAAAAAGAAAGCTAAGAATGGCCGAAAATTACATCAAGAAAACACGGAAGAATTTGTTGACGACGTTTCACCAACAGAGGAAAATGATAACTTCCTGCTGACAATAAATAACGTATGCGGAGATGCGCAGGACAAGTACATGGTACAGGCGAAAATTAACGACAAGGTCATACCAATGGAGGTCGATAGCGGCGCTGGTAACACCGTTGTCGGACAACAAACATGGAATGATGCTTTTGGGAAACACCGACCAGCACTGAAACCGACAAGCGTAATTTTGAGGGATTACCAGAACAAAATCGTAAGCACACTAGGTACGTGCGACGTGACAGTAAGTCTGGGTAGCAAGTGCGCAAAACTACCTCTCCTAGTGGTAGCCAGCCAGCGTTCCAGCTTATTGGGAAGAAATTGGTTCCAAGCACTTGGAATTTCAATAACGGGCGTGAACAAAGTGACTACTTTAAACGCGCGAGTGCCGGATTATGCGAAAGAATACCCGGACGTATTCGAGAAGAGTATTGGTACGTACCGAGGACCACCCGTATCCTTTGACCTGGATCCGAATTTCAAGCCGGTGATATTGAGATCGCGTAAAGTGCCGTTCGCGCTCAGAGACAAGGTCGAGGTTGAGTTAGACAGATTACTTAGCGAAGGGGTTTTGGAACCCGTCGCTCACCCTAAATGGGCAACACCTATAGTCGTGGTCGCGAAATCGGACGATGGGGTGCGGATTTGTGGCGATTACCGTAGTACGGTCAATCAAGCATTGCGTACGGACAGATATCCTGTGCCATCGGTGCAAGACATCCTAGCGACACTCGCCGGGGGAACAGTGTTCGCCAAATTAGACATGGCTCAAGCTTATCTACAGTTGGCTGTGGACGATGAAGCGTCCGATATCCAGACCATCATAACACACCGTGGAGCCTTTCGATGTAGGAAACTGCAGTTCGGGGTGGCAGTGGCGCCTCAGATTTTCCAAAGGTTTATTGATACGCGTTTGTGCGGGATCCCGGGCGTAATTCCGTACTATGACGACATACTTATCGTAGGTAAGTCTGCGGAAGACCTGGACAATAAAGTGCGTGCGGTTTTGGGACGATTCGTGGAAGACGGGTTAAGGTTAAAACTCGAAAAGTGTATTTTCCGGACAAACAGCCTAACGTTTTTGGGTTTTAACATCAGTGCGGATGGTGTTAGACCGACTAAAGACAAAGTTGACGCGATCGTGAACGCACCGTCACCCACCAACAAAACTGAATTACAAGCATTCCTGGGGTTAGTGACATTTTATCATAACTTTCTGAAAGACAAAGCGACAATCGCAGAACCGCTTCACAAACTTTTGCACAAAGACGTTGAGTTCGTGTGGGGCGCGGAACAACAACGGGCATTTACAACGATTAAAGACATTCTCGCACGAGAACCAGTTTTAACTCATTATGACGAAAAGAGACATTTAATACTTACGTGTTACGCGAGTGCCTATGGAGTTGGTTGTGTGCTAAGCCAAACATTAGCATCGGGAGATGAAGCACCAGTTGCCTACCACAACCGAACACTATCAGCTGCTGAAAGGAACTACGCACAGATTGACAAGGAGGCCCTCGCCATCATAGTTGGCATTAGAAAATTTCATAACTACCTGTACGGTAGGCAGTTTGAGATCAGAACAGACCATAAACCTTTATTGGGACTGTTACACGGGAAAAAACCGTCCCCAGAAGTACTATCACCGCGAATGATTCGTTGGAGCATTATCATGGGAGCGTATAGCTACGATATACACTACATTCAAGGCAAGAAGATAGGAAACGCCGATGCTCTAAGTCGTTTGCCGAGACAGAGTAAAGTACCCGAAACTCCACTAGCAGCAGAAGTACTAGCATTGGAAAGTGCACCTGAGAAGTTGCTGTCAGCGGAAAAGATCTCCAAAGCTACGGTAAGAGACAAAACATTAGCAAGGGTACTTATGTGGACACGACATGGATGGCCAAGAGATACCAAAGAAGTGGAAAAGGAGCTTAAGCCATTCTTTACCAGAAAAGAGGAGATTACTTCTTACCAAGACTGCCTGCTCTGGGGGACAAGAGTCATAATTCCACCAGGAGGGAGGAAAAGTGTACTGGAGGTGCTACATACCGCTCATCCTGGAATGGTTAGGATGAAAGCGTTAGCCAGATCTTATGTATGGTGGCCGAACATGGACCAGGAGATCGAGGAAATGGTTCGGAGTTGTGAGACATGCCAACTCTCTCGAAATTCGCCAGCCAAGGCACCCATACATCCTTGGGAGTGGTCAAGGGCAACTTGGACACGACTACACTTGGATTTTGCCGGCCCCGTAAGAGGAATTTACTATCTAATTATAGTGGACTCATACTCGAAATGGCTTGACGTTCGCAGAGTCACAGGACCATCCACCAGCGAGACAATTGCAGCACTTAGAGAGTTGTTTTTGACACATGGCATTCCAGACGTGTGTGTGTCCGATAACGGAACAGCTTTCACATCTAGTGAGTTCCAGCTTTTCCTTAAAAACAACATGATAAGACAAGCATTAACTGCACCATACCATCCCAGCAGCAATGGCCAGGCCGAGAGAATGGTGCAAGACTTCAAAAATGCTTTGAAGAAGATGGAGCCGAATAATATAACAGCAAAGTTATCTCGATATCTGCTAACACAACACATCACACCTCACTCGACCACTGGAAAATCACCAGCTGAACTTTTAATGAATCGAAGATTGACGTGTTTGTTAGATAGATTACGACCGGATATTGCAAAAAAGATGAAGACCAAACAAGAGGATCAGTGCGGAACCAAAGCACCACGATCTTTTGAAATCGAGGATATGGTTTATGCCCGATCATATAACACTGGAGAAAAATGGGAACCAGCAACAGTGACTGAGGTAACTGGCCCTTTAAGCTATAGGCTTATGACACCTCAAGGAAAAAACATGAAACGGCATGCGGACCAGATAAGAACGCGAGAGATCATGGAGGAACCGCAGCCACAAGAAGACAGCGAAGTTGAAGAAGTAGAAGCAGTCCCGGTTCCTGTCGAAGCAGCAGCACCATCGTTGGGTACTCCCAGACCCATACGCCAGCGGAAACCACCCAGAAGATTGGAAGATTATGTGCCCATCTAGGAGGGAGGAGTGTGATGTATTGGGCGTGCGCGGGTACTAAGGTGTGCCGGTTGGAGGGTTTGCTTGCAGAGGGTGCAGTTCTTCGTGCGCGACCGTTTGACATACACGCAAGTCAACATTGTACCAGTTTATATTACTTTACATTTCTGTAGTTGTATATGTATCATTACGTTCAATAAATACATAACAGAAATCATATTTTGATTCAAATGAATATATTTATAGTGTGAATACATCATCCAACTGTATTGTTAGATGATGCTGTAAACACACCCCTCGCAGTGTGGCCTTATCTTGAGTATAAATCGTAGTCTGGTGAAAGCCTACCGCTCAGTTGGTGTCATGCGTCTAGCTAAATTGTTAAAAATGCCGTGTGATCGGCAGTATAGAGCACATTACATGCAGGTTCAAGTTCCGATTCCGAATCAGCGTACATTTTGCTACCCTAACCATGACTATATGTAGGTCTGGGGAAACCAACCACTGGTCGACGATGTGCGACATCCCAAAAGGCGGTGACACGTGGAAATTTTGCTCTACTGTACCCTTTGGAAAGGTTTAGTCAATAATATACGTCCATAATTTCTTTAATCAAAGAACCGTTTATCGCAACCTTATAATATCGCATTGTAATTCAACCAACAATTTCGTCAATTTCAAAAATTATAATACCGTAACTCAACACAATCATAATTATTTGAACTAAATAAATCTCGTTCGTTATAATATACAAATTGTACATTTTATCTGAAAACATAAGTTGTTTGACACAAATAAACGCTCTTTCTACCAAGCAAATATTTCAAACAAATTCGTGTTTATACGCAAATAATTATTTCTTTGCCCTGCCTATTGAAACACCAGATTTCTTTGTGTCGCTGCATATTTATTTGAATTAAACAAAATATTCTATTTGTGTAGTATGAAATTGTGCTACCTAACGTAACCTACACATGTTTTGAACATTTCGGTGAGATAATTATTTTACTTTTTTTCCGACCTACTACGTCTACCTTAATTACAGAAATGATAAATTGCGGCACCTAAAAAAATAAGCGAGATTCAACAATTCCTGGCTAACCACCAAAAGTTGACTCCAAAAAGTCGACGAGTTAAAGCCTTCTGCACATTATGCTAGATTAAAATTTCGGTAGCGAAATTTTGGTTTACATGGTAGTTTTTGAGAATAAAGTAATGTAGTATTTGTTTTTGTTATATTTCAAGAATAGTTTGTTTTATTATTTGATTGTGTTTTATGTGGCAGTAGAATGTGGACATATTCCGCTAAACAAAAAAATATTGCCGCAACATTTCTATAATATATTTCTGTGATTTGGTAATATTGGTTTTATGCATTATTTCATATAACTGTTATATCTAGGCAACCTCTTATGTCCTACCGCGGGTACATAACAATCAATGTTACTGAAACATCAAAGTTACATATTACATACATTATTTGTAACATTTAAACAACGTTATAACGTTGTTTAAATATTACAAATAATGTTGTAAACTTGTATTTATGATAGTCTTATATCGTTGTTGAAATATTACAAAAAAAAACTTTATTTCAACATCACAGTGATAAGTCGGTAACATCTTTTGTAATATTATACATCATTTTAATTACAAGCCATAAATATTATTTGTAATATTTTGACCAGTTATATTGAAATGTAGCATCATTTTGTACAATATTTGAACAACACTATAGGTATAGCAAGAATGCAAAATTTTTATAATCATTTTAGCATACTCCTGGATTAGGCAGGGCGTATGACGGTATCAGACACTAAGCCGACAACAAACACCGTCAAATTAATATCAGCCGGTAGTCAGGACGAACGTCGAATCGTATGCAATACGTAAATGCCCTCCTCGTTCATCGGAGGGTTCAGTATTTATATTGAACGATGAGATGATTTGAGATTAGCATTTACCAGCGCCATCTAACAGACGCTAGGCATACTACCTAACTGATGTACTTATTGTGAATAAATGCATCCATTAGTTAGCTGAGGTATAATCGGTTGGGAGAAAAGAAAGAAGTAGTGTATCTTTGTAGCTATCTATTTATTTCCTTGCTTTGGTGATTAATTTCGGGTGTGTGTAAAACCCATCATCAGACCAGCGTCAGGCGGTTAAACTAATATTATGAACATGAGATGTGTGGGCGCTCCGTTAGGAACTTGGAACATAGAACTTTCGGTCGATTTGCAATTTAAAAAACACTTATTATATCAAAAATTCTCTCGAGAAAACGTGGACGAACACTGGCGTGTATATATTTTATCGCCAGTCTTCGTCCACGTTTTCTCGAGAGAATTTTTGATATAATTAGTGTTTTTTAGATTGCAAATCGACCGAAAGTTCTATGTTCCAAGTTCCTAACGGAGCGCCCACACATATCATGTTCATAATATTAGTTTAACCGCCTGACGCTGGTCTGATGATGGGTTTTATACACACCCGAAATTAATCACCAAAGCAAGGAAATAAATAGATAGCTACAAAGAAGCACTACTTCTTTCTTTTCTCCCAACCGATGATGTACTTATGTAGATAAAATATTGTCAATAAAATGTTGTCATGAAATTGTACAAACATGATGCATTTATGTAGATAAAATGTTTCAATGTATAATATTATCTCCATATTGTAAACATATGCATTTATGTAGATCAAACGTTGTCAATGAAATGTTGTCTCGAGTGTGTAAAAATATGATGCACTTATGTAGATAAAATGTTGTCAATACAATGTTGTGTCGAGATTGTATAAATATGATGTATTTATGTAGATAAAATGTTTCAATGTAATGTTATGTCCATATTGTAAACATGCTGTATTTATGTAGATAAAATGTTGTCAATGACATGTTGTCTCAAGATTGTAGAAATATGTTGCATTTATATAGCTAAATGTTGTCATTGAAATATTGTGTTGATAATGTTAGACAAACATCGTAGTAACATAACATAATTACATTCACACAAGTTACCTTGTTACAATATTACAGAAAGCTGTCGGAATATTGCTTGTTTAGCGGGAGTGGATATGACATAATACTTTCACCCACTTACTGTCCTCGTGAACAATTACAAAAAGGTGGCAACCCTGTACCTACTGACGAACTTTGCTGTATTAATCCTAATGGTTTAATGCTAAGCTTGTGTCAGTAAAAATCTATGTTACAAATTACAATTACATTATTTGTAATCTGTTACCGTTTTGTGTAAATCTGCTATTAAAGAAGTTGATATTGTCCCGAAATATTTATCAACTGTTATCGTTCTAGGTGGAGATCAATCGGAAGCAAACAGAGTTGTAGAGTTAGATATGGGGGCCACGTCCCCGCTGTCGTTTCAGATGGTCCTTCAGTATATCTACTCGGGAAAAATCACAATAACAATTCAGAACATTAGCGATATGATTATTGCCAGTAGAATCCTGCAAATGGCTTCCCTAGAGACGGCGTGCGGTAAGGCCGTATCAGTCTTGATAAGTCCTGCAAATTGGTTCATACTGAAGACTGTTGCAGGTTGGTCTAATATAAAAAAGTGATTTGTTTCTTCCTTTTCAACGAATAAAAACAATAAATGAGCTGAAGTAGCGCTTAGTCTTAATTTGATTCTTTTAGGTGCTGAATGTTCCGAAGAGGTGCAAGAAATATGTCGTTCATACGCTGTGCAACATTTTTCGGAGATTACTGACATGGAGGCATTTCTTCGATTGACCATCGATGAGGTATTGGGATGAAAGTTAGAAAATGGGAAGGGAATTTTATTTTTTGGGATTTTAGGTGAAAGAATTAGTTGCGTACCATGAAGTGTCTGTCATTTCTGAAGAGGAGAAGTACTCGGCGGTATTGAAATGGGTGAAGCATGACTTACTCGAAAGAAAGGACAATCTCTTTGAGGTAGGTTCTTATATTTTGAGTAAATTTTAATATTTAATTTGGTTTGACGTTGTTAGGTGACCTGAACAAAAAATTGTATAATGCGTGAATGCTCTTTTTGTTTAGCTGATGAAAACTGTACAGTTACCGTTGATGGATAATACATTTTTTATGGAGAATGTATTTACGGAGAATCTGCTAAGGCAGGACTTGGAATGTATGACTCTTGTATTAGATAACACAAAATATCGGATGCAATCCGGGTCTCCATCGTCCACTAGGCCTGACCCACGCAAGGATTCCAATAATAAACTTGCATCGTACATTTTTGTTACAGGGGGATTACCGGGACGTAAGTGTAAAACCAAATTACTTTGGTAGGATTATCTTAAACAGTTGTCCATAACTTATAGAATTCGAATAAAGTGTATTTCCTTTCTAAATCGATATTAATATAGGGTTGAAAGAAGTTCGGAATGAATAAGAGAACTATTCCAATAAAAAGAGAACAAAATGAGGACATTACCGAGATAAACAAAAATGTTTAAGCAAAATACGGGAGTCCCAAAAGTGTGTCCGCGAAGCGCCTGGGAGCCCATTTTAAAATTATATTGGCATCTGTCGATAGATTTCTTTGCGCTGAATACGAATCAGGACTGAAAGCTTCCTATCGTGTAAGATTTTCGAAAAAGTTGACTTGCAAAACGTAAAAAGTTGAGATTATGGAAATCTTTCTCAATTCATAGCGGCTGAAATAATCTTTTTCCTTACTTGTCTTCTCTAAAAAATGTCTTGTAAAACCACACAATTTCAACATAATTGAATTGAAAAAACAATTGGAAAAAAAGACGTATACCTGTCGAAATGGTGGCTAGATGGTTTTAGGTTCGAAAGAATCAGATGATTATCATTATGGATTGTTCCGTTTTGTTTTTGTTATCGAGACGTATAATAAATATATAAATGGACAAATATGTAATAATCTTCTCTTTAGCAAATTTTCTCAAATTCGCAAATCATATGGCTGAAACAATCCCTTTCTTTACTTGTTTTCTCCCAATAATTTCTTATAAAACCCCACAATTTAAACATAACTGAATTTAGAAAAACAATTTGAAAAAAATACATACATCTGTAGAAATATATTGTTGCAAAGATGGCTTTTTGGGTCACAACAATTCAATGATTGACAAACATGGATTGTTCCGTTTTGTTTTTATACGGAATGTATAATAAATGTATAAGTGAACAAGTAAATATGTTGTCTTTAAAAGAGATGCTCTGGAAACCAGGGCTGTGGAGACGGAGTCGTGGAGTCGGAGTCGGAGTTCAGACAAATTTCAGAGGAGTCGGAGTCGGAAAAAATATACCGACTCCAAATCAATGTGTAAATAATGTAGAAAAAGACATGCGAGATGGCCGTTGCCTCAATAAATAGCAAAAAATTAAACATATTATTAGGTCTTTTACAAAGTACCTACTAATTATATGTTAATATACATAATTAAGCTACAAAACACACAGGTCGATGGTGAATGATGATTAGCAACTGATTATTGTGAGACTCTTGCCGCGTCGCATATATAGTTTATTTCCAATTTCCAACAACCAACTTCTTCAATGTGCTAATCATGATAGCTCGATCATCTCCAAATAAAGAAATCGGGCTGCGATGCATACTTAGACGAATTAGAACTTTCCAAAGTGAAGCGACAACGTGTGGTTTTCCTTATTCATCAAAATTAAGAGCATTTGCTCGTATTCGTTCGGCCACAAACAACAGCTGAACAATTCACTAAATTTTGCAAAAAGCATTTTAGTGATTTTCTCTAGCAATTTTAAAAAGAAAAAATACTTTTCGACAGCTTTTAAACTAGAACAAACAGCGTATAGTTTCACAGTCGTATAAACTCTCAACTTTTTTTGATGTCTGTAATATCTGAATGATAATACAATATCTGAATGTTTGTAATAGATACAGCTTTACTAGTAAAACTTTGCAAGTTTAGCTTAATGTTTGATAACTTTAAACCTTTAACCGAAATTGCTTATTTTTTTCGACACAAATAAATTTATTAAAAGTATCATATCCCTTTGTATTTAACAAAATATGTAGGTAGAGATTTTAAATGGTTACTGAGTTTGTGAGATAGGACCGTCTATTTAAGTTCAAAATAGGAATACCCATGTATGCAAGTCATACTCGTTGCAGCCAGAATTGTGACGTCATTGCCACTAACAGAAGTAAGAGTTGAGATTATTTTCAGCTTATTTTGCACTTAATTTTGTATTCATTGGAATGAATTTTAGTTGGAATGAGTTACTTTGTACTATACAGTGGATTGGCATTACTTTTGGTATTATTAAATATAGAAAATCGGTTAAATTGACAAACCAGTTCAGAGTTATGTGCTTTCTAATTAAAAAACAGTTGAATTTCTAATGATTTGAGAGATATTTTGAAAAATAAAAAGTGACATTTTTAAATATGGTCATATCTTTATGGTCCGATCTTTTTGATTTTATTTACAATTAGTTTGTCAGTTTAATTTTTTTTCGCCAACAAATTCGCTGGAAACAAATAAAATTTTGCCGGAGTCGGAGTCGGACTACGAAAATTATCTGGAGTCGGAGTCAAAAGTATTTTTACCGAGTCCACAGCCCTGCTGGAAAGACTATGTTAAGCTAGCATTATTAAATTCGATTATAATTTATATTGATTGGGATCTTTTCAGTTCATATAGATATGAACATGTCTATATGAACATAATGTGCTACAGTGGCTTTTGATATCTCTTAAAACGTGTATTTAACTGTATTAATGTTATCATTAATCGTACCTACGATTTAATTAATTGCCATTTTTATCAACCCAAAACTACAATAAAATGACGGAAATAGTAAACATAAGTAGTTTATATGAAAAAATGCAATTAAGTTGTTAGGATCAATTTCTATTTTAAAAGAAATAAAAATTGAAATTTACGATTCTGTGATTTGCTATGAGGGGTGATTATACAAAATGCGACGTCCTTTGAAATGAATTTTGAGAAAACCGCAAAAATTTACTAGACATTTATTTTCAATGATTTTTAATTAAATTGTCGGTAGGTTAATTGACGAGTTTATTTTATATTAGCAACCCTGAATTGGTTAAATTTATCTTAACATACAAAGGCATTATTTAAGAAATATTAAGGGATATATTGGATATGTCTCAGTTTGAACTTGAGTTTACAAAATTGTCGAACTTAATAAATCTAAAAATAGGCATGTGTTGTCTTTTAAAGCATAGATATAATTTTATGCATTTAATTAAACCAAATCAAATACAATCAATGATAATAAAATTGTTATAAATTATGTAGAGTTTGTGGAAAAAGTATGGAATTAATTAATTCAATTTGAAACCTGCTTGATATTATAACAAATTTATTTTCTTTGGTTACAATATATTTTTATACAAAATTCAATTACCGATTTCAATCGTCTTTGAAAGATGACATTCATGAACACATTTTGAAATAGCTACTCCTTTTCCTCTTTTATTTTGATAGATCCTTTAATAACATTAAAATAAAATAACATTAAATAACATTGTCTTAGATACTGTACAAATTGTATGGGATCAAAAATCTAGCAATATGGCAATAGTAAAAAAATAGAAAAAATGTAATTAGCAATTAGCAAATATAGATAATACAGGGAGATTTTTAAATTTGTAATCACGTGTTTTGTTTTCGATTGATTTCTTTACGCTGCGTACGAATCCGGGGGTTAAAGATGCTTGACGTGAGTTTTGGCGAGTTTGCTTTTTTAAGGATTTTTTTAAGAGTTTATGTAAAAGATTTATATTATATTCAGTGCATCCATAATAAATTCGCAAAAATTGTTTGTCATTTTGACCTAATTATTTTCCCTAAACCAACGCAATAAAAATCTATGAAAACAACTATTCTATTATACATTCACAAAATCCATGGTCCACCAATGTATTTCGCTAAAAAATGTTCCTACCTATACAAAGCTCGTCAACAAAAAATTGTGCATGAAAGGGATTTGCACCACTTGGCATACTGCTTGGAGGATTGTGAGATTCTTCTACACTAAATAACTGCCAGTCACACACACGCATAGAGAATATAACTCAAAAATGAATTTTCCAAGTAATGTATTTACGTTTGAGCGCACAACAACATTTTAGATGTAAATAAAATAGATATACCTTAATGTAATATAGTTTTGATGTTACTAAAATTATATATCTGTCAATAAGAGTACATTAAGAGTTAAAAAATGTGCCGATGATGCCATAAGTTGAAAACAATTGAAGCTCTGAAACTGAGTTTGGTGATATAATAAGGATTATGCCATACTTTCCTGATCATTATTATAAGAAATACTCACACAAACTTTAATATTTTAAATAATTTTGTGTTTCTAACACCCTTTTCTTTAATTTGTGAATAAACATCAGCAATATTACCACATCAACATATTTTTCTTCTGTATTAATTTTGTTAACATGGATATGTCACAGTTTGCAACAGAATGATCAAGAACATGTCGCACTTTGCATATCACTATGGCTTTCAAATGATGAATTCTATATCATACTGTCGGATTGTTAGTAAAGTGCAAAAAATATAGACAAATCCAAAGACATGCGTAACTAAATATTTACGGTTTTGTGACGTCGCGTTTTGCATATAGACGCCTCATTTATACGTAACTTTACAGGTCGGAGTCCAATGGCAGAATGTGAAGTTTATAATTCTAAAACCAACACATGGCATGAAATCGCACCCATGCAAAAGAAAAGAACGTGTCATGCAGTTATTGGTCTTGACCAAATTCTGTATGCATTTGGAGGGAAGGACGATCAAGAAACGCATTCGTCAGCTGAGTACTATGATCCCGTAAAACATGCTTGGAGTTTCACAACGCCTTTGCCGCATGAGAGATATGATCACGGTAAAAGCAAACAAAATTAGAATTATCACTTACCAGAAAACTCCCCATCTAACCGGACTTTATTCTAGCTATTTGTTCCCTTAATGGTGCTGTATTTATTTGCGGAGGTCAAAATAGAAACGGTGAAGTTTTAAGCACCGTTGTACAATTTGACGTGTCGACCGCCCAATACAAAACGTGTGCAGCGATGAATACTAAGAGAGCTGCCTTCAAGACGGCTGTTATTGGTAAATGAGATCAAATTTAATATGGAATATGTAGGAATGTGTTGATTTTCTCTTCTCAGGTGATTGTATTTATGCCATTGGGGGTCGGAATGGTCAGTCGCTAAATTCGGTGGAGAGGTTTGACCCCCGTGAGGGCAGATGGTCTCCTGCACCATCCATGAGAACAAGCAGATATTGGCATGGAGTGACTGTATTAAATGACTATATATACTGCACTGGAGGATTTGGTAAGCTGTTCTATGACGTAATAATAAAATTATCCGATCTTACGTATTTATTAATTATGTTAGGTTGATACATTTAATGTCAATTATCTATACATACCTTTTGATTTGTTATTAATTACATACCGATTGCTCAAAGAGTAAAGCATAGATGCGAAGATAGATAAAAGTGCCTTAATAATCATCCATGTTTGATTAAGATATCACCAACCGTTTATTCGTAATCAGCGCATGATCTGCTCTGATTGCATTATTATTAACAACTTTCTGATCAATTGTCTACTTCAGATTTACTACAATCATTATGGTTTGTTCAATACTCCGATGACGACAAACACTTTTACTGTCATTCGCATCTGCGATTAGAAACTAACGACTATTGCTGAATTTTGTACATCATTACTTGGAAATTGGTTGCCACATTATTGAATTCCCACAAATGATGATATTTAATTATGATTTTCCCTTCTGCATTGCAAAAGTGTCAATGATGCAGTGATGTGATCTTGAAAAACAAGAGATACGTTTAATACTAATTTCAGGGTCTTTGAAATGTGGAGAATGTTTGGATATTCGCAAACACGCCTGGGAACCAATTCCTGAGATGCTCACTGGAAGGTCACGAATTGGTCACGAATTGGTCACACTGGATGGCTGCATTTATGCTGTTGGGGGATGCGGAAATTCAGTTGAAAAATTTGATCCTAATACAAATCGATGGGTTGAAATGCCATCCATGCTAAAGAACAGATGGTGGCTAGGTGCATCCGTCTTGGATTGTTTGGAAATCAAACATCCGTAAAACTAAAACCATAGCTACAGTTTGCTCTTTACAACTTGTATTTTAGTCGATAATATTTAAACATTTTGAATTAGCTTTATAAATAAAGACATGTCTGCTGTAAATAATATTTATAATATTTATTTGTCACCATGCCTGTGTATTCCCAATTTGATTAACATATAGAAATGGTAAATACAATAAGTAGTTGAGGATTTTTGTCTTAAATCAAATGTTCTGGCTATAAAAATAATAATTACATAAAATGTTTTTTTTTTATTATTGATGTATCTACCACATGTATGAAGTTTGAAAACAGAACCATTTTATTTCAAGTATAACTGCACCACATATACCGGGTGTCTCACGGAACTGGTACATGAGAAGTTTCTCATGTTTTACTATTTCTGGAAACTTGAAATTTTGGAATTAGAATTTACTCGATCTGAGCTCTTCAGCTAAAATATTCTCAAGTTAACTGTCACGTCCGGTCACCGGAAGTCGGTATCAACTTTGTTATTTTAAATGGAATGATATAATTTTAATATTATTTTTGGTTTCTACGTATCAAAATACATCATTTTTAATAAGGTTTCCCCTTACCTAAATATTACCATTTTTGAGTTTTTTGATTTTACTAATTTTTTGGTGATTTTCGCGGTTTCGTTTAGAATTGAATATCTCGGTTATTATTGAAACTAGGAGTTTCATGATTGGTGGTCCAAAACTAGAAACATAACCAAATAAGACGATGTTTAGTTCATCATGATATCTTATACAGGGTGTTCAAAATTTACACACAATAATTGAATTTTCAATCGTAAAAATCTCATCTTTTACAAATGGAACACCATATATACCGATACGCCAATTGATAGGAAATCTTATTCCCTATCAATCAATTAGGGTTCCCTATATCTATCTTTAATAGCCTTTAAGATAGTGTCACTTTTTCTTTAAATCCATTTTGAATACTCCCATTCAATAATGGGGGACGAAATTAGATACAAAATTTACAACGAAAATTTAAATAGTGATAGATATTTAGAAATTTTGCATGGATGTGTGAACAATTTTTGCGATACTCTTCCCCTCAATATTGTACGCGGCTGCTTTTATGAAATGGGCGGTGCACCGGCACATTCTTCGCATGTGGTATCCATTCAACTTAATCAGATGTTTGACGATAGGTGATTCGGAAATAGGGGACCTTGGCGGTGGCTACCAAGCTCACCAGATTTAACACCATTAGACTTTTATTTTTCGTGTCATGTGAAAAGTCAGGTCTATTCCTCACCAGTTAATACTCTAGAAGAATTGACTAACAGAGTAGCAGGCGCCATTAATGGACTTCAGCGACAAGAAATCCGAAGAACGACGATGACAAAAGTACAGCAAAGAGTTTTAAAATGTTTGGAGCAGAACGGGCAGCATTTCGAACTACATACTTAAGTTTTAATATAAGTTAGATATCCCAAATATATTATTTTAGTTTTAACAAACCTTTTCAATATTTTTCTGTTTTCCTGCTGTTCCAAAGTTGTTACATTCCTATAAATGAAGAATAAATCGTTTTGTATTTAGTTTGCATTCTTTTATACTGACAATATCTCAAAAACTATTCAAGATAGATATAGGGAACCCTAATATTGACTGATAGGGAATAAGATTTCCTATGGAATGGCGTATCGGTATACAGGGTATTCCATTTGAAAAAAAAATAGTTTTTTACGTTTGAAAATTCAATTATTGTGTTGTAAACTTTGACCAGCCTGTATAAGATATCATGATGAACTAAACATCGTCTTATTTGGTTATGTTTCTAGTTTTGGACCACCAATCATGAAACTTCTAGTTTCAATAATAACCAAGATATTAGTTTTGGTAACACACGGTACCTTCAAGCAGACGTTCTTGCATTTGAAATTCAAGACAATCCAGAAGCTATTACGAAGAATAAAAATAACTGAAAAACTGGAAATAAACATGTTCCCCATAACATTTTGTTGTCTGCCGGGATGTTCATATTATAAATTTCAGCTTTGTCGAAAAAAACGTTATTCTTTTTGGAAGACTTTTAAAAGTGTTTGCTATGACCTTGCAACAGCCACAGCTGTCTGCCATTTTTTTTAATAACAAAAAGTAATTGTTTTAAAATATCCAAGTGTCAGCTTTGTTGCTACATTGAACGCGGTACCATTTTTGCACCTTCCATGCCTCACTGACTCTATAGGAACCGCCGGCTGAACAACCGAGTTCTCGTCTCTTGTTGGCAGGTATACGAATGTAAAATATAAGATTTAACAAAATACTGCAAGTCTGCCAGCCACTGGCTCTTAGAGTATTGAATTCAGAAAATCTGGCCAATCGAGTTTTTTTACACAAATATTTTGCTCAATTTTGCATCCTCATTATTTGTGCATTTTTAGCAGATTGCTTACAATGCTTACATGTCAATGCTAATGATACCAGACAAATTATAACCGCCGTTACGCACATGCAACCATCTCTTTTGGTTCCTTTTGTAAAAGTGTTGCACTAGAATAGCAAACTTTACGTGTTGCAATATCTCTATGAACATAAACAACAAACCGCACCACTGTGTAGTATTTAATCTAACTTCAGGGCACACTTATACGAATTTGAACCTTTCAACAATTTATTCGGAATGAGATTTTTAAAAACTAAATAAAACTCATATCATATTATTTGAAACATTTATTTCTATAAACTTAACAAGATCGTTAATACTGGAAAACAGTTTGAATCGTCTACAAATATAACCGTAAATCAGATCTGCACGAAAACAAAACAAAAGACAACAACCAGGAACAGGAATACGATATTTCGATAGGCGGAAAAAAATTAATAATAGGTAAGTATTCAGCGTCAATTGCAACCGACATTTATAATATTAATTATCTATATATTTCTAGAACTTTATAAAACCTAAAACCAATTAAAGTAACCACGTTTTGTAGGCGTTTTAGGCGAACTGCTTTCTACTGCTGCCGCTAGATGGCTCTGCGATAAACTATCGCCACCTTCGCCATTCTCCACAGTGTTGCTCTGTAGAATAGTATTCGTTTGCTGTTGTAACTGGGACTCATACTTTTTCACATCTTCGTAAGTCATATCGTACCATTCGTCTATCCAAGCAAATGCTTGCCTGTGACCCAATAGTAATACTTCCCGAATACACTATAAAACAATGAAAGAATATCATGACGTGAAAAAAATTAATGTCTGGATAAGTTTCACAATACAAAACATTCAACACAATTTTGTTGAATAAAACCATGCCAAATCTAGATTGCATTGGAAAACAACTAGAAATAAACAAACCTTTATTGAACATTCATTCACAATCATTATTAAAGTCATTCATCATTATAATTACATTAGTCATGTGTACCAACGATGAAACAGACAAAATAAAAAATAAAAGAAACACATACACCATTTATAACCCATTTTCATGTATAAATACAGGGTCTCCCACTCAGAGATTACAAATTTGTGGACTTATACTGTTGGACATGATCATCTCAACTAAAATAATTTGAGTTTTCGGTTACTTCCGGGTACACCGGAAATGATGTCAACTTTTATATTTCAAATAGAACACCCTATATTTTATCGCAATTTTGAAATCTTCATTGAATTCTAGATCAATTCTATGTAACATTCCCTATACCTAACATGAGTCATTTTTGAGATATTCATTTTTTTCATTAAAAAATGACAGCTGCACGGTTACTTTCAATTACTTATAACATCCCCTGTGACTGTTGGAAAAAAAGTTATCCGGCAAAATTGTTGTGAAGGTAACATATTATCGACGCATCGGCAGAATTCTTCTAAAACTTATACAGGATGTTCAAATTGTAAGATCAAAGTTGAACTTGAGAAAAGTTCCAAAAGTCGATTTTTTTCAAATAGCATTTTGGAATTTTATGGAGAATATTAAGATCAACTTTGTGTAAAATGTCCTATACCTACAAGCCATTTTTACCTACTTAAATTGATTTCTGAACATCACAATAGAAATTCAGAACATTGCTAAATCTAGATTGCGGTGTAAAACAACCGAATGACTAGAAATGAACAGAAATTCATTAACAACACATTTAAGTCTTTAGTCATTCTGATTAAATTAGTCAAATTCTAAAAATAACAACGATGAAACAGACAAAATAAAAAATAGTTGAAATCGAGAAAACTACTAAAAGGCGATTTTTTCAAATGGCAACCCTAACAAATGAATCTATTTTTCAATTCTATGGAAAATGTTAGATCAACTTTGTGTACAATGTCCTATAAGGAGAACATGAAAGATACAAGTTGTAGTATATTCCGTATATTTTTTGTATATTTTTTGGTCTATTACGGTGCACTTGTATTACTACAAAATCTATGAAAGATACAGTTCGAGCTGCTTTCAATGGGTTATGTGTTAACTCTATCACGGACGCCACCAACAATAGGATGTTAAAAAGAATTAAAGCATGTTTAGCGGAAATTGGCAACGTTTTTGAACAGTCACTGAAATAGAATTTAAAAGTTGTTGGTTCGGATTCTCGACTATATATGGTGATGGAAAATAAAACTATTGCTGTATAGTCTGGGGTAATTTATTCCTCTACGAAGTCATAAACAAAGCCGACGTTTCGCTCGGTTGATCTCTGGCTGCCTCAGGGCAAGTTAAGACCTCCACTTGTACTTAACTTGCCCTGAGGAAGCCGGAGATAAACCGAGCGAAACGTCGGCTTTGTTTATGACTTAGTAGAGGAATAAATTACCCCAGACTATACAGCGATAGTTTTATTTTCCAGAATTAAGAAGTATTTTTTTAATTTACTTTACGATTTTATTTTTTAATATTGTGTTTTATTTTAGGCTTATAATTTTATAAATACTAAATTAATTATAATGAAAAATGACCTAAAAAACTTGTTTAATAAAGTTCTGTTTATTCCAAATTGTTCACTTGTTTTCAAACGCATTTTTTTGCAATTTGGCAATGTTTGCAATTTCTACTGTGATGTTTAAAAATCGATTTTAGTAGGTACAAGTACATTTTAACTAGATATTTTACTTTTTAATTTTAAACAGATGTCATAGGCCTCAATAGCTCAGTTGGATAGAGCATTGTGCTAGCGACACAAAGGTCCCTGGTTCAAATCCAGGTTGTGGCTGTAATTTTTAATTTACTTTAAAATTTACATCTCGGCTGCATATCACCTTTATACATTAAGTACATTTTAGCTATAGGACATTGTCCACAAAGTTGATGTAAAATTTTCCATAGAATTCAGAAATGTATTCATCTGTTAGGGTTGCCATTTGAAAAACTCGACTTTTAGTACTTTTCTCAAATTCAATGTTGATCTTATAACTTGAACACGCTGTATAACTTTTAGAAGAATTCTACCGATGTGTCGATAATATGTTACCTTCACAACAATTTTGCCGGATAACTTTTTTTCCAAAGGTCACAGGGGATAATTTATATGTAATTGAAAGTAATCGTGCAGCTGTCATTTTTTTATGAAAGAATGAATATCTCAAAAATGACACATGTTAGGTATAGGGAATGTAACATAAAATTGATCTAAAATTTAATGAAGTTTTCAAAATTGCGATAAAATACAGGGTGTTCCGTTTGAAATATAAAAGTTGACTTCATTTCCGGTGAAACCGGAAGTAACCGAAGACTCAAAATATTTTAGTTGAGATGATCATGTCCAACAATATAAGTCCACAAATTTTCAATCTCTCATTTCATTTGGTTCTCCATATACTTCTAATGTCAGCTCATCATGGGAGACCTTGTATAAATAAATGAATAATAAATATAATGAATTAATAATATGAATTACTACTCCTTATTACTTTTAAGCCATAACGTCATGATTAGAGGGTGGTGAAGTCATTAGGCTAGGTGCTGGTCTTTACAGCTGAGGCGGTACTGCCGTCTAACGGCTTTGTCTGTCAAGTAGGCCTCGCCTATTCTCCTCCTCTAGGTGGAGCCACGTGACTCAAACTGCCTCAGCTGTAGAGAGCTAGCTTAATAATTTCGCCTCGCTCTAGTCAAGATTAAGTAAGGATTAAGCATGTTGGCATACTTTTATTAGAAAAATAGTAAAAAACCGGTTTTAACCGTTATTTCATTTCGGTTCACGAAAACGAAAACGATATTTTTTGGGTGTGAACGAAAACGAAATTTTTCGTTTTCGTTCTGATCGGAAACGAACAAAATACTTTTCGTTTTTAGTCCCTGATAAATACTATATTTATTTTATTTGATTTAAGATATGAGAGATGATTTTTATTTGATATTTAGATAATGGGTTATTTTCATTTGATTACATATGCGAGGATTTTATTATTTGGTATATTATTTTTATGTTATATTTGAAACTTTATTTTTCTACATATTATATTTATGAAATATACAGTAGTTCTAAAATATGCTGTCTTGCTAATGTGTTATTCATGTTCAATGTCTTTACCAAGACTAAACAATACTTTCAAATCCTCATTGTTTCAATTTAATATACATAATTATAATCAGAGAATAAATCCCTATACAAGAAAGAATTCCTTTGCCACTGAACAAAAATAACAGCTGTCATTTGCAACCATTACCAACATCACAATTATTTAATGTAGCGGGAAATTCAACCTGTCCTTCGCGATTTTAGATCACTCTGTTTATTATTAAAAAACTGATTTTAATATTCCGAAACTCCACACAATACAATACGTTCTTACCGAATGCACAAAATCCTCGACTTTGGTCTGCAATCCCCAAACCTCAAAAAAAACGTTTACCACCTTATACGAGCACATTATCGGGGTTTGACTATTTCTCCATCCATCCACCAGAGGCCCCCGATGCGTCTTCTTCGACTGAAAGTACCTCGGATCTTCCTGCTCTTTATAATGCTTCGGACTTAATTCATCATACGCTATATCAATACACTCTACAATCCTCTCTGCTAGTTGTTCGGCGGTTAAGTTCAAACACTAAAAACAAAAATAAATTTTAAATTGTCTAGAAACAGGTGGCGCTATCTATCAGGCTTTCGGGTAACTATCTTGACACTAGTTTTTTTTCTCTTTTTTAGGTTAGATGTCACAAACATGTTGCAATGCGATTTTTAATTAGATTAGGACTGTTTGTTGCGATGGTAATTCTATTGCAACACAGAGGTCTAATGTACGATATAATTAAGATAAGATGAGGGACTTGCATTCTCGGAAGAGCCACTGTTATCTTCATACCGTGTTTGTATAGTGATATGGAATTTCGGAATAAAGGAACACTGAAATGCAAAAATATTAGAGAAAAATTGTTGGTTTTTTTAAATACTAACGTCATATTCAGTAATGGTTAGGGGGTAATAATTCCATGCACGTTCCGTAATGTAAAATATCTTTGGGATTAGCGATTGTATCCAATACGGCAGTCGACTGCAATTTATTTCAAATGACTTATAAATTTTTAAGGATAATTACGGGTTTACGCACTTTGATAAATGTATTCGTTTCTCAGTGTAATGTCCTTTTCCGTGAACAGGGTCTTCGCATTCTTTATTCTCCACAACTTCGACTCCTTCACCATCTCCAGACTGCTCCAAACTATGTCTCGCAATCATATACAATTGCCCGATTTGATACTAAAATATCATGGATTTGATATTATTTAATGTAGATTTTATTTAATTATTCGACTTACCTCCTTTACTGACATAGGCATGCATATTCGATATTCTTTAGTTAAAACCATTGTGAATATATTCGAGACTATTTCCGATCCATCGGAAATGTCAGGTTATTGATATTTTTGACTGGTGTTTCGTGTAAGAACTCAAGACATCACGTTCACGTGTGATTTTCAAGTTTACCAACCGTAGATACGCAGATCACTATGTGATGAGTGATGAGATATGGTGATGACTACGTGATACGACTAACGACTACGAGATGGCGCCAAACTTCCGAATTATGTAGATGTCTTTATCCTGGATTTGCGCACTATACATACATACAGTACCGCGTAAAGTATGAAAACATGGGAAAACCTCTGGGATGGTTTGTTATTTTTAAAAAGTCACCAAACACGACAATCTTTAATGATTAAAATACATATTTTTGTGAAATATTCAATTTTTGAACGTCAATTGTTACTGAGTTATGATGTCATCAATGCCCCATTTTCTCTTACTGGCTTTTGTATCTGTTAATTATCTAAATGGTAGCGAAACAAATTTAGGCCCTTACATTATAAAAATTTTCGAGAAAAGTACAATTGAAAATTGTAAAATATTGATCTGTGAAAAAGTGGGGTCAAAATGTAAAAAAACCCGATGTTCACAATTGTTTTTGAAGCATTCACAGCGATTCTTGAAGTGGTGTACCACCTTTCGAAAACTTGTCACGAGGACATCTTGAATATAGCAGGAGCACATTTTATAGTTGCTCAACTAACTAAAAAATATTTTGAAATGTTGAAGATGTTAATTTTTACGACAAAATCTGAATGATTTTTGGCATTTTATTTTTTTTACTCAAAACCGATTGTCTTTAATTTTTCTTTAATATCTCCGAACAGTTTGCTTGAATTGTTGGACGATCTCAGCTCGGCTGTAGGTAATGATTCACGTAAAAATTACATTTTCAAAAGTTGTCAAAAAGACAAGAATTGAAGACAAATGACTATACACTGACCAGCAACAAAAGAAAACAAAGTAATTGCTTAGATCTGGTACGCTATTTTCTGTATAATATGAATCTGAAGTCAGAAATTGTGAATTGTATACCTATATCTAGTTTTTGAGATACTCGCAGGGTTCAAAAATCTACACGACGTGTTTTGGCATGTTTTCCTCAACAACTGGAATTAAATAATTATGTAGGTTTACTGATTCAGATACAGAAAACCGGACTTCAGTTATTCTTTGTTAAATGATGAAACAAATATAAATCAACAAATAAACTATCAGCTGGTATAGCTACCCCCAAATAATTTAAAATAACGAAAAATAATAAAATTAAAAATTGCGTTGATAGAATACCATCCTTTGAAAGGTGCCGATTGAAAAATAAATGTTTGGAGACTGAATGAACAATAAGTAAATATTTTCAACCGATTTTTCGAATTTCTAGACACTAACATCTAATTCAAACAATTATAAGCCAGATGTCACACGTTTACTTCAAACAAAATGAATAATCGTAATATCACATAACGTAAGCATGTTTATAAGCATGTATAAACATCCTAAAAATGCAACAAATTTCTTCGTTACGTTTGCGTAGTTTGAATAATTATATGAAAGCGGAAGTGTTGATTAGCGCCATCTTCATGATTCCTCCCTGAGAGTCTAATTCTCGTTTGTTTTTGTCTAATCGAGGATAGATGTCGCTTTTGTTAACGTGGCTAGGTTCTGATCGGTAAAATCTCCCACTACTTACGATGTGTATCTACAGTTTTGTTATCGTATGTAAATTATAGTAAAAGAGAATGATGTGGCCAATCCACAATAAATAACACTATGGATTTGTAACATCGGTAGAAGCAAAGAACGATGGCGTTTCGGTCGTTTCACACTGAATACATGCAGATACCCCCTGTGACCAGGGTGTACACAACAGCATGTGTCCTCACAACTTTAGCAGTGGTTAGTTTTTGAAGATTACTGATTCCCGATATAAACGACTACCTAATTTATATTCCTTTTTAGCAATTGGATATTGTAACGCCGTTCCAACTATATTTCAATCCTATATTAATATTGAAGCAAGGACAGGTCCATAGGCTGATTACGACATTCCTATTTTTCGGGACCTTTGGGTTTAATTTCTTTTTTAACATGATTTTTACGTACCGGTACTGCCGTATGCTAGAGGAGGGCTCGTTTCGCGATAGAACGGCCGATTTCGTGATGATGTTTCTGTTCGGTGGAATTTTTATGGTCGCTTTTGCGTTCTTCGTAAATTTATTATTCTTAGGACAAGCGTTTACTATCATGCTGGTGTACATCTGGTCCAGACGAAACCCAGCCATTCGAATGAACTTCTTCGGCATACTTAATTTTTACGTAAGTTTTTAAAATTACCTTATTGCATTTATAAGTAAATCTATTAGAAGTCGGTGCTTATAATGAGGTCATAAATTTGATGATGGGTGTTTTGCATATCAAAATATTACGAAATGTTGTTTCGATAACATTTACATGGCCGCACCTGTGCTATAGGCAACCAACGCTACTAGCATGGCAAAATCTGTTTAAATTTGTCTAAACAAACTGACCTCAATTAGGGGATCTAACAAAGATAATTATAATAGACTTATGTTTGTTATATCAGGAAATAGTTTAAGAATCATTACAGATTATTTTAATGTCCAATATTTGCCGCAGATAGTTGAAAACACGGAAACGCCAAACAACTTATTTTTATTTTTTAAATATTTTGTATACTTATTTATACAAATAAAAATACTTATATATTATATGTCAAAAGAACAAAGCAAACGTGGTATTTAACAAATAAAAAAAGTTTAAATTTAGTATACCTAACTATACAACCTACGTACATAATTCAGTACATATACCATGTAAAAATGTATGTAAAAATCAAATGTGTTAAGAAAATGTAATGTAATAATGAAAGATAATCAACTAGGTTACACAAAACTTTTCCTCCACATAGGGCCTTCAGACTAGATAATATTTTTAAATGATATCACTAACAAATCTACGGCTGACATACAATATGTTCATTGCATACGTATCTATGACTATATAATCCCCATCATGATACACGCCAATGATCGCCAGGTATTTGAACTCGTTCCTCTTTGGTTTTCTTTTTTATCTACTCCAAGCATTTTTGTTTCATGTTCCTACCCACTCCTCCCGCGCCTCTAACCTTTTACGTTATTATTTCTGTCATACGAAGTCCCTTCAGAACTCTCCTGTCAACCGCTTAATTACATCCTACAACAGTTTTTTCTCCTCAGTAGATCCCTTCAATAATTCTTTTCTATCCTTCAAACGTAAGCTGGTGCGAGTCTTGGTCCCCCTTGAGCATTGTCTTAACAGCATTTGTCCACCACTTCCCTACATAGTCTCTATTCTTTTTTTCTGACTTGAGTTTGTTTGCTCATTCAAATTTTCTTTCTGTTCTTTGTTTATCAGATTAATTCCCCAGCGTTGTTTAATTTTTTATTAATAATTATGATAATTTTATGTTAATTTTGTAACTCTTATACGTACTATTTTAAGATATTTGTCTTGTATCTCTGTATGTGTATCTAGACTGTATGTGTATCATCTTCTTAGCACTTGGTTTGATAACTTAGTCCTGAAGATGCCTCTTGCAACAGAGCGCGAAACGTTGACTGCTTCAAAGTCATCAACGCGGTTTCCACCCGGAAATCAATATATCATCTGTGTGTGTGTACTGATTACTACCGTTGTATAATAATGACAGTTCGTTCGACTAATGACTTCACTATTTGAACGAACTGTCATCATTATACAACGCTAGTGTCAAAGTCTGTCAAATCGACGTGGATGACAGTTATGTGACAGTTAGCCTTGCTATCATTGACAAACACATTTAAAATATTTGATATAAAATGGAATTTATGAGTCCTAGATAAAACGTCGTATTCGACTCGCACACAATGGATGTAAATCACTCGCATGTTTACACGCTCGCCTACGGCTCGCGTATAAATTTCGATGGCTTCAAAGCCATCGAAATTTACAAATATCCTAACAACATCAATCGTGAAGACGGCACTGACAATAGTAGGGTCTGGAAATCGATCCTAATGCGGTCAGGTGGAAAATCACATGAGAGCGGTAGCTCCAGATGTGTCCAAAATTCCAAAATTCAGTTAGCTCTGAAGAAGCGAGCAACATGGTTTGCGAAACCGCAAACCATGTTGCAGCATTTACGAATCTTGAAACACGGCATAACCGGAAGCAATTTATTTTCTAAATGACTATGGCCGTGAAAGCCTACGTACTTATTATATACTTGTTTAAATAACTTGAATGTTCACTTGTCAGAAAACAAACTGTGATTCAAGCCGATGTTGTTTAAATAATCCACCATTATTCCTAAAATTGAACGCATTTTTTGCAATAATTTTGCGGAAATTGTTGTTGATTTCAACATTGTCGGATTTAAATTCATATTCCTAAACTATTTCATTATGCAATTAATAATTTTATTTATGTGAATTAAATTTGTGTTGAATAAGTTCCTACAAATGTGCGATATTATTAGATAATGTGGGTGACACTGGGGACAATGGTGTTACGGGAATTAACTGGTTATTGTATTCATTACAAGGTTGGGCATTTGTTAATCGAATCTGAGTGTCAATCAATTATAACCTGTGGTGATGAGTGCTAATCAACACTCAACACTGAGAGTAATGCTTAATTTACTCATCACCAACTGAATAATTGCCACCGAAAGCTTAATCTGAACGCCCAAAAAACAAATAATGTTAAAATAAATCACTGAGAAACCGATAAAATGACATTTTTGTCGATTAACAATACAGCGTCTGCTTCTGCTTCGTCAGTCTGTTGCTTAGGAGTCGGTTTCAATTCACTAATTAAGTGTTTTATAACGTTAATTGTTGTTATGTACAACATTTTTTATATTTTTACACATTTGAAGATTAATTAATTAATTTATTTATTATGCCACCACGAATTGCGAGTTTGTTTGTTCTTATGTAGGATTTACCGACCTGTAGTCTGATGATGCCGTAACTGGCGAAACATGTAACTACGTGAGAAGATATAAAATTTGAGCAAGAAGAATACTGGATTTTATTTGTATGTTATTGTTTTTGCAGTGTTTTAGAACTAAAATCAACATATTTTTTTATTGAATTGAAACAGTTGTTTCACTTGTCTGACGGTCAGGTCGAAAAAAGCGGGAGCAA
Organism: Aphodius sticticus; assembly: GCA_963966075.1. NCBI lineage: Eukaryota > Metazoa > Arthropoda > Insecta > Coleoptera > Scarabaeidae > Aphodius > Aphodius sticticus. The sequence continues at coordinate 33,810,786 of OZ014510.1, read as the reverse complement.
CACAAGGTATTCAGGGTTCAGGCTGATGTTAGAAATGCTCTGCATTTAAAAATTCCATAAAAAGTAAAAAGGAAAACTTGAAATGATGTGACATACTGAAAGAAAAACGTTGATTTCAGCTCCGATTCCATCTTTGCAAAAACAAACAAAAGCAATAACAAACAAATGTAAGTAACAGTCGTGACAACAAGTGTGATATATCATAATTTAATCTGACGAAAAGGCCACATAAAATTTTACAATCAAACATGCTGCCCTTAACAAAACCGAAAGTTGGCAATTGTTTCTCCCTATTCTTTAAAGATAACTCAACTACTGACAAAATTAGATTTCTCGTGCCGGTTACAAACCAATTTATTTTATTTTTGTATTAGCTATTTTTTAGTGAAAACTATAAAAAAAGACACAAAATTTTACCCTTTAGACGAAAAAAAAAATCATCCTGTATACAATGCTATAATATCTCTACTGTCCATTTTTATCAAAACAAGACAAATGTAATTGCCTATTGATTTTATTACACCTGTAATTTCTCATTAAATTGACCCGATATTATCAGAATTCAGGGTAGTTATGTTTAAAATATTTTGTTTTAAAACAGTGTTTTAAACGTGTTTTAAACTACCGAAATTTGAACAGCATATTTAATTATTTAATGAGAGTATTCTGGCCTTTAAGATTTGTATGCATCGATCAATTAAAAAATCAAAAATAATTTAAATTTTGTATTTATTAGTCAAATAAAAAGTTTTTCATAAAATATTGTAATACACTGGTAGCAAGTAAATTATTAAAACGTGTTTTTTTGTGTTTAATAACATTGTTTCGTAAAAAACAACGTTCTGTTATTGCGAATTTGTTATGTTTTTAATCTTCGCAATACAAGCAATCCATTTTTAAAAGAGATATTTGGATTGACTAAACAATATTAGAAAAACGGTAATTAAAAATGTGTACCGCTTTTTTTGGCCCACAATAATGAACAAACTGTACTGAAACTTACGTATTTACAATGCAAAATCATCTTATCAAGTAATGTGCGTACGCCTTATGTCTTTAAGAGCTGCTGCAGCGCTTTTCTGCCAATGGGCCCCCACAGCTTTTCTGCCCAGGGGCCCCCACAGTCCTAAATCCGGCGCTGCTGCAAGCGTACTTATACAAAAAGTCGCTGCAATGTCAAGAAACATTGAAAACTGTAAAATTACTAGAGCAGTTCTGTGACGATTAATACTTCCATCAATTTGCAGATTTCTTATTATTGTTTGATGCCACATTGCAACACTTGAACTCAGTTTGTTGACTAGGCATTATGATTCAAAAAGTCTTTGAAGTCTATTCTCCGCAAGCGTAAGTCATCATACATATTTCTATCGAGCGTGACCTACTTTTAAAAAAGCAATAAAATTACCCTGCAAGTACACTTTTGTACGTGAAAAAATTAAAATCTAGTCTTATAATTGAACCGGTGAGTGGAAGAACAGAGTAAGTTCAAGTCGGGCTATTTTGAGAAACTGAAGAAAACTGTGTAATTAAACAACTGTACAATTTTACTGATTTGGTCAGAACAGAAAACTTGTAGTAAATGTTATTGGTAGTTTAGAAAATAAAGCCTTCGTAGTTACTTAGTCATTGGTAGTTGTTCTGCAGTTAAATTTTCGGCCAAAAAGCAAATATAAATTAGCTATTAGCTACACACAGAAAAGTGATCTCTCGAACGAAGAGAGAATTACTTGGCTGAAGTAGTTGGTAGGTTCGTATATACCCGAGAGATTATTGACTTCAACCAAGAATTAACCAATCAACCAATAATTACTAGATTTAAGAAAGTGGTTACTCTGGTGAAGTAAGTAAACAGTCTTCAATGAAGTGTCTATTTTTATTCCCGGTACATATTTTTAGCTACTTAATGTAAGAATTTTAAAGATTGGGCACAAATACGTTTTCTATTGCTAATTAACAAGATAGGTATGTTATATTTACTTACTCGTTCTAAACTGTTGCGTGCGTTACATCAAACTATTCCGTGTTGAAACGTATATTGTACATTATAAATCACAATACACATCCCCAATAAATCACAAGGCACATCCCCTACGCTTAATTCGTTGTTGTTTTGCGAACTAGTTTAGGTTCCGTGGCGCCACAACCACGCGCGGGCGCGCGAGCCTTGACAAAATCACGGTGCGTATATTTATTCCAGAGAAAGGAATTACTTGAAAGAAGTGAGAATCACTTCAGTTAAATAGGTGGGTTTTTATTCAGTAAACAATACTTACCTATATTAAATGTCTTATATTTTCTTGGATCAAGTAACTACGCACTTGGATGGATTTAATATTACTTCGTTGGAGAAATTAACATTTTTGGGACGAAAAATTCAATTACTTCTTTCAATACAATATTAGTTCTTATAAAGAGAGAATTTACTTGTTGACAGCATTTATCTGAGAAATTATTTTACTTATATTGAGTATGTGGCATTTCTTGTATATACCTAACTTTCTACATCCAAGTAAATATGCATTTGAATCTAGTAAATAAATTCAAGAAATTATGTTTTCTCGTTCCAAATAATCACTTTTCTGTGTGTAAAACATCGGCTGGACTTATTGTGTCCTTCTCCTTAACGACAGTTTATCAGTAATTAACACGTATTTAATGGCAAAAATCATGCAATTGGAATGAATTGAAAACAAAAATACATACAAATAAAAAGACAATACTTTACTTTTCAATCTTTTGTTCTTTGGATTACATTATTGTGATCAAATACAGTTTTCAAATGATAATTTGACGAGGCAAAAATGAACCAGTTGTGTATTTCAAAATAGAACATTGCTATGTTTCGCGGAAGAATTACCATTTTGGGTATAGCTATTAAGCTATTTTACAATGCCCATTACAGAGACTTACTTCTTAAATATATTTCTATTTCATTCCTTAGCACATAAATAATGACAATAAAGGTTGTACTTTAATAGGTTAGGGATAGTGTTTAAGCCGGGGATGTTAAATTACTTAATTTTTTTCGGTACCGCTGAAATTAAAATGACTAATTTCAAATACTGAATTACCCCGTAATTAGAAATTTACAACGATAAATAACGCAGGCTTAAATTACCGTGTAATTAAAAATTCAGAATGATAAATTACGGTGGAGTTTACTGCATAATTAAAAGTTCCAAATTACAACGTGCAACGTACCCTCATCGTTAATTAACGATGAGGGTACGTTGCACTGGCTCACACCTACTTAAAAATTTCCCCCAGCATAATAACTGAAAGATCATATGTGTAGATCATATTCACATAGTCCAGTGGCAATAAGGTCGATTATGTTCCTAAACATGGGCATTTTTTTATTTTCCGAAATAGTCCAGAAATGAGACCACTGGAAAATTTCTATACGTGTTTTTTTAGTATGGTCTTGGGTATGTATAAAACGTATAGAGTCATTAAAGTTACCAAAACCTTGTCGATCAGTGTTAGTAAATGCAAAACAAAGACTTCATTGAAACACTACACTTATTTCGTCTTTTTCTAAACTTCTTTTTAGTAGCTAGAAAAATGTTCTAATAAATAGTTATGTAAATGTAAATACAGTAACATATTTACAGCATAATATTGCAGAAATAAACCGGCATTAAAGTAAAGGATCAACATAACCTTAAATGCCCCAGGTTGGCTATTCTGTAAAATATTTTAAATGTATTTGTCAATGGTGGCGAGGCGAACTGTCAAATAACTGTCATCCACGTAGGTTGGCAGACTTTGACAGTACGTTCGTATAATGATGACAATTCGCTCAAATAACAACAAATAACAACAATAACAAATAATAAGAACGGACTGTCATTATTATACTAATCATAATCATTTTCGTGTATCATGATGGGGATTATATAGTCATAGATACGTATGCAATGAACTTATTATATAGTATCCCGGCGGTCGATAGTTAATACATCGTTTGAGAAAGAAAAAATATTTTATACAAAAGTTGTTTGACTCGCCATTTTCTATAACGTGAAATTATTGTTATTTATACAGGGTGTTGCATTTAGGTGTGACGGAAAGTATGTACACTTTTTTAAATGGAACGTCCTGTATATTTTATTATATTATAAATACTACTAAATTTGTTTATCCAACCGTGTATGTTGCTAAGTCACAGCGTTAATAGTTCCAGAGATATTCAACTGTTTTTCCAAAATATGCCCATTGCAGGATCTTTTTAAAAACTATGTAAAAACGACATTTTTGTTCATTGTTCATTGATGTTCATTGAACTTAGTCAGTTTTGATGTTTTTCAAATGGCTTTTTCTCGAGTTTTTTACATGGAACAGCCTGTATAATATGTGTTGGCTGTAATAACTCTTTATTTCGCTCTAATTTACATCTAGTATGTCATACACCAAATGTTACTATTTTTTGTGATAATTGCAATTTAACGAAAATGTAATGCAATTGTAAATTTTAATTTTGCTGTGACTAAGGTATTTGGTAGTCTTTAAGTGGCGATAGAAGAGATAATTTAGAAACGATTTAACCAGCTTGATCTTTATACAAAGTATTACCGTTATCAACATATTAACAATTTTATATGAAGTATATTTTGCCGTCTATCGTATGGCAACCAAGCGTGATTTAAAAATTTCAAATTACTGCTAAAGTAAACCGCAAACCCTGTACTTTTAAGTATCCTGAAAAATTGTTGACTTCTGAGTGTTGAAAGTCAGATTTTCTTTGATGTGATTTATGTGCTCACACACAAAAACCAGATATGCAACATAAACAAACTGATAGGTATCGTTGGATTCAGATTTTCATTCATAGCAAAAAAAAATCTATAAAACACTTCCAAATAACCCACATTCCATTCACATTATCAATATTACTCATGCTATCATTCATATTATCCCAATTTTGAATTGTCTCTCCATAAAAATAACCTATTTTAAACCAGTTGACAATAGTAAGTAGATATTGTTGGTCTTTTTTGTACTGAATACAAATCCGTTCTCAAACGTAGCTCATCAAGACAGGTTTTAGCGTTTCTATTTGTTTTTGTGTATGAGCGCACATACTATTACAATGAAACGTCTCCGCACAATGTTCACACAAGTGAAAAATTTTCACGATAGCCCCCCTAAAGTTAAACTGTTTCTGGTTTACTTCGGAGCCCAACTGACGTTACTAGGGCTTCAGGTTCGCTCGCTGTACGTTTGTAAAAATTGCAAAACATACTTATAAAATTGTGTAATACCTTGATAACCGTTATACTTTTTATATGAATAAATCTAATTAAATAGGTTCTAAATGGCTTCTTCTATAACCCTTTAAATATTTTACGTCGTGTTACCTAGCACACTGTATACAGAGCAATACTAAGATACTAAATAGCATACTACTCTTTACATTACAAATATCACAAAAACCAGTAAAAATAGATATACGATATAGCGAATATAAATTACAAAGAACTTAAGGGATATTTCAATTAGCAAATAATACACAGGATGTTCCATTTAAAAATCTCAAGAAGAAGCCATTAAAAAAAAAGGTTTAAAAACTAGTGCATGCTACCATCACCCTGTATACCGCATCTAAGTTTTCATGACATCAGCATCTAGCTATGGGTTTATTTATTATGTGACAACATTTTTAGGACAAATCTGCAAAAATGTAGTATTAACGTAGTTTTTAAGAAAGGCCTGCAATTGCTATTTTTTTGACAAACAATTGAATATCTCAGAAACTATTTACTTTACACAGGTACACCTTACTTAGTTGGAAAGACAACTTCCGTAGTATTCATAATATGGTATGAAATACAGGGTGTTCCATTTAAAAAAAAATGTACTGACTTTCCGTCACGCCTAAATGCAACAGCCTGTATAAATGAAAATAATTTTACGATATAGAAACTAATGAGTCAAACAACTCTTGTATAAAACATTTTTTCTTTCTCAAACGAATTGATGACTATCGACCGCCGGGATACTAATAACTCACCCTGTATAACATTATAATGTATAACAATTTTTTCATTAACGAGTAATGAGTGTAACGAGTCTTGGTTAACTTGAGTGACGCCCAACTCTCATTCATTATGTTATAAGAAACTATTTATTTTAAATAGGAGTGTGTCATTTGGTAACGGGCGTCGGGCATGCAAAAGATTGAATGTTTTTAATGTCTAATGACTTTTTTTGTGACTCGCCAACTTGATTTGCAACTTTACGCCAAGTAGGTTTCGATCCTCAGTAATCATTTGCAGAACCGCTTGGTTATACATGATGACTACTACGTCTCCTACGTCAACTACTTTTGAAGCTATTTCCTGATTGATATCAGAAACATAATTGTTAATAAGGTTCTACTTTAAAATATTGGTTTTATTATTTAATTATGGATAGTGTTTAAGCCGGGATGTTAAGTTATGGTAATTATTATTTTTTCGATAAGCCACCTACTGCTGAAATTAAAATGATTAATTTCAAATAAGTATTAAATTTGAAACGTAATTAAATTCAATCGTAATTAAAAATTTATAATTATAAATTACGTACGCTACCGGGTATGTAATTAAAATTCAGAATTGTAAATTACGCTGGAGTAAATTACTGGATAATTAAAAATTCCAACTTACGTCGTCGTTAATTTATTACTGCTGAGGGAAACGTTATTATTTTGTAGATAACTAGCAATCTTGGGTGCTTTGACTAATTCAATAGGTAGTAGTGATTCATTATTGAAATCAAAACAAAGACACTATTGAAAATACTATTTATAACAGTAATAAAAAAAGTACTCAAACAGCATAATTATGGTACACAGCGGCGCGTTATGCCATCATGGGGCCCTGGGCAATTTTGAATTTCGGGGGCCCCCATATACAATGTGGAATTAAGAAGAATTACTTTTTTATACAAAAATAATATACAGGGTCCTGCAGCTCAGCTCCCATCTTCTGTAGCTCAGTTACTAATTAAGCTAAGAGTTTGACATTTTGCAAGCTTACCCTGTACTTCAAGGTACATTTCAAGAAATTATTTTTGATAATACAGGGTGTCCCAAAAATATGCAACGCCAACGTGATATATTTTTTTAAATTGCATGCTATATATTTTTTTACACACTTGGAAGCCTGTTATAGTTGCCTACATACCACCAAAATTTTATTGAAATCGGTTGAGTGACTGCAGCGAAAAAAATAAAAAGAAAAAAAAATTGATTTCGCATCGTTGGCCTTAAAAATCAATAAAAACCACAAATTGCACCTCGTTGATAAAATTTTGCGATGTCCTTATTAAGTTAGATGTAGTAGTCTCGTTAACCAAGTGTCATTGATCCAAATTATACAGGATGACCAAAATCTAGTGTCAAACTTGTCAAACTTCAAAGCGTGTTATTGTTCTTATTTTAAATTGGAACCCATACATTTTTTTAGGTGAAACGATGCAGAATTAAAAAATAAACATTGTTTCTAAATACAACCCCATCACAATTCCCAATATTTTAAAAGTTATTCGGCAAAAACTCATTTTTTAACGTTTCCAACGGCAATTGGAAACGAAGCAGAATTAAAAAATAAACATTGTTTCTAAATACAACCCCATCACAATTCCCAATATTTTAAAAGTTATTCGCCAAAAACTCATTTTTTAACGTTTCCAACGGCAATTGTAGGTAATAAATATTGTACGTGGCGTTGAAAAACAATTTATTTCATAAAATATGACGCAGAGAAATATTTTAGATTTGAGTGTACTTAATTAAGTAGTTGTTCAATTGCCAAATTTACTTAAAAATTTACCTATAGCGGTAAGGGTGGAAATGTGGCTGCAACATGATGGAGCTCCAGCACATTACTCGTTACATGTCAGGCACCAGCTCAACGAAATCTTCCCAAATCGGTGGATTGGAAGAGGAGGACCAGTTGCGTGGCCTCCTCGATCACCGGACTTAACGAAACTAGATTTCTTCCTGTGGGGCTACGTTAAGGACATCGTTTATGCTGAACCTCCAACAACACCAGAAAACATGCAAGAAAGATGCATTTCTAACTATTACGCCCGACCTATTAAGAGCAGAGGCGAGGTCATTTCATACTCGTCTGCGTTTGTGCCTCGAAGAGCACGGAAGACATTTCGAACAACTACTTAATTAAGTACACTCAAATCTAAAATACTCCTCTGTGTTATATTTTATGAAATAGGTTTTCAACGCCACATACGATATTTATTACCTACAATTGCCGTTGGAAACGTAGAAAAATGAGTTTTTGGCGAATAACTTTTAAAATATTGGGAATTGTGATGGGGTTGTATTTAGAAACAATGTTTATTTTTTAATTCTGCATCGTTTCACCTAAAAAATGTATGGGTTCCAATTTAAAATAAGAACAATAACACGCTTTGAAGTTTGACAAGTTTGACACTAGATTTTGGTCATGCTGTATAATGTGGATCAATGACACTTGGTTGACGAGACTACTAGATCTAACTTAATAAGGACGTCGCAAAATTTTATTAACGAGGTGCAATTTGTGGTTTTTATTGATTTTTAAAGCTAACGATGCAAAATCAATTTTCTTTTGTTTTTATTTTTTGTCACTCAACCGATTTCAATAAAATTTTGGTGGTATGTGGGCAATCATAACAGGCTTCCAAATGTGTAAAAAAATATATAGCATGCAATTTAAAAAAATATATCACGTTGGCGTTGCACGTTTTTGGGTCACCCTGCATTATCAAAAATAATTTCTTGAAATGTACCTTGAAGTACAGGGTAAGCTTGTAAAATGTCAAACTCTTAGCTTAATTAGTAACTGAGCTACAGAAGACGGGAGCTGAGCTGCAGGACCCTGTATATACTAATAATACTGATATAACATTACGGAACAATTAACAAAAATCATAAATAATAAGTAAGGTATTGACCTTTTGCAACAACATTTAATATAAGTACCTACATAATTATTTTAAGTAACGACAGATTATTCTTAAGAATTACAAAATAACTAATAAATAGCTTAACAATTTAAAAATGAAAATTCGTAGCAAATAATCTTAATAAATAAAGGGTATTCTTAACAAATAAATATGTTTTTATTTTAAATATTTCAAAAACTGCGGTAGTTAATTCTTAAATACTCCATAATAAATATACACATATGTCCTCTGAATATGTACTTATTAAATTTGTGGTGCAATTTTTATAGTTTTTTGCGATGTTACTTTTATTAAACTATAATTTCCTATTTCTTTTTCTAACATTACCTAAGATTCAGATTCCATATAATCAAAAAATAGAATTATTCCGAATGCCTTCTGCTATATGTTTTAACAAGAAGAGACGTAACGTGCCAATATCTGGTCCTCAAAGTTTAGAAAAAAGCCAAATCAAAAGTTTGGGAAAAGCTAGAAACTTGAATGATTTTTTAATCTACAAGGTTCTATTCAATTTCTAAGAAGCAGACCAAATTTCATTTTTTTTTTAATATAGCATCCTGTATATTTTTCCTGTTTATTTATATTCTTTTGAATTACAAATTGAACTGTGAAAACCGCATGTCCCTGAGGTCAGTGGTGTAAATGTAAGAAGACGATTAAATGTTAAGAGAAAGCAATTAAACAATGTTAAAATGATTTCTACCGTAGTTTTTGAAAATGACTTAAGTTATAAATACGGAATATAATACGAATATAAAGTGTGTTTCATTTCTAAGCATTTCAAATTTGTAGTTTAAGCAATTTCCCAAAACATTTATTGGAATCTTTTTCTTGTCAACTTTTTAGAATGAAATATATTGAGTGGTTACGTTTCTTCTTATACATGCTGTGTAATAATAAGGACTTTGAAAGATTTACAGCATTAGGAGATCGGAATTTTTATTTCTCAGACTTTTTGGAGCATTCATATTTACAGAATAGAATTCCAGAACAAAAGGAAAAGTGTCGACTGAAAGTCTTCGAAGAATTCATACAGTTTTTCTCTTCTCACTTAGTCAAGGGTTTCTCATTAGTCTCGTATAGTATTAGATATAGTTTGCTTTATTGCAAAAAACATGAACTTGACTGCTAAAACTGCATCCACTCTCTTTGGGGCCCCATAGGCAAGACTACTCTAAAGTTCAATTTTATATTCGTACTACAGTAATTAATTAATTTAGGGTTTATAAAAAATTGATTTTGGTCCCCAACCGGCAGGAGCGTAGATATAAAATTCACCATTCTTGAGACGGTAATAAATTAGTTAAAGATTAGTTGGGGCCTCGCTGAGAGAAGCCTATATCTGCTTGCAACGTTAATGAGGACTGGCATGGTGTGGTAGCCTATTACGGAAATGAGTTTCCAAAATATTGCTTTGCCCCCCCCCCCTGTTATTGTGGGCCCTGGGCAAATGCCCATTTTGCCCATGGGATAACGCGCCATTAAATACAGAATAAATAAGTTAATTCCGACTCACAAAAAAAAACGCTTGGTTTCACAAACGATGATCATTTTTTGATTGGGATTATTTTTAACACCGGAATATTTCCTATGTATTATTTTTTAAATCGTGTTTTTTAATTCATTAAATGCATTCCATTCTAGTCATAATTTAGTTAGGAGTAACTTATTTTGGTAGTATAACTTAACCTAACGGACAGATACCTCTCAGTTGGTCCTGGTATACTGGTTACATTTTCTTGCATACTATGTAGAACTGTCTGTACTTTTGGAACTAACACTTACAACCAGCACATACTCTGATTTGTCTCTTTCAAATTTATACTAACTCAAACGGCGTCTTTCCCTTGAATCTTCTAATCAACCCGGTGTTACCGCGGAGTTTCATTTTTTTTACTACGTTGTACGATTGTACAATACCATTTAGACGCCCTTATAAGGGCATAATTCCTAAGTACAAAGACGTATTGACAATACTTATAAAGTAGTATATATTAGTACTTCATTTTGGAAGGTCTCGACAATTTTTGTTATTTTTGTGGTGCAACCCCAGAGTTGAGCACCGTACGTCCTTACGGGTTTCAGAAATTGGTGGTACAAGAGAGGCTTAATGTGTACCTACTGGTAGTCAGTCACCTTAGGCTGAAAGCAGCATTGATGAGATTCGTATGCTTTATAGCGTTCCTTGACAGCTACTTAAGTACCTCTCCAGTATCCAGTATCTTCAGCCATATCCTCGATCTTCTTGGGGAGTAATGTTTTTAACTTCTGAACTTCTGTTGGTGTGGTAAGCTCTTGCTCTTCATCAGTATGGCCATGAAGATTGGCTTTCTCCGATTTAACAAAAAGTGTATATTCTACGTTTGACCTTTTGCTAACTTTAAATTATGTTTGATATAAATGAGTTTTGCTTCACGTTCATTACTTAGGTGGTTCGTCACCTTGGTGTGAGGATTTCCGTAAGAACTAAACAAACGTGCTGTAGCCGAAGTTGTTGGTGAGCATTCCAAAATAGCTATTGCAATTTTTCTCAATTTGGTATGTCCACCAAGTGATTTCCACCATACAACTGGCGAGAGTTTTCCGTCATCGTTATTCAACAACGCGCTCCATACAAAATCATTGCTAAAAAAAGATTCCTTACTTTTGTACGTAGCAAGTTCATACATGATTCCCTTATCAGTATTTTCGGCATCTTTATACAAAAACCTTCCCCTTTCGCTGATGTACGATAGGGAATCAACGTACTGTTCCGGAGTTAAATATCTGCCGATATAATGGGGATCCAATAAATTTGCGGCAAGCTGAACAGGTCCAAGGGCAATTTTTTGTCGATCATTGACATATTCTAATATTTTTAATTTCTCATTTTCATCTAATTTGGTAGTTTGAAAAAAAATTTCAGAATCTTATGAAAAATCTCAACTACAATGTGATGTAGTTTGGCAATAGTAGCTTGTGAACCTCATTCACTTGAATCCAAAGTTCATCTTCCAATAAGTGCGCCTTAAGGAGCAAGTATACCCCACTAATGAAAATTTTTGTTAGCGTTTAGTGAAAAACTATTTGCGATGGAAACTGACCACAGGTGATATAGGACGTAAAAAAACACATGAAACAAACGGTAAAGTCAAGGGTGTCTTAGAAAAACCAATTTTTTCTAAATCGCGGGTTCGAAATCACGTAAAAACGATAAATAATTCAAACTAAGTTCATTGGTAAAACCTTTCTATTTTTTTATGTTCTATTTTGGAAAGTCATTTTCATAAAATAAAAATGTATACCAAAAAAAATAAATGTCGTTATTTAATATTTTATTACTTTTATATACTTTCCAATATGCAATACTACATCAGAAAACCACTGTAAAAATTTCATATCTCCACAACGCGTATTAACGCTAGGATTCCGAACCTACGGTACACTTCCGGTAGACTACGTCGCTGATTTATCAATAACGCTTTGCACATGTTCTGATATAGCCAAATTTTGGAGAGGAATTTTGGTGCAAAGCATGCTCTCTAACATCATTACAATGGAACCCCTTCGTGTCGGTAATTTGAGAGATACGTCGGGGAGTTCCTTTTGAAACATTTTCAATGTAGCTGAGAGGATATAAGAATCTTTTATATTTTGTATTATTGCAACACATTTTTCTCACATTCTTTAATAGTATATTATTTGACGAGCACATAACTGAAGATATAAATCGCGAGAATGAAGTTTATACGCGAGCCGTAGGCGAGCGTATAAACATGCGAGCGATTTATGTGTGCGGGTCGAATACGACGTTTTATCTACGACTCATAAATTCCATTTTATATCAAATCTTTTAAATGTATTTGTCAATGGTGGCGAGGCGAAATGTCAAATAACTGTCATCCACGTAGGTTTAGACTGACTTTGACAGTACATTCGTATAATGATGACAGTTCCTTCAAATAATGAAGTCATTATTTGAACGAACTGTCATTATTATACAACGCTAGTGTCATTATAATCATTAGCGCATATCATGATGGGGATTATATACTCATAGATACGTCGTATGCAATGAACTTATGTGTGAGTCGTAGATAAATGAATTTAACTCCATTATATCTAATATTAATATAATATTATTAAGTTTAATATGTGGGCTGCGCAGTCATAGCACTCAAAACTGCCATACTGGTGTTGGGTTTTCAAGAGGCTCCCTGCTGACGTCATGTTTCTGGCATTGTCTGTCACTACTGAGAGTATTCGATGCAGGAGTGGTCAAAGTAATATTGACCATTAATTCACTCTTGATATTGATCCACCCATAAATTTAAATACCAATTGTGGGTAGCACTTATATTTATAGCAGTTATTAAAAAAAGACAATCAAACTCAGCACAGTTAGAGTATAAAATAAATAATTTTATTCTGAATCAACTCATAAAACAATGCTTTGTTTCACAAACGATGATACATATTATTTTTTTTTGTATCTAGATGATTTTTAACACCGGAATATTTCTATAAATTGTGACTTGATTAACCTGTTTAATTAACCCGTTTGATTAACATGTTACCAAGTCAAACAGCGTTTTAAATATAGCTATTTTTTTTATTCAAGAAATCCATTACAATCTAATCATTGTTGACTAATGAGTAACTTATTTTGCTAATAAAACTTAACCTAACAGGCACTGATGTCTCTCAGTTAGCTCTGGTATACTGGTCACATTTTTCCTGTGTACTACATAGCACTCTGACTGTTTTTTTTTTGACTAACACTACCAACCCTTACTCTGCTTTTATCACTTTTACTTTTACACCAAGTCAAACGGAGTCTTTCCCTTGAGCCTCTGGTAGAGCTGGATGGCTTCAACGTCCACGTGATTATGAAGTCGTTTTTCATGACTTCAGTTTAATCTTTGTTTCCTTTGTCCAGACCTAAAGTGACCAAAAGCTGTTTGGAGTTTCTTTGTTGTTTCTTCATTGATGTTTCCTACAGCTAGGATAGCCGTGTCGTCTACCAAGGTTGACACAGTGTTATTTTCTAATCCTGGGAGCTCGTGTAGAGAAGATAAAGAATCGGCACTAAAACACTATCTTGCTGTACTCCTACTTTTATTTTTTTCAGGACAGAGCATGCATCACCTTGTTTGACTCTAAAATATCTGTCAGTCAGATAAGATTTTGATATTTGTGCATTTATTTTGTATTTGTAGGATATTGACGCTGATGTATAAGCTATAAGTCTATAAAGATCAAAATATAGACATAGAAACAGAATTAGGTCTCTCTGCGATTAATAGTTTTTCTAATCGTCTTATGGATCGGACTCTTCATCAGTTTGACTATAAAAATAATCTTCCTCAGATTTAACAAAAATTGTATCTTCCATTGATAATGACTGTGAATTGTACTGCGTTTGACCTTCTGCTAACTTTAAATTATGTTTGATATAAATCAGTTTTGCTTCACGTTCATTACTTAAGTGGTTCGTCACCTTGGTGTGAGGGTTTCCGTAAGAACTAAACAAACGTGCTGTAGCCGAAGTCGTCGGTGAGCATTCCAAAATAGCTATTGCAATTTTGCTCAATTTGGTATGTCCACAAAGTGATTTCCACCATACAACTGGCGAGAGTTTTCCGTCATCGTTATTCAACAACGCGCTCCATACAAAATCATTGCTAAAAAAGGATTCCTTACTTTTGTACGTAGCAAGTTCATACATGATACCCTTATCAGTATTTTCGGCATCTTTATACAAAAACCCTCCTATTTTGCTGATGTACGATAGGGAATCAACGTACTGTTCCGGAGTTAAATATCTGCCGATATAATGGGGATCCAATAAATTTGCGGCAAGCTGAACAGGTCCAAGGGCAATTTTTTGTCGATCATTGACATATTCTAATATTTTTAATTTCTCATTTTCATCTAATTTGGCAGCTTGAAAAAATTTCTGAATCTCATGAAAAATCTCAACTACAATAGAAATATGTGATGTATTTGCTTCAAGCTGTTCAATTTGCAAAAATATCGGCAACAGTAGCTTGTGAACCTCATTTACTTGAGACCAAAATTCATCTTCTAATAAGTGCGCTTTAACTGATTTATCAATAATGCTCTGCACATGTTCTGATATAGCCAAATTTTGGAGAGGAATTTTGCTGCAAAGCATGCTCTCGAACGTCATTACAATGGAACCCCTTCGTGTCAGTAATTTGAGAGATTTTACACCAGTCGGGGAATCCTTTTGAAACATTTTTAACGTATCTGAGAGGATATGAGAATCTTTTATATTTTGTATTATTGCAACACACTTTTTCTCACATTCTTTAAATGAATTTAACTCCATTATGTCTAATATTAATAAGTTTAATATGTGGGCTGCGCAGTCATAGCATTCAAAAATGCCATCCTGGTGTTGGGTTTTCAAGAGGCTCCCCGCTGCCGTCATGTTTCTGCCATTGTCTGTCACTATTGAGAGTATTCGATGCAAGCCGACATCTCTGAATATATTCGCTATGACGTCTGCCATGAAACGGGGACAGTGGCGATTATCTGTGGCATCAATGATTTTGTAGAGCACTGGTGCAGGAGTGGTCAAAATAATATTGACCATCGATTCATTCCTGATATTCGTCCACCCATAAATTTGAATACCGATTGTGGATGCTTGCTGTACCTTTTCTATCACCGTTGCAAATATCCTAGCATACTCTCTGTCTAAAAGTTCGTTAGATAAATTGTTTGTGGATGGCAACTGTAGAGATGGTCTTAGTTTTAGAAAAAGTTCTTTCCAGTATTTGTTTGCTAAGAAGTTCAGCGGCTGTCCTGAAGCGTAGCATGCTCTGCTGATTAGGGACCATATTTCACCCTAAAATGAGATAAGACATTTTGAAATTTGGTATTTCTATTTCTTTTATGTAAAGTTGACTCTATTAATACTACATTACTAATCCAAATATTTTAAACCGTTCGACTACTATCGACTGTAAAAGTATTGAGCCCTGTTTTTTTAAATTTAAATAAAGTACGTTTTCCGTCGATCGTTTATTTATGAGTCAGTTTAGTGAATAGGAAATCGTTTATTAAACAACTCTATTAATGCACGATTTCTATTAATGCATGATTTGTTATAGCCAATCACACGACCTAAAGACGTCGTTTGATTGGCCAATCTAACATATGTGAAATGAAACCTTCCAATCAAAACATACCGCCTCTAGAACTGTCAGTGTCAAATTACATAAATTGTCATATAACCTAAAAAGTCATCGGCGAAGAAAAATCTATGTAGTAATCTACGATCGACGAAAAAATTTTGTAACCAACTCGAATATTAAACGTCGATTAATGATCTCAACAATTAACGCTCTCGCTGCGCTCGAGCGTTAAACAGTCTCGATCATTAATCGCTCTTTTTAATATACTTGTTGGTTAAATAACTATTTCCGTCGATCGTTTATTTATGAGTCAGTTTAATGAATAGGAAATCGTTTATTAAACAACTCTATTAATGCACGATTTCTATTAATGCATGATTTGTTATAGCCAATCACACGACGTAAAGACGTCGTTTGATTGGCCAACCAAACATATGTGAAATGAAACCTTCCAATCAAAACATACCGCATCTAGAACTGTCAGTGTGAAATTACATAAATTGTCATACTACCTAAAAAGACATTGGCGAAGAAAAATCTATGTAGACGACGCTAGAAGAATACGATCGACGAAAACTCGAATATTAAACGGCGATTAATGATCTCGACAATTAACGCTCTCGCTGCGCTCGAGCGTTAAACAGTCTCGATCATTAATCGCTCTTTTTAATATACTTGTTGGTTAAATAACTATACAGGGTGTGTATAAATTGGCGGAAAAGCTATACGTGGCGATATTCTTCGTAAAATTCTGAGTGAACAATCTTTATACTAAAATGTTGTAGCGTCATTATTGTGCCCTCAGGAGCCATTTGAAAGAAACATAGATTTGGCAACGCTGAATCCAACAGGTGTTCGTGTTACTATGCACTGTAAACAATAACCGTGATACATATCGGCATACTCATTAAACGTATATTCCATGTTGAACGAACGAAAAGATAACATAAAATACAATAACTAATTAATTAATTAACTAATGAACTGTAGGAATAATCACGGTAGAACGGTAGAACTGACGAAATTAGCACAAACAAGTCAAATTACTTAATTTGATTATACAACTGTCAAAAGTGACAAATGCCAAAATTAAGTTACCCATGTTCTAGAGTGTTGCCGAATGTATTTTTATGACAAAATTAACGAAATACCGAAATTAAAAACAAACTTTTTAGGCAGAAAGATAACATTTAGGAAAAGAAAAATTTTCAATGTTGTTCTTTATTCTAAACTGCAGCTTCTCCATCAATAGATTTCAAATAATAACACCATTCAAAAGATCGGATATCATGACTTTGGAGACCTCGTGAAGACTCAAGAAGCACGGTACAACATTTTAGATTATAGATTGTCTACTCAGAATTTTGCTAAGAACACCGCCACGTGTAGCTTTTCCGCCAATTTATACACATCCTGTATACTCCTGAATGCAAAAAAAAATCAAATATCGATCAGGTAATATTTAGAATCTCGTGTACACATTGCGTTTTCTTACATTTTTATATAGTAAAGGCTATAACGAGGGTTTTATGGAAGCGGATATCTCCGTAACGAATGATTCTAGGACAACGCAATTTATTTTGCAATTGCAACTTTATTTTGTACGAATGCCGAGATTAATTCAATTGCATTAAACTCGCAATGGGCTACAGGCCACAATAATTTCGTACTTCGTTGCCTCTGATTTGTTTTGATATAGAAAAGTACCTTGTCATGATAGTGACGTTTTGATAGCTACCACATCTGTGCTTTAGTTAATTGAGATATTTACATTAATAAATATTTGTTTTACTTCCTTGGAATCGTGCTTCGGAATTTTGTTTCAACAGGTGCAAAACACGCGCAACGGCGTACCTACAACTTTACTCAAGATATTAATATTCACCGGAATATTTATGTACTATAATCTTAATTTTACCAAAAATAAAGGTTGATGTTTCATCAAAAATTCAAACGTAAAATTATCAATTTTGTGTATCATTTACAGAATGGTGGTCCTTATTTTGAAAATTTTGTATATGTGTATGAAATTTTAGATCGATCATACCTATACCCGTGCCCAAATGGTCTCAAAATGGAGAATAAGTTTAAGTTTAAAAAGAAATACAAAAATATTTTTGTTTTGTTTTACTAAAATAAATTTTCATACTACAGTTATTACCATAATAGCAAAAAATCAATTAACTTTTGAGTCTATACATTAGAGGATTTCACATTTTTTCCAAGTACTTAATTTGAAAACTGGTTTTGCCTTTTCTGTAGAATCTGAATCTCGAGGCAAATTTTATGAAATGGGTGTAGTTTTAGAGTAATTAATAATTGTGGTATGTAGATTTATTGAAGTAAAACAAAATAAACACGAGTTTTTGTTAATATTTCGTACTTCTAGATTTTGAGTTAATTTTGGGTTAATATGTATTGATCGACCTCAAATTTTACAGGAATTAAGTATGGATATAAAGAAACAAATTGAGAGGGTCCTGCATATATTTTTTTGTTTTAATTCGAAATAAGGACTACTCTTAAGTTGCCTTTATGGTTTATTTTGAAGGATTGTGTAGAAGTAAAAATTATACTCCTTATTTGAAATCACAGCCTTAAAAACAATATAAGTTTACACAATATGTCAAAAGTTCCTGGCATCATCGCATTGTATTTTTAAAATATGGAGGGTGAAAGAGGAAATTGTGTTTATGCGATTATTTAGGAAACAACCAGTTTCTTGGAATTAATGTTATCAAAATAGTAGTATGTAAAATTTGCTATAATAAAATATTAGGTAAAGTTTGGCTTATCTGCGCCAGCTTTATTTGGATGTTTAACCAATATATCAAAAGTCAATACCTCCGCTTCAAACATGTTTTATTGTTACATGTTTTATTTATAAAATTGGAAACTATAACTTTCTCAACAAAATTACAGGTATCCCAATTATAGTTCGTCATATTCGCTATAGTTCGACATAAACCGTTTTAGATCAAAATAGGTACAATTAGATGTTTTTTCTTCGTTGGATATGTATTTTATTTTATTTTTTTTTGTTTGGTTAATATTTCAAACGGCTGTAACGTTTTAAGGAGTTTAAAAAACAGATATAGATCCATATGAAAATTTGTACTCAGTATGACATTTACTTTCTAAAAAAAAGTTTTGCGGAACAAAAAGTGGGACACCCTATAAAATATGATAAATAAAAATAAATCTCCAAGGGCTACTCAATTTGGTTTCATTTATTAAATACTGAAATTTTCGCATTCAGTGTTTGAGTGTGTGTAAAATTAATAGTTTGGCTGCATGAGCAGATTCAAATCGAGATCGGTCGTGTCTGCATTAAAACTAGTTAGCCAGGATTTGACAGATATTTTGATTCTATTGACAGTATTGTCAAAATATCAACGTTTTCACAGTTTGACATCATTTGACACTCTTTATAGTATGATAAAATTAAAAATATAATTATTTATAATATATATTCATCTATCATATCTTTGGTTTACTATAATAGTGGTGCTATAAAAACTAGATAATTTTTACAGAAGAACCATTAGTGAATTTATTTGCTTTCTGACACGAGTTTAATGGAAGTATGTATTGAGATGCATAAATATTGTGCAGTTTTATATACCTACATGTCAACTGAGAGAAATATAAATTGAATATTATAATTTAATATACTAGAATGCGTCAAACAGAGAGCACTCTACCACATCATATTATCATATTATATAGGTATACTTCTTTCCAGATAGTAAATGTCGTACTAAATAAAAAGTTTCATATGGAATTATTTGCTTCTTCACTTCTTTAGAAACTTACAGCTGTTTTACATATTAACAGAACGGAATTTTAAATGGCTTTAACTTATTAAGGAATTACGTAAACCAATAAAGCAGCCGTAGCAATTTTTTTTTTAATTTTCAGTGGTATATGATAATCTTGATGGATTTCTTTACATGCCGCAAATGTAAGTTTACCGAAAATGCTTTAAGCAATATTGTATTTGACTGTATTAAAAGTATGGCTTGTATTATAGTCATCCTAATAGATTACAGTTTAAGAAAACTATTTCTTATTACTTAAAAAAAAATGCTTTATTTCTATTAAAAACTAAAATTAAAATTGAATTTTATTCACGCCGTATCACTTGCTTGAGAAATATCAACGCTCTGTAATTGGCTCAGTCTCCAGTGACGTCATTCGTTAGTACGCTGAGAGCGCGTTCGGTTTGTCAGTGTAGGGTATGGGGACAGCAATGCTCAGATAACTTGGGTCGGCTGTCTCTCTCTCTTATATGCATATAAACGCCGTATGACGTTAGTCCGCCTATTATGCAGCGCGTCACTCTCACCGTACAATAGCGGGTTATCCGAACGCGCTCTTATGCTTCTCCCGTTTGAATTTAGTAGCACTAAAGTGCCGTGTAAGCATAACTTTGTAGGTTAGGATAGCACTAACCTTAAGTCAGATCAGATAATACCTGGTTCGAAAATACGATAGATAACTTATTCTAGTCAGTTTTACTTATGTCGAAGTGATCTTCACAACAAAAGACACTTGTATTGGCCGCTATTTATTTCATTTGGATTTCTACGAGTTAACCACTTTCTTCGCTCTTTCAAATCTTGCGGAACAGCTACAAATAGTTTATCCGAAGTTTTTCTTGACGTATTTTTGCAAACGGCGACGATGCCGATGCTGACTGATGCTGACAGACCATATGGGCCGATTTGACATCTACTATAGTGTGATGTCACACAACAGAAAGTATCGTTTTGGCGGGACTTTTTGTGATTCAATTTTTAACGCTGATTTTTATGAAATATTGAGGAAATAATTACGAAAAATAATGCATTTACAATGTAGAGTGAAGGAATAAACACACTAAGATGGTTTTCCAATAATAGTCAAATACCCTATTGTGCCGGTCAGTGTACGAGCAAATTATTGCTCAAAGCGTTTAATACTTACGTCTTCTGTTTGTTCTATAGAATCAAAGGAAGATTTTAAAGTCGATTGGTGTGTCTTGCTCCATCCTGAAGTTGATTCCGCGGTGAAACTAGATGTATTTAGATCGGCGCTAGATGTAGAATCCGTGAAATTCGGAGTGACTGTGTACTTGGTTTCAACAATATTGTCACTGCTACTTGACAAACATGGTACTTGTTCACTATATGTCGATGTGGCATGGCATGAATATCTCATATCTGTAACAACCAACAAATATCAATATAAATTTTTATTTCTTGTCTGTAAATCTTATTGCACGTAAAGTATACAGAATAACAAATAATAACTTACCTTTTTTAACTAATGTTGACTTCGTGTCTTCTTGAATTTTTGCTTTAATTGCTGGTGGACAGCTTTTGCAAGATAAAAGGTGACTGCACATTCTTGTTACATTTTTCGTATAGGGCTTGCTGCAATAATTGCAGGTCATTATAGGGGTTTTGGTCGGCAAGCCCTGTTCTCTCTGGGAGAAGCATTGGTTGATGATAAGGGCAATTTTTGTTTTACGACCCATTTTAAAATCTAAAATAAAAACGTAAAAAACGCATCAATGTCTAGTGTATGGGCTTAAATTTCATAGAGAATTAGCGATTGAAATTACAGCGCATATAAAATAGCGAAAAGAAGTTTTTTCTATTACGACGTCAAACACCAATTTTTCTAATGACAACAAATATTTTTTATATCGGTAGGAATTTTTAATCTGTTTTCTAATAATGTACAAAAAATTGTTTAACTTCAAGAGTCGTTGGACTTTTGGAAATTGTCAAACTGCCTACCCAGTACCAGCTGGCAATATGTAACACGTCCATTCACGTTGCGAATGGTTTCAGGCGTTCATGTTTCACTCATGACCAATTTTTCTCCTAAGATCATCTAAATTGTTAGGTCCATTTGTGTACACTTGGTTTTTTAGTGCCCCCACAAAAAACTAATGGCGTCAGATCAGGGAACCTAGTCGGCCATACCATTGCTCCTTAAGGTCGTTTTCATTCGGAAATAATATTGCTATTACAGGTAGTAGTTCAAACTGTAGAAACAGTTAAATTATATTCAAAAAATAATGGTCTACAATTTGGTCACCGACAATTCTTGCCCATAAGTACATTAAGCCTCAGTGGATATTGGGTGCGAGCTTTCAGCATCCAGTGAGGATTTTTCCTAGCTCAATATGGACAATTTTGCCTATCAATAGTGTCTTGTAAATAAAAAGTTGCTTCATCAGAAAATATTATACGCCGCGAGAATATTGGATCACAAAAACAAATTTCCATCATCGTTCACAGAATTCTTGTCTATAATCAAAGTCATTTACTGCTAATTCCTGGAGTAATTTAATTTTTAAATGTTTTAGTACCGAAACATGGCTCGTATTACCAGGACCGGCGCGTGATATTTTCCTTGTGTGTGCAAAAAAAATTCAGTTACCAATCCACCGGTTTTGTGGTACGATTAAAATACTTACCTAGGTATCAATGGGCTCTAAAATATAATCTGAAATTTTATAATTTGCATGTAGAATTGAAATACTACAAGGCAATATCATAAAAATAGTTTTTTTAATCAACATGAGATGTCACAAAATAACGTAAAACCCTCTTAAAAACTTCAGTAGATTTTTATGAGTTTTTATTTCATGGCAGTTTTATCTTCGAAGTTTTGCTGTTTAAAAAGCAAGGCTGTGCCAGACAAACTACCATCAAAATTTTGACAAAAACGTTATTTAGAACTTATTTTTCATAGATTTTTATATTTTTCTAAAATTAAAATATACCAAGTTGCGCATCTTGTGATGTCACAATATCCACATATAATTTGGAAAATGTTTGTGTGACATTGTCAGGTAGTACTTTGATTTTAATTCCCATTATTGTTATTAATGTCTTTGTCAAGATTAGTAGCTTATTTATATGCTTATTCTAGAATCTATATGCTACACATGATGAAATTTATATAATAGTAGCTGGCCTAAATTTCACATAAAAACTAGAATTATTTATTAACTTTATTAGAATAGAAACTTTACACTAGGGTTATTCCGCGAATTTTTAATTTTAGGTTATCAAAACAAATTTAAAAATGTTTTTCATAAAACTTATCAGTTTGAACATCGATCTACAACAATTCTAAAAGATGCGTCGTCTTTTTGTTATAATGTTGCATCGAAATAATAATAAAAGCCCACATTGCTTATGTATAGTCGTTAAACGGGCGTGACGGGTGTGACACGTTACTGCGGAATAACCCACTACCAGAAGTTTGGCATGTTTTAAAAATGACAATAAAATTTGTTTCTTCCGTGTATCTCAATCCGTGTAGACATACTGACTGTATATTCATTTGTAAGGAACACATCCAGCTTTAAATTTTAAAATTTCTCTGGTAGTTTGTCTTTTTTATTTGACTGTACAATCGCCTTTTCAACTGAAATAATTGCCCTAACTATTCTATTTTTCCTGGTCCATTTACGTTATTTTTAAATTTGGAAAAGTTTCTATCGCTCTTAGCCAGGGCGCCTCTTGTCTTCTCCCCTACAGCGAATTTTTATCCGCCGTTATAAAATAAAACACACGGTTTGTCAAGAACGGCAAATTTTTATCCGCGGCGATAAAAAACTTCTTACTGGGAGCCTAGGTTTAGCAACTGAAACAGGCTGTCAGTACAAGTCTGAATTTGGGAAAATCATTATTGTTTAATCATCATCATTGATTTTTAATATAAATACATTTCTCACTTATTTTGAAGATCTCTTGGACTGGGGTTTTTAATGCTGGTGCCCGATTTTGTATATTTGAAATCAGTTTATGGTTTAATCTGGCATTGAGACACCTAGCCTTTAGCGCCCTTTTATTGCAGCGCCTGTGTGCCTCGCACACTTCGCACACGCCTCCCGCCTACCCTGCATATTATGCTCTAAAGCGATGTTTTGAAGATTTGAATGCGGATTATCTTCAGTTTCCAGTAAGATAGCAAGCTGCACGTCTTCGGTTAATTTTGTGCTGGGGTCCCGTGTTCATATTTGCTTATTTGCTGATACTTTTCTCTGAAAAATTGACATTCTTCTTGAAGAGGTCTAATTCGATCGCCATACCCAATCATCATTAAACCTTCAATTCTTTGTTGTTCTGTCAGCGATGCCATTTAGTTAACACCATAAACAAGTGCGACAGCTCTACAATTATTAACCACAAACACCGGAAAAGAACAACGTTTATGCAAGGCGGAAAAGAAAATAATAATTCCAAAAAATATCTAACAAAACAAAATTCAAAAAACCAAATCAAACTTAAAAGTAATCCAAATCAAAACTAAAATCAAATCAGATTAAATCTCAGAGGAGATGAAAATTCTCCGAGGAAAAAAGATCTTAACCCTTAAATGGATATGGTTACTGAACAGCAACATATTTACAAATTATAGAAATGTTTGCCACCTACTGGTGCATTCCTACAACATACTTTTGTAAAATTGTTGAGCAATCTATATAATTGTACATCTAGGGAAAGTTAGCGGGACGCGTCATCGTAACCTCTCTTACAAACTGAAAAATAAAGTTGTTAGAATTGTTACTATTCCTAAAATATAATGGTAAAATAAAATTGTAGGGGTTGATTTAAAGTTAGTAGAATAGTTTATGACATTTGATAATAGGTAAAGTTGTAATATAAAGATGTTGCGTTACAAAATTTGTTTGTTGTAGTTCTACAACATTATGCGTTCAGTGCAGTTTGTTTTATGTATTTGACATATGATAAAAGATAAATTTGTTATATAAAGATGTGTTACGAAATTTGTTTGCTGTAGTTCTACAACATTATGCGTTTAGTACAGAATTTGTTTTATTTGACATTTGTAATAGGTAAAGTTGTCATATAAAGTTGTTGTAGTATAAGGTTAGTTTGTTGCAGTTCCTTTTGCAGTTCCAGTTTTTTGACATTGGTTGTCTTTGTTTTCTTGTGCTTTTTATTTTTAGTTCACTTACACTGATGATGACGTAAGCCGTAACATGCTTGTAACAATTAAACAAACCAGCAAAGTTACAAGATGCTTTTTTTATCTAATAATTTTTCATAATGGACCCACTTGAATTGATAACTTACTTGATTCTGTATATTATCCGCTATCAGTTCAAGAACAAGCTAATGCAGAAGATGCAAATACTGATAGTTAGGATAACTATGATAATGTAGTTTCAAACAGTACCAACCAAAAGACCAAAGAAAATGTAAACGTAACAAAGCGAAGAGTAAAGAAAATGATTTAGAATCAACGTTTCACAGAACTGGATAACATACTAATGAATGGATAACATTATAATTTGTCCACAACCCATGCATGTTAAAAATATTTATTTACTGACACTTCAAATAAAATTGATATTGAATCAAATTTATATGTGTAACAGATTAATGTTTCTATTACAGTGGCATATTACAGTGGCATATTACAGTGGCAAAATTGAAACAATTTTAATTTTCATGTCCGTTGTCTTTTCATGTCTTCATCCCAACATGCAACTCTGAAAGATGTACGGTTGGGCCAATTAGGACAAACATGTGGGCTAAACGTGTACTGTGATAAGAAAATAATTGTTTTAAAATGTTTCATATAGAACAGTAGTATCTATAATTGTTATATATCATAACGCGCAAGGTTGTATATCTGCAACATTTATAGATTGGCACAATTCCTTGAAAAAACAAAATACACGTTTAATTAATTCGCTAGCTATTAGCTACTTATAAAAATGCGTAAAACATTTTTTTTCACTTAAATTTTAAATATTCAAAAAAATATGCATTTAAGGGTGAAATGAAATTATAAATAAACTTAGAAGTGAAACGAGTAAAGTAATAAATCACCAACGACCACGTGTTGAACTTTGCTGCCAAAATACAAATTGAGAGAAAAACTACTATATCTCAATCTCACTCACTAGTCAAAACGTGCATATCCATATTAACCTCGGGGGCAATGTACCGCAGACCCCCAAGGTGGCAACTTGGGACCATCTTCAGGTAGTAGTCATTCATCTTTAGTAGTGAAACTTTAAGGCTATTAAAAATGTTATACTGTTAAATACCGATGGCTTCCTCATATGCGCTGTAACTTCAATCGGTATACTCATTTTAGCTTTTTTGCTCTATCGGAAACATTGACGAAGTTATCGATCTTATCCGCTACTTAATAGGCACCCTGTATACGCCGTTTTTAAGATCGTCTACCACAAGCACTAGGTACATTATTTAACACATAAAACATAGTTACCTACCTTATGTGTTTTATTTTTAACTACTGTAAAACTGTATACGAACTAATATATCACTTGTGTATGTTTTGGTGCGATATAACTCAAAAACTACTGTGAATAAACCACTAAGCTAAACTGGCCTCAACAGTACATCCTTTCACGCTCGCAAGGCACAAACAACTGCCGACTGTGCGCGCTTGTCGACCGTTGCGCAGGGGTGGGGTGCAGACGCCGACATAAATTCCGGTAAATTACGTTTGGTAATTCAGCCGTAAATTACAGTCATTAAACTCCATAAATTATTATTAATTGCCGTAGTTTTATTTCGTAATTTACCTGGTAATTTACTCTGTAATTACCTACGCTGTTACATTCCTAGGTCAAGGCCCGGCGGCTAATTAAGTGCATCACGGAATTGGAAAGATTATTTATAAACATCTCACTTTATTTATCTCTAATTATTGATAATTTTTAAGTATCAAAAATCCGCATTTTAGTAGACACAACGGCGATGAAATAGAGATATTTATCACCCATGTCTTGTATATGAATAAACGTAAATAATGTCGTGCAATCGCGCTTGTGGACCCGTGTCGTGATCTTGTCATGCAAATTGTCACTGTGAATTTGTTTTGTATTTGCAGTTTAGCTAGGTTCTAATCTGTTGTAAACCTTGTCCCTTTTTCTTTAGTCACGTGATTGCGAAAGATTTGCAAATAAACGGTTAGAAATACTGGATATGGTTTCAAGGTCACCATCGAGTATGTAATTTACTAACCTCTCAAGAACGAGTTTTTATCGGCCGCGCATACTAAAGCATTGTTATTTCATAATTGGTACAATTTAAGCGTGCAGTATTTATATAGATATGTGCATAAAAAATAAGTACTTTGTGAATTAAAATTAATAATTTGAGCATTAAAATAATATGACGGGCCTAGAAGTAAAAGGGCTTTAAGTGCACTTTTTGTAGTTCTGAGATAATAAGCTTCACGTTAAAGATGTATTTCAAAATTTCAGAAATAAGTTTATATTATTATTTTAATTTATTCATAGTGGATGTTAATTCTTTGCAGAAACCTGCATATATTGATATAAAACTTTGAAATAGTTAACTATTTCAAAGTTTTATTCATAGTCATAAAAATATTATAAGGAATCAAGGAATCCTTAAATTTTATTGTTTAACTTATTTTTTTTTGTACAAATGTACTTGAAGCATTATGTGGGTTTCAAAAATGTTGGTGGTAAAATGGTTCAAGCGCATTTACTGTATTAAAATGAACTTTATTAAAAATAAATACAAATGACAAGTTACCTAGTAAAGTAAGAAAAGTATACCTAAGTAAAGTATAACGCAATTTTTGTATTCGCAATCGAAATATAATATAACGGCGTCATCTTTATGAGTATTCCAATAAATCATATTTTATTTCATAAAATGGTAAAAAGAGTAAACATCGTCTTTGGTCATATTATTACACTCCATGTATGTATGTCCAGGTTCAAGGAACTTGACCGATATAACTTAATCTCTGTTATATTGGTGACTTGAGTACTCAAACTAAATAATTTTCAAAAGTTTTTATTTTTGTTTTGACGTCTACAGGAATTGCCGTATGCAACAATCTTTAGCAAAATATACTTTAGAAGTGACGTTAATAATAATAGTTAATAAGGGTGACGGCAGTGCCTATTGCAAATCAAAACAAGTAACAATATTTTTAGAGTTTTTGTTTTTAGTGATATCAGAACTCATGTTACTTTATGTGCCACTATTTAACCTCTAGTAAACATGCTAGGAAGTAGCAACAACATTAACGCTTTATGACACTAGCGCAGACGCTATCATGTGACTTAACTCTCGTATACTGTAGGAAGTAATAGGGTTTAAGTACACTTGAATCCTTTTACCACTAACACTATTAGCAAATATTTGAATAGAATTTTAAAGACAACATAAAAATGGTACTAAGGAAGGTGAAATTTACATGACTTAATTATTTTTCCCCCAAAATAGGGTATCTTTTAAGTGTAGTATACTGTACTTAACTCATTTTTTTTGTAAGGGCACGTAAAACCTTTTACTTCCGAGCCCCTCATATTGTTAAATATTTAAACATTAAATAAATATGTATGTTTTTTTGTGTAAAAATGTTATAATGAGTAATATTTTATTCATTCTTTGCCCTAAAATGACTTGTGCATTAAAATAATAAATATTGAGCAATGAATCTACAGCGCATCAAGATTACACTGATCTGATTTTGATCAACATACACATATTTACCTACATCTAATTGAATGTCCGATCTACAATTGTTTTTTACTGTTTGAAATGGGAACCCCATTTTTCTGTAGTGATATTGATAAATCTGATAATTGTCTAAATCTTAATTTACCAAATTTATGGCAATACATAAAAACATTTTCGAGAAGAAGGTCGGGGAAGAATTAAAATTGGGGTAATATTGATAACTTTTGTTTGTTTATGGAAAGCAATTGACGTTTTTGATTGCGTTATTTGCCCTGAATACGAATCCGACCTTGGAAGTTTCATATCACGTGAGGCGTTTGCGTTTTTCTAGTTTCTTTTATGGAAACAAAGAATCACAAAGAATCGCTGTAAATGATTCAAAACAATGGTTTCAACTGGTATAAATTCGATCAAATCGGCTTTTATTCATTTTGACCAACCTTTTTTCGAAAACCTTACGCGTTAGAAAATTTCGGAGCCCGGATTAGTTTTCAGAGAAAATAATGCTACCCAAAACCCAATTCATATTCAATTCACAAAATCCAAGTTCTCTAAAGTTATCATTTTTGTACGATTTTTAA
Source organism: Aphodius sticticus (assembly GCA_963966075.1). Lineage (NCBI taxonomy): Eukaryota > Metazoa > Arthropoda > Insecta > Coleoptera > Scarabaeidae > Aphodius > Aphodius sticticus. The sequence goes on along the minus strand of OZ014510.1, from coordinate 33,781,587 downwards.
TTGTTTGTCGAAAATTTTCTTACGTAAGGTCATAAAATATTTCCACTACCATTTACACAATTAATTGAGCTATCAAAATCAGTAAGAAAAACATGGGGTTGCCATTTAAGAAAAGCATCGATGATGTTATATTTCGTCGCACAACTTCATGCACATTATATTCTTTCTAGGGCACACAATATTATTTCTAGGGTGCGTTATGGTTATCTTATGGTATAATTTAGATTATTGAACTTAATATTTTCAAATACTGATTTATTTAAAGTAAGTATTGGAAATACATATTTTTTAAATGAAGTATTATTATGTTTTTCATTATATTTTTATCGAGATAACGATTGTATTGCACATTTATTTATTCAAGTGTACAAATTTATTATGAAGGGAACATTCAAATGTATAAATGCAGAATTATTTATTCTGATGCGCATTGATATAAATTTATTGGTCATTGCTCAAATATTTTTTTGCATTGGTCAAATATTTTATCAAATGCTTACAGTAAATGTGTTTCATAATTCATACTCACTTAGATTTTATGCACAAAAAAATGTATTATTTCCGAAAAAAAATCGGTAGTCGTGAAGAGCAATTAAAAAAAATATTTTTTTAAAAACACCTTCAAACATGACGCCTTTAGCTCATTAATAAGATATAAACAGCTTTACTTACCTATTACGTGGGTCAGGTACTTTTTATGCAATAATACACTTTTAATACAATGAAAACTACTTTACCTTCAACATGTGCACAAAATACTGTGTATAGGTACAATCACGAGAGCTGCAAATGAGTCATCGCTAAAAATCGTAAGAACACACGCATGAAAAAGCGCGCTGTTTTGTGTCTAACGCACACGAATGGTCTGTAACGTAGCACCAAAATGACAGCTGGAATCGATGACTCATTTGCAGCTCTCGTGGTATTACCTATATTCAAAATGTGTACAAATTACTGTGGCGTATTCTGGAAGATATTTAGAAACTTTTTCATACTTTACAGAACTAGTTGAGTTGTAAATTACAAAAGTCATTTGTATCATAGTAACACAGTCTTCTACCTGATTGTAAAATTTTGTATCTATCATCTTTAAATGCTGAGATAATAAGTGCCTCTTTGTAGATCATATTGTTTAAAAAATCAGGGATTTGATGGGTTTTTACTTCTTTAAGCCTACAGATTTCTAAACAAATTCGTCAAATCACATACTTCAAAATGCGGTACCAACCAAAAATAAGTGCAAATAAAATGGGGAATCCTATACAATGTAGGACATAAAGTAAGCGCGCAGGGAAAGATGAGAAAATCTCCGAAATGGTTTGTTATTTGAAAAAATCCTCGCACACGTTGACTTTTAATTATCAAAAAACACATTTAATTTCCGAACTTCAATAGTTTTCGACTGATGACGCCACCGATACTTTTTAAATAGTTACACCCTATTTTATTGTATTGATATTGATAGAGCTGAATAGTTTTATGATAATATACTAAACTTGGGCCATAAGAACATTTTCGAGAAAAATGCAGTTGAAAGTTAGAGTTGATGATGACTTGTGTTTGCTTATGAAAACGAGCAGGTAGTGGGTTTTGCTTGTTTTTTTAGTAAATGTTTCAAAAACATTTGTGAACACACTTCCAGAACTTCAGGTAAAAGGTGGAAATGAAGGTTTACTATAGGTAAAACTACGAGAGCTGAAGGTGAGTCATCGATTCCAGCTGTTATTTTGCTGATACGTTACAGACCATTCCCGTGCGTTAGAAAGAAACAGAGTGCTTTTTCATGCGTCTGTTCTTACGTTTTTAGGCGATGACTCAACTTCAGCTCTCGTAGTTTTACCTATACGACACCTTTTTGCGGTTTCTCGGACAATGGGTTCAGCTGGGATAAATTTGCAAACTTAAAAATTCGTCTTTTTACATTCTGACCAACTTTTGTCGAAAATCATGGACCTCTGGTTTAGTTTCAAGGGTAAATGATTCTACCTAAAACGAAATTCATATTCAATTGCAAAAGATCCATATTCTCTAAGGTTATCAATATTTTACAGTTTTGAATTGTCATGTTCTCAAAAATGTCCTTGTGCAAGGCCATAAAATGTTTCTGCTACCAGTTAGACAATTAAAAGAACAATATTAACAGCCCCTTGAATAAAATGTTGATGACGTCATAACTCTGTAACAAATGATCACCCTACGTGTGATATACACTAGTTTAATGAAATTTTGTTGTTTTAGGCTCCATATCTGCCGTGGGTTCTATTAGGTTTTTCATTACTATTGGGCAACGCGGTCTATGTCGATATGATGGGCATTGCCGTTGGCCATATCTACTACTTCTTGGAAGACGTATTTCCAAGGGAACGAGGAGGATTTAAAGTCATCAAAACGCCTTCGTTATTGTGAGTATCTGCATTTAATTAGATTATGGAATATTTTAACCTAATATAAATGAAATATCCCAGTCATTTTAGACCAAATTTTAGCAAAACCTTGAAAAAAAAAGTATCTGCAATCTGCAAATTGGTATACAAGTCTGTTTCAGGTAACGTGATGTACTATCGTGGCCATATGTTATGTCCCCTCTTTTGATGTCGATTCTCTCGCAAATCTATAGGGGCGCAAAGATTAGAAAAAATTCTGATGCTGTCCTTGATTAATATTCTACCACTCATAAAAATTAGAAAGCTGTTTATGTTGGCGTTTCCCCGATTTTTCCAAATTAAGAAGAATTGGCGCTGTTTTTGTCCCGTAAATTTTATTCGTTTAACTTTAGCAATTAATAGCAATTAATTACTCCGGAAATAATCCATAGATTTCAACGAATTAAAAAGTAAAATCACCCGCGGAATGTTAGCTCTCTATGTGCATTTTTGTAAAATGATTGGATTAGTGGTTGACCCACAAAAAGCTATATTATGCAATGCCAGCAATTCCGTTATTAGATGAGCTAGAATATTGAAATATACACTAGCCTACCCAATAATTCATAGGTTTTAAGTTTATAACATAATCATTGTTTATCTTGCATTTTCCATACAAAAGATTGTGCTGAAACGCCGCGTGAATTCCAACGCTCTACGGTCTTTGGTGTGGTGCGGGGAAGGGAGTCGTTAGCGGTGTTGTCGACAGTGAGCGAACGGCGGACCGCTGATTATTACTAATACACAAAAAGAACGATAACTTGTCAAGGTAGTAATTTTAACTAACAGAATTAAATTCTTAATTTTTGCAGAATTTTGATTATAATATGTGACGTATCATAACTCTAAAACTACTGAACAGAAAAAATTGAAATAGTGTGTCGTACTCCTCAATCATTTCTACATATTATGTTCTATGACTATCAAATTTTTTTGCCGCTCGGTGTAAACATGAGCGCGAGAGAAGTGAAAAAATTTACCCGATTTTTGCATTTCTAAATTAACGGTCGTCTTTCCGATTTTTTTTCTCCTAAACCGCTTACCACGTAGGCGGAGCGGCCTAGTGGTAAGGCGTTTGCCTTGCACTCCACAGGTCCTGGGTTCGATTTCCAGGTTAGACATACGGATTTTTCACTCCGCCGCCGTGCTTCGGAAGGCACGTTAAGCCGGTGGTCCCGAAACCAGTCTAGACCTGGTTTCGATAACATTGTATTGGATGGTGTCACGTGATAGCGTGCCTCACAGAGACAGGCCTCGGCTTGGGCGGGATGTGCTCCCACGTGAAGCCACCCTCTCTGTTCAAGGGGCATTAGCTATACTAGCCAGCCGTGTTCAGCCAGACTGCTCTGGTTAGAGGCGCGCTGCGCATTTGTGACATCCATCTCGGTGAAGCAAAAGGGGCCAACTGTGGCCTAGGTGAGCTGCTACTATAATAGCTATACCCCAAATATTCCATATTCCAACCGCTTACCACAAAAATTTCAATGTTTGTTCAGGTCGCATTCAGTGTCTCTTTTATCGATTGCCGTTTTTGTTTTCTTCAGTTTTTATACAATAAGGTTGTAAGCAAGATTTTGATGGAAGCGGATAGATCACTAAGGAATGTTAACAGGACAACGCAGTTAGCATGCATATAATCCTTATTTACTGCGTCACATGTCCCTTGAATTTAATAGCATTCCGACCATTTGTTAATTTTTTTAGACCGAAATAAACATGAACAATATTTTTCGCAGATCGGTCAGAGCGGTCAGTGACTCCGTCTGAGTCCATTTTTGTGATTATTTATTAGTAATAATTAAATACAGGCGAAAACAATATAACATAAATACAACTCTTGATATATTACATATATTACGGCTGCTCTGAGCGTATAAAACTGATAGGTCGTTATATTGTGTCCGTAAACACTGTTCTCCTAGTATAGGTAAAACCATGAGAGCTGCAAATGAGTCATTGCTAAAAATCGTAAGAACAGACGCATGAAAAAGCACGCTCTTTCTGTCTAACGCACGCGAATGGTCTGAACGTATCACCAAAATAACAGCTGGAATCGATGACTCATTTGCAGCTCTCGTAGTATTACCTATAACTATTGCACCGTGCGACCCCCCACTACCGGCAGCGTCGCTGTCGATCCCTTCCCCCGCACCACACCAAAGACCGAAGAGGGCCGCGTCGAATTGCGGCGATCATGAGATGCTTCAACACGATCTTTTGTCTATATTTCATTAATCTAACTCTTCTAATAACGGAATTGCTGGCATTGCATCATATAGCTTTTTGTGGGTCAACCACTAACCCAATCATTTTACAAAAATGCACATTGAAAGCTAACATTCTGCGGGCGATTTTACTTTTTAATTCCTTGAAATCTATGGATTATTTCCGAAATAATTAATTGCTAAAGTTAAACGAATGACATTTACGGGCCAAAAACAGCGCCAATTCTTCTTAATTTGGAAAAATCGGGAAAACACCAACATATACAGCTTTCTAATTTTTATGAGTGGTAGAGTATTAATCAAGGACAGCACCAGAATTTTTTCGAATTTTTTCGCCCCTAGATTGGTGAAAAAATCGACGTCAAAAGGGGGGACATAATATATGGCCACGATAGGATAAGGTCCATAAGTTGCAGATAAGGTGCCTGTTTTAGATTGGAAGGCGTATTGTTGCTCGTAAAGTACTCCATGATCTGTAATATGTTTCTATATTCTGCGTTTTATAACTGTTTCCAATATTTTGTGCAAGTGCAAGTGCGGAAAGTACGACGGTAGAAACGGTAGACGGTAAGACGGTAGAAAAGTCTTCATTAAGTGCTTGCTAAATAGTCCGCAATATTTTCATGAATTGACGAGTTTTGAGCAATTGGGAACATGTTCGGAAGCTAGTCGCCAGACAGTACATAGCAGATTTTATTGTCTATTGAGTGTCGCCACCTAAACACCATTCTAGCAACTCTCTTGATTACATCGTTGATTGCAATTTAAAAGCCAAATAAATACCCCAAAAAACATTACGCCGACACAAGATATTTTAGGACTTTCTATTATATATGTTCTATTTAGTGTATAGGACACTAAATGGAAGGTATTTACCAATTTGCACACTTACGTTATTTTTTTTTCAGGGTTAAAACCTAATATTCGTAGGCTAGCAGTAATTATGTCAGTTTTGAACTACAGAAATGTACTGTTTTTGAGAAAGTTGAAATTCTGTGTCTTTTAAGTTGATAGTTTCCTTCCTTCCAAAATAACGATATATCTCCTTAAAGATTTTTTAACTGATCTAACGTAAAATTTTTCTTTTAGAAAGCATCTATTGGATGGACAAATAGATCAGGAATACAATTTACTACCTGAGGAACGTCCTGGTGGATTTGAATGGGGAAATAACCAGGCACAGAATGAAGAACGAGATGATAGGAACGATAACTAACATACGGGTGGGGTGTCGATTATTATTATTATTATTTTTTGTGAAGATTATTTATTATTGATTGAAGTGTAATATTAGTGTTAATTTTTGAATGCGTACCGTATGAAGTGTGATAATACATAATTTAACAAATATTTTGTTTTATTCTTTATTGCATTCTTGTATATTTGTGCTTTAAACATTCTTTTGTGAATAAGTTACATTCTTCAATATATTTTGTTTTATTGTTGTAGCGGCTAAAAGTGCTGTTGCTTTTCTTCAACGATTGTCAATTGTCAGAGTTATAGGTTAACTCCTTGATCCATATCTTTATTGCGACTTCTCAGCACCATATAGTAAGAATAAGATGCACGTATGATCTGAAAAACAAACAAATGTATGTTAATATTCACAAAACAAAGAAACATGGTGACTGTGTGAAAGATGAACTTTCTTTTACGCAGATTTTTATATTTGATATATTGGCTATATTTGCCACCCTTTTTTAGAGTTTAACAAGACCAATTTTGTCAGGAATATTTGTTCAAAAGCGTTATTTAGGAATAATTACTGCGTAAATCAATTTGAAATTTCTTCCTTATCTTAGTGGTCAAAGTCTACTTGATGAGAAAGTGTCCTTTTTCCTCAAATTTAAAAAAAAATGTGTGCAGAAATTTTTGACATCAGTTCACTAAGATATAAGAGACAAAAACGTTACCATGGCAAGGATGGTAATTAGGATTTTGTTATCAAAACTGCCAAATTCAAAATGGTGGATAAAATGAGGCTGACTCCAACATAGACATTTTTCAAAATGATAACTATTGTAATAATCACGTAAGGTTTTCAAAAAGGTTGAGGTCCGAATGGCATAGAAACAATATTAACATAATTGCACGAAATTTTGTAAAATTAAAAGCATTATTAAAAATCGAAATTTTCTTAAAATATCTTCGTAAATATCATATGAATAGGATTTTGAGATCATACTGTAGCAGATGTTATTTACGTAAACGTGAAATGTGAATACTACACATTCAGGTTGGTCAGCTATTTTATATGACTTGCGGGTTGAAAGAATTTAAAAAAAATGAATGTTTCATTAATATTAAATGTTTATGAAACTTTGTTTAGAGATTGGGGGTAATTCTTAACTACACTGGTCAACAGAATTAGGGGCTAATGAAGAATTTGCCAAAAATTGAAAGTTGATTTTCTCCCCAACCATTTATCCGGTTTTGATGATTATTTTACTCACTGGTAGCCAAATTCTTCAGAAGAAGTACGGATGAAGCATTTTTATTTTGACTTTCAATTTTGGATGTACATATACAGGGTGTGAGCATGATGTTGTTTTTTTTGCGTGAACTTTGAAGCACTATACGGGGATTTCCAGCTAGAACAAACTGGCAATAATTGGAATGAAACAGTAATATTTTCTGAACACGCGTTTTTCGATTCACTTCATTATCTTTGTTTTCAAAGGACATACAACAAGAACTGTAATAACAAAATGGCCCGATTTCAAGGTTGATTTTCTGTTTAACCTCTTAACTGATTTTGATGATTTTTTATTCACATGTGGGTTAATTCCTCAGTTTTAAACATATGCAGGGAGAAACATTAGTATACATTTTTGACAACAAAATATTAAGAATTGAAATTTTCTTAAAAATATTTTCATAAATATCATTTGAATGGGGGGGTTGTGATTGAAACCGTTCTGTAGTAATATTGTTTGTAAACATGAAATGTGAAAGTGTAGTCAAGATTATAAGCTATTTTGTATCATTTTCGTAAAAATGTAACAGAATGCGACAGAAACAAACTGAATTATAAGTTAATCAGTGTTTTGAGTTTTTATACGGCCCGCCGCAGGTCAGATCAGAATTTTGTGGCCCGCGCCCATAAATGAGCTTGACACAACTGCGGCTTAGCTTAAATCTTCAAATGTGTTTCAAGCTAAGAGACTTGGAACTTTCCGCTGATATCAAAATAGTTTGTCTGGAGCATTGGTTTCAGCCGCTATAAATTAACAAGAATCGCTAACAATTCCATTTTTGACACTTTGACCCAAGGGCGTAGCCAGAAGTTTTTACAGGGGGGGGGCAAGGAGTCAGAAAAATACCAAAATTTAAGTAAATAAATATTTCTTATCGCATATCTTTTTGTTTATAAAAATATATGTATGAGGTATGTACTATGCACGCCAGAAAAAAGTCGTACACCTTGTAGCTTTGTAAATGGTTCTTTTATAACCTATACGCTGTCATTCTGACATTAGTCATAGGGATGAAACATGCACCAACTGTCAAGTTGACAAGCCAGACTTACATGATGTCAAACTTAGCTGTACGACTTTTTTTTCGCGCGGATAGTACATAATATGAAATATGCTAATAAAACATTACGTAATGTTAAGTTTCCGCTTGTTTTCGGAAAACTTCTGCAGGACAGATTCTTTGAATTGCTCTTGGTTTTCATTTGCGATGAACGCTGAGCGTGCTACCGAAACAAATATTCTTGGAGGACATGTATCAAATGTATCAAAATGTACATATAAGTGTACAAGAACAGTAATACTAATATATCATAATTTCCAAGATATTTGCGAACAGCGAATTAATGCAAGAACCGCCATAGCGCCATCTATTGCTTAAAAGACAAACTATAGGTAAACGGGTTGACATTTGCCAAACGAGACCAAACTCGAAACTCAACAAAATTAGTGATTACAGCGTTACGGATACAGTAATAACACTGTAATCACGTAATCCTATAACTGAAATACTCTTTAGGACCAGTAATCCTAATCACCCAGTCATACAACGATATAACACTAGTTTCCAAATATTAATTAATACTTAGTGAAATAGTTTCTTATATCCATTGCAAAAAAACACTGCTTTATTATGGCGTTCAATAACTCATCACATCACACAGACTCCAGTAATATACAAAGTAAATATGTGGTTTTGGTTGCCAAACCGACAAGTAAATTGAAGATATAATTTTATATTGCTTTATTACAAATGACATTATATTATTATATAAGGTTATTTGTAATAAAGCAATCTAAAATTTTTACTTCAACTTACTTGTCGGTTGCATAAACAATTCCTCTATTAATTCCCAATAAATCAACTTAACAATGAATACCTCACCCTGTAGGTACTGGTATTTGAGTTGCATACTCGACGGTAATTTATTAAATTACATTTTCTCATCAAATAAGCACAACTGGCTTTTGCAGTACATGTTATGTGTCTTTGTAAATTTATTATGTACCTAATACAATTTTGTGCATTTTTATTTTGAGCGCCAGGGGGGGGGGAGCAGGTGCCCCCCCCCTGCCCCCCCCTGGCTACGCCCTTGCTTTGACCTCAACTTTTTCGAAAGCTTCTAACGGAGCAGTTCTGTGAAATACCATGTATTACTATAATAGCGTTGAAATACTTAACAACCTGACCAAATTCCATACCTGACCAAATTCCATAATTACTGAATGGTTTTTCTCATGGTAACATATACCTATAACATTTTTTCCTCAAAATCACTCCTTTAATTGCAATTCCCTGGCGTTTAATACAAATGGGGAAAGATCAACAACAAAATTCTCATGAAATAGAGGCTGATTTATTAAGTAGAGTTAGCAATTGAAATCCCACATGCCCACAAACAGCGAAACAGTAAATAGTGCAGTAAACAGAGTAAATTATGTTCAAATTTTATTTCGTTTAAATGTCTAAAATTATAGCGTACTAACATTTTTTAGTTAATTTATTGGGTTAATTTTGATATTCCTATGTTTATACGTTTTTCTTATTTTGGTGAGATGTACACTGTGCTGAAATGTCAATTTTTATAACATTTTTAATAAAAACCCAAGCAGCACAATCACAAGCCAGGCAGATGCCAGGTACATGCCAAAATTACATAGGAATGTGCCTGGCATGTAACACTTACGTTTCAGGCATGTGCCTGGTACGTGCCAATGTCCGGCACTTACAGGTGCCTAGCACATACCCTGCACGTGCCCTGGTATATACCAGGTACATACCAGGCATGTACCCAGAGTTTGATATGCCAATGGTTTGTACCTGGAACATGCTATATACGTACGTAGCACGTTCTCAGCATATGCAGTGTATATTCCACAAGTATATAGGGCACATTCCAGGAATATGTGGTAAGCACTTGCTCTTATATAGGACGGTCCAAATAAAACAATAAATGCTAATACACAAATCACTCAACAAAAACAGTATACTCCTAGAGCGCGTTCGGTTTGTCAGAGTAGGGTATGGGGAGAGCAATGCTCAGATAACCTGGGTCGGCTGTCTCTCTCTTATATGCAGATAAACGCCGTGTGACGTTAGTCCGCCTATTATGCAGCGCGTCACTCTCACCGTACCCTACCCGATTATCCGAACGCGCTCCTACAGGTTCCAATAACCAACCATGGTATTGACTGCACGAGTTTTTGGGGTTAGGGTTAAAACATAGAATACCGGTTAGAATAGGCAACTGACAACATGACGACAACTTAACACAAATTTTCGGCTGAGTCGGGTAAGCACCCTTAAGGGTGGCGTTTGCCTGACAAAACATGACAGTAAATGTTAATTGGCCTTACTTATTTTATATTGCAGTTAGATGTGCCCGGCATATGCCGGGTACATGTCATCTATACACGTAGCTTAGGCATCTAAAACGCATATGTCTGGAATGTGGTGGCACATAGTGTGCTGCTTGGGAATTATTAGTAGGTACCTTTTTAAAATGTTATATTAGAATTTGTAATGTCAATATTTTTTTTTAACAAAAACGGGTTGCTATCAGCTGTAAAAATCGCAATAAGTTTGCAGTCCACAATTACCTTAATAATGAAATAATATATCATTTTTTTGTATTTATACATAAAAGTTTTTTAATTAGGTACTTGATTCGTACAATAATGTAAAATAAATTATCACCCTGACCAGCAGAAAAAAATTATAACAAACAAATGACGACGATTACGGTGTGTTTTATGTTGAATCTGCAAAACGACTCAATTCACATATTTTTTAGGCATAAATAGTAGAATGGGTCTTTTGAGAAAACAAATGCGTTTTCTTTATCTTGTTTCTATTTTCGCGTTTTTTTAAAATTGTTTTTGAGAAATCAAACGCAATTTAAATTTTTTCCTATTGATTCTACGGCTAATATCTTCATTTACCTTTATGTGTAATATTATGTAATTTTGACAAATAAGTAAGGAAATCTGTGAAAATGTCTGGTATGGAATCTGCATATAAAAATGTATTGATTATATAAGTTCTTGTGGAGTGCAAATGTATAATAGCTTAGAAAATTTGTTTCGATGCAAAAGTAATTAATTTTTCTTAACTCAAGGCGGTAGCGATCCCTAAATACTTTGTGTTGCTCGTTTTTCCCAAATTAGTTTTGCACCACCCTGGAAATATTTTTGCGGACGCCCATGCAATTGATCGACTTTTATAAGGTTTTCTTTACATATGCAGGCAATAATAATCTACATTAGTAAACGATTACAAAAATTCTTATCTTATCGGTACTTCTCCCTCTCAGCGATATCCCAGCAAAGCGCTCGCATTTGTGAATTTTCGTTGTAAGCTTTCACATGATCACAATGTAAGCATCGATGACATCAGATTGATGGACACGGGGTAATCACACACGACGTTATACGAGTAATCACGTCTTATTTGATTACGCATGGATGCAATTTGCAGATATTATGCTCACAGTTTTGTTATCTGGGTAAATTTAACAATTTAGCAAAATACAACTACCATCACTTAAATTGTTTTGAGAAGTGTTGCAGGGAAATCTTACTACCACAAAGGAACATACCCACATGTAGGTCTTTAGGGAGAGGTCGGTAAATTTTGCAGCTGTTAGAACAACGGGTGTTTGACAGCGCCTAATGATGAATGCTAACCCCTTTTGGAATCGCAAGTTCGTACCAACGTAATTCGTTTCCGAACAAGCGTCAGCAATCGCTTGACTTTGCACAGTTACTTCGTTGCCCCAAAAGCAGCATAGGAAAACTTGACAAGCAATCGCTGCGACATACGAAAAGTCCTGACCGGCTTGCCTACTGAAGAGACTAAACTGAAAAAGTACTGTTAGAAAAAGACTAAAGTGAGTAAAAAAGTAAGTACTTACTGTTGACGCGTGGTACATGCAGAAGCATAAAATGCATAAGGTTGCCAGAAATTCGAAGAGAATCAACACGCTGAAGACTTTTTCGAATTTCTCTGCTAAATCTAAGATTCCCCAATGATACTGGACGGTTTTCTTGAGATGGCGGTCCAAGATCTCGAAAGGAATTAAAGAAGCATCTATCTTTTCCGAGCTCTCAAACTGTGCTATATCCCCTGGGGTTTTCTAAAAAAAAAAATTAAACAACTGGTCGTTACAATTAATTATAATTAACATTAAACATGAAAGACATACCGCGGAGAAAGTTATCCATAAAAGATAGCTATAATTTTTTTCGAACTGTTTTATGACACATAAAATGATATGGGTGTTCACAAGGGCGTATCCAGCTCAAATCAAAAGGGGGCAGATTTCTAAATTTAGCTTGCTTACAGGCCCGTTTACACGTTCAAGCCAAATTGACGCACAAACTGGTTTGCGCGTCAATTTGTGCAGTTGGACTGAATGATATGATCGCGTTCACACGTTCATTTTAGTTGAGCAAATTTGAAATTAGTAACCGTGGAGAATCGTCGAAAAACGCGTATTTACTGTGTTATTTCTACAGTATTTCAAGAATGGAGAACCAAGAATTAATTCTTGCAACTACTGCTTTGTATAATAAAAAATCTGATGTGGCCAGGCACATGACTTTATCATACTATATATAAAATTAATAGTTTAGCTGCATGAACTTTGATCGCGATCGGTCGTGTCTGCATTAAAATAAAACTAGTTAGCCATGATTTGACACATATGTTTACACTATTGACAGTAGGTATTGTCAAAACATCAACGTTTGACACTACCTACTGTCATTAGAATGAAAATATCTGTCAAATCCTGGCTAACTAGTTTTAATGCAGGCACGATTCCAATCAAATAGAGTTTACTCATACAGCTAAACTAATAATTTTACCAAAAAATATCATAGACATAAATTATACAAAATTTCCTCTAGTTTAATTTAATATTGATTATTTTGTCAAAATTACAGAAATTGCGGCTCATTTGCAAAATCGTTAAAAAATGCTAAGAGTAAACATCCAGTTCCTTTGGACCCTTTTCAACCAAAAGCTTTTCAGCTCTAAGTTTGGTCATGAAACTTCTAAATATGAAGTTTCGTCACACACATTTTTTTGTACCTTGGTCAAATACGTTCAGGGGACCCAAACGGACATATTTCCGCTAAAATCTCAAAATTTTTTTTCGGCACGATTACAATACTTTAGCATACTGCGTATGGTAAAGTAAAAAATCTGATGTGGCCAGGCACATGACTTTATCATACAATATATAAAATTAATAGGTTAGCTGCATGAGATTCAATTTGATCGAGATCGGTCGTGTCTGCATTAAAATAAAACTAGTTAGCCAGGATTTGACAGATATTTTGAAACTATTGACAGTTGGCAATGTTAAGACATCAGCGTTTGACACTACCTATTGTCATTAGAATGAAAATATCTGTCAAATCTGTCAAACTAGTTTTATATTAAGGCTCTCCAAAGCTTCGAAATAAAAGAATCACCAGATGTAGATGGCGCAACTATAAATATGTCTGTTTTTATTTCGTATTTATTACATTCGACGTATGGTATAATCTAAAGAAATAAATGTATTGCTTTCTATTTGTACAAATATCCACACTGGACTGTGTTTGAGTTTTCTAGTCGATGATATACTACTTTCACAATTGTCGCTATTGTAAACATGTTATCCAACTCACTACAAACATGTACTACAATTCTCCACAGTGCAAGTCTAGCGAAGTTCATAAGAAAATAACTTGTGCTCTTATAGTTATCATTTTATTATATTTTATAATGTATTATAGCAGACAATAATCAGGCGCAACTGCCATCGGAAAGCATTTCTATATTTGTAGTCCACACAAAAATTTGCATAAATAATTTTCATAAATATTGAACCAACTTGATAGTAGGTGCATGTTTCATCACCTATGATTAATGTCAAAATGACAGTGTATAGGTTATAAAAGAATACAAAGCTACAAGGTGAACGATTTTTTTTGCGCGCATAGCATACCTACTGTAAATTTGGCACAATTTTAATATTGTTTAGCGTGACTCTTCCTCGTTTTACTTTTAGCGAGAATTATCCAGTGGAGTATGTTGGATGACGTTATAGGTGTGCTACAGGCACAAAAACACCCAAACTTGTAACAAATTTGTAGTGGTTGGTTGCGTTTGCGCCTGCCGAACATCCAAAACGTCGTCGTGCATACGCAACTGTATAACTACCGCTGGAACTTGACTAAAATCTCGGAATTCACCGGAATTCACCACATCTCGGGGTCATGGTTCTTCAATGTTGCTTCAACGTCAACTATCAGGTATAAAACCACCACTTCTACGAATCGTGGCTACATGCCTTGGCTACACCCAAAGGACAACGTCCGCGATGACTACTTAGCTCTTCAACGTTCACTAGCGAGAATTGAACGTCATATCGAACGTCACATGTAGGGTTGCCATTGTATTGGTGATGGAGCTGTTGGTTGACTGGGGCAGGGCCGGCCCAAACTTATGCGGGGCCGGGTTCAAAAATGCCCAATAACACTTCCAAATAATACTTTACTTATTATGAACACAATATGCAGTATATAATTGACATATCATACAGGGTGTTGCACTTCGAGCTGTTAGATCGATACGTAACATACGAAGTTCCAAATGTAAGAAGTAACATCAATGAGAAAGGTAAAAAAGGTTAACTATGCTTTGAACAGATAACTCTTGCCTCCTAATAGAATCTCCTTTTAATAGAATCTTTGAGCACTGTTCAGATATGAAAGGTACTGTCATTTCTTCAACATTATCGATACGCCAACATTTGCCTTTTGAAAAATAAGAAAAATATATACCTAATATACATGGTAAGGATGGTAAGGAATTGGATATGCAACCAAGTTTAGGAAAAATTGCTATAACTTCTTTCAATGTTATTTTTGTAAGAAAAATGTTTTGGGAAATTAATTTTTTGGTAATACTGCTACAAGTTATAGCATTTTTCTTTGGATTTTAACTTACATTACAACTTGCTATAGCAACTAACTTTGTTGATGACATGTAACAGTTACGTTTCAGGCATGTGCCTGGAACGTGCCAATGTCCGGCATATACAGGTGCCTAGCACATACCCTGCACGGGGTGGGCCGAAAGAAACGCTTTTTTGTTTTTTCAAGTCGTAATACCGCGGAAAAGTTGCGAATTGGGGAGACTAAGAAGGGGTAAAAAAATAAATAAAATCGGTTTATATCTTCCGGTCGCGCATGGGCTCTAAAGTTGATATTTGTACGATAATTAGTTCTCTTACTGAACATGTCAATATTTAAATGGAATAATCCTAGTCGACTCTTATGCGAACCGATAATGATTTAGAAAAAAAATGGTTCAAATCGGTTAAGGTTTTCCGCTCGCACCACAGCTCTCAAATCTAACAAATTCTGGCGCTAGTCGTAACTCGCTCGGGACCTCCTTGGCCCCCCTCCCCAGTTACCACTCTAGCCCAGGACCACGCAATTGCGTGTGGATTTAGTTTTCGTGTTATTATTTTGGCGTTCGTGTCTATTCAATATTGGTTTTGTGTTATGACACTTTTGAGTAAGTTTGTGACTTAACGTGTAACTTTGCGACTTAACGTGTAACTTTATGACTTAACGGTGATATACTATGGCTGTACCCAAGAAAATCATCACAATACAGTTATTTGAGTGCCCTATATTTGGTACACCTCAAGATTTTTCATCAAACAAGCTTCCTACTGGGGAGGACGTGATTCGGTGTTGTGCACAGGAGAGATACAACTTATTTCACAATAATTTGCGAGCGGAAAACCTTAACGGCTTTGAACCATTTTTTTTTCTAACTCATTATCGGCTCGCATAAGAGTCGACTAGCATTATTCCATTTAAATATTGACATGTTCAGTAAGAGAAAAAATTATCGTTCAAATATCAACTTTAGAGCCCATGCGCGACCGGAAGATATAAACCGATTTTATTTATTTTTTTACCTCTTATTAGTCTCCCCAATTCACAACTTTTTCGCGGTACTACGATTTGAAAAAACAAAAAAACGTTTTTTCGGCCCACCCTAGACTGCACGTGCCTTGGTATATACCAGGCACATGCCAGGCATGTACCCAGAGTTTGATATGCCAATGGTATGTACCTGGCACATGCTGGGAACGTACGTAGCACGTTCCCAGCATATGCAGTGTACACTGATTCCACCAGTATATTGGCGCCGTGCGCGTACGATATGCCCATCTCTATTGCCGCCGGGCGGGACTAAGATCGCCACGAGGTGGCGCTGTTCTATGCAGTTTCCTTCCTAGTTATCACCCACGTGGTAGTTACCTGTAGCGCGTCTACTAAGTAAACATAAACAAGAAAGCTGTTGCCGTACGTAAATGAGGTTAATTGGTAGAAGCAAGTAATTTATTTGTAGTGGTTTGTAGTGAATAAAGCGGCGTTTTCTTTCGTTGTACTGGAGAATAATAAAAGTAAGTCGACTACAGCGCTTTTGCGTGCAGCGGTGACCGAGAAAACTTCTGGCGGATACATATTCCGCCATGGGCGCATAAAGCGTTCCTCAATCCCCCACTCCGTACTGCGCACGGTGCCAATAGGGCACATTCCAGGAATATGTGCTGAGCACTTGCTCTTATATAGGATGAATGTATATAGTTAAAGCATTAACTCAAACATTAATAATTGCGTTGACCAACTCACTACGTCTACTTTCACCGACGTCTCGTGGACAACAACACCGGCAGTACCAACACGCGGCACTGATCGGCGTCCGGCAGTTTATGCGGCACATGCGTAGGTAGGAGGTAGTCGCGTTGTTTCAAACGAGTTTAGGACGTTAGGTCCATGTTTGATTGATTATTCTTAAATAGTTGGGTATTCGCATGGTATTCATTGCATGAGTTTTTGGGGTTAGGGTTAGAACATGGAATACCGGGTAGAATAGGCAACTGACATGCCGATAACTTAACAAAAATTTTCGGCGGGTAAGCACTAAGCACCCTTAAGGATGGCGTTTGCCTGGCAAAAGATGACAGTAAATGTTAAAATTGGCTTTACTTATGTGATATTGCAGTTAGATTGACTACGTGATTTGGGGTATAACTGTCACATGATGGGAATGTATCAGAACTGTAATCGTTCCTCTGGTACGTGCTAGGTATATGAGTTAGGAACCATTTAGGAACATTACTTGCGGCATGTGCCCGGCATATGCCTGGTACATGCCATCTGTACATGTACCTTAGGCATCTAAGAGGCATATGCCTGGAATGTGCTGGCACATAGTGTGCTGCTTGGGAACGGTCTGTTTTTCGCTTTCAAATTTAGTAGACGTTTTTTTTTCTGAATTCAACCATACTCAAATGTTTTGGGGTTACTGCAAGGAGAATTCAAGAAAACAGTTTAAATCATAAAATATTAGTGACTTTGTAGAATGTGGATTAAGTGAATAGAAATTGAATAATTGTCTTCGATAGCTTTATTATAAAAATCTTTGTTTCTTTTCGTTTTATAGTTTTATAGCGTTTATATTGGTGGCGTTTATATTTTAAGGTTGGTCTCGAAATGAATAGGTACCAAATATACTTCCTAATTTTCTAAACAGATTTACTATTATTATTATTATTTACACCGAAATGCTTAGGTATTTCCATTCAAATTATAAGTTAAAGTAAACTTGAAAGCTTTGCCGATAATACAAAATATATCCGGCTCAATTCTGTCGAGTCTAGCTGACGGATTTTAAGATTATGGTGACTATGTCGTAGTCTTCTTGCGATGAACTAAAAACACCGATATTCACAGAATTCGTCACCTACACTTGACAGAATTGAGCCAGATATTTTTTTTTATTATTAGCAAAGGTACCAAGTTCTCTCTAACGTATATTTTTAATGCACAAACTTAAGCATGCATATGAAATAACCGATTGAAAAGTACCACCTTAAGTGATGTTCCCGGGCGTCCCAACATAACAAAACAAAAAGCGCAAGATGGTGCAATAGGTGAAATTTCGGTCCAGGATTTGTGTTAGGTACAAAGAAATCTATCAAAATTGCCTATCTAGAAAATAAGATTTTTAACTCAGTTTTTGTCAAATATTTAAGGCCATAAAATTACAGTTGCAATAGTAGGTACAACAAAAGCAATCCAAACCCCAATATGTCACAAAATAAAAAATGGAGTATGATTCTGAAAGTTTGCTTCATATAATTTACTTTATTATTATTGGTGGAAAGTTTAATGATTTCTCTATTATTCATGTCTCTATTTTTTCTTCTGTATGCTTTACACAATTGTTTATAGGAAACTGTAGTTCTTTTTTATTTGCGGGGACGTCTAATGCGCGGGGCCGGGTTCAGGCGAACGCGCCGAACCCGCCTCGGACCGGCCCTGGACCGGTGCAATATACAGTGAGATTTTATGTGCCCAAGGAAATATTTGGTTTATTATTAGAGATTCTTAGAGAAAATTTCAAGCAGCAATAATAAATACTAAAATTCTTAGCTGTAATCGCATCGAAAATCAACGTTTTCTTTTAATACAACAGTATTTTATTGTTCTTTTTTTCAATATTCTTAGAACGATTGAAATTTTCTACTATATAATATAATGATAATGAAAATCATCTTCTAAATTAAACCGAGGGTAAAGTTTTTCAACTTTTGTTTCATAATGAACACATTGTGATACTGTTTTCGCCTTTCGGTTTCATAATGAAAACCATCAGTACCGTATGCATCCGTAACCTTGCTACATATCCTAGCCGTAATTCCCGGATTTCAAAATTTCTGTATTACATCGTTTTATAACACACCTTCGCGTCTTTTAAAACTAATAATATACTATTGTTAAATTAATCTATGGTAATAAAAACAAAAATATGAAAATTGGAACAATAGTCACTTATTATGTCGGGTTGTTGAGAAAATCAGTACCACAAATTTACAAAACACAAGAGTCAAGTCACATGGTTGTCGTTTGTTTGATTTTTGGCTTTTTAACAAATTGAGCAAATGAAATTCCTTCATTATTTTTGCTACTGTTATCTTAACTTCACTTGTTTGTTATGTTCAAATCTTATAATCGATATATTCCCTATTTCCCAATGTCGAACGTTGAAATTTTGTATGTGGACTGATTTCCGGTGACAATCCTTGAATCAATAAAGAAAAAATGAAAAATTTGGGAAATTTGTCCAATCGAGTTAAAATTTTGAACAGATTTCCTGCGAGAATGCATAAACCAATGAAAAAATTTGGAAAATGTCTTTTTTTTTATTTTTCACTGCAATTTTTTATATAACGCGTGTTTTAAAAAATAATTTTTACATAAATTTATTACATCTACAGTCAAAAGTGTAACGATTATTTTGTTTTCTGATAAGTTAATAATAATTGTTGAATAAAAATTGACCCAAATGAAAACCAGGGATATCTACAATGTTTATAGTGTAAATGCTAATTTAGACCAGGGCTACAAACTGCTACAGCAACAGGCAACAACATCGAACTACTAATCGGTTGCAAAAGTATTGAGCCCTGTGTTTGGAGGTTCGTAACTCTGCAACGACTGAACAAAAAAAAATGAGATAAAGTGTGTTATACTCCTGAATCATTTCTACATAACATGTTTGCCTATCAAAATTTTCTGCCCCAAGGTGTGGACAGATACGCGAGAGAAGCGTAAAAATGTACCCGATTTTAGCACTTTTTAATAAACGCTCGTCTTTCCAAATTTTTTTCTGCTAAACCGCTTGCCCAAAGAAATTCAAATATACACAGAGTATAACTCAAGATCTTGTCTACAGATTGGCTTTTGTATTTTACTAATTTTCTTTGCAATAAAGGCTATAAACAAGACTGATGGAAGCGGATATCTCGGCAACGAGTATTAGCACGATAACGAGACAGGTATGAAAACAATCGCAAAATTTTGTTTAATGAGACTATTGAAATAGAAACACATTTCTGATGTTCATTAATTTTATAAAGCGACATAAATATTTGATATAATTTTGGTACAGCGCGCAAGTACGTCACGTCGTTCAACGCAGTCGTCATGGGCTCGGGATTTGAGTATAACTAACCAGCATTGAAGTTGAAGGTTAGAAATGGTGGTCTCTTTGTTTAATGAAATAATAGTTTGCAAGTGTACAACGAAGAGCTGTAAGAATATTTTTTTTTTGTTTTTAACGCCTTTTGAGTCAACAGCAGCAATCAAATATTATCGGGTAGCATAAACAAATAAAATAACAAAACCAAATATTTTTTGTCAGGCCCCAATAATATGATTTTGTCTAAAATCAAGATAACATAAATACTTAAATATTCATTGAATAAAGTTTTTTGAGTAACTGCGGTGCGTGCGTACGTGTTTTGCAAGTATTGAGCAAGAATGCAGTATTAAGTGTGTGAAGTATTATTCCAAGGAAGTAAAACAAGTAATTATTAATGTCAGAAATTCCTTTCTCAAATAACTAAAGCACAGCTGTTGTATCTGTAAAAAATCACTATCAAGATAAGGTACTTCTATTAGATTTTATCGGAATTATATAAATCGGAAACAATGAAGTAAAATTACTGTGGTTACCTGTAGCCCATTGCAATTGAATTAATCTTGGCATATGTACAAAATAAAGTTGCAAAAAGTTACAATACATTTGAAATTAAAGTTATGTAAAATTTATGTAACAAAGCACTGCCTGAAAAGGAATATGGCAAAACTGTGTTGCAATTTTGCAACACAATTTTTGGTTTTGAAAATCAAAACCAATAAATACATTGATATTGATCACACTTTTGACTCAATTGCAGAAACAATTATAATCAATTTGCATGAAGATGGTGATGATGATGATGACGACTTATTAGACTACAACGACAGCAGTTCAGGTAATGGTAAAGCCACAATATTGTTCCAATGTTGGTGGTTCTTCTGAAACTGCACAATTCGTTCAAAGTTTAGGACAAATACTAGTCGCAATTGAAACATCAACTGATTTTTGGCAGAAATAATGTGAAATAATAATAAATCACAAAATAGTATAGGTAGACAATTCCAGAAATAAAAAAAAACACTTATGCAATTTTCAAAAATAAAACCGAACGAGAAAATGACAAAAATATTGTATACGGTCCTGAGAGTTGATCGTTCGAAATCGTCGCGCAAAGCGTCGCATCGTTTCGCGCGCTTTATCCCCTTTCCCCGAGGGGAGACATCCTGCGCACCGGATCGATCACATTATTTTCCCTATTTAAAATTTCCAAATAACTTTTATGTTATTATACATCAACGGATGAGTATCACAATAAATAAATATTGTTTACGTGGTAACTCCGTTGTCCTGCTATCGTTCGTTTCTGAGATATCCGCGCCCATAAGAAGTTCGCCTACAGACTTTATTACATAAGAAATCAAGAAAATAAAAACATCAATCTATAGAAGAGATCCTAACTGTAACCTGAACAAAAATTTAAATTTCTTTGGTAAGTGGTTTAGGAGAAAAAAAATCGGAAAATCGAGAATTATTTTAAAACCGCAAAAATTGTTGACAACTCCAACATATTACTTACTGTTGTGCAGGTGCAAATGCGGCTAGAGTTTCTGATTGCTTCTAATTTAATTTTCTTTTTAATGGAACACATAACGGTCTACTTATCGCAAAAAACATTAAAAGCATAGTTAATATTATTTTAATGGGTTTTAAATCGTACTGTACGTTGTCAAGTTTATAAGTTGTTATAAAATTTGAGGACCCCATAGAATATTGAAATCCAACACGTTCCACGTCAGATCCCAAAAGGGCAACTGTATTGGGTTTACTTCCCATCTACCCTTCTTTTTTTTTTTATAATTTGCTTTGCTAATTTTACTTTACCGACTATTGTAGCATTTATTCAAATTTGCGACATGATGGAAACTATCAAAAGGGTTTAAGTTCCGCACTTGGCTCGTAGGGAAAGTGCTTCAAATTGTGTATCGTCCAACAATAATTTTGACCATTACCTCCAACATCTCCTTATACGCATTATCAATCATTCTTCTTATGCTGTTCTGCAATAATAAGCATTGAGCGCTTATGTGAGCCAAAACAGCCCCTAATAAAGTATCAGTTGTGCTGACAATCATGCAGTAAAACATACGCAAGAAGCCTTGGTAAAACCAAGACAGTTCAAAGTTAGGACTCTTCTTTATGTCGACCAATGAAAACGGAAGAAAAGGCATATTCCATTTGTTGGTGTCGTTAGGATTTAACACCCTATCTACCATGCTGCCAAATATTCCAAGAGTTATGACGCACATGCAGAAGAACTGGTAGACATAGGCCTGAAAGATATGATATTGGATTATTTGCAACATGCTTGAAAACTTTGGCTACATACAATAAAAAATTAAATGGTAAACAGCATCAAATTCTAAGCGAAAACCCACAATAACTCTTAACATACCTGTCTATCCGATATAGTGATATATTTCTTCACAATGTCCACCTCGTATTTTCCACCACGTTTAAAGTCTGGCTTAAAAACTCCAGTCTCGAAAGAGCTAAGCATTTCAGCAATTTCTTTGCGATAGTACAAAAGGATAAAATACTTAATCAAGCCAATCAAATCAGTGCCTAAGTAACTGCAAATACTGATAAAGACGTCCTCATTTTCGAAATTATAGAAAGCTTCCATAGTTTCGAGGATTCCATAAGAAACGAACATGGTAATAGCCACAATTATCGAATAAATTTTGTAAGAAATGCTTCGCTTTTCGTCGTCCAATGATATTCCCAAAAAACCTAAGAATTTTTTTTGGTGCCTAAAATAATTTTTAGGAAGTTCTTCCATGATTGATGATCTGACACTAAATCGAATTGAGAAACGATAAAAGGACATTTTATACCAATTTTGTCGTATGTAATATTCAGGTGCTTCTTAAATATTTTACTAACTGTGAGATTTATTAAAACACTTCTGGCTATAAATTGCTTGTGGTATCGTGATCTGAAACGCCTACTTTTCGTACATTTCACCCCTTTATCAATATATTAATAATTTCGTGATTATAAAGTGGTAAAGTGAAATTTTACGTTTAAAGGTGACCATATTAACCGCTGTGGTGCTTCCTGAGGACCATGTAGTACGAATATGAAGCTCTTATAATCTGAAAAGAGACAACAAATTAAGATTTCAGATACGATAGCCTGGACGGCTATGCTCCAACTGGCCTTTATTTAGCTAGAAATTGTTATTTTCTAGATCTAAGGAGAATTTTTTGATCATTTTTGTTTACTGAAAACTAATATAATGTTTATTGTGGCATTCGGACATTATTTAAGATTTATTATAGTATGTATATTATTTGACGAGCACATAACTAAGGATAACGCGAGCCGTAGGCGAGCGATTTATATCCGTTGTGTGCAAGTCGAATACGACGTTTTATCAACGACTCATAAATCCCATTTCATACCAATAGTATATTATTTGACGAGCACATAACTAAGGATATAAATCACGAGCATGAAGTTGTTACGCGAGCCGTAGGCGAGCGTGTAAACATGCGAGCGATTTATATCCGTTATGTGCGAGTCGAATACAACGTTTTATCTATGACTCACAAATTCCATTTTATATCAAATATTTTAAATGTATTTGTCAATGATGGCGAGGCGAACTGTCACATAACTGTCATCCACGTAGGTTTTGACAGACTTTGACACTAGCGTTGTATAATGATGACAGTTCGTTCAAATAACGAAGTCATTATTTGAACGAACTGTAATTATTATACAACGTTAGTGTCATTATCATGATGGGGATTATACAGTGTGTCTCACGGGACGTTGGATTGTATGGGTACTTTTGTTATTACTAAAGATAGAAAGTCGATTAAATGGACAAACTAGTGCATATTTATATGCTCTTTCATAATCCGTTCAGAAAAGAGTTGAATTCCAAATGGTTTCCAAGCTATTTTGAAAAAACCCAAAAATGAATTTTTTTAATTATGGTCATAATTTCTTTATTTGTGATCCCATCAAAAAAGCGTTTTGACATTATGTAGGCACTTTTTTGTGTACAATTTGATTATGTCAGTTTATAATTTTTTTCGCCAATGAATTCGTCAGAAACAAACGAAACTTTTGTTTTTCTTATGGATGCCATATTGGTTTTATACATGTTTGGATTCAGAATTTTTTTCTGAGTAATTTGGTACGCTACATAACATATTTAGAACACAATAAGCCGACAAAATTTAAGTTTTTTTTAATATCTGAAAATCGCATGGTGCCATGAAAAGCACATTTGAGTGATACAGTTTTAATGTGCCCATAGTCAAGTTACAGTAAAATTTTGGAATGTATTTATTTGTACTAACTACACAACATAAAAAAATAACAACATTTTAACAAACTAAATAATGTTTTCAAAAATCTCGCCATTTTCGTGGAGGCATTTTTCACAGCATTCCGTAATACGGTGACCTTACCGAGCGTTCTTCTGTCAATCGAATTGAAAGCGGCGATGACGGTGTCACCTAACTTCCCAACGTTTCCAAAATTATTAATTATTATTTTTATTAATCACCATACACCTTATTTTTTAAGTCACTCCAGAGATAAACATCACAAGGGGTAAGATCCGGCAATCTTGGTGATCACAATATTTCTGAATAGGTAGCAATTCCTCTCCGTTTATGTCTTATATCTAAATAGTTCCTCACAATTCGGGCATTATGTGCAGGTACTTCGTCTTGTTGGACCCACATACCTTAGCGTAAGGTATATCGTCCATTCTTTCTTCCACGTCCTCAGAGAGCAATATTGCCGATACCTCTCCTAAGTTAAATTTTTGTTATAAAAAATTGGTCCGATTAATCAGTTGGCAACTATACCGCACCATACATTAAAACCAAACCGCACCTGATTATGGCGCGGTACAAAAAGGTGCTGATTTTCGCAGGCCCAGTACCCAGTAGTGCGTCTTCTTTCAGTTAAAAATACCGTAGTTAGAAAATATGTTTCATCGGACCATAATATTTTTTTTATAAAATTCTGGGTTTTCACAAATTTTGTTCAACAGATGGGTACAGATGGGTAGATATCACATTGTTTCACAAAATATCTTCCATGGTACCATGCGATTTTCAGCAATTCTCGAAGTGTACAATGTTCAGTCAATTCTATTATCGTATTGTATTATAAACATGTGCACATGTGGCATACCAAATTACTCAGAAAGAAATAATGAATCCAAACATGTATAAAATCAATATGGCGTCCATAAGAAAAACAAAAGTTTCGTTTGTTTCTGACAAATTCATTGGCGAAAAAAGTTTTAAACTGACATAATCAAATTGTAGACAAAAAAGTGCCTTTATAATGTCAAAACGCTTTTTTTATTTGATCCCAAATAAAGAAGTTATGACTATAATTAAAAAATGACATTTTTTGTTTTTTTCAAAATAGCTTGGGAACCGTATGGAATTCAACTGTTTTCTGAACCGATTATGAAAGAGTACATAAATATGCACTACTTTGTCCATTTAACCGACTTCCTATCTCTAATAATAAGAAAAGTACCCATACAATCCATAGTCCCCTGAGACACATTGTATAGTTATGGATACGTATGCAATGAACTTATTATATGTAAGTCGTAGATAAATATTTTAAATGTATTTGTCAATGATAGCGAGGCGAACTGTCAAAGAACTGTCATCCACGTAGGTTTTGACAGGCTTTGACACTAGCGTTGTATAATGATTACAGTTCCTTCAAATAAAGAAGTCATTATTTGAACGAACTGTCATTGCCACTCTTGTGCTCCTTGAGTTGTATTCTGCTGTGTACCCCTTAAATGCATACATTTCTTGTTCTTGTAGATGTAGCCATGTTTCTGTCAAAGCTATAATGTCGGGTTTGTATTTCTGAGAAATTACTTCCATCTCCTCCATTTTATTTCGGAGACTTCTAATGTTGTGTAGGTATATTGTGACAGTCATTAAAAGTTTTTTTTTTATTTCTTCTTTTTACTTATTTTTTTAATTTTTTTTTGTTCAGCTAATTTTTGCTGTCGTCTGCATTTTTTATTTTAATTTTTACGCAGTCAGACCTGTCGGTTTTCTTGTATATTGCTCCATCTCGGGTCCCATACAAATGCTACTTTTCTCGCCTTCTTCAATTCTCGGGCTTGATAGAATAAGTTGCTCGTGTATGGTGTTCATTGATGTATAGTATGGTCTCTTTTCCCTTCAATTCACATTCTTTGTTTGTTATAGATTTTATTTCTTTCTTGGCTTCTAGGATATTCTTTTTTGCTTCAGGGGATTTTATTTGCACAACTATAGGACCCTTTCGCTCTTCTTCTCGTTTCTGTAAGTTTTCAGTATATCGCCTGTCTCCATTTTCAAACCGAGACCCTTCATTAATTATCTTTGCTACAACCATATCCCTATTTTCATTCTTTTCCTTCTTTTCCTTCTAACCATCAATACCATCCTATGACATTGACGTCACAAAACGTCATGACTTTACGTGCTTATACCGCACGTGCGACAATGATTGTACTATGCTATCTAAACTCCCATTTGATCGAAAAGAAGTTTTGTTTCAGGTTGTGATGTCCTTCATTCTGTTCGTATATGATATTTCGAGCGTAACCCCTTGGTTTATACCAGGGGGTTATGCTCGAAGTCCAGTAATACCCTCCAGATACTTACTGTTGTGTACGTCTGTAGTGATAGCGGTGTAAATTTTCCAGCTGTCAGAACTATCGGTTTCTGGGATCTCCTAATGATCTGAACAAGGCCCTTTTGGAACCTAATGTCGCACCCGACGAAATTCGTATCCCAACAAGCATTGGAAACATTGTCACTAGCCAAACGAATTTCGTTTCCCCAGAAACAGTAGAGAAATACTTGAATGGTAACAACACCGACGTACGAAAAGTCCTGTGCTGCCCTCATACTCAAAAGGTCGAACTGAAACCGTTTTTTTTTGTGTATTACAATATTGTAAAAATATATGACTTACTAAGGAGGCATGATACATTATGAAGCATAGTATGAAGAGTGTCGCTAGAAAGACGCATAGAACCAACATGTTGAAGAGTGCTTCGAATGTCTCTGCTAGTTTTATAATTGCTAGATGATAATCTATCATTTCCTTCATGTGTTTCTCTAAAATCGGCCATGGAATCTTTGAAGGATCCATATCTTCAGGTGCTGGTTCATTCTAAACACATTAAGCATACAATAATTTCCAAAAAAAATATTTGTTTGATTTGTACGAAACTGCTACGATGGGAGCTGATTTATACAACAAGCGAAACATACGATATGTTGAGTTGTCATACCACATCCAAATAATTATTTAAACAACGCAATAAATATCATATGTAGCTTATAAATAGGCAAATCGTATGCATTTAACAATTTTCACCGATGTTGTTAAGGTTGCCTAGAATAAACCGTAATAACTTGTTTTATTAGAAAACATCTGAGTAGGTGTGGTTTAGGTTCTTCACAAATAGAGAAGTAACACAATTTCGAAGATTGGCTCAACAGACATAAGGAGGGAACTCTTTCATCTCAAAATTTGGCATTCTTAAACATTCTTACTTACATTTATGTCAATTATTAGGCCAAGCAATAGAGCTACAAATGATTGCTTTTTTTGACATGAAAACTAGCAGGAAGCCGCCTATGCCATCCTGTGCAGGACAGTCCGTAGTATATTCCCACTGCTTCCTACTCGAAAATGCCATTTTTTAATTTTTTACAATTATCAACAAAAAATTGACGTTTTTTTTAACGTTTTTTATAGTAAAGGGAAAACTATTGAAGCAATCTTAATGGTGCAACGGGATGAACGGTAGAGAATTAAATTACGAAGAGAATGACAGGTCAAGCGATCCGATCGGATAATTAGAACCGGAGAAAATCTGGAAAAACCGGAATATTTTTTTTATGTTCATAACTCCGCCATATTAACAGCTGAAACTTTGCACAGTAGTAGCTATTCACATGTACTTTGAGTGAGCAAAACCTGGATTCGGTCGGATTAATAGTTTTCGCACAATCCTCATTTGATTTTTTGTTTGGCAATATTTTTGCGGAGAGCTGGATGCGTTTGAGGTCGTCCAATTGCAATTTAAAAAACTGATTTGGAAACTAGACGTGAACAGCAATAAAACGTCTATATTGATTTTTCGATAAGACCCGTTTAAGTGAACGAAAACGCCCTCGCCCGCTATAGTGGTCGAGTGATGGGGGAAGTGTGCGATTAGAGGGGAAACGTATATTTAGCAATGTACGACCGCGCGGCTGTTTTCGGTCATGTTTGCAAGCATTTTTCACCTTTTTCGCAACATTTTAACGCAAAATCAGAATATATATTTTGTAGCACAATACTCCTACTTTCGAAATATGTAAAAAAAATTATAATCGGACCATATCCGACGCATCCAGTCTCGCCGAATCATATTGCATACAAATATTCAAATCGCAATTGTGTAACATTTGAGTGCTGAAAACAAGCTTGTACCTTGATTTTAGTTATTAGAAACGAACATATTTTTTTCACTATTTTTTATTATTTTTAAGTCCCAGAATTGTTAAAGAATATTCGAACAGGATAACCAACGTACCTCGGTATAGTAAGACATACCAGTATGTTCCATTTCTAATTTACTTAAGAAAACGGAAAATTGACGCTGATTTGTCTCGATCTTATGCAATCGATTTTTGACATATGACAACCATATTTATTACCTTCTTACTTCTTGATGATAATACAAAGCGTATGGTGCATGTTGAATCCTTCATAAATTTTGCCATTTTTTTTGTAGTAATGCTACTGTCCTTGTTTTTTTACTGTTCTTGAAAGAACGCCATCAGTAGGTACTGAAGTTAATTTTAACACTGGTAGATTGTATGTTTGCAGAAGTTCATAAACACAATTAACTAGTTCCAATAATTCCTCAAGAATGTTCAAATCCTAATTCAGCTACGCCCCCAATGCTCATACTATTGTCACCATTGTCATAATTTTATTGTTATTTTGTCGGTCCCAACTCAAGGTCTTTCAAGTTTTCTTGTCTCATTCGTAATTGTCATAATTATTTTGATTTATGTTGTCCATACTCACATTTAATGTTAGATAACATTAGTATAATAATGGCTTTATTACATATAAAGCAGATCATTTATGAATGTAAAGTAAATGGTGATATCTAGGCGGGATGTAAGTCCAGAAGGGTACGGTATGTCCGTACGAATACATATATCTAGTTACAGATCATTTATCTTCACAGTAAAAATTTTCGTGTAGTTTTACAAAAAGCTCATGCAGCTAAACTATTAATTTTACCAACAAATATCATAGACATAAATTATACAAAATTTCCTCTACTTTAACTTATTATTTAACTATTTTGACGTAATTACAGAAATGGCGGCTCATTTGCAAAATCCTCGAAAAAGGCTTAGAGGAAACATCTAGTTCCTTTGGACTCGTTTGAACAAAAACTTTTTCAGCTCTAAGTTTGGTCATGAAACTTCTAGATATGAAGTTTCGTCCCGATACCTTCAGTAGTTTCTCCGGAATCGTCGCTACAAAAGCGGGTACACGCACACGCACGCGCACGCGCACGCGCTCACGCACACCCACACAGACATTTTTTTGTACCTTGGTCAAATATGTTCAGGGGACCAAATAGGACATATTTCCGCTAAAATCTAAAAATTTTTTTTCGGCACGATTACAATACTTTATCATACTAATTTTCAAATGGTCCTATTCTGCAGTACAAGCATCCATAAAATGCAATGCCATGATTACATGTTATTTTCTTACCGGGAAAGCATCTTTATATGCATTATTAACAACACGTCTGATTGCATTCTGTAATATCTTGCACTGACTGCTGATATGCGCCAATACTCCAGCAATCAATGAGTCAGTTGAACTGACGATCAGCGCATACATAGTCCTCCAATAAAACTGATAAAACCAGACAATTTCATAATTTGGACTTGTCGCAACAGAGAACCATGAGAAAGGCATGTAAGGTAGTTCCCACCCGTGATGACTGCTGTAGATAACACGTTTAAGCATTGTACCAACACCTCCAATGAAGCAAACCATGATGACTGATAGATAGTACAAGGAAGTCTGCAATATGTAAGTGGTGTAATGTTAGATTTTAAAGTTAACGTGAGACAAAAGAATGTTACCTGTCTATTGCTGATTAAAATGCATTGTTTGATAAGTTTTTCCTCTTCGTCCCCACCTCGTTTCTTATTAGGGGCGAACACACCCTGTTCTATATTATCCAAAGTTTTTCCCAGTTCGATTCTGTGGTACATGAGCACACCCAATTTGATAACTCCTATAACAAATTAAGTAATGATATACACAGTACCGGATTACCCAGGGCCGCGTCTAGGGTTTCACGGGCCCAAGGCACACCTGAAATACCGGGCCCCTCAACCTACATATCGTATATGATATAAGACCAATATTTTTTAAAGAAATAAAAATCGCATTTTTTAGTTGTTAATTTTTATTAAGATTTTTAATGGAAATATGCTATTTTACAAATTTAAAATGTTCTTTTTCTGATTTAGGCTTCAATAAATCTTTTAACTCCGAAAGTGTACCGCGCAAATAATTTTTCACCATCTTAAAATAGAAAATGAACCCTCGGCATTTCTGACTGAAGAATAATCTTAAAATTATTTCGACATTAGGAGAGGTGGATTAAATTTTGTTATCTAAAATAAAATTTAACTTCTCTGAAGCAAATCCTATTCTCTGCGAATTTTAATAATAAATGAAACTGTTCTATTTATATTTGTTGGTCATCGACATATAAACCTTTGTCAGAAGTCTATAAAATTTGGGTAACTGCAATAAAATAAGTTTTGTTATTTCTATAAGTATGTGGAACAATAACTTACTAAAATTATTTTATTAAAACTATTAACAGTGGCTTTATAAGCGAGTGTAGGTCAACTAAAAAGTTTGGCACTTCTATAAGCTACAAATTTCTTTTTTTGTCATTTTCAGTTTTTTTAACTCACTTAAAGGTGTTGTGGGTTCTGCAGTTTATGTTACAGTTTTCTTTATTTTTTCTCCTTAGCATTAGGATTCGTGCTATCTTAAAAATAATTTAGATAAAAAAACGTAAATCTTAAATACAGGATGGTTGCTTTTGTCTCCTTTATTTGAAGAGATACAAGAGTTAAATTCGGGCAAACGCATTGTTTTTCTGAACAAAACAACAGATATAAACAAGAAACAACATTTTGAATGCTTGTTATTAATTTTATACATACATGAATATTCTTGAATGTACGTTTGTCTACAAATATATGAAAAGCCACCAGTTCCCAAAAATTGGTTTTACATATTATTTTATCTTATTTACGCAAGTTTGGAGAATTATTTTCATTGAATAATTAAAATAAATAAGTGAATTCCCCAAAACATAAAGTCCTGCTGTTTGTCACATTAGAAACTAAAGCGTTTGGTATATTGCGGTGCGGTTTTGAGAATACGCGACATTGTTCGTGCATTTTAGTGTCTCGCAAAGAAAAAACAGATCATTACGATAGCTTAGATATTAACCAAAAATCTTAAGAAATGGTATCAAAATACCAAGAATCTCGATTTTTTGGCACTGCATTTGGCACTGCAGGTAGGATGAAATGTATCTTGAATCTTGGAACTTCAATATAAAGAAGAGTGTAATCACTGATTATATGAAGTGTTATTTCATTACTGTTAAACGAGCGGCCAAAATTGACACACGTCCACAAATTAATGGAATTTTACCAATAGGCCAAGCAATAGAGCTACAAATGATTGCTTTTTGACATAAAGACTAGCAGGAAGGCGCCTGTGCCATCCTGTGCAGGACAGTCCGTAGTATATTCCACTATGTACTCGAAAATCCCATTTATTGATTTTTTATAAACAATTATCAACAAAAAAATCGCGTTTTTTTACATATTTTATTGTAAAAGGAAAACTATTGAAGCAATCTTAATGGTGCAACGGGATGAACTGTAGAGAATGAAATTACGAAGAGAATGACAGGTCAAACGATCCGACCGGATAATTAGAACCGGAGAAAAGCTTGAAAAACTGGAAAATTTTTCTTTTTTTTTTAATTCATAACTCCGCCATTAACAGCTGAAACTGTGCACAGTGATAGCTATTCACATGTACTTTAAGTGTGCAAAACCTGGATTCGGTCGGATTACTAGTTTTCGCACAATGCTCATTTGAATTTTTTTGGCAATATTTTTGCGGAGACCTGGATGCGTTTGAGGTTGTCCGATTGCTATTTATAAAACGGATTTGGAAACTAGACGTGAACAGCAACATAACGTATATTCTGATTTTTGATAAGACCTGTTTAAGTGGGTATTAAACTACTGAGAACATGAGCGAAAACGCCCGGGCCAGCTAGAGTGGTCGAGTGATGGGGGAAGTATGCGATTAGAGGAGAAAAGTATATATAGTAATACGCGCGCGCAGCGCGCTTGTATTACTACAGATACGCGCTTCCCCGCGTCGACCGCGTACCCCCACTACTCGACCGGTTTGGAGCGCGCCGCAGTTTTTGTTCATGTTTGCAAGCATTTTTCACCTATTTCGCAACATTTTAACACAAAAAAAATTAAAATCAGACCACCTCCGACGGATCCAGGCTCGCCGATCATATTGCATACAAATATTCAAATCGCAATTGTGCAAAAACTCCTCATCGGACAACACCTGGGTTGTCCACACTCAAATTACCCATCAATCGCTACTTTCACGCCAAAAGCCTGCGCTACAACTTTGAAAATGGCGGAATTATGAATTTTTAAAAAAACGCAGATTTACCGGTTTTTCCGAATTTCCTCCGTTAATATTAATTCAATCGAGTCTGTGCAGGGTTCATTTTTTCGTCTTTACATTCTCTACAATTCGTCTGTTGAAAGCATCAAGATTGCTCCATCGGTACAGTTTTTACAAGCGAAAAACGAAAAGAAAACATGATTTTTTGAGGTTATTTGTTTATAACAAATTAAGAAATGATATTTGAGAGTACGAAACACATCACAATACATCTACGGACTGTGACGATCCCACGTGACCTGGGCTGTCACACAAAATCTCTATTGCCTGATCTACTAGTCCAATTATTTTTTAGGGAAGCTAAAGTTATGTTAAACTTATTTTTACTTTACCATACGTAGTATGACAAAGTATTGTAAACCTGTCGAAAAAAAAATTGAGATTTCTCAACAAATGTCTTTGTGTATGTGTGGCTAAGATTCCGGAGAAACTACAAAATATATCGGGGCGAAACATATTTCGAAGTTTCATGACCAAACTTAGAGTTGAAGCTTTTTGTTCAAAAGGGTCCAAAGGACCTGGATGTTTCCTGTTAGCATTTTTCAACGATTTTGCAAAT
Source organism: Aphodius sticticus (assembly GCA_963966075.1). Lineage (NCBI taxonomy): Eukaryota > Metazoa > Arthropoda > Insecta > Coleoptera > Scarabaeidae > Aphodius > Aphodius sticticus. The sequence continues at coordinate 33,747,991 of OZ014510.1, read as the reverse complement.
ATGCCACCATTTCTGTAATTTCGTTAAAATACATATCACATCTTGTGGTAAAATTAATAGGTTAGCTGCATGAGCACATTCTATTGCATTGTGATCGCTCGTACTGCATTAAAACTAGTTAGCCAGGATTTGACAGATATTTTGATTGTATTGACAGTATTGTCAGCACTTCAGCTTTTGGCACTGCTGTATAGTGTGATAAAGTCATGTGCCTGGCCACATCAGATTTTTGAAAAATTTGCTTGCTATTTTGGATCCGCCGTGTCTCACTTTTGAATTTATAATACCAAATTTGAAATAAATTACCGCTTGAACTTTTTCTGTATAAATTCAAAGCTCGAGCGTACTTAGAGAATTCACTTTAACTAAGTTTCTTTAAATATATGACGTGACGGAGTTTTTGGGTTGCCAGATTCGTAATCTACGAAAGAAATTCTATCAAAATCATAGATAGAATTTTTTTTAAATCAAGTTAATTCGTGTTTGAATAGAGGCAAACATATATTTATTTGCTACAAAGAATGTTGATTTGAGTCAAATAACATTTGTTTGGAGTACAGTAACATTGTTTTGACTCAAATAAACATTGTTTGTAGCAAATAAACATACCTATTTTTGCCTCTCATCAATCAAATAAATAGTTAAACAAAAATTTCTATCTGTGTATTGGAACAAAACTATTATTGTTCACCAGTGTAATCTTACCAAGTAAGTCAGTGCCTAAATAGCTCAAAATGCTGACCAAAGTATCCATATCATTCAGATGCATGTACACTTCATACAGCTCAATCACAGTATAGGTTACAACAATTGAAGATAACCACAGAATTGCATAGGTCCAGTAAAGCAAACTCTCATTGCTTCTAAAAGAAACCCCAAGCCATCTCAGGACAGTTCTCTGTAGAGCAAAGTAATTTTCCGGCCTGCCTTTCGGATATTTAAAAAAGACAATCATTCTGTGTGAATGCTTAAATTTGATTAAGTCGATAAGAAATAATAACTGTCATTATAAAGGAAGCACCCCCCACTTTAAGGCTATTAAAATTTCATGAAGTGGGAGTAAAGTTTTCAAACAAGGCTTTATTTTTTTAAGGTATGGTGAATATTAAATGGGTATGTTGTGGAGTGTTTTTTTTTGTTCGTTTAAATATAGTAAAATATTAAAAGAAACCGGTTACATCGCAATATGTCTTTGCCGCTGTCTTTAAATTATTAAGTAAGTTTGAATATGCAGCGTTTTAAAACGTATAATCAAGGCAATTAAGCTTGCAATATTGTCAGGTATTGTATAATTATATATCTTAATATGCGACATTCTGTATGCATACTTAATATTGTTTTTGCACGAATAAACAACCTTTGTAATAGTGCTGGCAAAATAGAACATAATCTAAAATGATATTTTCTTTACTTACCTTTCTTTCTGTCTAAAACATAACATTTTGTTTAAGTGAAACTCCTCATTTATCTTGAATTTTTATTAAGAATTTTGGACGTTTTGCACTAATCAAATATAATTTTTTTTTGTTAGTCCAGAATTTAAATGAAACCTTACATCAAGTATTGTCAAAACTGAGATGTAGTTTGTTTCATATACCAATTTACAATGTACTTAGTACCACAACTTAGAATATAATAGTATATTATAATACAAATTTTATAAGACAAAAATTGGCGCACGAGTTGTTTTGGGCACGACGAGCGTAGCGAGGAGTGTCCAAATGGAACGAGTGCGCCAATACGTCTTATAAAACGAGTGTTATATACTATTTTTTCTACTTTGCGACATTAATTTTACATAAATTTCGAAAATTGTGGTTGTCATCTTACAATCTACCGTAGTTTTATATTCAACTGTTGGTACTTGTAGCAAAATTCATAAATACGATTAAGGCGAGCCAATAGCGAGTGAGATGGCAGCCTTGTTTGACACTTGACGTCAATGTCATCAATCTTGGAAAACTAAAAGTTACTAAAAGTTTGTGTTCTAGTGTTTTCATAACGACACAGACAGCGGTTTCGTTATGAGTTTACAACGAACGCAAAGTAGAAAAATATATTACAACAACAACTTGCCATCACTAAAATTTTGTAGACAAGTGTTATTGGTAGCGCAATATTTTTATCAAATTTAGGACAAACATTCCGCCGCTTCAAACTTTTATTGTTCGTGTTTCCATGTTTTTCTGTTTATCGCTATACCAGGTGACGCCGTGCTAATAGTGAAAAATGCTATTTTTTGGGATACTCTGGAGGTTAGTATAACTTCCGGTGGAAGGAAATGACGTCATCAATGAAATTTTAAATGGCACCCTACACTATTTATGTGCTATTTTCAATCAATGAAATTCTGAATACAAAAACGTATCGATTGTCAATTTTGATCACCAAGGCAACGAAACAATAACATATTTGTTTATTAATCTAGGTAAAATAGTCAAAAAAGGTCGAATATACAGTAACTAAATCGATTTTGGCCAATATTTTATTACAGGCGTCCTCTAGCGTGGTTTAGCTAGTTTTTGACCAATAAGTCAATTTTTCCCGTGTACTTATTGGTACACCCTGATTATTCGATAGAAAAGAATTCTGATTAGTATGACACCAAATACTTGATATTTTGCTCGTAGCAAAATATCGTAGCGTGGAAATGTCGTTCAAAGTAGGGAAACAGAACAGTATTAGTCAAAGTCAGCACAGTGAACTATGGAACTATGGAACTATGAACTATCTCTGTATTGCTCATTGTTTGAGGTTATTGCCAGGAATTTTCGATTATTAATATAATTATTGTTCATTATTAATGGTTGGTTATTGTACTTTCTTATTTTATTTGTTTACATCGGGATTATTGTTCTTTGAATTATAAGTTAAAAAATGCATTTCCTAAATACAACACTATTTTACATCAAAACGCTAACGCGCATAGCTGCATTCTGAACTACCCTGTATATGATAAACAATATTTAAAATTTGATGATTGCTTTTTTGGTTTTGGACGTAGCAAGAACTTTTATCAAGAAAAAATTTGGCGGTCACTGTATATATACATTTTATTCTGGAAATTTGGTACTCTTTCCTTTTCCAATATTTCCATTATTTTTTTTAGAAGTTATGTCAACATTTGTTTTCTAATGGCAATCTAGGTATACAGGCTATTCCTAAATATCATGTAAATACGAAAAGGGGTAATTCTTTGGCTTATTTAATGACTAAAAATTTATATAAACATAGGTCCGCAAACGCTTCGTAGCCGATCTACGAAGAAAAAATTTTTGTATATTTTTTTTTGTAAGTTTTTTCTATATAGTTCTTGTAATTTTAGAGATATTTAGCTCTAATTTGGATATGGGTTACGCTGTAAGACTTACATCTTTGGGCATACCAAATGGTTTTAAGAATCTACAGGGAGATATTTTTCAGGGGTCATGCTCCCTTTTCTCCCCATGAACTTTTTTTCTGTGCGCCGCTGGTGGATTCTAAAATACAAAATGCATTTTTTGTTTTGTTCTAAAGCATTTTAATCTTTTGTAGTTTCTTCGTATTTACGCTAGATGAAATTAATTTTTTTTAAATAACTGGTCTAGTATGCCTTTGCTTGATTTAGATAACCTTTTGTTTGTATTTATTTTGACATTTTATTCGCCGCCAACTGTTAAAAATTAAAACTAGGATACAAGAGCTATAAAGAAAAAACTAAAAAAATCTTGAAATTTCTCCACCCTGTAGATCGGCAACGAAGCGTTTGCGGACCTACGTCTATATGAATTTTTAGTCATTAAATAAGCCAAAAAATTACTCCTTTTCGTATTTACATGATATTTAGGAACACCCTGTATATTTTGGTAGAATATTTTTTTCTGTACTCAATACTATAAAAGATTACATCAAAAAAATCTGGTGTGGCCAGGCACAAGACTTATTAATAGTTTCGGTGCATGAGATTCCATTTGATCGAGATCGGTCGTGTCTGCATTAAAATCAAACTAGTTAGCCAGGATTTGACAGATATTTTGACCATCGTGCTTATATGACTAGAGGGAGCGTGCCGGGCTTTGTTTGTGGCCAAAGATAATAAGGTCGAAAGTTGTACATAGTCTCGTTCCCAATGTAACGCACCAATGAGCGGTCAGATTAAACTGGCGGCTATATGTCAAATTTGAATTGTGAAAGGTGTAGTATAGATTGTGGTATAGATCTAACCTCACACAATAAAAATCCTTTTGAATGTACATACATTTGTAGTACCTACCTGTTATAATTGTGACATTTGTAAAATAAAACCAATTAAGCCATTCAAGAGCAATTAATTCGCTATTCCAGTTCTCTGCAAAAATCTTTTTGAGTGACATTTGTTCAACTTTTATATAGTAGCATGATAGTAGCAACAGAATCCATTTTTTTATAGGTTTGGACAAAATGTATTCTCGCGTGTAAGATTTTATTTGTTTCTGTACATGTTTTACTTATTTTCTTTAATAGGAATATGGGGAATAAACTACAAGTAAAATGCAACTTATAATGGGAAAATATTTTATTTGAACAAAATTTAACTACTGGTTTTTAAACAAAATGGTCTTGGTGTAAGAACTTCGAACTCTTTTTTCTGATTCTAATAAGATGGTATTACACAAATAATGCTCATTAATGTTGATAAATTGCACACTTTTTGTCTTAATCGCATGTTGAAACGAGACTATTGGCGAATTCGAGCAGTTTTCTTGGTTATGGTAGTTCTTGCTAATGCTAAAACTGCCCGTACTTGAGGGGAAGAAGATAAGTCTGAAGTATGTATATCACCCATATATCGAGGATTGTACCGACAATAAAATAACGTTAAAATACACCTAAAACAATTAAAGTAACATATTACATAAATTTTCTCCTTTTTTTGGCGGTGCTGAAGGATGTTCCGTTGGTGGTGCGCTGCGTGACACGTTCAAACCTCGTAGTCGTGGCAGTAATTGTTCACTCTGTGTGTCCCCTAGTTTCTGCTACAACTGCATCTTCTGCATCGCTTATACTATGTGTCCGTATTTTCATTTGGTAGATCACTCATAAAAAAAATACTTGGTACCGCACTACGGGAGAGATATGGTCTTCCGTCTTTTCCCAGTTTATAACCGCTATTAAAAAAGTGTCTTGAACACAACACAGTTGTTTTGAAAATCCGAATTTTGATAGGTATAGCTTCAATCCGAGCTTCTTGTGAGTCCTGAACTGTTGGAAATCTATGAGGTTTATATCATAATTTAATATTACTGTATTGCGGTAATAAAGGTCATACCTGTGACACGTTATATTTTTTTATGCTGCCTTTTTACAAAAGCAGCAGTTTCACCCCATTGTTACCTCTTAACCATCCAAGGTTACCATCTACATGCATCTCCAATCTCCATAGGTAAACAAACTGCTCATAACCTCGATGTAAACAAATTTTCAAAATAATGGCGGTATCTAGCTTCTGTGCGCATGCGCGCACAATGTGCACGAGAATCTATACGAAATTCCGTGGTATTATTATTAGAGGTATGCCCATACTCATGTGGAGTGGGGATGAGAATCTGCGAGAATCTTCGTTACGTTAATATCCGCTGGGCGCGCTGTATGGTTGAAGAATAATAACATAAACATAACTAGTACCAATCCAATTTTTGTTTTATGCTTATTTCTGCGTACATAATGCAAATGCTGGAAAGTTTTCTTTTTATACAAGTACGTTTGTCTGTTATGTTTTATAAATTGTTAGTGGCATAACCCCTAATAACGTAAACATAACTAGTACCAAACCAATTATTGTTTATTTATGCTTATTTCTGCGTACATAATGCACATGCTTGAAAGTTTTCTTTTTATACAAGTACATTTGTCTGTTATATTGTATAAATTGTTACTGGCATAACCCCTAAGTTTGGCATATGCAATGTTGGTTGTCTACATATCACCTGCGCAGTAGCGGTCGTAAATTCGTCCAAAAATTAATCATACCTTTATATTCATACCACGCGAAATTCGACCTTATTGACCAAGGTATGTTGGAGCAAAACAAGCCAATGCATTGGTATAGGCCGTACTCCGTCTAGTTATAGATGGTCTAAGCTATTGACAGTAGGTATTGTCAAAACATCACCGTTTGACACTACCGACTGTCATTAGTCCACATTAGTCGTTCAACTGAATCTTTGTTGTAAGTTTTACCTGTGTGGAGTAAACAGTTTATGAGTTACTTAATTGTATATCAGAAAATGGCAACTGCAGGTCTATCTTAAAACTACGTAAAACAACATTTTTGCAGCTATTATGTAACAACTTTTTCAGGCAATCATAACAACCAGATAATAGACGCTGATGTTGAAAAAAAATTAATACGTCATAGAGGGTGATCCTATTAATTTTGTTAACAGTTTGAAAATGGATTTGTCTTGAGTTTTTAAACGGAACAGCCTGTAGTTCGCTGTAATTAAACTTTACTTCTCTTCAGTTTATATCTGCTATGCCATACACCCAATGTTACTAGTTTTGGTGATATTTGCAGTTTGTGTAAACGGACCTTAACCTATTAAAAGTTTGAGGACGTTTTCCTTGTTTTTTTTATGTAATCTATTCAAAAGTTTATACTGTTGAAAAATATTAAAAAATCCAAACAAAATAAAGAACACAAAATGTTCGAATTCATAACATAAAAATAATGGAAAAATTAAATTAAATAACATTAACCGAGTTTATTATTTTATCCGCTACTTAATTAGCACCCTGTATATTCACAAGGAATTTGCGCAAAAGCTAGTAAATTCCATGTAACGCCGTCTTTGCCTTATAAAGCAAAATTATTTTCGTTAGGACACAGTTGCTTTACTTTATGAGAACTGGTGTGAGTTTATTCATAGGAACTATTACAAATTTGATAATATTTTAATTAAAATTGGTGAAAAACGTATTTCTTTCGTAAACAACTATAGGAATTATTTGTGAACAGATGGAGAAAATGAATATATTTCGTGGTAATTTGTCTTTTCTTGAATTTCTCATTTTCGTGTGGCGTACGAATACTGTTGACATTTTTGTGTTAATAATGAATTAATATATTACTTTGTTTTTAACCTCCCATAACTAACATAAACTAAATGCCGTCTTCAAATACAATGAAACCAAATAAAGAGCGATAATAATAATCCAGCAATAGCATGGTCGGTGATTTTCGAGGTAAACCGGTCGTTTCACCACAGACTGATATCAACTTGATAATTACACTGCGAGTTAACGAGAATTCGAGTCTTCGTCGCATACTGACTTCTTCACTCAACCGTAATAACATATGTGGAGTTCCCTGCACACACCAACTCCTCTGATAACTGTTTATAAAATGACCAGTTCACTTTTAAAAGCGGTTAGTATCATTCTCATGGTCGAGTCGAGCGCGTTGAATATATCAAGAACTTGAACTTGACTATCAACAGTGCGAGAGGTCTTGTTTTATGCGCAAGATGTCTACCTCGAAAACAGAGTGAATCCTTCGTGTTTCTGCTAACAAAAATAATTGTTGTTGTGCTATGAATTTCGTTCCATAAAGATGACGAGTTTAAAGTGTGTTTTACCGATTCTGTGCATGCTAATAAGTTTGATAACATCCTATGGTAAGTGAAGTGATGCTCTCTTGGCGTTTTATCCATGTATGTATGCGGGAAAAAACCAGTTTGTAGTTTGTTTTATTAGCTTTTTCGTGAAATACCTTGTATCGAACAAAGTGTGCAGGTATTCTTGTGTGTAGCTTGGTAAATAACTTTGCTTTGTTTGCAAATGATGCTGTACTGTTTTGATTCTTGTATTGGATGATCTAATGTCGTAAACCTAATACCTCAAATTGTAAATATTGATGCGTTGTAATCAAAAAATGAGACTTATCGGTTTATTATGAATATAGCAATTACTTTACGTCTACACTAAATCTACTAAACTAGACTGCAGTAGAACAGGGTGATTATTGTAGTTCCCAGTGTTAAGTACCTAATTTATCTATGAGATAACTACACAAAGTGTTCGGTTTTCGTACAAAAAATTTCGATTTTTTTTTCGATCTTGTGCTTAGTAGTAATAAAGTAGTAAAAGTGTTAACAAAAAATATATATTTTTACCCTTTTTGGGGCAGACCATTGGCTTGGGCGAGGGCGGACCAGCCGAGATAAGCACGTTTATACCTATAGGGGCCCGACGCGTGTTTTTTTTTTGGGAATATTTATCGGCCCGACAAATTAGGTATTCTCAACGACAAATTGTGCACGACAAAATATGTACTCAGCACGACAAATTTGGTATTCCTTACGACAATTGTTAACACGACCGAATATGTATTCAGCACGACAAATTAGGGATTCTTAACGACAGTTTAATGGACTAGCACGACAGATTATGTAATTTTACTTTTTATGCTGTTTGCGAAAAGTATTGGTTATATTGATTTGATTTTTGAGTTTTACCTAATGATTTAATTTTGGTTTTATAAAACTTAATTAACAGCTGTAGTGTGGGGTAAAAATTTAATAAAAACACAAATGACTTTTATAATATATATTTAAATAAAGGAACGAATAAACTATAATACAAGTACAATCAATATATATATATATATATATATATATATATATATATATATATATCTGTACATACAATTATTGTCTTGAATTATTGTGTATTTGAATATTTTTATGTTTTGATTTAGTAGAACATGTGTAATATTTAGTACCCACTTCAAGAACGTCTTAAATGAAGTTGTTTGTTGTGAGCAGTGGCGGACTGGCCAGGTGGTGCCAGGTTGCCCGATGGCAAGTGTGCCCTCCCCTTAAGTGGGCCCCCCTTAAGACAATATGTTGAAAATATTAATAATATATTTATTTATACTGAAATTTGCGCTGGACCGCCGCACGAAAAAATAACAGGCAATAAGAGGGCCCCACCTATTTGCAATAAATTCATGTCTGCATAGATATACACAGAGTAAAAACAAACCCTTAGCACGCTATTGCAATCGCTGCCGGCGCGCCGTGCCCTGCCAGGAAAGACATTTTTTACTATTTCACTTGAATAACCGAAAATAAAAATATGTAGTTTACTTAGTCGTGCGGTAGCTACAATTTCGGAAGGAAGCACATTTGGATTCCAGATATTATTCGTTTGTTTCATTATAGAGCGTAGTTTAACGTTACAATGCATGTATGTGTATATTAAACCTTATGCAAGTTCTTACTTCTTTCTTATGTTAAAAATTTATTTTTATGTTTGAACGCAATAAGAAAATTGCGTGGTGAGTTTTAGGAAACCCACTTTGGGCAGCAATGAAAATTTTTCAAAAGGCCCTTGTTAAGAGAACTTGTTAAAATGTATTACTATTTGAACTTGATATTTTTACTGGACGTTTAAATTTCATAAAAAACAAGTTTTTTTTTTTAAATTTGATTGACCAGGTTCTGGCAAAAATATTATTTATCCGAAATTGAAATACCAATATGTCACAGAGTACAGAATTGTTATGGCATGACGTGGTAGTTTTTACCAAGAAAAATTAAAAATAAAAAAAATTTCAATGGTATGATGAACAAAATTAAAACTTAAATCGGATAATTGATATAGGAAAACATTGTGGAATCTTTGCTGAACATATGAAAGGGACCAAAAAAATCAAATAAATAAAATTTTAATTGGGTACAAAAATGAATCACATACAGAATGTTCTTTTATACAAGCAATAACAATAAAATAAAATTTATTTATAAAATAAAACATGTAATTTAAAACAAAATAAATTAAAAAAAAACATGAGAATAGAAAAAAATATTAGAAACAAAGTTGCGCATTTTTGTGTTGATTAATGATATAAAAGTAATATACCTTTTTCACTTTCGAAGATATCATAAAATTGATGTACAGGGTATTATAAAAGTTATAGATAATTATTCACCCTACAGCCAGAAAATATTTTCATGCTTACAGGTGTCCCACAATAACGTACCAATAAACTTATGTTTGTTTAAATGAACACTAGGTATATTATTGCAATTTGTGATGAACATTTTTAGCCTAATTGTTTTGACATCAACTTGTATCAACTGTTTCTGAGATATTGTGAAATAATTGTCAAAAATGAGCATTCTCAAAAAATCATGCTACTGTAACTAACAAGAATAAAGAAATAAAAGAACTCATTTTGGATAGTAAAAGTATCGCATTTTTACAGTTATTATTTATTTACGATTCAAATATGACTTATCCTGAATAACTGGAGATTTGCTAAATGTCAAATAACTTTTAACTTTTTTAATGGAACACCCTGTATATCATGACATACTGCGAAAGTTCCATAAATCAACTTTCCTAAAATGTCTAACTCGATAGGTCTATCGTCAACAGCTAAAAAGTTATTAAGCATATATGTTAACATTTATACGCATGCAAAATATTTCATGAATTAATATAAAATATCTAGTTGCCACGACAAAATTCAGCAATCGCACAAATGTAATGATTCTCCTGCAGCAACATTTAGTCATGCAAACTGCTACTATGAGTTACACAAACAAACAATTTATGATCAGCCAAGAATCAGTTTTATGAGTACCAGTCGAAACTTATTCAAAGTTTTTCTTATTTATTTACGTAATGTTCTAAATTATTTAAAGAATTTGGGTTGGTTATAGTGGTCTAACGCCTTAGCGAGCTAAATCGCCAGTTCAATTTATTTATTTCGGGACATGTTAAGGAATAAGTTTATGGGGATGTTCCAGTTACAACTGATAACAAACACAAGGAGTGGTTTGGTTGCAATGTGGTGTTCTTCAGAAATCCTAACATTTCTGTACTCTCATAATAATATATAATTAAATGAATGGATAATTGTTAACTGAATAAATAATTATTATTTCAGTACGATTGTCAAGAGTGCACATATCAACCCTCTCAGGTAAATGCGTTTCAGTCTTGCTTCAAATTCTCGGTGGAAATATTACATTTTCCATGGTTTCCTCAAAAATATTTTGACGCCTCCTTGTTTCTATTCTTCATGTTCGCTATCGTAGTTGTAATATTCCCATAATTTTTTTCCTCAATATGTCATCAGAGTAACAAATCAAACCCGATTAAACCAGGCGATCTAGTTTTCCAAACCGTTGGACCACCAATACAATAACAATTAATAACAATTTAATGTCTTTGATAAGTATTATTTAAACAATTTTAGATTGATACATAAATTACTAATTCTTTAACTTTGAAGGAAATAAATATCACAAATTATATGTTTGTATAAATCAAAATTGCAGAATGCTATTACTAAAAGCTGCTGCATGAAAAGGAGAATTATTATAATTGAGAGATTGTTGGATTTCATCGAACAATCTGGATATTTAATATTAATTTGTGAATATTGTGCATAAGTTGCACAATGTTGCAAGTTGCAAGATGCTTAACATCTTCTTAGCTGTTGACGATAGACCACCGAGCTAGACATTTTACGAAAGCTGAAAGATATATAAGATCGATAAATATACATTTATTACATATTTTTGTTTGTTTATTTGTTAGAATACTATTTATTTTTGTTTGAATATTATTTTTTTATATTATTAAAATTTTTTTACAGCAAAAACAGTTTTACTTTACCTCCATAATATTTAGTCGAACATTCTATTTGATAATATTTTTGTAAGTTTTTCTTTGTAACTCTTTCATTTTTCACTTTTTTCCCCGCATTTTTCTCCAGTATAGTAAATGAGATACCTACTGTGTCAAACGTTTCATAAGGACTTCTTATTTTTTCAATTTATAACAAAGTTACAACCGTTTGAGTTATTAACAAAACCGTATTTTAACCGGCTCTCACTTCTTAAGCACTTGAGAAAACCAATAAGTCCATATGATACTTCTTACTCAAAATGACATGTTTTCTATGAAAAAAAATAATAAAAAGCTTCATATGAATTTTTTGGTTCATTTACTTATTCAATTTATGTTGATTTTCTTTTAAATATTTTTATTTAAATTTATTTACTTTCTATAGTTGTAATGTGTAGTGGGTGTGTTCAAACGGCTGAAACTTTTCAAGGAATTGAGAAAACAAAAAATCCTTATTAAAAATTTATTCATAATGACATTTGCTTTCTAAAAATAATTATGCGGGGGAAAAAGTGGGATATCTGTACATGTACCTATATACCGGCAACATGAACAAAAAAAGGTGGGCCCCCCTGGCTTCCTGGCAACCAATATTTTTGGACCCAGTCCGCCACTGGTTGTGAGTAAAATTGTTGATAGTTAGGTGACAAAGCATCTCGATATCAAAACATGTCACATATTTACAAGTAGGTATTTAATTTGTCAAAAATACAATGGTCGAAGTTAAGTAACTATCCTGGCCAACAATGAACAAAATCGAGCAAGTGAAAACTATTTTTGGTAGGGCTTTCTCCATAGACTGTTCGATTGTGTTTATTGATGGCACAGAGCATAGATTATTGTATTTTTGACAAATTAAGTACCTATCTACTTGGAAATAAAAAATAAACATAAGACATGTTACAGGGTATAGACCGCGTTGTTCTTATACAGTCGAACTGTAAAAAAATAGTAAAAGTTGAACTTTTGCAAGTGACGAATATTTTAGTTAAAAACATCATATCAATCAAACAAGCAATTGCCTACAACTGTTCGATTTCCAGTTGTATGTTGTTGTCCATATTATCTCTAACTCAAATCATATATAATTTATAATTATAACTTACCTGAAGACTGACTGAACAACAATTCTACACTGAATTATTTTCAATTATTCCCATAACGTCCTTCTGCGAACTTAAAAACAAATTACATATAACCACACTTTTAACGGTAGCACACTGTAGGGATATGGAAGAAGTTTTGTACGGCTGGCCTAGCGGCGCTGCTTGTCATACTGCTGTCATTTATGGTATTTGAGGTTAAGTTACATAGTTTGCTTATTTTATCGATTAAATACAAATATTGTCGTTTATTTACATTTTTTGTCGGTAAAACATATGTTATGTCGTTTGTTTACATTTTCTGTCGTTAAAACACATATTTTGTCGTTCAAATGCATATTTTGTCGTTAAGGTACCGAAATTTGTCGTGCGAATTCCTAATTTGTCGGGCCGAAAAAAGTTCGATAAAAGTTGACGCTTCAGCGCTTATTTGGCACGATTACACTACCTTTTTGTACATCGGTAGGGTGGGACGGCGCTTAAACGTCCATTAATGACATTTGAGGTTTAATTTTCACAAGTATATGGACTAAAACGACCAATATTACAAACCGAAAGTACTGTATTAAGCTATATAAAAATACCGTTTAATGAAAGAACCTTCACGAAATTAAGAATTGAAGCACCTTTTGGCAATTTTGCCCTCTGTCCCTTTTTGCCCCACATGTGGCGCAAATTGGATCATCATCTAATGCTGGCAATGATGTGTTTTAACAGATATATTGAAACATTTTTAATATAGTAATCAAATCATTCCATAATATACAGCACTTATTATTTATTTATTAATATATATATATACATTATTATTATTCTAAACTAATCTTGTATCAGCTAACATTCAATGCAAATTCAGGCAAATTCAGTTAAACCTGCCTTTGCCGTGAAATTGTCGCTGTATTGTTCACAACAAACGAAACAAACATTCATCGTCAGAATTGGAATCTTTATTTGAAGAGTTGAAGTAAATAACGAACTAAGTGCCAAAAACATTATTCCGAGATATTTAGAAAATAGTGTGCAGCAAGATAAATGTTTTATAGAAAGCCATCCCTAATATTTTGTGCATATTTAAACAGATTGTACATCACATGGTGGTGTTGTTTTTTGCCGAGGTCTTGTATCGCAAAAACAAATCTAAAATAAATTCAAAAATTCGCTCAATTTTATAGTCATTAATTTTCATTAAACATGCGTTTATTTGTTATTTTGCAAATGTACTGAAAAACTGTTGTTTTTTGTGCAATCTTTCTAATCTAAAGATGTTTATATAAAGTTTACGTTGAAAATGACTTCCTTCAGAAAAAGTAAGGACCAGAAATCAAAATCCACTCAACGTTTTCCTTTTATTTTGAATAAATATTAAAAAAAAAAAAAAACAAGCTTTTAATATTTTTTTTTCACAAACTACTCAAGGTATCACACAGTATTGATACCAACAATATCATATATTTTCCTTTTATTAAAATCAAAATAAAATGTAATTCTAAAATAAAAAACAGAAATACCATGAACTTTTTTGTAATAATAAAATTACCAGCACACGCAAATAAACCGCCAGCCGTAAAAAATTTCAAAAAAAAATTCAAACAACTTTTTTTGGCTTTAAATAAGTGATCGTTTATAGTTATTTAACCAACAAGTATATTAAAAAGAGCGATTAATGATCGAGACTGTTTAACGCTCGAGCGTTAATTGTCGAGATCATTAATCGCCGTTTAATATTCGAGTTGGTTACAAAATTTTTTCGTCGATCGTTTTATTCTAGCGTCGTCTACATAGATCTTTCTTCGCAATGTCTTTTTAGGTTATATGACAATTTATATTTGACACTGACAGTTCTAGAGGGCGGTATCTTTTGATTGGAAGGTTTCATTTCAGATATGTTCGATTGGCCAATCAAACGATGTCTTTAGGTCGTGTGATTGGCTATAACAAATCATGCATTAATAGAAATCGTGCATTAATAGAGTTGTTTAATAAACGATTTCCTATTCACTAAACTGACTCATAACTAAACGATCGACGGAAAAATATATTGTATTCTGGAAATTTGGTATCTTTTCCTTTTTTGACCCTGTATATTTTTACATTTTTTAATTCTAAGATTAATTCTAAGAATTGTTTATAGTAATCATTTTTTTTTATAAAATGCATCATTTTTGAGTTAAAAGTATACAAAATTTATATATCAAAGTTTGTCAAAATTACCGGAACACCTAAATAATTCCCCAACCGTAAATAGTTTCAAAAAATGCTCAAATAAAAGTTTTTTGGGTTTAAACAAGCTCTTGTTTAACATATTATTCATTTTATTATTGAAATTTACAAACCTTTTCTTTTTCTAATAGATCATCCTGTATATTTATTTTTCTTAATTCTGAGTTTTTTGTAGGAATCATTTTTTTTTGTAAAATGCATATTTTTTTTCATTATAAGCAACTTAGCGCGCTATTTACGAAAATACGCCGAATGTTAACTCATGCGAGATCGAGCGGTCAAGTTTGTTAGGCATTTCACGACATATTTTTACGTAGCCCGTTATAGGCAAAACCGGGAGAGGTGAAGATTACTCATAGATTTCAGCTGTTATTTTCGACATACCTTACAGATTATTTCTAAATATTGACGTGTGTTAAAACGAAATAGCATCCTTTTCATACGTCTGCTGTATAATTTAAATGGGCAAGACAAAAAAGTACGTCTGTTCTTAGAACAGATGACAGCGGTACTTGCAACCTAACCTCCAATTATTATAATAACACAGCGCGAACGTGTGAATTAAATGTGACCAAAATGTTTTCGTTGAAAGGAAAGGCCCTAAATACGAAATCGATGGTTATGGTCATGAACGTATTAAATTATTTTCGTCGCACGTCTGAATCCATTATCAAAACACGTATTAAAAGCATAACCTCACATTTACAACAAACTACCACCGTTTTGTGAAATACTTATCGTGAAATATTCAGAAATGAATTTCAAAACATATTTAATAATGTCTACACAAACAGAAAAGAAACTCCAAGTTTAAGCACTCAGTCACAAAATGATTATTTCTAAGCTAATTCCAACCGCACAAATACACCGTCTTAAATGGACTAGTTGGTATGTTTTCACTTTGCTTCTGTTAAACATGGTAATGATGGATATATAAATTAGATAGGATATCACAATTAAATGACCAATGATAGTGTTTTTAATAATTAAATATTAATTTTTAACGAACTACCTAGTAGGCAACCAAATATACACAGCAATAGAACCAATCCACGCGGTACGTCCATATCTTGGTTCGTACGATTTTAAGCGATGAGTCAACTTCACCTCTCTCTGTTTTGCCTATATTTACATTAAAGCCAGTGATATCCAGCCCACTTTAGTGTAATAAAACCAATTTTTGAATTTTTTGGCACTTAGTTCATTATTTACTTCAACTCTTCATTTTCTTTTTTTACATTATTGTATTATGTTTAATTTTATTCAATTTATACTTTTTAAGATGCCTTCTAAGTCACATTTTTTTCTTGTTATCTTGTTCTTGTCACAGATTGACCTTTTCAGGAGTATCAGTCATAATTGCAGTATTGCGGCGTTTTTTATTTATACTTTTTCTGCACTAAGGATTTAGGCTGTCATAATATCTGAATATAATAATGGTTTTCTATACTGCCCTGTTAAAGAACTGTGTCTAGTATATCCATCTCTTGTTACCTTCAAATTTTTCTCTAGTGACTAAAAAGACGAAAGTAGTATGGCGTAAAATAGCCTTTATGGAACGAAGCTCTTGGCGTGCGAATCTTTGACTCTTCATGCAAAAAGTGGGGAGGAGAAGACGAGACGCTATGAGACGGAAATCCGTACTGAAAATACACACAAAATTACACAGAAAATATTTTATACAAATCTTGATAACGTTTCGAATGTTGACAATGATATTATCAAGTGTCGGTTTCAACCGTACCAATAGGTACTGACTAATTAATTGTAATTAACTGATAATTAAATCAACAGCGGCATCTTTTGGAAATGACTGACTTCATGGTAAGCGATAATAAACAATTTAATGAGGAAGTATATTTTCTTTGATTTCTTTATCGTAACGGAAATATATTTTACCGCATTAATATTGTACATAAACCGCGCTTTTTTATTCTAGCCAAGATATATTTTGTTGGTTATAACTCTTATAACAGCGCCTTCACATACATAAATGTGTTATGAAAGCTTCATTGTGATTAAGAATATTTATGAAGATCATAAAAAACCGCACATGCAATCGTATTAGTTACATCGTAATGGAAGATAAAAAATTGCGGTCATGTTAGATAAAACATCACTACAAAAAAAACGAAGAAATTTGATAAAACCGGCCAAGACGATTCTTTTTATGCCATGATTAATATCGATGGTGGTATTCCCTAAAAAAAATGGAGATAAAAATATTTAAGCAATTGGAATTTTTCAAGATAGTGTTTTTTATTGTCGTTCGTTGGTCATAAACTTGAGGGTTTGCCTCTTTCCGTTTTCTGAGTCCAAAATTGCAATAAGCTTTTTCCCAGTTTCAACGGTTACTGATCTCATGAAGACTTAAAATACAAAATGTCACAAGTGACATCAGCTAGTTGCGATGCGATTGTTATACAATCACTATTTCTACGACATGGAATTCTTGCGTTGGACGTACGTCTTCTCACAGACGACTGTCACTTTTGACAACACGTAAAGATCCCTTGGTCCAACTATATTTAGGCCACCTGAATAGCTGATGCGCCACGATTGGAAAACACAAACGCGGGGCGTATTAAGTTATACGTTCCTGTCGACTTGAAATACCTTTGTTCGGTTGTACGCTGCGTAAAAACCCTGCTCCCAGGAAAACCCACCTTAATCGTGTCCAGCAAACATAAAATAAAGATTCCCAGTGGCGTACCTAGAGCTTTTGCCGCCTGGGGCGGTCACCAATTTTCCGCCCTTTCTAAGTCAAGCAAAATTAGGTGATGGTGGTTATTAACATTACTTGACACAGTGGCGGATACATAAAAAACTCAAGGGGGGGGGGGGGCGGGCGCTAAAAGACATCTTGAGTCCGACCTCCCATTTCAATGAAAAAAGGACCCGGCGCGCCAACGTGCGCAATGATATTTTGATCTTGTGATTTCCTGTATAAGTTGCGTATCTGTATAATCTATGGGTGTCATCAAGTCTGGTGCAAAGCTTAAAAACACTTTTTTCAAATAACTGTTTCCTACAATTAACAGAATAAAAACACACATACAAGACCTAGCCGGTAAGATCACAATCGCTTTCTTCTCCGCGGTACCAACAAATTAGCGCCAAGGGGGGGGGCGCCCCCTGCGCCCCCCCCGTGTCCGCCAATGCCTAGAGATCAACAGAAATTAATAAACGAATTTTATATCTTTTGGTTAAACAGATTGTACCCATGGATTGTACAAACTCTACAAACAAAAATATAATAATGTACAATGTATATAACATGTAAGCGTGTTCATAAATTTATACTTCTTGCTTTTTTATTCGAAAATTCTTGAATTCTCTCTATAGAAAGTATCGGTAGATTTCCCCATCATAAATCGCTCATTGTTGAACAAAGATAGTTTTTTTTTATCAATTTTAGTTTGGAAAAGCTACTTTCACAACTAACCCCACTTACGGCTATTCTTAAAAAAAATTCTTAGCAATATTACTATGTTTGGAACAGTTTCCCAGCCTGTATTTTTGAATGAATATTAAAAGCTCAAGAGAACTTTGTCCGCTTTTCCAACTGCTCGTCGTCAATGATAAGAAAGTTATATATTCACGTGATATTCAACATTTGTGTTTACAAGATTTTATGGTATTAGGAAATCATACTTTTCTGCAAGGACATGTAGTTGCTCAAAACAAACTGTTATTTCTTGGAGAACTCTATCCAGTGACAAAAGCATTTCCCGTTGTAATTTCTTCTTCTAAAATATATCCCCACGTCTCGCGAATGTTCACCACTCATAATCTTTTTCCTTCAAACTCGACGGTCAGTGGAAATCTCCAACTACTCACATTTTTATTGGCTGTTGTGCGTTTTGCATTAGCGTGGCCCTTTGTCCACTGAGATACATTTGTAAAAAAAATTGTTTTAAGTCACATTGATGGATATTTAACCCCTTTGTTTGGAGATATTGTTATAGGTCGTTAACTTCCAAAAGAACGGATATGCATTAAATTGAGCTAGCACAGAAACGAAAAAGATTCCAATGAGTGGAATGATATTCCAGAGTCTGATCGTGTTTTAATACTTTTTTCCTCAGATATTAGTTTTTCCAACGCACTTAAAATGTTTGTGAAATGTTTTTTTTTTTACCAATTATTACTACTACTTCTACTCTTGCGTTCCAACGAGCTTCTACACTGTGCTTAACACCCACCTTGACCAGTGACAGAAAGTAAAATATCTCATCAATGAGCGGAAGACGAAAAAACGAAAACGTGAAAAGTGTTCATAGTCCCAAAAAAATGTTCTGGACTTTACTGTAGCAGAAGCTGCATGTACACATACCAAGTTTAAAGAATGATTTGTACATGCTTATCCACATGCAGAATTTTCTTTTCTTGCAACGTCCTTGACCGATACAGTCGCTGTTTGCAATAACAACAAAGTCGCTAAAGAAATTATTAGCAGAGTTGTTTATAATCATTAATCATTGATTCTGTTGATAACAACATTATTATAGTATATTTAATTTTAAATAAATTAAAAATATAAAAATGTGCCGCCCCAAAACACGTGCCGCCCGGGGCGGACCGCCCCCCCCCTCGGTACGCCACTGAAGATTCCTAATACAATATTAGACAATATTAGTTAAAATAATTATTAATATTGTTGCTTTATGTGTAGGGCAAAGCTGGGAACAAGAACGTTAATCCGTTAATCGTTAATTAACGAATTAACTTTTAAGTTAAGTTTCAAAATCAGTAACGGACTCATTAACTCATTCGTCATCTGTTAATTCAAGTCCGTTAAATCGAAAATGTCATAATGAAACATTTCAAATTGCTATAGGCAATAGGCATTGTGTGCAAGTTTGGACTACTTTTCAATTTGCAGTTTGTTCCAATGTGCCCCGGCCCGGGGCACATTGGGACAAGCATGGGGCGCATTGGGACAGTGTGAATATCTTGGTTATTATTGAAGATACCTATTTGATGTTTGGTGAGTGCACACCATTAACATGGACAAACAAAATGCCGTTAAGTTCATTATTATATTTTATACAGATTGTTCAAAATTAGTAAGACTAATATCACATTTTCAAACTTAAAAAAACATGTTTTTAAATTGAACACCGTGTATATCTATCGGAAAAAAAAATGTTCCACGTCGCGAATATTGGAGGGGTGATAGAGCGTCTTATTTTATGAACAAAATATCAATAAACACATAGGCTATTATGTTTATTGATATTTTGTGCAACATGCAACTATTTTTGCATAACATATTACACAATACAAACATTTAAGGTATGTTTTGATTAGTGGTAATGGTAGTGGTAGCAGACGCCATTATAGTATTTCTTATACAGCTAGTGACTTATGTTTATGTACATGCAAAGTGCAAACTAATAGGTGTCACTATTACGTCTTGTGAGAAATACTATAATTTCGTCTGTTACCACTACTATTACCACCAACCCAGATGCACATTTATGATCAATATCTATATACCGCGACAATATCGTCTCTAGCAAATAAAATAATACATATAACAATTGGAAAAAATGTTGTTTTGTAGTTTATACAAGAAAATCCGTAGATTCTGAACGTTTATCCGTATATCCGAGCAGCCCTTGCAAAATCCGTAGATCTACGGATAAATCCGTAGGGTTGGCATCACTGCATATAGACCATATTCGCCCTGTGCATACACCGTCGAGGCAGTGTTGCCAACTGTGTTGGACGTTGTTATAGTACGATCACTAATAAATTATAGTACAATAAAAAAAAATATAGTAGGTACATCAAAGAAGAACAAGAATTACGAAACATTTTTATTTTCAATTTATTTTAATATGATTGGCACTATTTTCATGGAGTTTTAGTACTTGTATCTCCGATTTTAGTGAACAGGAACAGATTTTACAATACGCTCTTATTTTAGAGTCCTTGTCACCACAAATCCAATTAAAAGTTGACTCCCACTTCTTACGATATTTTTGTGTTCTTTTGTTCTTTTTCGGTGGTGTGTTATCCATATTCGACTTCTACACATAAAAAGTGTTTGCTAGATATATACAAAATAATTCACTAGTGCACACTGTTGGAAACCACAAACCACAAACAAATGTTACAACTTTGTAGACTGTCAGCTCTCGTCGTTGTCTTGTTTACTACTATGTATGGTTGTTTCACTTGTTTTCCCGTCAATACCCGCATAATTTGTAATCCCAACTTGACAAAATATTTGTAACACGGTAAATCCCCCATCTTACCGCAATGCATGCGCTGTGCGGTACGGATTAATTGGGCAATTGCCTATTAGATGGCGCTAAAGGGCTGTGTTAATGTCATTTCAATGCATACATCAATTTTAAAATTTTATGTCGGCAAGAAACAACAGATTATAGTACAATGTGCGTACTATAACGCCTGTGAAATTTTATAGTACATACAGTTCGAATTATCGAACAAATACTATAATTATAGTACGGTTGGCATCACTGCGCGGCGGGGACTTGAAAAACGATCTAAGAGCCCGTACCGGAGAAATACCTAACTAAAAATGCCTAGAGTAGGTGCAGTAGTTCACGGCACATTATGTTGTGATCCAATCCGTCAGAACTAATGACATATCGTTGGTATAAATAATCATAATGGGACACAATAAGTGTTGCGTTATCAACTGTAATAATACAGGAAGAAGTATTAACAAATGCAATATTTTAATAAATAATATAAATTTGATCGGCCCACTTATACAGTACAGGTAACTGTAACATTTATTAGCAACCTGCACCATTTACGCCTCGTGGACCTACTACCGCCTACACATGTAGAGGCGCTTGCATCGCGCACCCGGCCAATATAGCACATATAGCGGTGCCTTGATTGTATGAACTACCTATAATGGTTGTTGAGGAATTTCTTCGAAACCAAGATAACAATATTTTAAAATTATTATGCAAATATTTGGCTGACAAGGAAATTTGATTTTAACCTCAAATATGATTCATTTAGGCGCAAATGGCTTAATTTTTTTGGTACAGGATGGCATTTGCACCTAGGCTACTGATGTGTTAACAAGGGCATGTTTGGACAGTGTTGTTTGTGCGAAGATGACTAAAACCAGAGAGTATGGAAAAAGTATTTATTACAAGATTGTTTATGATATTTATTTTTAATATACAGGTTGTTTATAAAATGCCTTACTTTTGAGTTATAAGCAATCAATCAAAACTCAAAAACATTTCTTTTAATCAAACTGCCAAAAAATAAAAAGAAATTAAGAAAAATATAACAAAACAATTAAATAGAATTACCGTAAAACGGGGTGAGATTGACTTCGCGGTGTGCCCAAGCAGCACACTATGTGCCAGCACATTCCAGGCATATGCCTTTTAGATGCCTAAGGTACATGTACAGATGGCATGTACCAGGCATATGCCTTTTAGATGCCTAAGGTACATGTACACCGAAAGAAAATAAGATTTTAACATGCTTGCAGCCATCGTACACCAAACGTAGGTCGGAGATTGTCGGTCGTCGTAAATCTACCTGCTAGTCATAAAACCGAAGGGTCACCTCTGTTTCATTTCATTTTAAGTTTTCTGTATATACATCGATCGATGGCTTGAATATGAGTTTCGTATTTATATAATATATTTTCGATATTCGGAACGAGCGAAATTGCCGCTCGTAGCTAAAGCTGGTTTCGTAAAGCTTGATTCGTTAATATTTTTGTTTCGATATGCAATTGCAATATTATTTTATATATACTAAAATACATAGTAACGTTAGTTATAATTGTAAAAATTTGAATTATGCAAATATTAAAATACTTCATTATCATGGCTACGTCGGTGTATACCTAAAGGCAAACCGATTACTACATCGGATATTCGCTATCAATAATCTTTAAAGGAAGGTAATTTCAGATAGGAATGTCCTGTAAGTGAAAAAAAATGTAACTCATTTTTCTCGGGTTCTACTTCGTCGCAGACCGAGATTATATACTTATATCTCAAAATGCTTTATATTTATTTAATTTAAGTTATGGTAAGTAATTGAAAAATAGCAACTCCGTAAACTACAAAAAAATCACTTAGATGAATATTATATATTTTATTTATGCATATAATTATGTATACAACAAAAATAACATAAATATAACATGAGAATACTATAGATAAAAATAATAGATAGATATATAACAGTAAAATAGACTGTATTCCACATATATTTACTTAAGTGTTTAAAATATATTATATACGGAATATTCACAATTAGTATGTCCCACATTTTTTCCCGCAAAAAAATATTTTAAGAAACTAAATGTCATTCAGAGTAAAACTTTTCATATGGACCTAATGTTTTTTCAAATCCTTAAAAAGTTACAACAGACTTGAAATATTAGCAAAATAAATTTTTATCTAAAATATAATTTCCGGGGTAATGCTGATTTTGTAATTTAACCGAGTTTGTATTACCAATTGTTATGCAGCAACGGATAACTTTGAATACAACCATTTTATGTTTTTTAAGGTTTCTAAGGAACCCTTTTGAGGTTTCTAGAATTTTGGAGCAGACGGTATAAATTCTTTTATCAATACAAAAATCAAATTTGCGATGAATTGACTGCACGTCTTTTCCACAAAAATCAAAGCTGAATACTTGGAAAATCAAATACAAATCATACAAACAATCCTTACGATATTCACAATCCACTCACAAAATATGTTATCAATTTCTTATAGTTTTGAGTTAATGTTTTCTCGTAAATTTTATTACAGAAATTTATAAATGTATTATATCAAGACAATTAAGCGATACATATATCAAAATCAGTAAGAAAAGAGGGAATGGCCATTAAAAAGCTATCGATGACGTCATAAGTAAAAGCAATTGAAGGTTGCACATTGAATTTAATATAGCTATGTATATTTTGATAATTACAAATTGACAAGTTGGAGGCTTTTTAAAATAGCAATCCATTCCAGAGATTTTGTTGTTTCCATACCTTACATAATAAATAATATATTCAATTGATTAATTAATATTAAGGTAAATAACAATTTAATGATAATAAAATAATCAACAAAACCAATAGCACGCAAACATTTTAACAAAACAGTACACTGTGATATTTAAAATACACGTATTCATGCCCTATGCACTAGAATAATAATTTTAATCATAAAATACAATACAAAAGCAAACTTACCGATATATTTAAATCATTCGCGATTTCTCCTTTGCTTCTGCCAAGTTCCCAAAGCGTGACAATTCGTGAACGATCTTCAACAGACAGGTAGGGCATTGTAACTCTTCGAAATTGTGTGTCGATGGCACGAAGTCACAACGTTATGTGATACATATTTTCAATATTTGCCTAATTTGCCTATTCCAGCAAAAAAGTCAATTAAGGAAGAAAAGGCGACCCAAAGTGTAATAAAAATATCTGCCTTTGTGGTTGATTGTGGTAGGTCGGCCGCAATACAAAATATTATACAAGGAACTTGTGGACTTGAAACTTTTGCAATACGGCGAAACGATTGAGTAACATAAATATAAGTAGATTGAAATTTAATTAATTTCAATTTTATAATTTTTTCAAAGTTATCAACATATCCTTCTGATGTGATATCATTTATATTGGATTGTAAATCCTGCCCTTACATATCACACATAAAAGAAAATTGCGTATGGATGCTATTATAGAACGTCAAAATATAATTTTAATAAACACAAAAATAACAACATTTTTATAATTAAACTAAAATGCCGAACAACACTAGTATCAGTTCTAAAGGGCATATCTGCAGCAAAGTAGAAACCGGGACAAATAAGATTTTCAACTAAATGCAAAAATTTAGAAATTTTTTAAAAATTATTTACGCCGGCTATAATGATCGGTTTTGTGTTTTAGACATACGCCGGCTGGCGGCGCCCTGATGATCAAGGACTTCAAAATGTGCTTTACACAATATTCACCAAATTTGCAGATACGACCTTTAGAACTATAACGGCAGTATACCGACTGAAATTGTCGGTATACCTACTTACAATAAGAATTAATTTACTGTGTATTTTAAAATACATTAAATATTACAATGCACTTTTGTCAGGTTCGGATATCGGAAACATATATAAATAGACGAAATTCGATTTCATTCCATACATATAGAAAAATAAAACGAAACGAAGAAAAAGTGACCCTTTGGTTTTATGACTTTAGCAGGTAGGTATCCGACGACCGACGACCGACAATCTCCGACCTACGTTTGGTGTACTCTAGCTGCAAGCATGTTAAAATCTTATTTTCTTTCGGTGTACACATGACATGTACCAGGCATATGCCGGGCACATGCCGCAAGTAATGTTCCTAAATGGTTCCTAACTCATATACCTAGCACGTACCAGAGGAACGATTACAGTTCTGATACATTCCGATCATGTGACAGTTATACCCCAAATCACGTAGTCAATCTAACTGCAATATCAAATAAGTAAAGCCATTTTTAACATTTACCGTCATCTTTTGCCGGGCAAACGCCATCCTTAAGGGTGCTTAGTGCTTACCCGCCGAAAATTTTTGTTAAGTTATCGGCATGTTGTCAGTTGCATATTCTACCCGGTATTCCATGTTCTAACCCTAACCCCAAAAACTCGTGCAATGAATACCATGCGAATACCCAACTATTTAAGAATAATCAATCAAACATGGACCTAACGTCCTAAACTCGTTTGAAACAACGCGACTACCTACGCATGTGCCGCATAAACTGCCGGACGCCGATCAGTGCCGCGTGTTGGTACTGCCGGTGTTGTTGTCCACGAGACGTCGTGAAAGTAGACGTAGTGAGTTGGTCAACGCAATTATTAATGTTTGAGTTAATGCTTTAACTATATGTGTATGTATATATCTATACATACAACTATGTACATATATGTACATAGTTGTATGTATAGATATATACATTCATCCTATATAAGAGCAAGTTCTCAGCACATATTCCTGGAATGTGCCCTATATACTGGTGGAATGTACACTGCATATGCTGGGAACGTGCTACGTACGTTCCCAGCATGTGCCAGGTACATACCATTGGCATATCAAACTCTGGGTACATGCCTGGCATGTGCCTGGTATATACCAAGGCACGTGCAGGGTATGTGCTAGGCACCTGTATGTGCCGGACATTGGCACGTTCCAGGCACATGCCTGAAACGTAACTGTTACATGTCAGGCACATTCCTATGTAATTTTGGCATGTACGTGGCATCTGCCTGGCATGTGATTGTGCTGCTTGGGTGAGATTGATCACTCGTTGTATTCCTAAACAAATTTAAATTATCGCCCCATTTTAACACCTTAAGCCGCCATTTTCAGGCGTTTGTGCTAATGTATGTTGTTTTGAATCAGTACATCACTGATTCAATGCTGAATCAATAAAAAGTTGGAAAATTTTACAAAATTTGGAAATGTTTTCAAAATTTTTAAAATTTGTCTAATCGACTTGAAATTTTGCATGTGCAGAGATTTCCGATGATAGCACATGAATTAATCATTTAGAAAATTTTTTAAAATTTCTAAAACTTGTCCCATAAAGTTGAAATTTTGCATGTGCGCGTACTTCTGGTGACAATGCATAAAAAATGGAAATATAGAATCAGTAAAAATATTTGGAATTTTCCATAGTTTTTAAATAAATAAATATTTTTTACAAAGAAATTATTTTTAGTCTTGTTATTGTATAAACATTTTTTAGTTTGTTATCTTACTGGTGAATATAACGGGTGTTCAATCTCACCCCGCATGACAAATATCACCCTGCTACTAACTTATATCAATTCCAACAAATTGGCTTGGTCGATTTTGTTGAAATTGAGACATTTTGTTAATATAGCAATATAAAGCAATTCTCCATTGTTAAAATGGGGTGATCAATCACACCCCATAATCAGGGGTGAGATTGAGCACCCACTTTTTATTATTTTATTATTTTATTATTAATTTTTGTTGTTATTTCTGTTTTGTTTGGTCTAATATTTTCTATTCCGATAGAACTACATCTGTATCAAAGACCTGCCAAATATGGTTTATTTAACTCTAAAGATAAAAGGGTTATTCAAAATATTAAGTTTAAAATGATCAATCTCACCCCACTTTAGAGTAAATAAAATGTTTAAAATGCCAAATTAAAATAAATGTGTATGTATGTGGGAGTTCAAGAGATTTGATTAATTGCTTATAACTCAAAAATGATGCATTTTATCACAAACATTGTTCCTACAAAAAAATCTTAGAATAAATCTTAGAATTACAAAAATTAAAAATACTGGTTGTTCTATAAGAAAATGGGAAGGTTACGAAATTTTCATAATGAAATGAACATCCTGAATATTAAAATACATTCAAACCAACTTTTGCTTGAACTTTTTTTTAATTGTTTACGGTTGGAGAATTATTTAGTTGTTCCGGTAATTTTGACTACACCTGTATTTGAAATTTTAGAATATACTCCCATTGGACCTCGAAATACTCTCCAGTTGACTGGCCTACCTATCTATGGGAACAAATATCAATTTTGTTATTTGAAATAAAATGATGTGTTTTTTATTCAACGTTGGTTTCCAGGAATCAAAATACATCAGGTTTCCCTATGGCCGTATGCACATGGGACAACCGAAAAGAAACTGTAGTAGCGTGGTACCAGGAGACTGCGCGACTAGGCTACGCGCATGTATATTTCAATGACTCAACACACACGGGGCAACCCGAGTACCGGCGACTGGGAGACGCGATTCGAGTATCAGAGACCTGACATGTTGGGTCGCGCGTTGCCCAGTCTCTTCGTGACGCGCTTATATTGACAGCTGACAGCACTGAACATGGAGCAGCAGTTGAACTTAAAATTTGTGAGTTTGGTATAATAGTATCCTGTGCTGTACAATTATAAAGAAGAGGGCTACACAACAAAATTTGTAACCGACAAAGCTTGGAGTGATGTGGGAAAAGAAGTCAATGTGCTTTTAATATCCGCTCCTCAGCAGTCACGCATTCCCTCATGTTGGTACTTTCTTTATGTAAGCCTGGGGAAAAATCGCACCAATTCTAAATAACTCTGGTTCGACATACGATAGAATCTTTAAAAATTACTATCTGAAATATTGAGTTCTTTTGCTGCAACGAATAATTGGTAGTGGAATTTCTTTTGATATATGGGGGGACCTAGAATCTTCTTTTTATTCCATTTCTTCTGCGACGATAATAGTAGTATAGTAACAAATCCTCATCACTAGAATTATCACTGAAATCATTATTATCCACTACGTAGGACAATGATTGCTGTGTGGGCCCTGCTTCCATGATTACATCCAAGATGTACTGATTTAAGGGCAGAGACGAGTAAACTGATTTGGATCGCAACTGTGTGACGATAGACCGTGTGCGGACAAGGCTCAACTTGAGTACCCCAGTCGCCCAGTCTCCTGGTATCCACGCTACTACAGTTTCGTTTCGGTTGCCCCATGTGCAGACGGCCTATAGGTTACACTCAGGTAACCGACTAAAAACAGTGCTTTCTGTCATTTGTATTCAAAATTGCACTGATAATACGTATGCACAATTTTTATTAATTTCTAAGTTTTATTGGATTCAGTACCATCTGCCATGTAGTCGCAAACCAAGAATACACAGAATCTTAACACGAAATACACATCTTAGTAATACGGTGGATGTTTGATATTTTTGTACGTTTTTTTGTAAAATCCAAATTCTTATCTAAAGTCATAAATCTGAAATTTATGGTTGTTTGCATTTTCACAGGACAAAATTTAATTGATCGAGAAAACCAACCTTCCTCGATACGTGTACAAAATTTCACCAACATTAAACTAAGTAAGTACGTAGGCTTTCACGGCCAGAATCATTTAGAAAATAAACTGCTTCTGGGTTATGCTGTGTTTCAAGATTTGTTAATGACGTTTCGCGAACCATGTTGCTCGCTTCTTCAGAGCTAACTGAATACTGAATACCAGTGGCGTAGCGTGGGTGTCAGCCGCCCGGGCGGAGGAAAATTTCGCCGCCCCCTTATTTAGGTATTTCAATTTAAAATACTAAAAATATACAGTAATTCCAAAGAACTATTATATTGTGTATTGTTCGGTTTACAAATGTTGATCTTACATAATTTTTGATTACTTTCAATTTTGAAAAACTCCTCTCATAGCTGGCATTGCTCATGGCAATTGTAAGAAATATTCGGAGCATAATTATATCTTCCACAGGCTTTTTATGTTTAAAACAGTTTGTTTTAAAAGAGTGTTTTAAAACAAATATTTTGTTCTAAACTATTGGTTTAAATGTTGTGTTTTAACCATTCTTTAAACTACCGAAATTTGAACATTTTTTGTCGTTCTGTATACCAGTGGTAGCAAGTAAAATAAGGAATGAAAAGACGCCGATTGAAATGCCTTCAAATAAAATAACTGCGTGATTTAGAACATGTTCAAAACATGTTTTATTCTCTGCTTAAAACATGTTTTTATGTGATTTAAAACATGTTTTATTTCATGTTTAAAATATGTTTTTTGTGAAGTGTTTAAAAACATTGTTTCATTCATAAAAACATCATTTTATAAAAAAAACATGTTTGTTTTGTTTAAAATAAAAGAAAACGTTTTTATAACAACCCTAATCTTCCAGCTTCGAATAAATTTTAATAATTCAAGTGGACAATACAATTTGTCAATAAAGTTCAATAATTTAACAATCACTACACGTAGGTATACCTACATTTTTAAGGTGACAAAAACTGAATTGTTACATTTGTTAACCAATTTAGAAATATGAAATTTCACCACTGAAGGTGAGTTAAATAAGTAATATGGATAGAATTAAACTTCGTAAGTTTGGAAAAATGTGATGATTGACATAACAAAGAGGAAAAAATTGTAATTCCATCAGACACTGGCTGTTTCAGAACCTTGCTCAAAGATTTTATTACATTTTGGTCGTTTTGTTTAGTTTGTCAGGCAAAAGTTGTTATAATCCAAAAAATTTAAATTTTTACGGAATTTTATTATCATATAAAATATTCTTTAATTCTAATTTTCATATTTTTTATGAAAAAAAAATCATATTTTATAGTCTTATCGCACACTGAGCGGCCTTTTATTGTCCCTTAACTGACTTTTGTAGATTTGCAGTGGTTTAGGTAAAAAAAAAAACGGTACAAATATTCAGTGACTCGTATTTCCAATAAGATTTAGTCAATTCAATTATTTCTCTCAACTTAAGACCCGAAAAGCTTATATTGTGAAGATTACAAAGACACCATATTCGCAATAATATGACATTCAATCTAATGTTGTTACTTTAGGCAAGAATGTGCACCATTTCAGGCACGACACATCAATTTGCGTAGGTACTTGAGTTATCTTTAAAGAAGATGGAGAAACAATGGCTAACTTTTCCCTTTTTATGGACGCCATGCATGATTTTAATATTTTTTAATGATGACTCTTGCTTCTGATTCACGTATTGTACCACAAATAATGGGCTTCTTTTTTAAGTAAATACATGAACGCAAAGAATGGAAAGGGTTGCTTTAAACTTGTGTCATACTCAAGAAACGTTAATTATAGCTCCGAATCAATCTGTGCAAAAACAAACATAAAATACTAACATTTATCTAAAATTTCCAGCTAAACAACAAGTGTGATACATCACAATTGAAACTGAAGAAAAGACCACCTAAAATGTTAAAACCAAACATGGCGCCCATATGAAAACCAAAAGTTAGCAATGGTTTCTCCAGATTGAATTATAATATATATAATTAACGTGCATTGACAATGCAGTTCTAGGGTGCACTAGTTTTACCGAACGATGCTAAAAATTCGATCTAAAACCAGGGAACCTTTTAGCTCTGAAAAAGCGAGCAACATAGTTCGCGAAACGTCAGCGTTAACAAATCTTGACACAAGGCATAACCCGGAAGCAGTTTATTTTCTGAACATTAAGCTACATTTGATATATCGACCGACCATATTCAATAACTTTTTTAATCCTTGAGCAATTTTCATATTTTTTTTCGCGACGTAAAGAAATGTATAAAATTTATCATACATAACAAACCTTTGAAAATTAAAGAAAATAAGATGTGCCACTTGTTTATATTGGGAGATTAAAAATGGTATTTTTAGTCTAAATTTGAGACATTCTGTCGTGTAACTGAGGAACTTTTGGAACTTGTTCTCGCGCAGGCTTTGAAGTACTCTTGTTACAAAACCATATGAATTCTCAACATCTTGTTTTTTTTTTAATTCATCCGAATATCTGAATTTTAGTAGAAGGTAGACAGTATGAAGTAAAATTTTTCAGTCTTTTAGCTTCAGAAACACTGGTAAATCTGTCAAGCTGAATATGCAATCCACCAAAATTACCATTCTATTATCGAGGAGACTGTTCTTGAATGGGCAAAGTTCTACCTGAAAGCTATAGAAGCCCTCCCATAAAATGAGACGATAGTACATTACGTTTTTTTTAAATTAACAAAACAGAAAGCAATTGCAAAATTTTATGTGACGGTTTATTTTGCAGAGTTAGGAGACAAATGTGGTCCAAACCTTGAAGGGACATGCCTCCTGGTGACGAATTGCGAAACTGCAAAGAAGGCTTTGATGGGTAGACGACAGCATGGATTGGAAAGATGCGGTTTCTCACAAAATACCGAAATTGTCTGCTGTCTTGATAAGTTTTCCGATACCAGAGGCCCAACCATTAGGAAGAGCCTTCTTGGTAAATATCCGAATATGAAGTAGTTAAAATTGGACTGGACATTCTAATTTGGAATCATTATTATCTATTTCAGCGTGTAACAATTATCACCGTACTGATGAATTGGTGATCCATACCTTTATTATCGGCGGAGAGAACGCATCTTTAGGCGAATTTCCCCACATGGTAAGTGTGAAACCATTGTAAAAAAATAATAGTGCTTTGGACTTCTTATTACTTGGTTATTTATGCAAATTAAATTTATAGTATATTATAATACATGTTTTATAAGACAAAAATTGGCGCACGAGTTGTTTTGGGCACGACACACGACACGACACGACACGACACACGAGCGTAGCGAGGAGTCAGTAGTTTTTAGATCTATTAATTTCTATACTTTTGTAAACTTAAGTGCAAAGTGCGACATATCCAATATGTACATTAACATTTCTTAAATATTGCCTTTGTGTGTTAAAATAAATTTTATCAACACATGCACAGGGTTACTAATATAAAATAAACTCGTCTATTTACCTAGAAAATATGAAATCAATATCATTGAAAAATGACATAATTCATATTTCAAATGACATATCGCATTTTGCATATACACTCACAACTGTTACATGATCGTAGTTTGAAAATTTTTCTGGCAAATAGTGTTACGTAGCTCTTAATGGGGGACGGCTCTAGGTCAGGATGGAGATGTATAAATAAAAGTCGCAGTGTTGTTTACATTGTTCGTGTATTGCTGACCATACAAATTTCCAATACTACAGCTGATATCGAAAATATAATAGTCGCGCTACACTACAAGTAGGTGCTGCAAACTACTGATCCCGTTCCCATCCTTTGCCGTGGCTTTTATATTGAATTTGGCAAGACGTCATGACCTGTTTTGAGCCCCCAAAAATCCTGAGTTAGGATTTTTGGTTGCACACGGCCTTTGATATAAATCAAAGTTAATTTGCACGCTTTGAACGCGTGCCACAAAGGAATGTCTTTGTTCCGATATGAAAAGCCTGACGTCTGCATTTCTGGCCAAGCAACTGTCTGCAGTCGGATGGGTTGCATGACCTGACCTCAATTGTTTTTTCTCAGACTGGTCGAGACATCCCTTGTCCCGTGCGGGGTGGTTCGGTAGAATCCGTAGCGCCAAATCCCCTCCAGTCTACATCGCCAGCTTCCTCTGGCGGTATCGGCAACCCTAAAACTCGCATATAACTCAATTATGCCGGTATGGTACCCCGTTTCGTCATGTGTCGACTGCTTCTTGTAGATGACCACCATCCGTGTATTTCTCTCTTCGTGATCCCGGACCAGCCAGCTGCATCCATCGAAGTGAGAACGGGCAAATGCATATTCTTCCTTACAGTGATGGCATCAACCTTCAACAATTAAACTACACAAATAAACACACTAGGTACTAACTTATTTTTAAGACGAAGAGTTGAGCGTTGTTTGTCTCTAACGCTATCCATCCATGCGGTTGTTAGTAGCTGTCCTTGGAACGGCATATTTCTCACTGGGGGAGTGAGAAATTTTACAAAACCTCCCTGCAGATTGACCGCCAACCCAATTCGTCTTGTCTCCGAGTCGCTTCAGCCATGCTTCTTCTTCGTCGCGCTGGATTTTCTCAGATGTTTCCACCCTGACCAAAATGAGCCGTTCCCAATCTTCCTTGTGTTGTCTTATGAATAAAACCACTATTCACACTTCAATAACTTCCACTTTATTAATAATAGCTCAGTTATAACTTCAATACTATGTAATGTTATGCCTCAAGACAAAGGGTGTACTCGCGTGAACGCCTAATGCCGGTGTGTCCCTCTATAGCGTCTTAGCCTTCCTTGGACCTGTCGTTAGACCCTATCGTTCCTTGGCGCCGTATGTATATAAACAAACAAGGCCACACTTAGAGCGATGTGTGGGAAAGGTCTGTAATAGCCGATAGCCTGTAGACCCTACGACGACACGGCCAATTCTGACAAACTGACGTCCTCGGCAGCTCCGTTGCTATCGTCACCTATATAACACAACCGTATATAACTATAAGATAACTTATTATACATAATATATTTAAAAATAATCTCATTCAATTGACTATTTTATAACTTCTCGGTATCCTGACACCGACAGCGACCCTCTGGTCAACATTCTGACAGTGACAACCAAACCGAAACTTCAAGAATTCTAACAGCAAGTGAACCAAACGATCACATGCTGACTGACAACCTTTGCTTACATTTATTCCTAGGTATTCTGACACAGCTAGTGATCCAAACTATCACATCGTGATACTGACAACCTTTGCTTACATTCGTTCCTAGGTATTCTGACACAGCCAGTGATCCAAACTATCACATGCTGACACAGACAACCTCTGCCAAGGAATTCTGACACAGCCAGTAATCCAAATGATTACATGCTGACACAGACATCCTCTAGGTATTCTGACACAGCCAGTAATCCAAATGATTACATGCTGACACAGACAACCTCTGCCTTTATAGGTATTCTGACACAGCCAGTGATCAAAACTATCACATGCTGACACAGACAACCTCTGCCTTTACAGGTATTCTGACACAGCCAGTGATCAAAACTATGACATGCTGACACAGACAACCTCTGCCAAGGAATTCTGACACAGCCAGTGATCCGAACGATCACATGCTGACACAGACATCCTCTAGGTATTCTGACACAGCCAGTAATCCAAATGATTACATGCTGACACAGACAACCTCTGCTCACATTCATTCCTAGGTATTCTGACACAGACAGTGACACTACAGTCAACATTCTGATACAGACAACCTACACTAATTTTTTGAAATTGTACTTATGTATTATATTATAACTTCAACATATTCACTATATCCAAATTGTTCATGGTATCCATGCTTTAATATTTTCAATCGCTAATCTGTTAAATCCGTTTGTACAAATAATACTCTAAACATTTCACATCAAGGCTTGCATCATACTACCGCATTTTTAGATGACAACGTACGGCTTTTATTTTCTACTTCTACTATCAAGAATAATAGCCGTGTCATAGTTGCGTTGTCGGGGTACCCCGTACATTATGTGATTTTTACACAAAATATAGTACTCACAGGTACAAAATTGTAATACCATTTAGCTTTTAATAATTCCTTATCGCTAATGTGCGATCATTTAAATAGTTCCTGCAGTAACTTAAACTGACAATATTGCGTGTGTAAGGGACTAATAGTGGCGAGTTTGCAAAAAGAGATTAATGTTAAGATTGATTGATTATTGCAAATTATAAGTAAAGAAAATAAAGTAAATAATGTAATAAATAATGCTATAAGAGCTGCTGTAAATGCTTATAAGGTGCCCTTAAAACAATAAACTATGCCCTAAAAGCCGGGAGTATGCTTTAATTTTTTTTTTAGTACGAGATATGACAGATGCAATCAGCAAATGACACGCATGTCTTGTCAAACAACATCAATTTGTATTAAATAACTTATTTCAATTCCACAAAACTACGCTACAGATGTCAATGTAAGGGACAGTATGTCGTCTGATATATTTATCGGTTTAATTGTTTTGTCATCGATAGTTGTTCCAGCCAGTACAATCAAACATAACCAAAATTGAAATACTACAGTTAATATAACAATGCAAAATCATGCACAACAATGGCACACTGACTTTACTTTGTTTATCGCTATTAGTTTACAACCATTAATTGCATTCAGTGCCTACATTACCACCTCACTATGGCAGCAATATGTACCAGATTCCAGAGAACTCGCCTTATCTATCCAATTAACCCTGTTTTTTTTTTCACGGGTAAAGTTTTATTCTATCTTCACGTGGTGGTTCATTTAAAATTTTGATTGCCGGGCCCTACGTTAGTCCATTGCATAAGCAATCGGATAATAGTTTAACAAGACATCAATCTACCATAAAATATGTCGCAAATTATACTAACCGTACATATGTAACATTATTTACATCGTTTTAACTTAAAATGCCATGGTGAGTGGTATTCACTTTTTTACGCCAGTTATGAATCACCCTGTATACCAACTATACACAAAATGCAACAACCCAAAAATGCACTAAAGCAAGCAAATGTCCAAAAATTTACCAACTAGTGAAAAATCAAGAACATCGCAACCTATAGTTTTCGAAATAAAATGGATTCGTTTTAAAAACATTTACGTAGCCTACAATCTACATGGTTCATTTCTTTATCAACTATATTTTAAATAAATGCCGTTATATGCTTGTCGATGTCCCAGTAATCAGTTTAATGTTTAAGAAGTAAACGTCATTTTGATTTTATCCCCGTATACAAAAAAAAAATT
The DNA here is from genome assembly GCA_963966075.1 of Aphodius sticticus. Classification (NCBI taxonomy): domain Eukaryota; kingdom Metazoa; phylum Arthropoda; class Insecta; order Coleoptera; family Scarabaeidae; genus Aphodius; species Aphodius sticticus. The sequence goes on along the minus strand of OZ014510.1, from coordinate 33,711,878 downwards.
ATTTTGTAGAATGTGTATTTTCTATTCGAACTAGCGCCAAGTTTTATTTTTTTATTTATTCAATTAGCGCATATTATTTATTAGTCAAAATCCGAAAGATATACAAATGTTGACATCTTATTTCAATTTGTAGTAGTATAAACAAATGGTATTTTTGCTCCCTTTAGAATAAGACAATCGAAATTCTTTGAAATTCTTAGCCGAGGAGCAATATATCCAGCATACCTGGCTCAAGTGGTTTGCCCTTTTCGAATACACTATTCTGATTACTTTAAACCCGAAATTTGCGAAAAAGTGGTTATTATTGTTGTCTTGTTATTTGTGAGTTATTTTAGTGCTTTTTTTTAATCAGAAATTTATTTATTTTCTTTTTATTCTTTGTGTTAACACTGCTCAAGGAAAATGTGTTAGGCTCATTTTTTATACCGCTTAATATTAAATTTGCTTTGATATTTTTTTTTTAATTTAGTTAACATGAATTTATTAATTAAATTAAATCTAGTAAATCGGTACCTATTGGTATAATAAGATAGGAGTGTTTTGTATAAGCAAATTTATTACTATAGTTGGTAGTTGTTGTATGCAACTCTTTGATGTGAGCAGATTTATGTATTTAAGTACAGCTTACAGATGCCAAACTATCATGCCATGTTGCGCAGTGTCCGCTAATTTACTTACTGCTGAAACGATCGCTCAAATAACAATAATAGCATTTTGTACTTACATTGTATCGGTCTCTATTCGTTTTTTGTGTATCAGTAAATACTTGCAACATTCTGCTGGTCTCACTACCATCGTCGGAATTACTCCGATCACCTGCCACCCCCTTCGGACGTGTCACCACATTTTTCCTGGAGTTTCCTCCTCGCTGGTTACTAGATCCAACGGCGGGGTATAACTTGTTGATTTTCTCATGATGATCGGATTCTCCCGCAGTCTCTTTGTTCTCAACGATGTAATGCGTCACCACAGAGAAAAAAGAAAACTTCTTTTTCGATTCAGATCCCACTTCTGATGTTGTCTTATGAATAAAACCACTATTCACACTTCAATAACTTCCACTTTATTAATAATAGCTCAGTTATAACTTCAATACTATGTAATGTTATGCCTCAAGACAAAGGGTGTACTCGCGTGAACGCCTAATGCCGGTGTGTCCCTCTATAGCGTCCTAGCCTTCCTTGGACCTGTCGTTAGACCCTATCGTTCCTTGGCGCCGTATGTATATAAACAAACAAGGCCACACTTAGAGCGATGTGTGGGAAAGGTCTGTAATAGCCGATAGCCTGTAGACCCTACGACGACACTTGGGACCATTTTGCGCCTCCGCCATGTTACGTAGCTCTTAATGGGGGACGGCTCTAGGTCAGGATGGAGATGTATAAATAAAAGTCGCAGTGTTGTTTACATTGTTCGTGTATTGCTGACCATACAAAATTCCAATACTACAGCTGATATCTAAAATATAATAGTCGCGCTACACTACAAGTAGGTGCTGCAAACTACTGATCCCGTTCCCATCCTTTGCCGTGGCTTTTATATTGAATTTGGCAAGACGTCATGACCTGTTTTGAGCCCCCAAAAATCCTGAGTTAGGATTTTTGGTTGCACACGGCCTTTGATATAAATGAAAGTTAATTTGCACGTTTTGAACGCGTGCCACAAAGGAATGTCTTTGTTCCGATATGAAAAGCCTGACGTCTGCATTTCTGGCCAAGCAACTGTCTGCAGTCGGATGGGTTGCATGACCTGACCCCAATTGTACAATGCAATTAAACTATACTTCGCAACGTTGCGAAGTACGTTTAATGCGAAGTACGTTATGTGACAAAAATCGGAAAAAAGAGTTGTTTTTATAACTGCAGAAATCGGGTGCACTTCTACACTTCTCCCGCGCTCGTGTTTAAACCTATTGACAGAAAAATTTGATAGTCACTCACGTTATGTAGAAATGATTCACGTATATAACACTTGATTAAAATTCTTTTTGTTCAATTGTTGCAGAGTTACAAGCCTTCAAATAGAGAGTTCATTAAGTTTGCAGCAATGTAGATATATCATAGAAGTAGGTGCATAACTGTCGGCTCCTTTGATGTCGGCGTCCCAACTTTTCAGAAATGTGGAAGGGATGCGGCCCCAATTCGTTAAAGGATACTAGATGGCGCATGCAAAATGGAACTTCCATTAAATAAGATTTGATTAAGAATAAAGTGATTTTTTATTCAATTATGATATAAATTCCTCTAATATTGTGAATGACGATGTAATACGGATTTAAGTATTCTCTCTAGATAATTCAGTGTCGCCCTTCTCGATATGGTTCGTTAAAATGATACTGGATGGCGCCACTACCAGAACGCCAGCACACTTCAGATATGAAATAAATACCTTAAAAATTGTGTAATTCGATGTAATACCGTTTTAAAGATTCCCTCTCGATAATTGAGTGCGAAATTCACTAATACTGTGTTTGAGCACAAAACATGCAAGCAGAAATAAGCTAGCGCCATCGTATGGGAAAATTGTGAATGTGGGCCTTGGCCACGCATGTGCCCCCAAAATCTTGACCAAATATATGCGTAACGGAGCTACTTCTATGATATATCTACATTGTTTGCAAGCGATAGTAGTTTATATAGTATTTTGGAAGTTAAAGTCTCATTTGACTCGATGTTGTTCCAGGCAGCGTTAGGCTACCCAGATGACAACAGCAGTGACCACAGTTGGGATTGCGGTGGATCACTCATTAGCGACACTTACATTCTGACAGCAGCCCATTGTCTCGTCAGAAATGATCGGTAAGTATTGCAGAAATTAACAGAAACAGTAACCAATCCTTGTGTTATTTTTCTTCCATTTTATCTTCCAATTCTGACATGTAATCTTACTTCTATGTACAGTAAGGAACCAGCTGTGATTCGGTTAGGTAAAGTAGACCTCTTTGGCGACACCGATGGAGTTGAAGCTCAAGACGTCGCGGTAGCAGGAATAGTGGTCCATCCTGGTTATAATATTCGCGATAAACTAAACGATATCGGTTTGGTACGATTAGCGAAGCCTGCCCAAATGTCCGATAATGTTAAGCCAGTTTGTTTGTACCAGCAAAATGACGATCCGAAAAGGTTAGAAGTTTGTGGATGGGGACTTGTGACCAATACAGGTTTGTTGCAATGTTCATACAATTAAAGCAAAACATAACTAAAAGTTAGAATACGTGATATGTGTCTATTAGTTAGTTGAAAGATAATATCAATAGTCACGGGTCAGAATACATTAGAGATATCCGGATCTGCACTTGGTCCTTTGGTGAAAGAGTGTTGTTAAGAGATATTGAATGCAAAATAGATTTTTCTAATTTATCAAAATTGTGCCATGTTTAGTTCAGTCATCAGTTTTATCGTTACAAAGGAGCAAGTATACCCCACTAGTGAAAAATTTTGTTAGTGTTTTGAGAAAAACTATTTGCAATGGAAACTAACTACAGGTGATATAGGACGTAGAAAAACGCATGAAACAAACGCTAACCTCAAAGGTGTCTTAGAAAAACCAATTTTTTTCTAAATCGCGGGTTCGAAATCACGTAAAAACGATAAATAATTGAAACTAAGTTCATAGGTAAAACATTTCTATTTTTTTATGTTCTATTTTGGAAAGTCATTTTCATAAAATAATAATGTATACAAAAAAAAATGAATGTCGTTATTTAATATTTTATTACTTTTATATACTTTCCAATATGCAATACTACATCAGAAAACCACTGTAAAAAATTCATGTCTCTACAATGCGTATTAACGCTAGGATTTCGAACCTACGGTACACTGCGGTAGACTACATCGTTAAAATCACCAAGTCCGTAACTGATTTGTATAGTAGGAGTATTCACAACCAATAAAATGTACACTTTTACTAGTAGATACATACATCTCCTAACTGATTTTAGTAGATGTATGCGCAAAAGAATACGCGAAAATCTAAATGTGTACTTTAGCTCTTAGAAATATGCACAACGAAATTAGCTTGAATTCTATTGTTATACTTAAGATTGGGCAAGAATTGAGTAGGCAACCAAATATACTTCATCATTTTGTCATAACTAATATACATAAGATTTACACCGAAATGATTAGGTATTTCCATTGTTATAAGTTATAAGTTAAACTGAACTTTTGCCGATAACACAAATATCCGGCTCAATTCTGTCGAGTCTAGGTGCGATCAAGTAAAAAAACACCGATATTCATAGAATTCGTCACCAACACTTGACATAATTGAACAAGTTTTTTACTAATGACAAACTATTGTAATCGTGCCGAAATATTATATTATAATGCAAATTTTATAAGACAAAAATTAGCGCACGAGTTGTTTTGGGCACGACTAGCGTAGCGAGGAGTGCCCAAATGGAACGAGTGCGCCAATACGCCTTATAAAACGAGTGTTATATACTATTTTTCGACTTTGCGACATTAATTTGACATACATTTCGAAAAATGCCGTTGTCATATTACAATGTAGAGTAATTTGAACTTCAACAGTTTCTACTTGTGGTAAAATTCACAAATACGATTGAGGCTAGCCAATAGCGATTGACTCAGCCTTATTTGACACTTGACGTGAATATCATCAATCCTGGAAAACTAAAAGTTTCTGATCTAGTGTTTTCATAACCACACCGAACGCGGTTTCGGTATAAGTTTATAACTAACGCAAAGTAGAAAAAAATGAGATTTTAGCAGAAATATATTGGTCCCCTGAATATTTTTGAGCCGCCATTTCTGTAATTTCGTCAAAATAGTTAAATAGTAAATTAAAGTAAACGAAATTTTGATTTTTTGGTAAAATTAATAGTTTGGCTGCATGAGCAAATTCTATTTGATTGAGATCGGTCGTGTCTACATTAATATAAAACTAGTTAACCAGGAATTGACAGATATTTTCATTCTAATGATAGTAAGTAGTGTCAAACGCTGATGTTTTGACAATACCTACTGTCGATATAATCATAATATCTGGCAAATCCTGGCCAACTAGTTATACCCCCGACATTTACTGTGGTGAGGGGTATATTGAGTTTGGCACATATGTCCGTGTATCTGTCCGTCTGTGTCCACGATAACTGCCGTAATTTTGAAGTTATTGATCTAAAATTTGGTAGGTATACAAAGTTATCTATTAAAAAGTAAGGACAAGTTCGTGAATGGGCAAAATCGGTTCACTTTTTTTTTATTTATTTATTTTTTAATATTTTACGGTGGAGGGTATTTTAACTTCAGCACATCTGAAGATAATTTTCTTACTAGTTGTATTTGAGTGCAGACACGACCGATCTCGATCAAATAGAATCTCATGCAGCTAAACTATTAATTTTATATATAGTATAATAAAGTCATGTGCCTGGCTACATCAGATTTCTGTATTATCTACAAAGGTGCAAAATTCACTCTAACGTATATTTTTAATGCACAAACTTGAACATGCATATGTAATAAACGCCACCTTAAGAGAAAGATTATAATATTGTTGAACACTATTCTTAAAAGTATATTCGAGCTCTCATGGAGTGTAGATATGCCCTGTGTAATTAATTTCAATATAAACATTCCAAAGAGAGTTGTCTCCCACAACAACCTGTGAGATAATGTTTTGCAATATATCAGAGGAAAATAATAATGCATAATCAAATATATTTGTAATTCAAAGTACCCATCATGTTGTATTGATTAGTTTGTATTGTAATAAATAAATTCATGGACAATAACATCCCGACATGTATCTACTTATTTTTATGGTCAATAATTTGACTACTTGATCGGTTTTTAATGCTTTTTTTCGTAGCACATCAATGAATTATCACATGCTATTATAATTTTGAACAAATAAATACCCCTTATTATTCAGGGAGAACTAGATTGATGATACCGGACTACTGGTATTTTGACGTATTTTTTAAGCACGTGATAAGAAAGTAGGTAATCATTTTAACTCAATTTGAAACTAATAATAATAATAATAATAATAATAGTGACTTTATTCAGAAGAATAATAAACAAATACAAAAATAGGTACCTACATATTTGAGGGCGAGGTCCAGACATCCACAAAAGCGTGGTTCTGCTCATACCTAACCTATAATAAGAAGCACAGTATATAACATACATTGACAATATAACAAATCAGCACACTGCAGCATGACACGGGGTGATAACGGCATAATACATCTTAAACAAATCACACACAACCACACTGAAACTCATAAACCAATGTCTAGTCCGGCAAAAAAGTGGCAGCACAATCCAACATCCACCATCATCGGTCGCCCTCAGACAAAATCTCAAACATCTTACTCTTAAAACGTCCTGGCGCAAGACTTCTGCATGAGTCCGGGACATCACCATAGACAGAATAGATTTGCCAGCTGAAAGATCGACGAAACAATGACAGTCTGTGTGGAGGAGGCGAGATGCGTCCGCGAAACCGAGTATTTACATTATGAATGTCTGACGTGAACCGAATTTTGTTACATAGGTATGGTGGCGTGCCAGAAGAAATTACTCGGTGATAGAATGTCACACACTGCAACAGTGTGCGATCTCGCATACACAGCCATCCAGCATCTCTCAATTTATGTGATATTCGTTCATACTTTCTAATCCCATAGACAAAACGCAAGCAGCTGTTCTGCACCCTCTGCACCCGACCCACATCAACGAAATCAATGGCACCATGATACAATGGCGCAGAATAAAAAAAATGGGAAAGAACAAGTGAATCACATAGTGTCTTTTTTAAGTAAATAAGATAAAATAATATGTATAACCCATTTTTGGGAACTGGTGGCATTTCATACATTTGTAGACAAACGTACATTCAAGAATAATTATGTATGTACAAAATTAATAACGAAAATTCGATATGTTGTATTTTCTTGATATCTGGAAATTGCTTTGATCAGCAAAAAATGCGTTAGCCCGTTTAACTCTTGTATCTCTTCAACTAAACGAGAAAAAAGCGACCATCCTGTATTTCAGATTTTCGTAAATTTTTTTATCTATTATTTATAACATAGCACGAATGCTAATGCTAAGGAGAAAAAATAGTAAGGAAAACTGTAACATAAACTGCAGAACCCACAACATTTGTAAGTGATTAAAAAAAAACTGAAAATGACAAAAGAGAAGAAATTTGTAGCTTTTAGAAGTGGCAAACTTTTTAGTTGACCTACACTCGTAGTTTTAATAAAATAATTTTAGTAACTTATTGTTCCACATATTTATAGAAATAACAAAACATATTTTATTGAAGTTAACCAAATTTTATAGTTTTCTGAAAAAGATTTAAATGTCGATTAACAAAAAATATAAAGAAAACAGTTTTATTTATTATTAAAAATCGCAGAGAATAGGATTTGCTTCAGAGAAGTTAAATTTTATTTTAGATAATCAAATTTAGATTATTAATATCTTAATATTATTATTAAGATTATTTCTAACACGACCAGTTAGCAATGCCGAGGGCTCATTTTCTATTTTAAGCTGGTAAAAAATATTTGCGCGGTTTCGGAGTAAAACCTCAATGCGCTTGTAAAACTTGAAAACGATTTTCTAAAAACCCTCTACTATGATGATATCCTCAAAACATTTATTGAAGCCAAAATCACAAAAAGAACATTTTCGGTTTGGAAAATAACATATTTTCATTAAAAATTTTGGTAAAAATTAACAACTCAAAAAATGCTATTTTTATTTCTTTATTTTTTTTTATTATTGGTCATATCACATACTATAGTAGGTTGAGGGGCCCGAATTTTCAGGTGTGCCTAGGGCCCGTAAAACCCTTGACGGGGCCCTGTTTGTACTGAGTATACTTTTACTAAAGTGCCAAGTATGTAGTAATGTTCTTTCCTTTAACAAATTTTTAAACCCGAACAGGACATCAACAGTATTGTCTGATAAATCAACAGGTTACATTAATTTATTTTAAAAAAGTGTTTTGCTAATTTTACTGCAAGCTTTAACATTTTTGCTTTGTTTATAATTCATTTACTGTTGGTGCTAAAATTAAACATGGCGTAGCTCCCGCAATCTTAAGTTTTTTCCACAATGCTTTGGGATAAGATGTCTCTTGCATAACATCATAATGTTGGTATTGTGATGAAATGCTCCATAACGTTGGATGTGGATAGGTCGAAGAATAAAAACATATTTAGTTTCCAACGTTTAATTAAGGGTCTATTGGGCCCAATAGACCCTTAATTAAACGTTGGAAACTAAATCTGTTTTTATTCTTCGATCTATCATAATTTTGATTAAAATCGAAGGTCCACTTGCAGGTCTTGGTATTTCTGAAGTGTTATTTATCCTTATAACTTTTAGCAAGATTATCGATAATTTTGTGTTTTTTTTTCTTGTAGGAGGTACTTACCGGTTTTTACAGAAAACCGCTTTACAACCTGTAGATATCAAGGAGTGTAATACAACGTTGACCAGGGAGGTGCTGAGTAAACCAGTATTTGAAACACAGTTGTGTGCGATGTCCAACGATAGTACTCCAAGAGACACTTGTCAGGTTTGTGAAAAGATTTGTATTGGATATACACTCACCAGCAAAAAAAAGCGGGCTACCTCAAATTTTGCTAAACTTTGATGTGCTATAACTTTTAACGAACTTAATGATTATTTCAAAACATTGTAAGTTACTTCATCAGCATTGTCACATGATTTCCGAATTATGAAATGCTTACAGCATATTACACCGGGAGACCCAACATGATGTGTTGGTGGTCTGAGGTCTGAGTTCGAGATACCCTGTAGAGCAGCGTTTCCCAACCGGGGTTCCGCGAGATGTCGTCAGGGGTTCCGCGGAAAAATAGTAACAAATAGCGGTGGCGGTCGCCGGTTCATGAGCACATTATTCAGTGTTATTTTTAAGTATTATTTTAGCATGGGATTATTATTTCAAATATTGGATTAAAAACAAGGTCAATCCATGAATATTTTTGGTTTGGAGCCCTTCTAACCCAATAAACCACTGTTATTTCGATATTACATCCCACGGGCAACATTTTAGACTATTCCTTAACTTCAGTTGACAATATTACTTACAATTATCTGTTACATAAAAACAAAATAACCTCTAGAAAACAACAATCCGGCAGAGTTATTGGTCAAACTCTAACATTATTTGTTTTCAATATTTTTGCCTTTCCAAATGTATGACAAAAGAAACCTATAATTTAAATCTGCTGCTCATAATAAATTGTACTTTGGGAGAAGGACAGAGTTGTAGGTGGTGGATTTCAATATGATCTTACATGCCAGATAAGATAACTAACCTATCACCAGACAAGTTCTGAGCTTCTATGACGAAAATTATATGGGTCCCATTCATAGAAAATCAACAAATATGCACAGTGCTTTGCAGTTATAGACGAAAATTTATGCGGACAGGAAACTAAAGTGTAATTTCAAATTTCGTGACTGCATTTAATTAATCAAAACAATAATTACATTAAATTGAAGTAAGTACTAATTTTGACAATGAAACAAATTTAAAAGTGCTTCAAATATTTTTATTTATAATTTGGTATGTTTTTCAATTTAATTTTCACCTCGAGTTATAAATTACCTTGTATCAGTTCAGTTTTCAACATTGTGTATGTATGAGCAAGCTATTCATTTATTTAAAAGTAATTATTCTTCTGACTAAAATTTTCATAAGGACTTATTTATTTTTTGAATGCCTTAAAAAATAACAAAATATTAATAAAACAGCATTTTAAATGGCTCTAACCTCTTAAGGAATATTAACTTGTTAACATTAGGTCCATATGAAACTTTTTACTTAGAATAAATGTTTCTTAATTTTTGTATTTTGACCAATGATTTTTTTTTAAATTTTTTTAATAACTTTATTTGTAAAAGGTGTAAAAGGTGCTTTTTGTATTCTTAGTTTTCGCATTGTTTGGTTTGTATTTTCTTCTTCCTTGCTTTGGTAATACTTGAAGGAAATAAAAAGAACAAATAAGTTTATACCTAGAGAAAAATATCTGCAATGTTACAGAAAATGTATGTAATAAACTACCAAAAAAGCTGTGAAAGAAGAACTATAACTGTAACATCGCTGGCTATTGGATACCAGCTAAATTTCTGTATTGTTTTTACAGAATTCACACATTCCTGTGAAATTAGAACAGTATCACCTTAATTTTACAGGGATTTTTTTTTATTTTACAGGAAAAATACTTTAATAAAAATAAATACTTCACAGTAGTGAGTAATATTTAATCATTGAACTGCGTTTCTTTACAGACTTGTATCTGGTTTCTTGAAATACGTTACACGTTTTTCTGTACGCAAAACATACTCGAAATGCCGTGGATAGGACATTGTATATTTTTTGATTTTTGGTTCCGTCAGGTTCCAACCCTATTTAAAGGGTTCCGCAAGAGTAAAATGGTTGGGAAACGCTGTTGTAGAGTAAATAAGAAACTACTTAGGGCTGGTTCTCAAGTACTATATAAAGAGCTATATAAATTCTCAACATTTTGTTTGGATTTATTCCAATATCTGAGTATTTGTAAAAGATTTACAGTTACAAACAAAATTTCATTCTGATGTTTAATATATCTTTTGCAATCTTTGGTGGATTTTGATAATATTTTTGCATCGACAAGAGTGTCAAGTCGGAAAGGACGTTGTTTGCGTCCTGTCAAATCTAATCAAAATTCGGTTCTCCCTTAATGATTTAAAAGTAACGTCATATTTTATACATAATTTAATGTTATTTGTTGGTTGATTATGATTTGTTAAATTTTGTTGTTGTATTTATTACTTATTATTACGTTGGCCGTCACAATTAAACAAGAAGAAAAAGACCAATGTTGGTAAACTTTGATCTTAAATCTTGTTTTGTTGTCTTTGTAGTTTATTCATATTGTTATGTTTGGTGTCACTCCAGATACTTATCACGTAGACATAGACAGTTGTAGATTGTCTTTTTGTGGAATTCTAGTAGTCGATGAGAGATTTTGTGTAGTGTCTTCGAATTTTTGTTCTTGATATTCCCTATGTGTACCTCCCATTTGAGATTATCTGTAATTGTTAGTCCTAGGTATTTTACTTTTCTAGTTTGTGTTTTGTTGAAAATGACATTTAATAGGGTATTTGACTATTATTGGAAAACCATCTTAGTGTGTTTATTCCTTCACTCTCTACATTGTAAATGTATTATTTTTCGTAATTATTTCCTCAATATTTCATAAAAATTAGCGTTAAAAATTGAATCACAAAAAGTCCCGCCAAACGATACTTTCTGTTAAGTGACGTCATCCGATAGTAGATGTCAAATCGGCCCATATGATCTGTCAGCATCGGCATCGTCGCCGTTTGGTAATTGTGTTGTATGATGTTTTGTTTTCACAATTTCTACATAAAAATGGGCTATAAATGGTGTATAAATCCACAATGCAGAAATACGTCAAGAAAAACTCCAGATAACCTATTTGTAGCTGTTCCGCAAGATTTGAAACAGCGAAGAAAGTGGTTGCATCGTAGAAATCCAAATGAAATAAATAGCGGCCAATACAAGTGTTTTTTGTTGTGAAGATTACTTCGACATAAGTAAAACTGACTAGAATAAGTTATCTATCGTATTTTCGAACCAGGTATTATCTGATCTGACAGCTTAAGGTTAGGGCTATCGTAACCTACAAACTTATGCTTACATGGCACTAGTCACTAGTGCTATTAAATTCAAACGGGAGAAGCATAAGAGCGCGTTCGGATAACCCGGTATTGTACGGTGAGAGTGACGCGCTGCATAATAGGCGGACTAACGTCATACGGCATTTATCTGCATATAAGAGAGAGGCAGCCGACCCAGGTTATCTGAGCATTGCTCTCCCCATACCGTACCCTGACAAACAGAACGCGCTCTAAGCGTACTAACGAATGATGTCACTGGAGACTGAGCCAATTACAGAGCCAATTTCAATCACGTGATGGGACGTGAATAAAGTTCAATTTTAATTTTGGTTTTTAATAGAACTAAAGCATATTTTTTTTTGAAAAGTAATAACAAATAGTTGTCTTAAACTGTAATCTATTAGGACTATAATACAAGCCATATTTTTAATACACTCAAATACCCTATTGGATGTTCTGTCGTTTCCTATCATGTATTCTGTCTTGTGCTCATTATTTGTAAGCAAATTTTCCTGAAACCACCTCACCATAATTTTTATGTCGTTATTAATGTTTTGTTGTATTTTTCTTTGGTTTTTAGAGAATATAAAATATTAGTATCGTCCGCATACATGTACACCGTTCCCTCAGGGAGCTCAAAGAAATCATTTGTGTACATAACGTGGGTGGTATTATTCCTCCTTGAGGTATTCCAAACTCATATGTCGCATATGTCGCATATGTCGTTTGGCTGGAGGTTTCGTTTATTTTTGTGGTCTGGAGTAGAGATTTTAAATATGTTTTTATTACATTTAGAAAGTGGCTTTCCACGCCAATTATTCTGAGCTTTTTCCCTGAATCCTTTTTTTCCTGAATTCTTTGGAATGCATATAGTTTTGTGTGTATTATGTTGATCTTGGCGATGTGATGGTCCAGTCTTCTTTGTATTACTTTTTCGATGATTTTACTCAAAGTTGGCGTCAGCGCATTGGGCGGTAATTTTCAGGCTTGTTCTTTTCTCCGCTCTTATGTATTCGTGTAATTATTGTTTGTTTAATATATTCTGGATATACTCCTGTCGCAAAAGTCTTATTGCTTAATTTAATTAAAGGTGGAATGAATTTATTTTTGTTTTATTTTTTATGTGTGTTGGTATTTCCTCAAAGCCTGGTACCTTGTCTTTCAATGTATGTATTATTTCTTCGATTTCCCTTTCATTTGATTGGATTATTTCTGCTTGTTGGTTGTTTGTGTTAGTTAATGTTGTCTGTATTGCCAATGGTTGATGTGCATTTGTTTGCCTGCCAATAGTTTCCAAATAATGGTTTATTACATTTGCAATATCTTCAGTTTTATTCGATTCATTTTTTTGTTTAGTTATGCGTTTAGGATCTTCCTTATCTTTTCTTGGCTGTTCTTATGCATATAGAATACTTTTTGAAAATAACTGATTTGTTTCGTTACATTGTTTCAGTTGTTATTATGAAAGCAATAATATTCTCTTTACAAGTTATGTAATTAACGCATCCAAAGAATAAAATTGTGTATTTCCAACTAGAGAAGGGACCACCGCGGTCCTTTCTAGTATCTTTCCACCAATACTAGAGCTGTTGGACATTTCAACGTCGGATACATTAGCGATATAATAGTACCTACAATCACTGATGCTGCATGGACATGTATGCGGTTATATAACCTCTAGGAGGCCCCTCTTAATAGGAGACAACTAAAGCTCCATCTATCGGCATCCTTTACATCATTTTCCAGATAACTACTTTCTTAAATCAAACAATAGTTTTCTTAAAGCACATATTTATGTTGTTTTATATTAAAGAAATATTATTATTGCAATTATGTGTTGTCTTAAAACTTGCAAATAATGTTAAAAATATAATTTTCTTAACATCAGACAAACATTTCTCTGTGTGTACACATTTAAAGTTTTTACTTCTTAGTTTGTCTTGCATGATAATAATAGTGCTACGTTTTGAGACATCATTTTCCGTGAAACACCTACATTTATAGAAGCTTTGAAATTCAAAATGTTATGTCTACATAATATTAAATTTTCAGGGTGATTCTGGTGGACCAATCCAATATATAACCCAAAAGGTTGAGGGCGACCCGTCCACCAATACATTCTTCCTTGTGGGTGTGACTTCTTACGGCAGAGGATGTGCGGGATCACTACCATCCGTCTATACAAGAGTGGCCAGATTCTTAGACTGGATAGAAGAGAATGTGTGGCCACTTACGTAACATTTCTTAAAAGACTTCAAATTGTGATTTATTGTATCATTATTACTTAAATGCGTTAAATGCTGTGTATTGACATTTTCTACTGATATTTTTTTACGTTGCAGAGATATTAAACGTACTCTTACAGTACATTTCTAAGTGTTTTTATTAGCATGTATATCTATAGCGATTACGTTGGTTATTCGTATTGAGGACAACGATGTGTGACAGTCACCCCACATGCAGGGTAGTAGGGTGTACTCTACTGCAGGTTTTGACATTTTTATTTGATTTGCAGTCGTCTCGATCGTTTGTGGAACTCCGAAAAACTATGGATATACTCCCTTCACTACCTGGAACTCCCCCACGGCACGCTTGGAGTTAATTATTATAAAAATTGTAAACAGGCAAATTACTGTGTTTAAATCTGTTTTGGCGATACAATACATGAATCTACCTTACGTTAATGGTACATTGAATGTGCAAGTTTGTGAGAGGCGAATAATAATAAACATTAAGTTATTAAAGTTATTCATAATAACACTTCCAAAATTATCAATTTCAATCCACTTTACCTACCTATATAAAAATTTATTCACATTTTTTTGTCTTCTGCCTCTACGGGAACTAATGCAAATGTTATTCTTAAGACAACGAAACAAAATACTGAGCGATTAATAATAGTAAGTAATGGGATCCTTGGGACGACCTCATTAGACCCCGACTGTAACAACCGTTAGTGGTTGTTAGCAGTGGTTGTTAAGTGTTCTTAAGTGGTTGTTAACGGTTCTTAACCGGTTGTTAACGAATCTTAAGCGGTTGTTGCAGTCGGGGTCAAATGAGGTCGTCCCAAGGATCCCATTACCTACTAATAATATTCAACCCCAACAACATAATTTTTGTAGTAAACTAGGCGTTTTATTTGCTCATAGTATAAAGTTTAGAATACTTAATCTTAACCTTAACCATTTTTTTCCGAGGATCACAAACAGTAGGTACTCCGCGAACCATTTTTTCCGAGGAATACATTGGTTTAGATTCTAAACCAATGTGATCCTCGGAAAAAAATGGTTCGCGATGCCCCAATATATTTTTCATCAAGAAAGTAACCAAAAAAACAGCAGCCATAAAACATACCCATATTTGTTTTTATGAAATATATCAAATGATAGAGGTGTTCAAGTACTTTACGCACTTTAGAGGTTTGTCACAAAATATATCAAATGGTTTTGTCGGAAATGTGATTTATCATAATAGATCAATAAATAGTTGCCAATAACTCTTTGCAGCAACAATATTGGAAAGGTACTTGGCGTAACTAGAATTAAAATGACTGGGCCCGTGTGCTAGCTGAGGCAATGGGCTAATCGGATAACGGTTTAGTCTTTGCTGTAGACGCCTCCAAATAAAAAAAAAACGGGCGATGGAGTTGCTATCTCAGTCCAATTAAGAGAAAATCAAAACTAAATTCACACAACGCAATTCATACTCGTGAACTATCAATAATAAATTAAAGAAAACGTAGCACGTAACAACGAGTATTTACTTATATTTTAAAAAGTAGAACATTTGATTTTGTTTTTTGACATCATCACTATCAGGCTTTATCTTAAAGACAGGTTACAATCTGATAAAATTACATAAAACTACATAATTACGAAAAGATGTTCAAACGACAACATAAAATCAAAAACTCCATCGATTTTATAAAATAAACAAGAATATATAAAAATAACCAATAGTTAATCATTTGATATTGGCACTATGTATTGTACACAGACGTCCCCATTCGGCAAGAAATAATGGTTTTGCAACACTTTATAGCACAACCCATATTTATATAATGACATAATTTGGATAATAGCAACATTAAAGTTATCGTTGAATTGTTCGATACTGTTTTAAATCAAAATTTCTTTCAATTCAATAACAACGTGTATTGACAAAATGATGGTCTACCCCAGCCTAGCCATGGGTAGTCCGATCAGCAGTATATCATCATAAAATATGTTAGATCAGAAGTAGATCAGCATAAAGTATGATAAAGGAAAGAGCAGTTTTACACGACCGAGAATTCCTAACGAAAATAATAGTGAAAATTATCACTATAGTTTTGGTGGAATTATTGACCTTTGTCATATTTGACCTCGTTAGAATTCTAGTCATGTACGTGCGTACTAGCGCGATTTTCTCAGATCATAATATCTGACATATTCGTAACCTAAAATTAGATACGTATATTGTATTGTATATAGCTAAATAATTTCGCTATTATTTTCGGTAGTTATCTCGGTCGTGTAAAACGGCTCTTAGGAATTACGAATCAGCGTTACGATTATTTGAATAGCTACTACTATATGGCAATAAATCGCATATAGAGAAAATGTTTGTATCTATTTATCTATTAACTTCCTGTCTAAAAACTGTGCAGTACTCAGACATGATTGAGAAGGGCGCCATGAAAGGTGTTGCAGAAGGGCGCCTTGTCAACATACAAATGGTCAAAATCAGATCAGCGTTAATTTTGGTGCGCAGTAGATCTAGTGCTCAATTGGTAGGTATTATTTTAACCGTCATTGTCGTTAGACCAAAAGCCAGCAAGATATCACAGACGATTTGCCCAACTTTTGAAATTGTATTTTGTCAATGCAATAATCTTCCGTTCTATGGTTTAGCGAGAGTGAAAGTAAGGATAATATTGCTAGATCATTTAATCATCTTAGTGCAGGCAAATTAAGATGAGAGTGGGTATTAATTGTAGACAGGAGTTTTATCATTAGAAATGGTAAAGGGGCTCATAGTGAACGTAGAAAAAATAAATGCAGGTCATGAGGTGGTATAATGTTTATTTGGGGGGGTTGAAAGCGGGTGCAAAGTATATTATTGCGTTTTCCGGCAAAACTTGATGTTGTATCCAAAACGTCCTATACTAAGTTGTAGATCATAAAAAAATCTACAACATTCATATGGGTCACTTTTTACTATGACCTCTAAATTTCCGAGAAAAATGCGAATGCCAATGCCAAAACGAATTTTCTGTTTTTTTTTTACTTTTTGTTGTCGCAACAATAATTCAATTTTAATCAAATTTTGTGAAAGGGTGCCTTTTTATACCTTAAATAAGTATACAAATAAGTTTTTGAAATATTTAGTTTTTTGCGTCAAAATCAGACTTTTTTTAAAAAGAAATTCTGTGGTGAAAAGTCATCGTACAGAGTTCTTCTGGAACTAATTTTTGTTGTTTTTACATGTACTTATTGATACAATAATAAAAATAATAGTCCCTATTTAACATGCTAAAAAATTAAAAGAAAAAACGCAAAAACAACTTTTGCAACAGTGAATTTTATAGTAATTGTTCACTATGTGTTTAAATTTTTAAGAAAATTGCAATACTGGTTACGACATTAAATTGTACTGAAAAAAATACAAAGGAAACTGGCTCTCATTTCTACACTAATGCTATAACCATAAAATTTGAATAAGAAATCTTCAGATAAGTAAGCAAAATGATCAGTTTTTGTCTTAGAATCAAAAAGTATCAAATACAAAAGTTGTAGGTCAAGAAAAAATCTACAAATTTTGTAGACGTTACTATATATTATACAGGGTGTGTATAAATTGGCGGAGAAGCTATACGTGGCGATGTTCTTCGTAAAATTCTGAGTAAACAATCTTTATACTAAAATGTTGTAGCGTCATTATTGTGCCCTCAGGAGCCATTTGAAAGAAACATAGATTTGGCAACGCTGAATCCAACAGGTGTTCGTGTTACTATGCACTGTAAACAATAACCGTATACCATATACATATCGGCATACTCATTAAACGTATATTCCATGTTGAACGAACGAAAAGATAACGTAAAATACAATAACTAATAAACTAATTAACTAATGAACTGTAGGAATAATTACGGTAGAACGGTAGAACTGACGAAATTAGCACAAACAAGTCAAATTACTTAATTTGATTATACAACTGTCAAAAGTGACAAATGCCAAAATTAAGTTACCCATGTTCTACAGTGTTGCCGAATGTATTTTTATGACAAAATTAACGAAATACCGAAATTAAAAACAAACTTTTTAGGCAGAAAGATAACATTTAGGAAAAGAAAAATTTTCAATATTGTTCTTTATTCTAAACTGCAGCTTCTCCATCAATAGATTTCAAATAATAACACCATTCAAGAGATCGGATATCATGACTTTGGAGACCTCGTGAAGACTCAAGAAGCACGGTACAACATTTTAGATTATAGATTGTCGACTCAGAATTTTGCGAAGAACACCACCACGTGTAGCTTTTCCGCCAATTTATACACACCCTGTATAAGATAACTTCAAAACTTCCGAGAAAAATTGCGAATAAGGCAAGGATTGGCATAGTTATTTATTTTTCATTTTTTATTTGTCAATCTGTAAATATATATTGACGGGGTGGGGACGTTCGGAAAGAGATATTCGAAAATGCAAGTCGGCGGTGGGTGCAGCGTGTCTTATACTGACGATGCCTGTCTCTCCGTCTGGATTCCACGTTGTCAGCAAGGTACGAGGTGCGCCAAGTTAATAATTTCCCCCAGTAAGGTGAGCGAACTCATGTGCCAGGGTTGCGTACCGTCTTTTATGCTGCTCGGTCCAGGTCGTGTGTCGACACGTAGTAGAAGGGGGCTCCTACGCCCTCGCTGGTCATGGTGCAATGGTGGCGACCTCGAAAGCGCTATTACGGAGCGGAGCGCACTGGTATTAGGGGCGTATTACAATATTAACTTTTGTAATTTATTATTATCAATTATTAAAGTACTGTTTCTACTGTATTGATGTTATTACATTTTTAACTTCTTTAGTGGATTTTTTCATAAACAGTTTGCGATTTTTTAAGACATAAATAATTTACTTTCAGAAGTTTCGTCAAAACTAAATTAAAGATTTCTTATTCTAATGTAATGGTTATAGCATTAGTGTAGAAATGAGAGACAGTTTCCATTGTAATTTTTTCCGTACAATTGAATGTAGTAACCAGTATTGCAATTTTCTTAAAAATTTAAACAAAATATGAACAATTACTGAAAAATTCACTATTGCAAAAGTCGTTATTGAGTTTTTTCAATTTTTGAGCACGTTGTTAAATAGGGACTATTATTTTTATTATTTTATCAATAAGTACATGTAAAAACAACAAAAATGAGTCCCAGAAGAACTCTGTACGATGATTTTTCACCACAGAATTTCTTTTTAAAGAAAGGCTGATTTTGACTGAAAAAACTAAATATCTCAAAAACTTCTTGTTTTTTGTATAAATAAAAATGTATACTTATTTAAGGTATAAAAAGGCACGCTTTTGCAAAATTTGATTAAAATTGAATGATTGTTGCGACAACGAAAAATAAAAAACAAAAAATTCGTTTTGGCATTCGCATTTTTCTCGGAAATTTTGAGGTCATAGTAAAAAGTGACCCACTATGAATGTTGTAGATTTTTTATGATCTACAACTTAGTATAGGACGTTTTTGGATAAAACGTCAAGTTTCGCCGGAAAACGCAATAATATACTTTGCACCCGCTTTCAACCCTCCCAAATAAACACTATACCACCCCATGACCTGCATTTATTTTTTTTACGTTCACTATGAGCCCCTTTACCATTTCCAACGATAAAACTCCTGTCTACAATTAATACAGGTTTTGGCTTATAATCAGTTAATTTGTCTGCACTATCTCACAATAAATGGCATATGCATTTTTTTGCACAAGCAACCATTCTTAATACCTAATACGGCTGAGATACACCAACTACCCACACGAAAGTGCACACATTGTTTACATTTGCAGCTTGTAACTTTCCGAATCCTTAAAATTTACAATGCAATTTAATAGAGCATCATACTTTATTACTTTATCATACGCAGTATGTAAAGTATTGTAATCGTGCCAAAAAAAATTTTGAGATTTTAGCGGAAATATATCTTTTTGGGTCCCTTGAACATTTTTGACCAAGGTACAAAAAAATGTCTGTGTGTGTGTATGTGTGTACCCGTTTTTGTGGCGATGATTCCGGAGAAACTACTAAAGGTATCGGGACGAAACTTAATATTTAGAAGTTTCATAACCAAACTTACAGCTGAAATGCTTTCTGTTGAAAAGGGTCCAAAGGAACTGGAGATTTAGTCTTAGCATTTATGAAAGATTTTGCAAATAAGCCGCCATTTCTGGAATTTCGTCGAAATAGATAAATAATAAATTAAAGAAGAGGAAATTCTGAATAATTTATGACTATGACATTTTTTGGTACAATCAATAGTTTAGCTGCATGAGCAAATTCTATTTCATCGAGATCGGTCGTACTGCATTGAAACTAGTAGCCAGGATTTGTCAGATTTTTTGACTCTAATGACAGTAGGTTGTGTCAAACGATAATGTTTTGACAATACCTACTGTTAATATAAGCTGCGTTCGGATATTGTACACCGTTACTCTTTTTACACACAATAACACGTAAGTGTCATTTGGACGGTGTACCCGGTGTCAACGGAGTACAATATCCGAACGCAGCTTTATTCGACATATCTGTCTAGTTCTAATAGTTTTATTTTAATGCAGACATAGCCGATCTCGATCAAATAGAATCTCATGCAGCTAAACTTTTAATTTTATACATAGTATGATAAAGTCATGTGCCTGGCCACATCAGGTTTTTTTTGTAAAGGTCCATAATGCAATAAGGTATTGATAAAGGAAAGTAGTTAATTAAAGCCTCTTAATTTTGCAAGAATAACTTAATATACTTTGGTACTAGTTTCGATCCCTAGATCATCATCAGCCAAAAGCTGGAAAAAACACAACATAATCAAAAGAAATCACTTTCTGCCCGTCGGTCCCACGTAATACCTGTCAAGTATTACAGCCTAGGAGGTAAACACCACTACTTTGAAGTGAGTCAGTAACTTGACGCTGTCTTGATAGAATGTTGATGAGGTTAGTGAAGCTTTAAAAGCAGGGACTATATTATAAGGCATCAGAATTTTAGGTAATTTGGAAGTAATAGTATTGAAAGTGAAAGGTCTCTATAAGGGAGAGGTGTTATCCATGGTGGCGCGGGTGTGTAGGGGGTCAAGGGAAATGTAGGTATTGTGCAAGAGTTTGTTAAGGAGAACTAAAGGAAACCCTTTTTTAGAGCGAGATCACGGATAAAATTAATTTCAACCAATTTCTGTTTGTGGCTAAGTAGGTAAGTAAGGGCTCTAGGGAAAAAGTAACGGAGGGAGGTCAACCGGTGAGGTAGAGAGTGGGCAGAGTCATATGGTATGATCGTGGGAATTGAAGTAGGTTTTCTAAAAACTTTAAAGGATAAATGGTTCTCATACCTAGCAATATTGTCACATCAAGAACATTCAACTGGAGCTGAGATTCTACCTCAACAGTAAAATTCAGCCTTTGATGTAAATTATTAATGTAATCCAGCATCCCGTCGAGGACATTATGGCTGCCGGACCATAAGACAAAAACGTCATGAACATAACGATACCACTTCTTGATTTGACAATTGTAGGGGTTGAAGGGTATAACTGGGGGATGGCGGGCTAAATACCGAAGTTATCTCGTATTGCAAAGAAACTGATTACCTCATAAACTACCAAAGTGGTTGGCGAAATCAACGCTGAACTAGTTTTTCTACCTATAAAAACATTGCGCCTAAAAAGGAGACCAAAAATTTGATTACGAACAGCATGATGAAATTTTACTAAACCCCAAAATTAATTTCAAAGTGGAGTTATTCTTTTTAATTCTGGATCGCAGATCTTAATTTCATTTAAATAGATTTGAAGAATTAAAAACGCTTTGATGTTTTTTTGTTTTTTTGACAATAGGTTATTTAATTATACCAGCGGGGAATTGCCTAAATCTTTGCAAAGATTTGCAACTCAAACTAACAGATGATTCTTAACATAATTTGTTTGTTTTAAGACAACACGTATTTGTAATAAGAAAATGTCTTTAATATAAAGCAACCTAAATGTTTGCTTTAAGAAAACGATTGTTTTGATTTAAGAAGGTCGTTGTTTTGAAAATAATGTAAAGGATGCCGATAGCTGGAGCGTTAGTTTCTCGTCGTAAGAGGGATCTCCTTGAGGGTATATAACCGCATCCATATCTATACAGCACCAGTGATTGTGGTATTATACCGTCAATATAGAAATGTCTAACAGCTCTAGTATTGATGGAAAAGAGACTAACAGGGGACCCTGGGTGCCTTCTCTAGTTGGAAGATAACAATAATCCTCTTTGGAGACTTTAAATGTATTCAATGTAAAATATTATTGTTTTCATAATAACAAGTTCATATTTAAAAGTAGGTGGTGAATGTTTAATCTAAGAATGTGGGCAGATTAATCTCACTACCCAACCTTTTGATTTAAAAGAACAAATTCTTTAGTCAAATAAGTATAGTATCCATTTAAAATTGTATCATCTTAAAGTAAGACAACCGCCCAAACCAACGGTTTTCTTCAATGAACTATATACTGGGTGTCTCACGGAACTGGTACATTAGAAGTTTCTCATGTTCTACTATTTCTGGAAGCATGAAATTTTGGAATTAGAATTTACTCGATCTGAGCTCTCCGGCTAAAATATTCTCAAGTTAACTGTCACGTCCGGTCACCGGAAGTCGGTATCAACTTTGTTATGTTAAATGGAATGATATAATTTTAATTTTATTTTTGGTTTCTGCGTATCAAAATACATCATTTTTAATAAGCGTTCCCTATACCTAAATATCACCATTTTTGAGTTCTTTTTTGATTTTACTAATTTTTTGGTGATTTTCGCGGTGACGTTTAAAACTGAATATCTCGGTTATTATTGAAACTAGAAGTTTGATGATTGATGGTCCAAAACTTGAAACATAGCCAAATACGACCATGTTTAGTTCATCATGATATCTTATACAGGCTGTTCAAAATTTACAACACAATAATTGAATTTTCAAACGTAAAAACTCATTTTTTTCAAATGGAACACCCTGTATACCGATACGCCATTCGATAGGAAATTTTATTCCCTATCAATCAATAGTACGGTTACCTATATCTATCTTTAATAGTTTTTGAGATATTGTTACTTTTTCTTTAAATCCATTTTAAATACTCCCATTTAATAATGGGGACGAAATTAGATACGAAATTTACAACGAAAATTTAAATAGTGATAGATATTTAGAAATTTTGCGTGGATGTGTGAACAATTTTTACGATACTCTTTCCCTCAATATTTTACGCGACTGCTTTTATCAAATGGACGGTGCACCGGCACATTCTTCGCATGTGGTATCCATTCAACTTAATCAGATGTTAGGTGACGGTAGGTGTTTCGGAAATAGGAGACCCTGGCGGTGGCCACCAAGCTCACCAAATTTAACACCATTAGACTTTTATTGCTGGGGTCATGTGAAAAGTCAGGTCTATTCCACACCAGTTAATACTCGAGAAGAATTGACTAACAGAGTAGTAGCCGTCATTAATGGACTTCAGCGACAAGAAATCCGAAGAGCGCGACGATGACCGTAGTACAGCGAAGTGTTTTAAAATGTTTGGAGCAGAACGGGCAGCATTTCGAACAACATAATTAAGTTTTAATTTAAGTTAGATATCCCAAATCTATTATTTTAGTTTTAAGAAACCTTTTCAAGTTATTTCTGTTTTCCTGCTTCTCCAAAGTTGTTACATTCCTATAAATAAAGAATAAATCGTTTTGTATTTAGTTTGCATTCTTTTATACTGACAATATCTCAAAAACTATTAAAGATAGATATAGGGAATCCTATTATTGATTGATAGGGAATACGATTTCCTATCGAATGGCGTATCAGTATACAGGGTGTTCCGTTTGAAAAAGATTAGTTTTTTACGTTTAAAAATTCAATTATTGTGTTGTAAATTTTGTACACCCTGTATAAGATATCATGATGAACTAAACATCGTCTTATTTGGTTATGTTTCTAGTTTTGGACCACCAATCATGAAACTTATAGTTTCAATAATAACCGAGATATTCAATTTTAAACGTAACCGGGAAAATCACCAAAAAAATAGTAAAATCAAAAGAACTCAAAAATGGTGATATTTAGGTATAGGGAAACATGATCAAAAATGACGTGTTTTGATACGTAGAAACCAAAAATAAAATAAAAATGATATCATTCCATTTAAAATAACAAAGTTGATACCAACTTCCGGTGACCGAACGTGACAGTTAACTTGAGAATATTTTAGCTGAAGAGCTCAGATCGAGTAAATTCTAGTTCCAAAATTTCAAGTTTCCAGAAATAGTAGAACATAAGAAACTTCTAATGTACCAGTTCCGTGAGACACCTGTATATTCTAGCGTATATATAAAACAACCGTTGTTCTGGATTAACAAAGGTTGCTTTGAATTGAGACGTTCTGTGATGTGCGGTTTCGGTGGCTTCTGGTGAAAGGTTGTTTTCCAAGTTGAAAATGATAAAAAATTATTTACGCTCAACTATAGTTTATAACATATATGTACCAGGATAAGCTTAATAATGTTTCAATAGAACATGAAATTTTGGATACTCTGTAATGAAGATAATAAAACGATTTTGATAATTATTTGTCTGATTTTTACACACCTCTATGCAGTGAAACTAAAATTTGTACAAAACTAATCACTATTCGTGGAAAATAATACCATGCTTGCACGAACTTAGTTCTAATTAGTACTAGTCACAGTATTTACAACACAAACAATTCTGCTAATGTTTAGTACTAAGTCGACTGTTTACAATTGATATTTTTAGTGTAATTTTTAGTGTAAACAATAATGGAGACGGGAGCGGCATAGTTGGTTGTGCACGCGGGCGCTCAAGTGGCTGGCGGCGCGGCGGGCCTGCTAATATCGCATTGACATTTGACGGTACAAAACAAAAATAAATTCACGAACTGGTCGGGACTGTTTTGGACGGGTTTAACATAATAAAAACAGGATTCTCACCGCGGCGGACTATAAATATACATGAACGAAAGTTTTCTAATTATACTGTTATAATTCTTGATCTACGCTTTCAATGGTTAGAATCTGATATCATATTTGACACCTTCCTATGACAAAATATCACAGGATGCGTATATCTGAGTTAGAAAATAAGATTTGTACGTCATTAGAAATTATTACAATCTGTCCGACGGTCATTTAACATTTTTGTTGCCATATTAGTTCTGCAAATTGGCATATCGTAAATGTTAATGATATTTGGTAAATATATTTAAATTGGAGAAAACCCGATATTTTTGGTGGCCATAATAAATCGGCCTATCTGATTAAAAAACTGATTTGGAATAGATTGGTATCATCAGGGATGTTACAACACGGCAATTAATTTTGTTCGTAAATTCCCGTTGAAATCAAAAGCATTAATTTCAAATATTAAATTACAACGTAATTAAAAATTTAAAATTGCAAATTACGTTCGCTTAAATTACGCTTAAATTAAATATTCAAAATAGTAAATTACGCTGGTTTAAATTACCGGGTAACTAAAAATTCAAAATGGTAAATTAAACAGTTAAAAATGGCTAAGTCGTAGCTGTTTATCGTTACGATTTACCCTACAGACGTTGCAAAAATCTGCGCAGTGCGGTCTGCACAGTTAAATCGTTGCAGTTTATCGTTACGTTTGTAGCTGGCTTAAGAGGCTGGTTCAGCCTAACTTCAGGTCTGTTCCGGTGGGCCCCTATTGGTCCAATTATTCAAACTGTTTAGTGCTCGTGTGGGTTTATTATTGAATAACGATAGCATCTTATGAGATTATAACAATCTAAATTAACTCTTCTTGGTCGGACTTGCTCGATATTTATTATACCCATGCCCAATTTTAAACAATTGCTGCTCAAAATAGACGTATAATTAGATGTCGTGATTTCAGGAATAACAATGTAATTATGTTTTCTGTGTCAAGTCCGTCGTAGTTTCACTTTACGTCGATGTAATATTTGTGAAAATTCCAATAAATAAAACGAAATAAAGCCACACTTTTAAAAAATCGGCGTCGTATTTTCCCAATTTTTCCATCCATGTTCGAGGCCATTTCGAGGCTGGACAGTATGGCCATCTACGATGTTGTCGAGAACTAGACGTCATTAGACGAAGATAGTAATGGGTCTATCTCTATCTACCATATACCACAAAAAAAGCTGTAACTCGCTAAAATTCACACATTTTATTTACTGGGACAGATTTCGAGAGTTCTAACCTACAAATCCGATATAATCTGAAAATGTAGAAAACTTGGGGACACTGCACAAAGAAGTATTCTAATCGAAATTAGGAGATTACATAAAAGTTCTACTATTATATCAGACATCAATCAGGTTTGTGCCTAAAGAAGTATACTATTGTTTTTTAAAATTTCCTTTTCAATTGTTAGGTTAGTTAGCAGAATATACATATAAACAGTGCTGTTTTATCCATTCTACTACCAGAGAATTCAAGGTCCAAGTATGGTATGATGCAGTAGCTCATTACGGGTTTTGTAATTGGATTCAAATCACATTACGAGGAATCAAAATCCTTACGTACTATTTTGTTGATCGAAGAGGATTTCTAGACAAGAGATGTGATTACTAATTTTCATAATTTCCACGAACTGACAATAAAATTATCGAGGTATGCTGAAGATTACCGATTTTTTATCAAATTTTTTGGTAATATTACTGGAAGACGTCTATAACATTATTATATGAGAAATGTATAATGGGGCATAGTCGACTTGTCAACCACTGACTCCAGATGTTTTTCTTCTCAAGTGCAAAGTGTATGGAGAATTACGTTTAACACAACAAACCGTAGATAGTATTGCAATTAGCCCCGAAGAACCCGTATGCGTGTGGTCTCATGATAGCGAGGATCAACATTTTTGTGATTTTGATATTATAATATATTAATAAAGCTATATAATATTATAAAGCTTATGTTGTCTAATTGTCTTTTATAAATAATATATGAATTACAAATTGGTAAATAAAGAATAACTTATTAACTGTTTTGTTTTTCTTATACGTCATCAGATCCCTGCGCTGTGGATGTACATACGTATGTAATATCGACCCATGCAACAAAGACTATAGTAACTACATTTAGTTTGTTAGTTACGATAGTCTTCGTTGCATGGGTCGATATGTATTTGTTTTTCAGTAGCTAGGCATAAGTGTATTATCGGCTGAGAAATGAGTGCATAATCTATCGTACCAAGAGTAAGTAGTCCGTGACCAAAGTTATTGGTACGGGGTTTGTTTTCTAGGAGGTATAAATGTATATGGGCGCATAATCTCAATACACTTTCAAATATTCCACATATTCACAGTACGTGTTCGTGTATTCATAGTACGTGGTTTTTGCATATATCACTTCATAAACCGTAGACAAATGTTGAAGTTATTTATCATATACATAAATATATGATAAATATCTCACATTCTCCACATAGGTTATGTCACGGTTATGTCAACA
Organism: Aphodius sticticus; assembly: GCA_963966075.1. Classification (NCBI taxonomy): domain Eukaryota; kingdom Metazoa; phylum Arthropoda; class Insecta; order Coleoptera; family Scarabaeidae; genus Aphodius; species Aphodius sticticus. The sequence goes on along the minus strand of OZ014510.1, from coordinate 33,684,430 downwards.
ATTTATCACAGTAATTTTTAGAGCTACCATGTTATGTTGGTAACCGTTGTAAAATCACTAGACAGCCTGCTTACGTGTGCAAAAATAAATTGAAACAGCGTTAAATACGTTAGATCATATAATGTTGACCGCACGTCGGCAAAGTCTATCTTGTTCCAAAGTAGCTTTAGCGAAAACGTCGACATCCCCACGCAAAGACCAATTCTCGACTGATTTTTCTAAACTTATCAAAAACAGCCAAGCCTCTGTCGATCAGCTGTTGGACAGGCCACTTAAGTTATGATTGCTACTTATGTGGATAAATATGTTTGGTAAATAAAAGTCATTATTTTGTAGTTAACTACAGTGGCGGCTCCTGATCTAGTAAAATGGGGGTTGCAACTTTCAGTTACCTACCAATTTTATATGGCATATCTGTTTTATAGAAAAATATCTTTATTTGTGCATTAAAAAATGACTCATTCTTATTCTTAAATAATCTAATTTTAATTATCTTTGGCTGGTATACACGGTGTCCCACTTTTTTCCCGCAGAACTTTTTTTCAGATAGTAAATGTTCATACTAAGTAAAAAGTTTCATATGGACTTGTAAGTTTTTTCAATTCATTGAAAAGTTGCAGCCGTTTGAAATATTAGGAAGTCGATATTTTAGACGGCTCTAACTTCGTAATTCGGTCGGTTAAATGATTTAAACCTGTAATACCTGTTTTTGTCCACCAGTCATCAGCTCGAAACAATAGACAAGGAAAACAAAAAATGCATCTTTGACGTCACACCCACAAATCCACTCATTTTTGCTGTAAACATCAGTATTTAAATGTCCTTCCCAGTGAGCACAAACGTCTAAAAAGGTAAGAACGTCTTATAAGAGCTTCGATTAATTGGTAGACATTAGGCAGCGGTTAATATATGTAACTGCGTTGATCTCTCGGTATCGTATATTTCGGATTTGATTTTGTTTACACGATGCGTACGGTACGGTTTGCATGGTGCCAATGAGTACGGTAATTATGCTTATTATGATTGGATAACGTGTCTTACGTCAACGTGTCTAGGCATATATGAGGAATATGCACCCAGCCAGCACAAAAACATCTCAGCGATGTTCCTGAGATGTTGAAGTCATAAATTGATCATCCGGAAATAGATCCCAAAACAATCGCCAGGATGTCATGTCACATAACATCCACGTAACATTACATGAATGTTCACTGATAAGTTACATTTATAACATTAATGGGACCAAAATGAACAATTTCTTCCACACTGAACATCTATGCGGTATTACATAAACATCAAAATTTAACGTTCATAATGGAACAAAGGTCAACGTTCTTGCGATGTTAAATGTCCCATTGTGCTGACTGGGTACGTATTTACTATTTCGTTTTTTTAAGTTAAAATTTCTATAGGTGTCCATCACCAATGGGCGGATGGAAACGCATGTTTTGAAAGCTATAGATGTTGAACAGCTGTAGCCTGCACTCCCCGCCACTCAGGAAGTCGAAAGTGGATGGACTATTCATGCGGTCCAGTTTACCCGTTTACCGTTGTTGGTTGTGCATACGTTCGCCGTGCCGACGCCGGCTTTTGTGGGTAGCAGGCAGGGTTGGTATGCTTAAATAATTTGTTTTAAACCAGTGTTTTAGACATGTTTTAAAACAATTGTTTTGTTTTAAACAGTTTGTTTTAAATATTGTATTTTAAACGTGTTTTAAAACTACTAATATTTGAACAGTCTTTATTTGTTTTTCATAAAATATTACTATACAATATACAATATCAGTGGTAGCAAGTAAAATAAAAATGAACGTTTATTATAACAACCCTGGTAGCAAGTATTGCGCCTTAAATATAATTCGTATCTAATATAAATGTTAAATGATAATATAAATGTTGAAACAAAAATGTTGAAAAGTTTGTTTTAAAAACCTCACTTTATACAAAAGCATATTAATACATATCATTTGAAACGTAATTTTGCGTTCTATCAATCTTTATCTATACCCATCCATTGTACTTTCATAATAAAACGTTTGTTTAATATGTTATTCTGTATAATTAAATACGAATTAATACTTTTATTATTATTTTATGTTCTTGAATACTCTTTCTATGGGCGTAACATCGAAGCAAAACTGATATACAATCATACCTACATATTATTTAGGCCAAATGAACATAAGGAAATTACACACAATAGCTGTGTCTCCAACAAGTAATCTTTGTGATACCAATAAGAACTGTTTTTATTAAGTTATTTTACTTTTTCAATGTTTGACCATGTCATTTTTGTTTTTTTTAGAGACAAACATCACAAGGACCAAATGAAGAGGGATGAAGATAGTATAAAGTATATACTTTATCGTATATAGTTATATAAATATATATTTATTAACTTTTATATTTTTTAATCTTATATTTTCTTAAGAATAAATTTTAGTTTGTGAATTTGTGCTTTATTGTTGTATTAGTGGTATTTTTGTGATTACCTATGTTTGTAATATTTGAACAGTCAAAATCGTAAGTTTGGTCGGTAGTACATCTAACTACTCTACAGGTAAGTATGCATTAACATCTCATTCACCTGCCAAACGAACGGTAGGTATAATAAACGGTATCGCTTGCATACTGTATAAAAAGTATATAGATGTACATTAGAAGACATCGTCGTATATCGCTGTAAAAAGTTTTAACATTTTTGTGTTTAAGTGGCAAAAACGCTCCTGACGTAGGATAAAATCAAAGTTAGGAGGTTTTTGTCACTTTAACACAAAACATTACCCTTTTTACAGGTATACTGCGATATCTTCTAATGCACATCTATTTGCTGGTCTTTACTTACTCGCATAACAGTTAAAATAAAATATTACATAGTCGTTTACCGCATACATCCATGCGAGGTTATTAGCAGACATCGCAATGGCGTAGAAAGTAATGTTGCGGTGATGTCTTCAGTTAACATCGCATAGATGTCCTCTGAAACACCCCTGCGAAGTTATTAAAAGACATCCTATCAGCGTCTAAAGTCATATCTCGGTGATGACCCAACGTAACATCGCATATCTGCCCTCTGAAACATCGATGCGATTAGCGGTTTCTGATTGTAAGTAAGCGACATAGGAGGTTTGTATGACATCCCAGATATGTTTTTGGGATCTACTATAGAACGTTACAGTTGTGACTTTAACATCTTAGCAATGTCCATGAGACGTTTTTGTGCTCACTGGGTTCTAAATGACCAAGATTTGGTCGACACGCATTGTTTTATCACTAAATTAGGGACAGGCCTTCCAAGCCTTCTTATATCGCTCTTAACGATGCAATTTAGACTGCTAAATGGTTGAGCTAATAAACTCTGCACTGAATTCATGTTTGTTTTTAATTTCGTTTAATAAGCGCTTCACGGGCAACCAAACTCCACAGCAGTGTCAAGGTTTCAACTGTCTACAATCTGCAATGCAATAATGCACGTCGCCAGTCGCGTAAGTATGACGTCGCTTCGCTCCTACCACTGGGGGCGTGGTCCAGTAGTTTGGGTGTACTGGATACTTGCAAGCATTTCAGAGTAAATCAACCAATCGCCGCCGCCGGCGCCGCGTCGAAATTGGCTCGCTCGCGGGCTAGAATTCAGACGTCGATACGCAGTGTAGCAGTAGCAGACGGTTGCGGCCTTGCTGCGATATTTTATTAAATTATATGTTATAGATCGTTGCATATCGACTATTACACTATTATTTACATACAATTAAACTCTTTTTGCTTCCTTGTTATTTTTGGGGGTTCCTTGTTATTTTTGCGGTTCGTGCAAACCAATGCACGAGCCGCCACTGGATAACTATCTCTAGGATGTTAAATTTCGGTAATAGATTTTTTCGGTAAGTTATAGCTGAAATTAAAATTCAAAATTTAAAATATTAAATTACAAGGTAATTAAAAAATCAAAATGGTAAATCATATTCTTCGAAATTACCTAGTAATTCAAAATGATAAATTGCCGATGGCGGTAAGTTATGATAGTTACTGATGTCAATAAAAATGTAGGGGGGTACAACCTTAAAAGTCATTATTTTGTAGAAAACCACCAATCTTTGGTGGTTTCGTGATTTAATAGTAATAATACAGTATTAAAAAAAACCACAACGGTTGGTTTATAAACAATGATTTTTTTATCCAGATCACCGGAACATTTTTTTAAGGCTGGCTTCGAAATGAGTAGGCAACCAAATATACTTCATAATTTTGTAATCAGTTAAAGTGAACTTGGAACCTTTGCCGATAATACAAAAAATATCCGGATCAATTCCGTCGAGTCTAGGTGACGAATTTTAAGAATATTGGCGGCTATGTCGCAGTCTGCTTGCGATCAACTAAAAAACACCGATATTCCCAGAATTCGTCACCTTCACTTGACAGAATTGAGTTAGGTATTTTTTTTTATTAGCAAACGTACAAAGTTCACTCTAAAGGAGCTCCTACACGCAGTGCCAACGTCTCGCCGACGTTGGTGATGTGACACGCTGCGCGTAGTACGCGCATTCACTCGCCAACATTGGCCAACGTTGGTATTGGGCGCAAGGTATTTCTGTGTGTCGTAGAAGGCTCGTAGCGTCCCGTAGAGAATTAAAATTGAAGTGAAAACGATATCATTGCTGTTGCCGCAGCTCCCATTATTTTAAGCAGTAATTCGCAATTATTTTAAGCAAAAATTCAATAAATAAACTAACGCAGCTTAGAATTAAAAAAAGAGACCCTCGAAAGAGGACACTGTTTAATAAGGTTGTTAAATATTAAACATGTTTTTCAGTACGTTCGAAAATATTAAATACATTAAGGAATTCAAATATACAGCAATACAAGAAACAACATTATTTAGCTTTTTATATTTGCCACTTGACATTAGAAAAATCTCCCTTTTTATTTTCTTTATATTTCAAGCAAGAAATGCAGAATAAGATGGGATAAGATCTGAGACACTGAGTGGTCTACATTATTATGCAGGGCCCTGGTAATTTGTGTCGTTTCCTATATAAATATGTCATTTCAGTCAAATCGATGAATTCATAATTTGGATTTAAAATATAATTTATATAATAAAACTGAAATTATTTATAATAAGATACAAAGAAAAATTGAGAACCCTTACATACACGGAGTTTTAATTATAGATATTAAAACTCCGTGTATGTATATTATGTAGGTATATTTATTATCAACCCAATATTTTTAGTAACAAATTAACTTTTTGATTTTTTTCTGATAATCAAAATAAGGAAAAGCATCCAGTATAGTGTTTAAACTTTGTTGAATACATTAAATACATCAGATTATTTAAATTTGCCGCTTAAAACTAATCTAAAAATTGTTAATTAATAAATAGTTAATTGTTGTTAATTATATAAATGCAACTTTGTTTGATACCCCGATACCCCTATGCCGTATGACTCCCCATTGTGTGTAGATTCATATCCCGCTTCCCTCCAACCCCCTCCCTCACCTTTCCCACCCCACCCTAGCGAATAAGGGTGACCGCAATCCCAGAACCTAAATACCGTATGCCTCCCCATTGTGCGCGAATTAATTTTTTAAATTTTAATGACGTCATTTCTGGAAAACCAGGAAGTCATACTAACCTCAAGACCATCCCATAAATTGGCATTTTCTGTCTATTAACACAACGTTCATTCCTTCGGCGTCAAAAACACAAAAAATAAACAAACGTACCTATGCCGTGGGTCACCCATTATAACGACTTCAATATTGTCTTCAGAATATTATTTTAATTGTTAATTTATTGTAACTGTAAGGTTAATATAATGCTTATAAGAACCATAATTATTGTGAATAAATTTACAAAATATTAAAAAAGTTTTCATGTTTTTACATTTGGGCAATCAGGCAGTTGGGCAAATAATAACTCATCATTGTCCTTAAAGCACGTACAACATAAATAATGCAGTATATATGATAAAACATAGATAGATAACTAAACTTTTCATCGGTAGTACGTACAATGCTAAAACAGAATGAAATAAAGCGGACAAGGTCGACATATTGGCGACGTGCATTGGCACAGTTGGGTGTCTCTACGCGAAGCACTCCGATGGCCAATGATGGCCCACATTGGCACTGCGTGTGGGAGCACCTTAATGTATATTTTTAATGCACAAACTGCACAATGCATATGTAATATCTGCTTGAAATATAACTGCATTTCCGATTTAAACGCCTCCTTAAAGGCCGGGACACACTTGTCATACACCCGTCCGATCCGACTACGATCATACAGTTGGCCGAGCGACTGTGAGGGAAATGGTAGTGCACGCCGTTCACACTTCTCCGGCACATGACCGACCCGACTCCAACCCGTGTTCGTTCCTGCATCCGATCCAGGTGCAGACTATTCGTTGGCCGGCTGCGGGACGCGTGTCTCTTGGTATTAATTTTTCTGTTTGGGTTTTGTGCGGCTATGACTGCTATAAAACCGGAGCAGTTCATTGAAAAAGTGAGAAAGTATCCACTACTGTATGAACAGACCAAATAGCAGTACCGAAACTCCGACTACAAAGACATAATCTGGAAAAAAAGTCGCGAAAGAATTAAATGTCGAAGGTGAGAATGTATGGTCTCACCTAATTGCAAATTTTACCATAGTTTATTCCCATATATTCTGTAAAATTGTTGGTAAAGGTCCCTTTTGTGCCGTTGACCTTTTCTCAAACCACTGCACAGGTTATATACTTTGCGTTGTGTTCAGAGAAAATTGTTTATTTATAATTAATCAGATACCTACCTATAAGAAATAGTTAGAAAATATCAAATAAGTTTAAATTAGAAAGAAGATGAACACTTTTATTAAATAGGTATATAATAAGTACCTACAATGCATAGCTGTTAGTAATAGTAGAATATCAAAGAAATCAAAACATGAGGGCAGGATGCACCCAAAATCTGCGTTTCCCGCTGTTCTCCATGATAGACCTCCGATTTTCTTCATCTTCTTCTTCTAAACAAAGTGCCACCATGGCTAAATCGCAGTTGTTCAAATTTTTTAACATTTTGCACACAGGACCTCCCGCGATATTGTTTGTATAGAGACTGGCAAGTGTATCGACATATAGACGAAGCATGTATCGACATGTGTGCTCACCCCTTTCCGACCCCGCACCGATCCGATTCTTGTGGCAACATCGGACCGGAGTCGGATCGGAGGCGTGTATGACAAGTGTGGGACGGCCTTAAGGCGTGAATTCAATAGTGGGTAAATGGCTTCAAATTTTCCTTATTGGCTCCGCTGAATCGATCTCCCTCTTTCCATTCTCTATTCATTCAATACAAAAGATTAGCTATATTATCTCAAATTATGTCTTTCCGCAGGTGAATTAAGTAGTGAAAAAGGCTTGATAACGAAAAAGAGTACCTATACAAATGTACTGGTGTAAAAAAATATCCGGATTAAAAAATGATCATTGTTTGTAAAAACAGGACAAAAGTAATAAAATAAATAATAAATAAACCAAAATAAAGTACGATTTAATAGTTAATAATTTTTCAGGTCTTGTTTATAAATTATTAGATATAAATATCAGTAAATTACGAATGGTAATATATGCTGACGGTAAATTACCAAATGGCGGTAAATTATCAAAGCTGGGCACAAAAGCGTTACTCCGTTAATCGTTAATTAACGACGTTAAATTTTTCGTTAAATGAATTAACTTTTAAGTTAACTTTCAAAACGATTAACGGACTGACTAACTTCCGCTACATTCATCATCCGTTAATTCAAGTCCGTTAAGAGGCTGGTTCAGCCTAACTTCAGGTCTGTTCTGGTGGGCCCCTATTGGTCCAATTATTCAAACTGTTTAGTGCTCGTGTGGGTTTATTATTGAATAATGATAGCATCTTATGAGCTTACAACAATCTAAATTAACACTTCTTGGTCGGACTTGCTCGATATTTATTATACCCATGCTCAATTTTAAACAATTGCTGGTCAAAATAGACGTATAATTAGGTGTCGTGATTTCAGGAATAACAATGTAATTATGTTTTTTGTGTCAAGACCGCCGTAGTTTCACTTTACGTCAATGTAATATTTGTGAAAATTCCAATAAATAGAAACAAATAAAGCCACACTTTTAAAAAATCGGCGTCGTATTTTCCCAATTTTTCCATCCATGTTCGAGGCTGGACAGTGTGGCCATCTACGATGTTGTCGAGAACTAGGCGTCATTAGACGAAGATAGTAATGGGTCTATCTCTATCTACCATATACCACAAAAAAAGGCTGTAACTCGCTACAATTCACACATTTATATTTACTGGGACAGATTTCAAGAGTTCTAACCTACAAATCAGATATAATCTGAAAATGTAGAAAACTTGCGAACACTGCCCAAAGAAGTATTCTAATCGAAATTAGGAGATTACATAAAAAGTCTACTATTATATCTATTATTATATAGTATACTATTATTTTATTAACAACTCCATGTGAATTGTTAGGTTAGTTAGCAGAATATACATATAAATAGTGCTGTTTTGTCCATTCTACTACCAGAGAATTCAAGCTGCAAGTATGGTACGATGCAGAAGCTCATTACGGGTTTTGTAATTGGATTCAAATCACATTACGAGGAATCAAAATCCTTACGTACTATTTTGTTGATCGAAGAGGATTTCTTGACGATATGTGATTACTAATTTTTATAATTTCCATGAACTGACAATAAAATTATCGAGGTATGCTGAAGATTACCGATTTTTTATCAAATTTTTTTGGTAATATTACTGGAAGACGTCTATAACATTGTTATATGAGAAATGTATAATGGGACATCGTCAACTTGTCAACCACCAACCACTGACTCCAGATGTTTTTCTTCTCAAGTGAAAAGTGCATGGAGAATTACGTTTAAGACAACAAACCGCAGATAGTATTGGAATTAGCCCCGAAGAACCGAACAAGCGTTACGACCTGTATGCGTGTGGTCTGATGATAGCGAGGATCAACATTTTTGTGATTTTGATATTATAATATAATATTAATAAAGCTATATAATATTATAAAGCTTATGTTGTCTAATTGTCCTTTATAAATAATATATGAATTACAAATTGGTAAAGAAAGAATAGCTTATTAAGTGCTTTGTTTTTCTTATACGTCATCAGATCCCTGTGCTGTTGATGTACATACATAATATATGTAATATCGACCCATGCAACAAAGACTATAGTAACTACATTTAGTTTGTTAGTTAGTTACGATAGTCTTCGTTGCATGGGTTGATATGTATATGTTTTTCAGTAGCTAGGCATAAGAGTGTATTATCGGCTGAGAAATGAGTGCATAATCTATCGTACCAAGAGTAAGTAATCTGTGACCAAAGTTATTGGTACGGGGTTTGTTTTTTAGGAGGTATAAATGTTTATGGGCATATAATCTCAATACACTTTCAAATATTCCACATATTCATAGTGCGTGCGTGTATTCATAGTACGTGTGTTTTTGCAGATATCACTTCATAAACCGTAGACAAATGTTGAAGTTATTTATCATATAAATATATGATAAATATCTCAAATTCTCAACATAGGTTATGTCACGGTTATGTCAACAATTTATCCATAGTTTATCACAGTAATTTTTAGAGTTTTCATGTTATGTTGGTCAGCGTTGCAAATAATCACTAGACAGTAGACAGCCTGATTACGTGTGCAAAAATAAATTGAAACAGCGTTCAAGACGTTAGAGCATATAATGTTGACCGCACGTCGGCGAAGTCTATCTTGTTCCAAAGTAGCTTTAGCGAAAACGTCGACATCCCCACGCAAAGACCAATTCTCGACTGATTTTTCCAAACTTATCAAAAACAGTCAAGCCTCTGTCGATCAGCTGTTGGACTTCGCTCTTAAATCGGAAATATCATCAATAAATATTTCAAATGGTTGTATAGGCATTATGTGCAAGTTCGGACTTGGTTTTGTTTACATGTGTGACGTACTACTTTGTGTGACGTGGCGGCCGTATATAAAGCATGCGCGTAAGTTGTTTTGTTTTTAGTTGTTTCAACTCCAATCCAACCCCCTTAAGCCCCCTTTACTTCATTCTGTGCAATTCAAACGCGCAATTAAATTCGCCAAGTCATATGTGATTTTTTTGTTTTACTCTATGAAACATTTTAAAATTACCAAGTTACATAGAATTAGGATCACTTCGATCAGTTCTAAATATGTAAGTGAGTGCGTTTATAGCAACAATCTAGGAATTTTTGTCTAAAACGAAAAATTTCTGACACCACTGTGTATAGACGCGAAACAAAACCTATTCCGCATTTCGGTATTTGTTATTGTTTGCTGTGATTTAAGAATTATGTGTGGAAGAAAACCGTAATCAATAATTTCATAGCAAAGCATGGAGGTTATGTTTGCTACCAACCCAAGCCATGCGATTTATTAAAGTTGCACAGATGTAAATGGTGTACAAATTGTCATAAAATTGCATGTAATTTTTCAAAACTGCATTATTGAAAGTGCATGTTTGAACAGCATAGATATAAAAGTAGCTTTAGTTGATCTTTTCATCTTTGTATCTCGAAATGTAGTTCTTCTAGTTACCACTGTACCTAGTTTGAAAAGTTTCTAAGGCAATTTTTACATATGCAACCGCAAGAAAGGTTCGGAGTTATTTGGGTTGCATACTCACCGGTAGATCGGCACTCAACATACCCTATATGTTTTTTATAAAAAGTTAACAATTAACGGTTAACGTTAACTTCCGTTACATTTATAACAAATTAACGGACTATAGGTTAACGAAGTTAACGTTTTCGTTAACGGATTAATGATTAACGAAGTTAACTTTCTGATTAACTTTGCCCAGCTTTGTAAATTACTTTTAGTAATTTAAGCTGTAAATTACAGCAATTAAAACTCCGTAAATTACCAACAATTACGGTAATTATTTGGTAATTTACCCGGTAAAGTACGCTTTGACATACCTGGGTGTCATAGATCATAAAAAATGTGTAATGATTATAAAAGAATTAGTTCAATACGTTAAATTAAATAAACAAATCTAGTTGAACGTGTTATCACATTGAGGTTAAAAACAGAACATGAAGAAAGTAATCGTTTTAAACATAGCTATGATTGTACAGCAAATTTAAATAAAATACATGATCCCTTTTATTCTTCGCAAACAACTCTATATTTTGTTGTTGAGATAAATCAGCTACGTAACTGCTGTACTGCCGTGTTACGCAATGTTAAGCTTTTTAATCTTTTGGCATTAATGGATCAACAAAATGTCATTCCATCTTATGATTTTATTGGAAAAAGTAAAAACTGAACAAATTTGCAGATATAATTTGCATAATAATTTGCACAAGCATGGGCAAAACCGGGAGAGGTGAAGATTACTCATAGATTTCAGCTGTTATTTTCGACATACGTTACAGATTATTTCTAAATATTGACGTGTGTTAAAACGAAATAGCATCATTTTCATACGTCTGCTGTATAATTTAAATGGGCAAGACAAAAAAGTACGTCTGTTCTTAGAACAGAATACAGAAGTACCGCTGTGGTACTTGCAACCTAACCTCCAATTATAATAACAGCGCGAACGTGTGAATTATATGTGAGCAAAATGTTTTCGTTGAAAGGATAGGCCCTAAATACGAAATCTATGGTTATGGTCATGAACGTATTAAATTATTTTCGTCGCACGTCTGAATCCATTATTAAAAACATAACCTCACATTTACAACAAACTTTACCACCGTTTTGTGAAATACTTATCGTGAAATATTCAGAAATGAATTTCAAAACATATTTAATAATGTCTACACAAACAGAAAAGAAACTCCAAGTTTAAGCACTCGGTCACAAAATGATTATTTCTGAGCTAATTCCAACCGCACAAATACACTGTCTTAAATGGGCTAGTTGGTATGTTTTCACTTTGCTTCTGTTAAACATGGTAATGATGGATATATAAATTAGATAGGATATCATAATTAAATGACCAATGATAGTATTTTTAGTAATTAAATATTAATCTTTAACGAACTACCTAGTAGGCAACCAAATATACACAGCAATATAACCAATCCACGCGGTACGTCCATATCTTGGTTCGTACGATTTTAAGCGATGAGTCAACTTCACCTCTCCCGGTTTTGCCTATACGATATTTTACTGACAAGGTTATGTTATTAATTTTCTAAGAACTAACTATTGATCTTGTATTTTCAGTGTTTTCGAATTCACCGACTCAATTATATGATCATTTTTAGACATTTGAAGCGATGCACCTCCTGAGCCGGTTCTGTACGAAACTTAACAACCCTACACGCACGATCTCCTCCGATAACTGTTAACTGTATAAACCAGATCTCTTGCAAAAGCAGTTTGTTAGTGTTAAGCGCATCGTCGTAACGAGCGCGTTGAATATTTCAACAACAAACATTTGTTTGTCTACCTCGAGAAACAAGTTATTACAGTGATTCTAGTAGTAAAAATAATTGCTATGAATATTGTGCCATCACGATGATGACTCACAAGTGTGTTTTGCTGATTGTGTGCATGTTCATATCTTTAATAACATGTCATGGTAAGTCATGCTTTCTTAAGCGAATTTCAAATTATCAATATTAGGAACAGTATTTTAAAATCAAACAGGTTCAGTTTGTTGTTCTGTGGATGCTTTTCTATGATGAATAACAAATGGCCTTGATATTATCTTATAAAATTGAGCAACCAAGAAGAAGAATATAATGTTGGATTAAAAGCTGGATAGCATAATGGCAGAAATATACGTCCTATTTTAATTTATTAAATTTTATTAAAACAGCTGATATTTTAACTGTCATTTGCGTTAAGAATTTACTAGACTATAATCGGTTGGAAAAGTATTGAGCCGCCCTATGTTTGGTCGCACGTAAATCAGCAACCACTAAACAACATAAATTGAAATAAAGATGCTCTATACCTGAATCATTTGTACGTAACGTCAGTGACAATCAAACTTCTTTGCCGATCGGTTTAACGTGAGCGTGAGGGATTTAAAACAAAACGCATCCGATTTTTCAACTTCTAAAATAGGTAAACCTCGATTTCAGATTTGTATCACTATAGTATTTGTATCTACCTAAACCATTTGCCAGAACAATTTCAAATTTCGATCAGACAGCTTTTGGAATGTCATCTACATATTGGAGATTATGTTTTCTTAAATTTTCCTAGTAAAGGCTTTGTTTATGGATGCGGATATCTCTGTAACGAATGATAACAGGTAAACGGAATTGCATGGAAACAATCCTTATTAACTGAAATACTCATCCATTGATGTATGATAATATAAAAGTTATTTGGGGATTTTTGGGAACAACATAAATGCCATCGATTGTGTGGACAGGTTGGTACCACCCGGGGAAATTATTGCACGCGCGTTTCCATTCAGAAATCACTTAATTATGTCAGGCCTTTTGCAAGCTATAGTTGGACTTTTGTGAAGAGGATCTATAATTGACGCCCCTTTCTCCTTGAAACAAATTTCTGACATTGATAATTTTTTTTACTTTCTTGGAAAAATACTTCGGAATTTTGAAAGTGCGTTAAATAGCATATTTACAGCTCTTTGCTGTGCACTTACAATCAAAATATTACATAAATGGCTTCTGATCTCACAATTTTTAGGTTTCAGGTTCATCGCTGCTTAAGTCAACAAGTACAATGTTTGTTTTGAACTTATATCGCCCGTTTATCCACTACTATATACTAAACGTGATTCACACTCCGCGGGAGAACTTTGCAAAAATCGGCGCCGCAGGCGCCGATTTTCCTTCGGAAACTTGACTCTACAGTGCCGTTGACTGATAAATCACAAAGACCGGCAACCCGTATAGAAAGAAGTGTCCCAACCTGATATAGTCTTCCCCACACCCCGCTCCAGGACTGGGACCCCCGCGCTTATCGATGGATGGTGCTGCCTCTTGCGGACGTTTGGTAAAGCTACCATTCACAAGGCCGCACACGGCCGAGCGGCCGAGGCGCACCCAAGTTGTTCGGGATGCAAATAAATTGAATGTGCTAGTCGGTTTACGACGCGCGCGGGCGCCGGGTTTGATACTGTTTAAATTTCTTTTTACTGAAAGGGTTCTTTAATGTATCAATAATTTATTAATGGTATATGTTATGCATAGCATACATAAATAATAAGCATGTTTATTAAGAATTTAATGATAAAATCCTCCATGCTCACTGGTTATATATAAATGAAATAAAAACCCTGTCTTTTTTCTTCCAGTGGATTTATTTATTAAATTGTTCTGTGTGGGACCTGGTTTCGAGACCATTGTAGCTTGACGGTAAATTATTGATTTGTTTTTGTTTTGTATTCTGAATGTTAATTTGTGATGGTTTTGTAGCGAGGCTGAAGACGAGACGGGGTCTCGAAACCAGGTCCCACACAGAACAATTTAATAAATAAATCCACTGGAAGAAAAATAGGGTTTTTATTTCATTTATGCTTATTAGGGTTGTCCGGTTTCTAAAATTTTCAAATTTGGGAATGTGCAATCATGGAAAAGTTGTGAGTTAATGAATTAAAGAAAACACCTAATTTTTTTTTTACTTTGATGTTTTGAACTGCCGCAAATGCTTTAAAATTAGTTTAATTCTTATTGTTTTTGATTTGTTTTTTAAATATGATATCGAAAGCATGAATTTTATACGCGAGCCGTAGGCGAGCTTGTAAACACGCGAGCGGCAGAGCGACTTCGTTCGCATGAAAATATTTTTTTTAAATTGTATATTTGTACAATTGCATGTCGAAGTGTTTTTGTGAATCGCATATTACGACAGACCAACTAAGGGTAATAAGATGCGATATTTCGCTATATCATACTTAAAAAACAAAACAAAAATGTCAAAGATTAAAATAATTTTAAAGCATTTGCGGCAGTTCAAAACATCAAAATAAAAAAATAAATTGGGTGTTTTCTTTAATTCATTAACTTACAACTTTTCCATGATTGCATATTCCGGAATTTCAAATTGAAAAAAAAAAAACGTAGATTTCATTGTTCATTTTTTAGTCCATTTCTGTTACAAATAAATTTTTGAATAAAAATAAAATATCATGAAAATTTATAATAACGTTTATAGAGCCCATTGTGTAAGCCTTTAATAGTTTCATTTCCGAAACTCATGTTACTTACTTACCTCTTCTGGTATTCTAAGGGTATTGGAAATACTGTATAAAAAATAGGCAATAATATTTCTATAACCATTTATTTATAAGAAACAAGCATGTTTTGTGGGCTAAATGCGGTTTTCTTCCTTAGTCTGCACGTCTGTTTGTACTTTGCTCTGTACTGCAGTCTTAAAAGTCGTATCTGTCGTCTCAACCGTTTGCATTTTTCACTTGACGATTTTTTTTTTTTAATTTCCATGTTTACAATTCTTTCGCTAACTACACTATTGTTACTGGAAGTCGTTGACGCAGGGTCCTGTGCATCGTCCGGAGTGTCATACTGTACTGTCAGCACTGACGATGTTTCCGAATCAGTTTGCGACGATGTGCTGGAACCATCGGGTTCTAACTGCCTCTTTCTGGTATACACTTTTGCAGGTGGTTTCTGTAAAAGAGGTCGTACTGGGCTGGTGGGGACCGCAAACACCTGTTTATTTCTATTGAGACTCTGGTTGACATCTGAAAGATCATAAAGACATTGATAATAGGAGAGGTCAGGCTAAAAAAAATGTAGACAAAGTATAATATCTCAAAAATTAAGGTAATGCCTTTAAGAAATGGTACGTCAGCTGATGAAAGTCCAGAATAATAAAATGCGCCTGATTTGTTATTCTTTGATATACACGTGTTCACGGAACTGATATATTAGAAGTATTGACACATCCACTTCCGGTTGGCCGGGAGTGTCAACCATCTTCAGAGTATTTTAGATAGTTAAAATCGCGTAGTTCCAAATTCCTGAGTTTCAGATATGTACAATTTGTGGATCTTACAATACTTCTAATGAACCAGTTCCGTGAGACACTGTATGCAACTTGTATTAATTTTGTAAAATTCGCATGTTCGCGCGTGAATCATATTCATAAAATTTTAAGAACTGATTATTAGATAACTTAAAAACTGTAGCAAATTTGGACACTTAGTGCAACAATTATCGCAATGAATGAATTATTTTACGTGTTTTTAAATAAATATATTTTATGTAGTTTTTAAATAGATAAATAAAGAACTTATACAATAAGGATTCGGTTTTATCCGTAGTTTCTTTACATCCTGTATAAAAACTATATTAATCCTGTATGAAAACTAGATTATTATGGTAAGAAACATAATATCAAAGAATGCAACAAACAACAATCATAAAAGTTCGCTCTAAAATGATCGATTCATCTGTAATAGGTAAAACAAGACCGCATGTTTATTTTAAGTAGGTATGTTTCATTGCCACAATAGATTTATTGCAACCAAATGCAATTAAGTAATATTTAAAAATATGTAAGTGGGTAATTCCATGCCAAATCAAAACTGTTCTATTCCTCACCACCTTGAATTTTGATGAAATTTTGTACAATTGTTGCCTTTATATTATAGAAAAATACATTTTATGATAATATGTTATCCCGTTTTGGAATTATTCGCATGCAAACTTGAAAAAATCGTTCGGATATGATATATTTAAAGGCCGATTGTCGCTCACCTAATTCATCTAGAGCGGTGGAATAGGTGCCTTTCTCTTGATATGCAACACTATTGGGCTTGTGGAGAATTTTGTTTTCTTAATTAAAAATTAATTTTCAATCAAAAGTTTAATATTGATTATTTAAACAAGTTAATTTTTTCAAATTTTGAAAAAAAATCTTATAATAGCTTACGCTGTTTTCAGTTAATTCCCAAAGTTTGATAGTGGGCGGAAATGGATTCATGGTAGAGCCACAGAGCATGAAAAATATGCCTTGGTTTTTAAATAAAGAAAAAAAAAATTCAAACAGTTTTTATTCAAGTAATACATATGTAGTTAGATAGTAAGTATAAAAAATTAACTGAAAATAAATTCAAAGTTATATTTTGCGATATATAAAGTCCATTCGACGTTCTTTTGTACTTGCAAATAACTCAATCACACGCTTATTGAAATATTCGATCTTTACGAGTCAACGCATTAGAGCTTGAAGATGTTGCCACAGTCTGTTTTTTCACAATGATCAAATAATAATAATAGACCTGCCTAACTGTTTAATTTCCTCAATAGTTCATGTTAGAAAAGGCTTATTCTGTAATGAACTAATTTGATTCATTGTGTATTGCGCGGAGCGGAACTTTTTGTGTTATTATTTAGACGATATGAGACGCGAAATACGAGTAACACATGTACGCCGCACTCGATTGAGCCAGCTAGAGTTTGGCTCCAAATACGCATACAGAAGGCGACGTCGCTATACCCCCACCCACCCGCGCACCACCCCGCGGTTTATCGATCTGCCGGGCCAGAAATAAGTTGGCCCGGTTGGCGGTATGATAGCACGGTTAACCGCGTTGTTTTGGGGAGAGAAATGCGTTGCGATGTTTCACTACTCATTAAACTTACGCAGGCATTGTTTGACATTTAAAATGAAAAAAAAGGGTTTTTTAGAATTAATTAAAAATTCTTGCTGAGGTTGAAACTACAGGTAGTGCCATGGCTCCTTGGCTCTATATAACGAGCCGCCCCTGCCACTACATACAACGGTCCAAGACATTAACACATATCAGATCATGACAAAAAAACGTAATAAAAATATGTAACTAACCTGTATGGGAAACGGGAACAGCAGTCGTTCGTAGGCGTTTTCTTGTGGTCGTCGAGGAATAAAAATCAGATGGTTTGAAATGCCTTTCACAAATTTTTGCTTCGTTTAATTCGTCTGCCTCCATTAAGGCAATCTCAATATTTCCGCACCGTTTCTGCCATTCAATTGTTCTTTTTTTGTCCTTTACGGGAAATCGAAAATAACTATATTCTCCGTCTTGCAAACGATTTCTCCCACAATTCACGTAATAGCATATATTTGTTCGTATCGACATTTTGTGGTTTCGCGATCGCGCCGTTCTTAACACTCACTAAATCAAACAACCACACTCCACGAAGATAAAACTCAAATGAGGCGCTGCGCTCTAGTACGCAGACTTCGGTTTGCCACTAAAAAGCGCCATCTATTGTTCGGAGCGTGTAAGTAAGACATGTGCGCTATACGGGTCGCGCCTCTATATATTCTTTCACTCAACGACAGTGCTTAGGCTTTCGATTTCGTCTATATTCGGCCCAGTTCTCGTTATTTTTGTCTCGATTCGGCTAAATTTATGGATTATCGATCGGGACTGTACCGTCTCTCCCGTTTCCATGGCAACCGATCGAGGTTGCTAGGCGACGGTCGCGCGCTTCGCGGTCACTAGATGGCGATACCTCATCGCGTCGCTCCCGTCTAGGTTAAGTTCCGAAGCTTTGCGATGCGGTTCGCAGATGGCGACACTTTAACCTAACTTAAACGTAGGAGCATAGGCACGTCGCGCGTGTAAGAGCATGGAACCTTAGTGCATCCGGGCTTTTTGTCTCACTCTTAACGCTTCGGCGGTCTACCTAGATCCACCAGCAGGCCTGTTAGGCCTGCACATTTCACTAGTATCACCTATTAAAATTAATGAACAACTCTAATGTGTTTCTATTTAAATAGTCACATTAATATTTTTATATTACAAATTAGTATACATAATTTACAATTGTTTTCGTTCATATCGCGTTGTCGTGCTATGCTAACACTCGTTACCCAGATGTATCCTACCATAAAAATCTTGTTTTGAGGTTTTGACTGACGTTGACAGTCAGTACGTTTGTATAATTATGACAGTTCGTTTAAATAATGAAGTCATTATTCAAACGAGCTGTCATTATTATGCAAAGCTACTGTCATATTTCATTATTATGTAAAGCTACTGTCATCTTTTTCATCGGTGTGTATCATGGTAGAGATTCTATAGTCATAGATACATATGCAATGAACTTATTATTGTAAGTCGTAGATAAACTTATATTAAGTTCTGGCTAATTTGTCCTGATTACTGACTGTGAATCAGTATTTGCCCCCTACGCTATCACTGTTACTATCAATATTTCAATATACTAATATTGAATACTTTCCAGAGCTGTTTTCCTTTTTAAAAGAAAATTTGGATATTACGAAAATAGTATGACAAAGTATTGTAATCGTATAGAAAAAGAAAGTATTGACCTTTTAGCGGAAATACATATGTCCGTTTGGGTCAACTGAACATTTTTGATCAAGGTAAAAAAATGTCTCTGAGTGTGCGCTTATGCGTATGTGTGTGTACCCGTTATTTGTGGCAACGATTCCGGAGAAGCTACTAAACTTATGACTAAACTTAGAGCTGAAAGAAGTTTTATTCAAAAGGGTCCAAAGGCACTGGAAATTTACTCTTAACATTTTCCAACGATCTTGCATAATTCTGTAATGTTGTCAAAATAGTTAAATAATAAATTAAATTAGAGGAAATTTTGTATAATATGTCTGGCATTTTTTGGTAAAAATAATTGTGTAGCTGCATGAGCAACTTCTAAACGGTGATGTTTTTCGTGATCAAATGGGCGATCGGTCGTGCCTGCATTAAAACTACTATTTGACAGATATCTTGATTCTATTGATTCAGTTTTGTCAAAGCATCACCGTTTGACACTGCTGTATAGTTTGATAAAGTTAAGTGCCTGGCCACATCAGATTTTTCTTTAAGAACTTCGCTATTGCGATAAATAGAACGTCGAAATGTTCTATTCTTATATAAGCCATTTTTATAGTCAGTCTTTTGTCTGCAAGCTTATGCTGGGCGATATTGTGCTTTTTTTACTTCAAATGGACGCCGTATTGATTTTTGACAAATTTAAACAGAATATTGAAAATGCTTTGCAACCATGTGCAACAACAAGAAATTATCACAAAAGATGCGTTTAGGTGTCCCGCCAGATCACCCGACGTAACCCCAATAGATTTTTCCACGGGACTTCATAAAAACCAGCGTCTATCTGCGGGACTATGATACAGTGGAGGCCTTCAGGTAGCACTGGAGAGGGCTTTTAGGGATAGGTAATAGAACTAATAATGGTCAAGTTTAGAACTAATAGCCAGCAAATTTCTTGTCTATTAAATACTTTCTGCTAATGATGTTTTCCCTGAGTAATTCCTTTGTTAGGGGTGTTATTTAATTTTTAAACCATAATAATCAAACCATTCAAGGCATTTCAAGGCATAAAAAAGCTACTTTTGTAAAATTAGGTAAGTAAGTGAAAATATTAGTTTGTTAACTTTAACGTATACATTTAACATTTTGTGGCAATTGTATTCTATCATAAACGTGTTATACATGGTGTTATAAAGCATTTTCGATACTCTACTTAAATCTGTAAATATCCAACGGACCCTCACATAGTTGAGCATTATTTGTTCTAAATAAGAATTAACAATAACTGAAGTGGTATGTCCTCAGAGTTGGGCGTCACTGACATAATCTGAGTGACGTAACACGCATGTTTAATGAAATCACTCGTCACTCATTAGTCATTACTCATCAATCATAAAACTAAATTTCACTCATCACACATTAATCATCGAAACCAGTGTTACTCGTCAATCGTCACTCATTTCTTAGCGAGTGACGATTTCGGCTATGCCCGTTTAAAGCTTTTATAACGACGGGCTTTCAAAATGTGGTTGTTTTGTAGGCATGTACGATATTGCAATGAATTGAACTCTCTTTTTTAGTTAAGTTCCTTTGTTTCCTCTTTGGATGAATATTTTTCGTCATAGAGACTTCTTTTATGTTATTAACTTTTATCTTATAATAACTGGTTTTTTACCTACCTTCGCAACGTTTTGTACTCTATTTTAACTAAGCTAAATTATTAATAACTGTAACAAATTTTATCCGATTCTATAGGGATACAACATTGATTAAATGTGAATTGGAATGTACATTGAACATGTACGTACCTAACGTTGCATGAAAATATTGTTAAAGTTAAAAAAATCAGAAAAGGTTTAAAAAAATCAATAGTAGAAATTTGGAAATCAAAGAGTGTAATTTTACCAGCCCAAATTTTTTTTTCTTTTACAAGTATTAGATTTCTTCTTTTTCATTATTTTTACTTTCACCAGACTTATACGGATTTATGTCTCATGAAAAGAACAGTGTAATTATCTCTCATTTGAAAGAAAATATTCGGCTTAAAATGTTCTTAGTAATTTTTCTTGAGCATACGAAAAGGCTGAGTTTCGGTTTAAATAAATTAATGTAAAAAATATTTTTTTAAAACTACGCTTTATAAAAAAATCCAAAAATCGTGCTAAATTTTCGAAAAAGTTCGCTTCATATTTGTTGATTTACGCGTCGTCAGCGGAAATCTGTCCACTAGCAAAATTTCTTTATAATGAATCAATAAAAAAGTATCAGAAAATTTTGCAAAATGTTCTTTTTTTTTTTTTTTTTTTTTTTTTTTATTTTGTTCAAACACAGAGTGTTTGTGACATAACACCTAGTCAATGACTAACAAGTTATTTTCACTTAACCTAAACTGATAAAATAATGAGTGTTTCTACAATTTTGCCCATTGGCCCAAGTTGTTTTAGTCTGACAGTTTTTACCACTCAAGTAGACGGCGGTTGTTTTCACCTACACTATCACTGTGAATACACTACGGGTGCTCTGCTTTTAGTCACTCCCGCACTAGTTCGAATGGTTTAGTTCTTTTCAGCCGACGCACTAGCGCACTGTTGTCTAGCAGCCGGATGGCTTCAATGTTGTCGTGGTGGAGTAGACGATCCTCGTGCTTCTTAGCAAATTTTGATATTTCGCTAGTTACCATCTCCATGCGAAGGTCCCGATGAAGATTGGTGTTTTTGATGTACCATGGTGCACCAACAATGGCCCTTAGAACTTTATTTTGGAACCTCTGAATGAGGTTGATATTGGACTGCTTAGTGCATCCCCACAACTGTATTCCATACACCCATACTGGCTTTAATATTTGCTTGTATAGTAGGAGCTTATTTTGCACCGACAGGGCTGACCTCCGTCCCATTAGCCAATACATTTTGCGGAATTTTAGGTCGAGTTCGTCCCGCTTTTTCTTGACATGTACTTTCCATCTAAGCTTGGCATCCAGTGTCATGCCAAGGTATTTCGCTGTATCCGCGTATGGAATATCGTTCCCATTCATGGTTACTGGAATATAGTTAACTCTCTTATTGGTGTAGTTTACATGCGTGGATTTTCCTTCATTTAGTTTGATGCGCCATTTCTTTGTCCAAAGATTGATTTTGTTTGCAGCTATCTGTAATTTTTCAGTTGCTTCTTCGACACTGTCACTAATCGCCAAAATAGCCGTGTCGTCTGCAAATGTTGCCACTGTGCTTTCTCCCGGAACAGGAATATCATAAGTATACAGTAGGTACAAAAGTGGTCCCAATACACTTCCTTGTGGTACTCCGGCATTGATATTGCGTAGCGAGGAGTATTCGTCATCTTGTTTCACCCTGAAGTGACGGTCCTTCAGATATGATTTTAACAGTTCTGTATATTCACTAGGAAGCTGCTGTTCCAGTTTCTCAAAGAGTCCATCATGCCACACCTTATCGAAAGCCTGAGCCACGTCTAAAAATATTGCTGAGCAAATTTTCTTTTCCTCAAGAGCCTTTTCTATAACGTCAGTAATTCGGTGTACCTGATCGATTGTTGAATGTCGAGCTCGAAAGCCGAATTGATGAGATGGAATAGTTTGATTTTTCTCAAGAATTGGGTATATTCTCTTTATAAGTAATTTCTCAAACAGTTTTGAAATGGTTGGTAATAAAGATATAGGTCTATAGGAGGTTACATCATTTGGCGGTTTCCCGGGTTTGGGTATCATGATGACCTCGGCCACTTTCCAGAATGAGGGCACATATCTTAACCTAAGTGCAGCGTTGAACAAATTTAACAATTTTATTACGGCTTTTCTCGGTAGCTGCTTCAGCAGGGCTCCTGATATCAGATCAAATCCCGGTGCCTTTTTCGAACTGAGGTTTGTTTTGATTTCGGTCATTAGTTCTTTTGGTGAAATATGGGGTATAGGCTTTGACTCCAGTGCTGTCCAGGTGATAGACTCGGGAAGTTCAGGGGTATGAGTTTCATTCGGTGTAAATGTCTTTTCCAAGTGATCGGCAAAGAGATCGGCCTTATCCTTGTTACTTCTGGCCCAAGATCGATCTTCCTTTCTTATCGGGGGAATTTGCATTATCGGTCGCTTTATGTTTTTGATGGTTTTCCATAGAGAGTAGTCCGTAGCAGAGTCATTGCTTAGCCCCTCCAAGTACCGACCAATAGTTTGCTGTTTGATTTCTTCGGTAAGTTTGCGAAGTTTCCATACCATATTATTTAGTTCTGTCTTAACTATGGGGTCTCTTGTAGTTTGCCAACGTTTGCGAACTTTTCTCTTCTTTGCTATCAATTCTCTGACTTCTAAAGGATAAATGTTGCTATTCTTGATATGGTAACTTATTTGGGGTGTAGCTAACCACGCAGCTTCCTGTACATCGCCGTGGAATCTCTGCACTGCGTCTTCCAATTCTTCGGGAGTTTTGAGTGAAACTGACAAGTTGATGTTCTGCTCTAGGCTTGCTTTGAATGCTTCCCAGTTTGTAGCTTTAGTTGTCAGAGCTGGTCTTCTTTCTTTTCTAATTACCGATTGACTTAGAGTTAAGATAATTGGTGTATGGTCAGAGTCAAGATCTAGTTCCTCGGTGATATCAATGAAGCTAGATGACAGATTTTTTATTACAAAAAAGTCTATTAGATCTGGAATCTTGTTTCTGTCAGTAGGCCAATAAGTTGGCTTACCTGTTGAGTGGACTTCGCATCTGTAGCTTTGGATTGCATGTAGCAATTCTCTTCCCTTTGTTGTAGTTAGCCGTGAACCCCAATATGTATTCTTGGAATTAAAGTCTCCCCCAAGTATGAACTTCCCAGAAAAAGTCTGCAAAAGATCTAGATACTGTGTTCTCTTAATGTTGTGCCTCGGAGGTGAATAAAGAGCTCCAATCGATATTACTCCACATTTTGTTTTGACTCTAACGGACGTAACTTGAAATTCTTCTTTTTCGATTTTCTCGTCCTCATGATGAGATATATTATTTTTAATTAATACTGCGCTTCCTCCTCTTGCGCAATTGCTGGGGTGAATAGCGTGATAGAGTGTGAAGTCTCGAAGTTTTAGGTAGGATTCTTTTGTGAAATGAGTTTCTGATATTAGGCAAATATCAATTTTATGTTCAATTAAAAATGTGTGTAGGGTATTTCTGTGTTGTAATAGCCCGTTAGCGTTCCAGGAAAGTATGCGGAGACAATCAGCCATTTTTATGGAATTTTTCAAGCTTGTCGAGTCTGGCAACAATGGATTTTGTAACATTTTCCTGTTTATTCAGTTTTTCCAGTATTAATTGCAGTGTTTTGCTGATTTCTGGAAGATTGTTTACGGTTTGGTCCATTTTTACCTCATTGCTTTCTATTTCTACTGGCTTAGAACTAGAGGTCGACTTACCATTTACTATGTTGGCAAAAGACTGCTCACCAGATACCTCTTTTGCCTTGATAATTTTCCTGTTTATTTGCTTTGTTTTCTGCTGTTCCGGGGGAGAGTTTTTCTTAAAATTGGCGTTTTTAATCTTTTGAAGTTCAATCGGAACTACACAACCCCTGTAGTTTGCAGGATGACCTTTACCGCAATTATAGCATTTTGCGGGTTCCTCTTTTGCCTTTGTGCAGTTCTGGGTATCGTGCTCTCCAGCACATTTTACGCATCTGGGGTCTTTGTGGCAGTATCCACGAGTGTGGCCCCACGCTTGGCAATTCTTACATTGTGGCAACAATTTAGGTTTTTTCAGTGGAGATATTTCGACTCTCATTCCCATTATATCAGTTATTGCAAAGATTTTGTTGATATCTTCGGTCTTGTCGAAAGATAGCATGAAGATCGGTAAAGGATCTTTTGTTTTTCTTTTTAAAATATTAGTTACATCTAAAATTTTATATTTTTTTCCCTTCAGATCTTCAATTATCTTTTCCTTACTGCAGGTTTTATGCAGTTTTTTTACTACCACTTTAATTGGTCTATCTTGCTTATTTTCGTAAGATGACCAGTTTAGTTTTCCTTCCTCGAGAAGGTTGGTGATTATCTTGTAATTGTCGATTGCATCAACATTAACTTTTAGTACGCCACTGTTTAGTAACGTTATTTTATACTTATTTTCAATTTTGGTATTTAGCAGCTCATATACTTGCTCATATTTAGTCACATCGTATATCATTATCGGTGGAGGTTTGTGTTCTCTCACCTTTTTTTCCTGTGAGTTTTGTTGTTGTTTTTGTTCTTGATTGTGTTCTGATGAGTGGCGTGGGGGGGTTATAGAAGAATCTGAGCAAGTCGAAGTATCCATTTTCTTCCTCTTAGTATTGTTCCCTTTGCCCCGTTTAAGAATCCACTCAGTTTCTTTGGCTACTTCATCCTCATCAGTGAAATATTCCATTACATCTGGTTTCGATTGTACCGCATTTTCTGCGTCCTTCTTTTCTTTGTCATTGAATTTTTGTTGGAGTTCATGGAGTTGCTTTTGCAATTGCTTCAAAGCAGATTCCAACTCGGTTTTGGCAGATCTTTCTTTTTGCAACTCTTTGTATAGCAAATGCTCATTTTCTGTTTTTATTTCGATGGTTTGCGACGACATTTTTTACACTTTAAATTGCACGCGTATTAAACGCGTACTCAGCACAACACTTAGCAGTTCAATTAACTCAGTTTGACACACATTCCGAAGCGCGGTTTGATTACGCACACAGTTACATGATATAAGTTTAGTTATATTGCTGATTGACAGAAATATATTCCTCGCTCACAAACAATTAAAACTTGATTGCAAAACACGTCCGATCACTTCGACTGCACGATTACAATTCCCAAAATGTTCTGATACTTTTTTATTGATTCATGCATTGTCACCGGAAATCTTATACACACAAAATTTTAACTCGATTGGAAAATTTTTCCAAATTTTGGACAATTTTCCGATTTTTTTTATTGATTCATGCATTGTCACTGGAAATCTGCCCACATACAAAATGTCACCTCGATTGGACATTGGGAAGTAGGTAAAATATCGAAACTAGTGAAGTTACTATAAGCGTTTGGGGGTTGTATGAAATATTTCTTCCGTACCGCTATTTTGTCTTTCACAAGACCACCAACCTACACAATCAGTCTTAAAAAGTATATCGAGTTTCTATTATGTCTTTAAAACGTGTAATTGTAAAGTGTAATTTTATTGAACACTCATCAGTCATCACTCATTGTGCGTCAATCATGTGTGAAAAGTGGCGAGTATTCAATCATATACAGGGTGAGTTAGTGCAGGGTGAGTTAGTATCCCGGCGGTCGATAGCTAATAAATCGTTTGAGAAAGAAAAAATATTTTATACAAAAGTTGTTTGACCCGCCATTTTCTATAACGTAAAATTATTTTCATTTATACAGGGTGTTGCATTTAGGTGTAACGGAAAGTATGTACATTTTTTAAAATGGAACGTCCTATATATTTTATTATATATGATAAACACTACTAAATTTGTTTATCCAACCGTGTATGTAGCTAAGTCACAGCATTAATAGTTCCAGAGATATTCAACTGTTTTTCCAAAATATGCCCGTTGCAGGATGTTTTTAAAAACTATGTAAAAACGACATTTTTGCCGATTTTGCCTTTAAACCATGTGAGACATTAGTCAAAGCCAGTAGGTAGATGATAGTATCCAAAGATATTAGATAGACCATACAGGCTGTTCATTAAACTAAGTAAATTTTTATGTTTTTCAAAGGGCTTTTTCTCTAGTTTTTTAAATGGAACACCCTGTATAATATGTGTTGGGTGTAATAATCATTTATTTCGCTCCAATTTACATCTAGTATGTCATACACCAAATGTTACTATTTTTTGTGATATTTGCAATTTAACGAAAATGTAATGCAATTGTAAATTTTTGAATGCTGTGAATAAGGTATTTGGTAGTTTGATGTAAACTGTTAAAGTGGCGGTAGAAGAGATAATTTAGAAACGATTTAACCAGCTTGATACTACAAAGTATTACCCTTATTAACACATTAATAATTTTATATGAAATTTTGTAAGTATATTTTGCGTAAGGCAACCGAACACGCGATTTAAAAATTTCTAATTACTGCTAAAGTAAACCCTAAATCCTGTACTTTTAGGTTATCTATCGTGAAAATTTGTTGACTTCTGAGTGTTGAAACTCAGATTTTCTATGATGTGATTTATGTGCTCACATTCAAAAACCAAATATGGAACAAAAACAAACTGTTAGGCATTTTTAGATTCAGATTTTTATTCATAGCAAAAAATCAATTAAAAACACTTCCAAATAACCCACTTTCCATTCACATTATCAATATTACTCATACTATCATTTATATTATCCCAAGTTTGAGCAGTTACTCTAGAAAAATAACCTTTTTTTAAACCAATTAACAATAGTAAGTAGATATTGTTGGTTGTTTTTTGTACTGAATACAAATCCGTTCTCAAACGTAGCTCATCAAGACAGGTTTTAGCGTTTCTGTTTGTTTTTGTGTATGAGCGCACATACTATTACAATGAAACGTCTCCGCACAATTTTCACAAAGGTGAGCAATTTTTCACGATAGTCCCCCTTAAACTACACTCTTTTTGGTTTAGTTCGGAGGCCAACTGAAGTTACTAGGTCTTCAGGTTCGCTCGCTGTACGTTTGTAAAAATTGCAAAACATACTTATTAGTTTGTGTAAAACCTTGATAACCGTAATACTTTTTCTATGTATAAAACTAGTTAAATAGGTTCTAAATGCGTTCTTCTATAACGCTTTAAATATGTTACATCATGCTACCCAGCAACCTGTATACAAAGCAATATTAAGATACTAAATAGCATACTACCCTTTAAATTCCAAATATCACAAAAACTATTAAAAATTGATATACGATACAGTGAATATAAAACAAGGAACTTAAGGGACATTGCAATTAGCAAATAATATGCAGGGTGTTCCATTTAAAAATCTCCAGAAAACGCGATTTAAAAATGTTTAAAAACAGGTGCATGCCACAATCACCCTCTATAGTGCATCAAATTTTTCATGACATCAGCATCTTGCTATGGGTTTAGTTATTATGTCACAAAAGTTTTAGGATAATATCTGCAAAAATGTAGTATTAACGTAGTTTTTAAGAAAGACCTGCAATTGCCATTTTTTTGACAAACAATTGAATATCGCAGAAACTATTTACTTTACACAGGTACATCTTACACAGTTGGAAAGACAACTTTCTTAGTATTCATAATATGGCCTGATATACAGGCCGTTCCATTAAAAAAAAATTACTGACTTTCAGTCACGTCTACATGCAACACCCTGTATAAATAAAAATAATTTTACGTTATAGAAACTAATGAGTCAAACAACTCTTGTATAAAACTTTTTTTCGTTCTCAAACGATTTGATAACTATCTACCGCTGGGATACTAATAACTCACCCTGTATATATATATATAACTTGATTTAACTTCGTCGATCGATAAATATTCAATACTGCGATGTAATGGTCGGGTATGTCGATCAAAAATTAAAAATATTTGGTAATTTACATTAAATTTTGCAATATATATATATATATAACTTTGAAATAGTTAATACAAGATGGCGGTAATTTTTTAAGTTAAAAAACTACAGCCACGCCTGGGATTCGAACCCAGATATACGGATTACCGCCATCTTGTATTAACTATTTCAAAGTTTCATATCAATATATGCAGGTTTCTGCAAAGAATTAACATCCATTATATATATATAGATAGATAGATAGATAGATAGATAGATAGATAGATAGATAGATAGATAGATAGATAGATAGATAGATAGATAGATAGATAGATAGATAGATAGATAGATAGATTGATTGATTAAAACTCAAAATATACAGTTCAAAGTCAAATAAAGTAATTAAAGTATATGAACAATACTATTCATGAAGAAACTCTTCTATGGAGTAGTAGGCCCCATCAATGAGATAGTTTTTCATCTTCTTTCGAATGAGGTGATGTGGACCAACAAAAATATTTGTAGGCAGTGTATTAAGCACCCTCACTCCCACAGACAGTACTTCAGTTGGTCTTAGTCGGTGGAAAAGTGGAATCAACTTGGTTTTGCATCTTGTATCATGATCGTGTACATCGCAAGGTCTCTGCACCATGGATTTTGATTTCCTTTGTTCTAAAGCAGTTTGCAGGATAAACTCACTGGGTAGTGTCAGAATCCGGAGTTTTTGAAACCAAGGTCTACAGTTGGTTCTTGAGTCTACACCAGGAAGTGCTCTCACCACTCGCTTCTGCAGTCTGAAGATCTTTTGAGAATGTGCAGACCCTCCCCACACCATTATTCCGTAGGCCATACGTGAATGGAAAAGAGCGTGGTATGCCAGCAAACCCGCAGGGACATCAATACATTGCACAATTTTCCGTACTGCAAAGATTGAGGCAGACAGCATTTTACTTAGGTCCTCAGCATGTTGTCGCCATGTCAAACGAGGGTCCAATGTGATGCCAAGAAATTTTCCGGTGGTTCCGTTTGTTGTCTCTCGACGGGATGCTAGAAAATGGATTATGGATGTCTTGTCCACATTCAGCGACAGCTCGTTTGCTGAAAACCACGTTTGTATAGTGTTTGTTGACTGTTTGGCTTTTACTGCTGCCTCATCCCCGTTTGAACATGTATTCAGGAAAGTCACGTCGTCTGCATACAAAACCATATGACCCTCTGTAGTGTTTGCAGGAAGATCGTTTATGTAAAGTATGAACATTAAGGGTCCAATCAAGGATCCCTGGGGAACTCCTCTTTTCATAGGGTACTTGTTACTTTTACTCCCAGCAAAGTCAACCACCTGGGAGCGGTCACTCAAGTAGGATCTCAGTATGTCCAGTGTTACTCCCCTTATATATATATATATATATATATATATATATATATATATATATATAGTCATGAGTGATGAGTGGTGATTGAATTTATCATCACTCGTTGTCATGAGTGAAGAGTGAACACTCGTCACTCATTGTGATGAGTAATGAGTAAACACTCGTCACTCATCACTCAATCACTCGCTTAACAAATGCCCAACTCTGTATGTCTTTAATAACCTTCACCAGTGCCACCACATTTCATGCATGATCCTGGTTCTTATCTAGCACCGTAGAAATAAAAATCCATCAGAGTGAAGTCGAGTGATCTGGCGAAACACTTGATGGGACCTTGTATTGTATTTTGTGATAATTTTATAAACGTTTTATACATGGAATTTTAAATATTCGTTTAAAACTGTCAAAATTTAATATGGCTCTAAAAGAAATAAAATGTTGACTATCGCCCAGCTAAAGCTTGCCGACAGAAATATGTTCTATTCTCATAACAAAAATAGCTTTAGAGTATGCTCTTATGTGAGAATACATCAACTTGACTAAAAGAAAGAAATTGACAGCTTATACCTTTTCCGTAAAGGTTATTTTACACTATACTACTTTCGTCTTTTTCTAAACTTCTTTTTAGTCACTAGAAAAAAGTTCTAAATAATAGTATAGTTGGAAATGCCATGCTATTATATTTCTAAACTTTTTCTTAGCATAGACGCATGCGCAATGTAGGCATTTGTAAGGTCTGCCAACAGTGCGAACGTGAATCTTTTTGTTTTGTTTCGACATACCGCAGAAACGTATACGTTTAACGTCACAGTGGCGTGCTACGCTTTGTACAGTTGGTTTAATTTATGTAATTTAATTTGTACTAACATGTTTCCAGTAAAATACTTCAGAAATAAACCTGCAAAGAGTAAACAAACAACATAACCTTAAATGTACCAGGTTGGCTATTCTGAAATAGATAAAGAAGTGTGTCTAATATACCCATCTCTTGTTACTTTAAAACTTTTTTCTAGTTACTAAAAAGAAGTTTAGAAAAAGACGAAAGTAGTGCAGTGTAAAATAGCCTTAATACCTGCTTCATGAACAACTTTTAAAAATTAAAAACTGCTCTGACAATTTACGCAACTATAGTCCTTTTAACCGAGTTCTTAGTTTTTACAGGTTCCGAGATCCCTATGTTTCCTCATGTTTCGTGAGACACGGTGTATACAGTATCACAATTGATGTATCACAATTAAATTAAGGTGTTCACAATTAATGTAACAAAAGAATTACTCATTTTAAATTTCCATCTTCAAAAAATAAATGATTTTTGGTATTGCAAAGAAATGCATGCTAATCTATAATTATATAATTCTATGATATGTTTTAATTTTTATTTAATTTATATTATATTTTGGGCACTCTTCATTATCGTTGAATTTTAAAACGAAACGTTTTAAAACATGAAAAAAGTAATTTTTTGGATTTTTTGTTACGAATACTGCAACAAATAACTGAGAGAATACATTTAAATTTTAATGTTAACGAAAATAAATAATTGCAGATATTATGGACTTTTTTTTTTAGATTTAGATTTAGGGGACAGATGTGGTCCAAACCTAGATGGGCAATGCCAGCTGGTGACAAATTGCGGAATTGCTAAGAGATATTTAATGCATGGACACCAACATCGACTAGAAAGGTGTGGCTTCTCACAACTCATCGAAATTGTCTGCTGTCCGGTCAAGATACCTACGCCCAGATGCATATCCCTTAGAAAACTTGTTATTGGTAAATAACCATTGACCTTAAAATTGGACTACAAATCCTAATTTCAAACGATGATTTATCTGTTTCAGCATGTGACAATTACCTGTCGGTTGGTGATCATAGAATGTCCTGAGACGGATGGTTGACGCAGGTTGATAAAACTGTACACTTCGCCCAGTATATACTAGGCGAATTTATATAACGCTACTTTATGCTGACTTAAGACTGACACGTATAAAAATGCATCTCGCCGAAAGAAAAGGAAAAAATAATCTTAAAGATTTTTTGTTATTTTATTGAACTTTATTCCAGAGATCATTTTAGGATAAATTACTGTTACTAATTTATTATCGAACTTGATTATAATATTAGGAGCATGCTGTATAACTTCGTACGGGCCCATGTGCACAGAATGTAATTTAATAATACCATTATATTTTCTTAATAAAACAATTTATTTTTGACTCTATTAAATTGTTACGTGTATCGGTAAGCCTATTGTAAACGAAATTTCAGTTCTAGTGGATCAAAATTATACTACTCTCAAAATAGTTCCCTAAAACTTATCCTACTTTTAAAATTATTTGTCGCTGTAAATTGCATTTCAAGTTGATAAAAACAAAAGCAAAATTGGCTCTACACAGATATAAATGAGTTTTATTTGTGTTTAAAAAGCATATTTATTTGGACTTATCCTTTTGAATTAAAACATATTTTTCTGACACAAAGAACTCTTTACTTCATTGAATACGCTAGTTTGTTTGTAGATATTAATTTATCTGGTATATTTATTAAAGTAAAATAAATATATTTCGAAACAAACAAAAATTACTCTTCTTTAAAGTAATATTTTTTTGCTTTGATTTAAGAATACGTTTCCTTTGCCAAAGAAGTACATAAATCATATTCCGCAACTATATGTTACGTTATCTGTAGTGTTTTAGTGGTCCAATCAAATTTATATTATTATATTGTTTTTTGGCGAATAGCTGTTAGTGGTGAACTTTAAGAACCGTTTATATTCGTTGGATTGACACTTTTTGTGTCAACTTATGACAGATAAGCAAGAAAACATAATGCGCCTTAAACTACTGCACATAGTGTAGGCCCCGGTATTTTATACATACATCTTTAAGGACTTTAATTAAGATTTTGTGATCGGAACTCAACTATTTGTCAAAGGCAACTATTTGATGTGAAATTATGCAACATTCTAAAATTCGATAGAACACATTTATTCATATCCATTCACATTCAGCCGATAATTAAAAATTCTGTACCTACTTGACAAACACGTTATGTAGATGCCTACGAAGAGTATTATCTAAATATCACTTGGTTTGTTGCGGAGAGTAATAAAAGTCATATTATTATTACAATTTATTACTTTTTGGTTATGTCCGTAAGATGGCGAGCTACGTTAAATTAATGTTCAATAACTTTTGCGAAGTTTAACCGATTTTGATCATCGTTTCAGCACATAAACAAATTGCAAAGAGTATCAAGCCTTCGCAATTTTGAAAGAGTAGAAAATTGCAGCATGTTATAGCGGCCAACACATTTAATTTTGTGCATTGGTATTATTATGTATTTTCTATAAAAAATTGGAATTTTAGCTGTTTTTTTTTTTAATTTTGTTCAGCTTATTATTGTTTGTAATAGACGATTTATGAATATTCCGATTTCGCATATCAAAAATATTTTAGAGTAAATCAAGGAATAATTTATTTGGCCTTGCACAGATTTCTTTAGAATCTCTCCACAGGGTACCTCAATTGCCACCAGAATACTATTTTCGTTTTCCTGGTGTAATAAACAGCAATCCTAATTTTTTTTTCAAAATTGGCATGAGCGCGTTATACTCTTGATAACTTTGTTGACTTATGTTCTAAAAAATAATGAAAATAGGTTAAAGTTCACAAATG
Organism: Aphodius sticticus; assembly: GCA_963966075.1. NCBI lineage: Eukaryota > Metazoa > Arthropoda > Insecta > Coleoptera > Scarabaeidae > Aphodius > Aphodius sticticus. Next base: position 33,650,618 of record OZ014510.1, on the reverse strand, counting down.
TTATTGAACATTACCGCTAAAATCGCAAAGGTTTACCTGAAAATCTGCAATTGTTACAAACATTCAGATATGGGGATGAATCGAAACGCAATTTATTGAGAATTGATACGGCTTTGTATCGACTACAAATTGAGACCCTGACATCTGACGAAGTATTCCACAAGCTGTCTCAAACTTAGACCACCAAAACATCATGTTGATTCTACCGGTATAAGAAGTTCTACGAATAGCAAATGCTTAATCTTGATGAATTTCTTCTGTTGACAAAATGTTAACAAAAATCATCTAAATTCATAAATTATAAAAGTTATTACACATAAAAATATTAGGTTTTACAGTTCACAAACTTTTAATTCATTGCCCCCAACATATTGAGCATGCCGTGTTACCAGTTATAAAAAGCTAAGAATAAGGAGTTGACGAGAGAGTACAGATAATATTTCTCTCGTAAAATATCTTGAGTCAAAACAAATGAAGACGAATTAAATTTACTTCTCATATCATCGGACACTGTCATCACCAGCGTCCAGCATGCGGGAAGTACGTAACAGGAGCCATAGAAACTTGGACAAGGAAATTTTGGAGCTACTGATGCCGCCTAATATAAGGTTTGTTCGAGCACCACTAAAAAAGTGCATAAAGCAAATTCTTTCTCTTGAGTCTTGCGCTATCATGCGCACGCGCAGTAGCCCTTTCAAAACCTCCAAGGTGCATGCTTAGTTGAATATCCAAATGCTTTTACTGCTGCTAGAACAAACCTGTAGTATTATAACATTCACATTCCATGAACCCACCAACAGTGATAATGAGACCTGAAATTCCTCTGACAGTGAATACATCTACTTAAAATCTACCATATTTACTAAACTATTATTAATAGATATATGTTATTTTATTAATTTCCATGATAAAAGTTCACAAAATTAATTTATGCCAACAATTGATATATTTGGCCCCAGTGTGCGCTGGGAGCGATAAGGCTTGTTATAAAATATGATGCTCAGTAATGTTTTCAAATACTTGGGACGCGGAAGGCTTCACTCAGCACATAAATACGTTGTTACTATTACGTTCTTCTGACGTATTTTGAAACGTATAATGTAAAACCGCCAACTCGTACGATCTATACGTACGATCTATAGACTTATAGCAGATAATTAAAAAGTCTAGAAATTTTGTGATAACGCTCATTGTCGCCCGATCTATAGAAAGCAATATATTGTTAAAAACTCCAATTTGGTAATCTTTGACTGCAATTAATAACTCGCAATGAAACACGATTTCGATGGAGTTTTTTTGCACGTTATTTGTAATGCCTATCCAAAGGTGTATGCAAAAGTCCCGCTTGGTTGGTATTTTTCCGAACTGAATAGCTTTATTGGCTAATTTCACTTGGCTGCTATTAATACATTTACCGGGTGACCCATGTCGTCATAGGTACTCCCGTTCATTTTTTTTGTTTATAAAGCTGGACGAATGAAATTTGGGAAAGAGTTAATAAAAAAAAATACCATTCTTTGAGATACTCTTGAGGTTAATATGACTTCCGGTTTTTCCGGAAATGACGTCGTCATTGAAATTTTAAATGGCACCCTATATTCTTTGTGTGATATTTTCAATCAGGAAGACATTTTGTACACAAAAACATATGGATCGTCAATTTTGATCACCAAGGCAACGCAAAAATAACTTTTTTATGTATTAATCTAGGTGACAATAGTCGAAAATTGTCAAATAAACACTAACTAAATCGATTTTTGCCGACATTGCATTACTAGTGCCCTCTAGCGTGATTTAATTGGTTTTTAGTCAGTGTCATTTTTTTCACGGGTACCCAATGACCACACCCTGATTATTCGATAGAAAACATCTTTCCGATTACAATGATACCAAATACTTGATATTTTGTTGAAATTCTTAGCGTACAAATGTCGTTAGAAGCAAGGAAATCGAAAAAAATATTGGCCTAATGATCAAAGTCAGCGTACAAGTCAAAGTCACTCAATGGACTACTCGAAGGAAGTACCCTTAAACGTCATTTTCACGCTACGATTATTAGCAAAATATCAAGAATTTGGTATCATTGTGTCGGAAAAATATTTTTCCTCGAATAAGCAGGGTACTTCCTTCGAGTAGTCCATTGAGTGACTTTGACTTGTACGCTGACTTTGATCATTAGGTGAATATTTTTTTCGATTTCTTTGCTTCTAACAACATTTGCCCGCTACGAATTTCAACAAAATATAAAGTATTTAGTATCATTGTAATCGGAAAAAGGTTTTCTATCGAATAATCACGGCGTTGCCATTGGGTACCCGTAAAAGCGACTCACTGGCCAAAAATAGTTATATCACGCTAGAGGGCACCAATAATGCAATGTCGGCCAAAATCGATTTAGTTCATGTTTATTTGACAATTTTCGACTATTTTCACACATTTATAGCCACCTAGATTAATACACAAAAAAGTTATTTTTGAGTTGCCCTGGTGATAAAAATTGACGATCGATATGTTTGTGTTCATAATGTCATCCTGATTAAAAATATCACACAAAGAAAGGGTGCCATTTAAAGTTTCAGCATGATGAATAGATATTTAACAATTCTTTCAATGTTAAGTTTTTTTTAATTTGTAATAATGTATGTATTTTTGTAATTGTTAGTAAAAGAAATAAAATAAGTTCATAGATAATAAATTATCATTATTAACATATTCATAATAGTTATTAACTTAATAACGGGTAAGTCAGTCATAATTAATTCAAGAAACAATAGATGTTTGATGCTTTAGTTATTTTTATTAAAATATTATCAGTGAAAATAAAATTTCATAAGTGGTACTACCGCGCGTACGACCACTTGAGAATCGCTCGCTGTAGATGGATAACATAATATTAATAAATGAAATAAAAAATGTGTTTGTCTTCCAGTGGATTGGTTTATTTCATGTATATATAACCAGTGAGCATGGAGGATTTTATCATTAAATTATAATATTAATAATATTAATATTTGTCACAAGAGTAATAATTAAGAAAAACATTGAAAATATTTTTTTTCAAGGCAAGTGGCTGTGATTTCATATTTGAATATAATTCTTACTTCTAAACAACATTTCCAGATAAAGTTTATCGATAATAATGAAAATAAATGTACTTTACTCTTATCACAAATCCATATATTCTGAATCGCTCGATATATGGCAGCGAAATTTACATATTTGACGGTTGCAGTTTTAGTTTTACACGAGCCGCCAACTTTTATAAAGAATAAAATTTTCTGGGAAATACCCAATAAAAAAATTTTCCATATGGAGCGGACTTTCGTGGACACACTGTATATATATATATATATATATATATATATATTTCTATGTGTAATAATGGAACAAATAGCAAACAACTAATTTCTTCTTGTTATAAGCAAATAAAATATGGGTGAAACAACAGATCTATTTATTAAACTGTATTAATACAACAATATAAGACGCATTTATAGCAAGCAATTGCAGTAGCATTGGCTTATTTACTGGGAACACCCCGACAGCCGATATATTCAAGTTTTTCGTTATGATATACTTAGATAACACTTCAAGATTATGAAATACAAATCTATTCTTTTTCTGTCCGTCGAAAGTGTTCAAATTTTCCATTGCCCTCGAACAAATTACCAACGTTCTTCTCCCTTCTTTTGTTAGTCTAGCACACGCTAAAGTAATTACAACGATAACAACCTAAAAAGAAAATAAGTTTTGTGGTTTGAAAATTATAATTTTAAAAACTTACAAAACTTAAACTGGTCCTTATAAAACATAATATAATTACAGAACTTGTCAAGGAATTTCTTATGATATTGTACACCAATTCATCGGTGACATAAATAGTCCAACTAGTAAATCTTATCATCAATAAGAACAACTGCCAGGTGACTATTTTATTGAAGCATATCATTAAATCTGATACATATAAATACAGCCGACATATATTCGAAATCTTCGAATAAAAAATTGTTTTATCGACCGCCTTCGTAAGATTTTTGCTAACAACATGGCCTCCAACCACAAAATTTATAATACCCAAAGAACCAATATAAACCTCAACAGTTTTCTCTAAAGATAAATTTATCTTTTCAAAACGATATCTGAGACATGTAGCATAATTGTGTACTAATAATCCGAAAAGTATCATAAAATAATTGTTGTAGTTCTTGTAGAATAATTGGAACATGCTTCCTGTGTTATTTACCTCGAATACCAACGCAAATATGATCAAGGTAATCATATAGAAAGTTCCTGTTATTAATTCGAAGTAAAATGTAAAACCATTTTCTTTCTTGATAGATATTTTAATAGCATCATCAAAACTATTTAGCTTTGCTAGATATTCAATCATGAGGTTTCTCTTGAACACTCCGAATTGTAGCATAGAAAATGTTGTAAACAATGCCATGAGGAAACTTGTGATCAAATCTATATATAACAAAAGTTTATTTTCAATTGACATGATCTTGTAGTTGATAGTCCATGACATGAAGCTGAACACAAACATTAACATGGCGCCAATCTTTAGTTTATGTGCGATGTTTAACTTGGTTTCCTTGTAATTCCATGTTAGAATGATGCCGATAATTGTTGCTAAAATGTGTAGTGGTTTTATAAAAGACATACGGTTTTCCCTGTTACATTTTCGTAATGAGAACTTCATATTTTTGGCCGTGTGTTGCTTCGACCTGCAGCACTCGCATTGATTGTGTTTTGATATTAAAAGAAATCAATTGAAGATGTGAAATGTCAGATAGTGTTGTGATGTATGTTGTCTACTTATTGAAACTGATTGTTATAGTGCTATGATAGAAATCAAGATACGATGTCTGTGAGTGCTATGCAATGCACATTCATTTTAAATGACTATTGACATAAAGATTTGTATTATTGTACAGAGATAAGAAACAAAACGCGGAAAAGAATCATTGCTAATATTAACTGTTCTTCGTTTTAAAGTTTATTCTGATATATCAGGACTTCGAACCGGAAGCACACCGAAAACCAGAAAAGCCCGTTATTTTTGTTGGTAATGAACCGAAAAAAAAATCGGTTTATTTTCGTTCAATACTTGTTTGATAGTTGCAATTATCAAACAATTGCAATTAAAACATTCGAAAAAAGATTTTTTTTTGCTTTTAAAAATTACTCACTTCACTTCGGATAAATGCAAACTCAGCTGGATTTTTGTATACACCTTTGGTTGGGCATGACAAACAACGTGCAAAAAGTCCCCATTGATGTAGTGTCTGAGTCACGAGCTATTCACTACAAGAAAATGTTATACATCGTTTATGTACGAGTTGGCATTTACAAGTTATAGGTCTAGGAATACGTCAAAAGTACGTAAGAAACAACGTATTTATGTTCTGGGTAAACCTTTCCGCCCCCCAAGTCATTGAAAACATGGTAGACCTTCATATTTTCTAGTAAGAAAAGGTATATAAGAAAAGCTGACCTGTTAAAACTTGACCATTTCCAAGTCCATTAGAAGGCTAGGACGTGTCTTATGTAATACTCACATTGTTCTTTTTTTTTGCGGAAATGCAACAACTACTGTAACTATATATGTACTGAAATGTACGCTAGTAAACATTACTAGTTTTGGGGTAAAATTTGTTTTATGTAAAAGCTAGATTACAAACTGGAGAATAACATCCAGTAAAAAAACTAATCGACTTTAACACGCTATGTAACTTAATTACTTATGTTTGGAAAACACATAAGGAAATATAGCTCGTTTAACACATTTTTTCCAACGTACAGAAAAGATGTAAAAATTGGCTTGGACTAATTTTAAATTGCAAACATAGTACATACCTTGAACTTATATGTCCATCTTGAATAAATGTTAAACAACTATTACAACACTTTGAATACAGAACAAAATAAACGATGATAAATATTCGCAGCTAGATATACATATGCACCAAATAAATTGACTGAATACAGATTGTTGCTACGACCAAAATATCGACATTACGAAAACAAAGTTTTCACAGCTCGACGGGGAAACTATTCAACTTCAAGAGAAAATATGAAATCTATTCTCAGTTAAAATTTCATTTCGACTTTTGGCCAGCTTTTAATATCTAATACCCCTATGTGCGCTGGTCTGAAGATGGGAGTCAAATCCCGTGATCGATAACCAGAGATATACATAAAAAACAATTGTTCGACATAAGAAAATTTTGCCTAAAGGAAAAGAGGTTTCTATTCAGCATTATAAAAGGTGGGTATTACATAAGACACTTCTTAACCTTCTGAAGGACATATCTCGGAAATGATCAAGTTTTAACTGAATGCATGTGCAAATTCTATTTCATCGAGATCGGTCGTACTGCATTAAAACTGGTAGCCAGGATATGTCAGATATTTTGATTCTAATGACAGTAGGTAGTGTCAAACGCTAATGTTTTGACAATACCTACTGTCAATATAAGCTGCGTTCGGATATTAGGCGATTTCGCGTGGAACGGTTCGGTTGCGGTTCGACTACCGATTTGAACCAACCATTTTCACACGGCCATTGATGACGTAACGGTTGCAGTTGGTTCGATTCGGTCCGTCAAAATCTTGAACCTACCTGGCAAGACGGTTTGAAATATCGGTTCGTTTGGGTTGTCATTTTTAGGTTATAAGTTGTAAAATGCTGGTAAAATGGATAGGTATGTAGTTGGCGGAATGCGCGGTAGACCACTGCGTATGTCATTACTGTCATATTTAACAGTAAGTGGGGCACCTAACCTATGAATCGAACCGGACCATTTTCCGTCGAGCGGTTACTGACGTTTCAAAAATGATGACGATTTAGAACCGTTTTGTCAACTACATCCAACCGCCAACCGGAACCAAATCGAACCGTTTAGCCACGCGAAATCGCCTATTGTACACCGTTACACTTTTTACACCCAATAACACGTAAGTGTAATTTGGTTGGTGTACCCGGTGTCAACGAAGTACAATATCCCAACGCAGCTTTAATCGACATATCTGTCTAGTTCTACTAGTTTTATTTTAATGCAGACAGAACCGAACTCGATCAAACAGAATCTCATGCAGCTAAACTATTAATTTCATGTGCCTGGCCACATCAGATTTTTTACTATAAAATAAAATCATGTTTTCAAAAACTTGCGATACGGAATGGATCACCCAGCCGATAAATACGTTACTACTCTTATGTGCTTTTTTTACGTATTTTTAGACGTATAACTTAAAAACGCCAACTCATACTTAAATGATATATAGACATTTTTGTAGAAAATTGTAAGACTTAGAAGTTTTGAAATAACGTTAATTGTCGTCCGATCAAGATATTTAGCATTTAGCAGGTTATTTGTAAGTGAATACAAAGCCCCGCTGGGTTTGATGTTTTCCGAAGTGCTTTATAGCTTTATTTGTCTAATTTCACTGGGCTGTCATATTTTACATGCTGATAAAATCAAAAAATCGACATTTTAACTTTATATTACGTTTCTTGCTCTTGCGCAAAATCATGTTTTCCAACATAAGGGTATCTTTTCCCAGATCACATTACATATGATCATATTACGATTCTTCAAACACCGGTTTTTATATCTGACTCATAATCAGACATTTAAAATGCATCTTCATATTTAGGCCCGCTATTTTTCTATGCAGCTGAGCATATTTGTGTTGGGTTGATTTTGGACTTAAATTCTAAGTATGATTGTTAGGTTTTCTTGGCGCAATACAACACAACTCAATACAGCATCAATCACAAAAACAGTATCCACAATAATTTATATTTTTCATAATTTCACGAACATACTCAGTAAAATCTCAATCTTGACAAATACTCTACATTAAAATACATTACAATATCTGCTAAACCGCTTGATATATAAATCTGAATAAATCAAATGTGTATACTTCAATCTTAAATCTGTGGGTTATTTCTCAAAAAACAGGCTACAGAAAACATGTTAAACGAATATTTTCCTTATTCTTTTATCTATTATTATTTTGCCATCTTATATGCAATTTCCGACACATTGATGTATACTCCGAAGATCAGCACTATAAATCCGTAGCATATCAGGATAACATCAACAATAATCCGCCATTTTAGTGTTCCATAACCAATTTGATAGCGAACGCAGATATCAATCATGCACGGAAATATAAAAGCCAATTGTGACACGGTGATAGTGGCCATCAGTGAAATAAATTCCCCTAGGTATGGTATAGTTGCCGCCATGAAAACTGAAAAAAGTAACTGTTTTAGTAGAACCCCCTATAAATTTATAGAAATATTTGTAATGATTAAACGGAAGTTAGGTGTCTGTAATTGAGCGATTCCAAAATTTCTAGCGTTCACCACATAGTCCATGGACCTATAACCAGGATTACCTGGAAATAATTCGTATTTTACCTCGGCCGGCTGCTGCTTGCTAAATCATTTTGTATACAAATTATTTAGGATACAAAGCCACATGTTAATTTTCTGTTTGAGGCTTACAGGGTCCCACGAAACATGATTTATGTTACATGGGGATTTCGGAGACAATGAAAGCTACGATGTCGGTTAAATGAGACAAAAGTTGCGTATGTCCACATTCCGTTTCAGAGCAGCTTTACTTTTTAAAACTTTTTCATGGATCACTAGATGTTACGAAAAAAGTCTAAACTGTCAATTACCTTCACTATTACGATAAATAGAAAGTGAAAAATTGGTATTCTTACATAAGAGCATACTCTGAAGTCATGTCTGTTATTAAAAACTGGTTTGGTGTTTGTCAATCAGATTTAGGTGGGCGATATTCAACTTTCTCGTTTCTTATGGACGTTATATTGAATTTTTACTGATTTAAATAGAAAATTGAAAGAGTTTCACAACCGTGTATAATATGTGTATTAAATTTACACAAAATAATTTGAAAATCCATTAGGTGTACCGCCAGATCGCCCGACGTAACCCCCATGGGTTTTTGCTATTGGGCTGCATCAGGGCCACGTCTAGGGTTTTACAGGCCCTAGGCACACCTGAAATTTCGGGCCCCTCAACCTACATATCGTATATGACATAAGACAAATAATAAAAAAAAATTTTTTTTGTTAATAATTTTTATTAAAATTTTTGGTGAAAATATGTTATTTTACAAACCTAAAATGTTCTCTTTCTGATTTTGGCTTCAAGAAATGTTTTGATGATATCATCATAGTAGAGGGTTTTAAGAAAATCCGTTTCTAGTTTTGCAAGCGCCGTTGAGGTTTTAGTCCGAAAATGTACCGCGCAAACAATTTTTCACCAGCTTGAAATAGAAAATAAACCCTCGCTGACTGATCGTGTTAGAAATAATCTTAAAATTATTTCGACATTAGGATAGGTGTTAAAACTGTTCTGTTTATATTTTTTGTTCATCGACATTTAAATCTGTGTCAAAAGTCTATACAATTTGGGTAATTGCAATAAAATATGTATTGTTACTTCTATAAATATGTGGAGCAATAACTTACTAAAATTATTTTGTTAAAACCAAACAGTGGCTTTATAAGCGACTGTAAGTCATCTAAAAAGTTTGGCACTTCTAAAAGCGACAAATTTATTTTGTCATTTTAATTTTGTTTAGACTACATACTTAAAAGTGTTGTGGGTTCTGCAGTTTATGTTATAGTTTTCCTTATTTCTCTTCCTTAGCATTAGCATTCGTGCTACCTTAAAAATAATCTAGATAAAAAAAATTGAACGTAAATCTTAAAAACAGGATGGTCGCTTTTTTCTTGTTTATTTGAAGAGATACAAGATACAAACAGCATTACTATGTCGGTCTTGTAACGGCAATACTTTATTTACTGTGATTTATTCAAATTTCAAACTCCTTAAGTAAATTAATTACTTAACAAAGAAAGTATTAGCAGAAGGCATTTGATACGGTGGTTAACTTAAATAGGTTAAAATATTAGTTGTAAACTTAATTATTATTTGTTCTATTAGGTTCCCTAAAAGCCCGGTCCACTACGCCCTGAAGGTCCTGCACTGAATCATACTCTCTAAGATACACGTTGGCTTTCATAAAGTCCCATTAAAAAATCCATGGGGTTAAGTCGGGTGATCTGATAGGACATCTAATGGCATCTTTTTGTGGTAATTTCATAAATGTTATACATTGTTGTAAATCATTTTGAATATTGAATTTAAATCTGTAAACATTCAAAATGGTGTCCATAAGAAATGAAAAATTGAATAACGCTCAGCCAAAGCTGATGACAAAAAAAATGTTGATAACCGAAATAGATCTTATGTAAGAATCCAAAATTTCGACTTGCTATTTATCATAATAGCAAAGTTATTCAAGAAAAAAATTACGGTGTTAGTTTTTCGTAATATCTAGCAATCCATTTTTCCAGAATTAAGTACCACATTTCCACATTTACGCAACTATTGTCCTATTTAACCGATATTGTAGCTCTACAGTTTTCGAGATCATTTGTACATCATGTTCCGTGAGACACCACATCATGTTCCGTGTAATACCTGGACTAAGTGGTTCCCAACTATTTATACATGAGGTCTAAGACACCAATATAATTGCCGTAGAATCAATTACAAATAAATGCACTAGTATCTTAAAAAAAGAGAGGGCGTAGAAAGCTACGCAACGGAAGTGAAACTTCACGAGTATCAGCGTATGAGATTCGGATATTGAGAGATTGAAAGATGTAAGCACAGGAATAGATCGTGTCAGTCATGGATTGAAACTCTGGGAACCCTACCTCCGGGTAGGGTTGCCAGATCGAGTCGGTCGGGATAGATAATCTGGCGATACTACCTCCGGGTAGTGTTGTCAGATCTTGACGGTTGCGGATTGACTTTGCGTTAGGGATGAGTCGTTTGCGAATGAACCGTTCAAACTGTCGGAACCGTTCGATACGGATGACCGCTGTCAAACTGAACAGGTCAGTACCCAAGCTCTATAAAGAGAGTAGTCAGTAAGGTTATCCAGTTTGCCATCTTTCCCATTGTTCGCTTTATATCCACCCCACCGCCCCCCTCAGATCTCGATGTGTTCTATTTTCTTGACGTCTTTAAGTAGAGTCTGCGCTTCCACCAATGTGAATGCCTTATTCATTGCATGATTTAGGTTAGACAGCTCACTTAGCAGATTGCCCGTTTTGTTTCTAGAATTGGTTTGTACGCAGATACATATTTGCGTATTTATTGTGTCAGCTCCATTCATCCTCGAGTTTATTTTTGTAAGCTAATTTGTAAGGTAGTTTTTGTTCATTTTGTAAATTAACCCTGTTATTCTGTAATTTTAATTCTGTTAGTCTACAGCTATTACATTATTAGTTATATTAGTGTAGTATTTACATTGAAGATAGTAATAAGGTTAGTAGTAGTATTTTACAGTACAAGTGGAAAGATATACATGTGAGTTAAGTGGTTTCTCACGAGCTGTATAATGTTTTGTTCAATCCGCCACTAAATTTAAAGTAATATCGTTATTAAAATTACTTAATTTTGATATCTGTCGACGTAGGTGACAGTTTATGACGTCATTCGGATAATATAAATAAACTACATGTGTGAAATTTATTATTACTGACGTCCATCGTTTGTGCAGTTTTATATCAGTAAATATGGAGCTTATAGACGATATTTTAGAAGAGGCCAATGCGGTCACATATAATGTACTCATCACCTACATCACCTACGCGTTTCTATGCTTGAGTGAGGTAAAGAACTACTTTCTGCTCTCATATCCAAGTTATAAACTGACTATTTCAGTGGTAGGATTGAAAGAAAAGTAAGATATTAATTCGTATTGGAAATTACTTTATTCTAAATAATTTATCGATTTTGAGATGCCTATGGTTTCTTCAGTTTCGGGTTGCCATATGAGATATGACGTTTCAACGATGATCGAACAATTTCCTATTTTACAATTCCAAGTGATCCAAATTTACGTCAATAGGGTACTTGACTATTTTTGGAAAACCATGTTAGTGTGTTTATTCCTTCACTCTTCATTGTAAATGCATTATTTTTTGTAATTATTTCCTCAAGATTTCATAAAAATCAGCGTTAAAAATTGAATCACAAAAAGTCCCGCCAAAACGATACTTTCTGTTGTGTGACGTCACCGGTTAATAGATGTCAAATCGGCCCATATGGTCTGTCAGCATCGGCATCGTCACCGTTTGGTAATTGTGTTGTATGATGTGTTGTTTTCACAATTTCTACATAAAAATGGGTTATAAATGGTGTATAAATCCACAATGCAGAGATACGTCAAGAAAAAACTCCAGATAAACTATTTGTAGCTGTTCCGCAAGATTTGAAACTGCGAAGAAAGTGGTTGGCTCGTAGAAATCCAAATGAAATAAATAGCCGCCAATACAAGTGTTTTCTGTTGTGAAGATTACTTCGACATAAGTAAAACTGACTAGAATAAGTTATCTATCGTATTTTCGAAAGGTATTATCTGATCTGACAGCTGAAGGTTAGGGCTATCCTAACCTACAAAGTTATGCTTACATGACGCTTTCGTGCTATTAAATTCAAACGGGTGAAGCATAAGAGCGCGTTCGGATAACCCGGTATTTTACGGTGAGAGTGACGCGCTGCATAATAGGCGGACTAACGTCATACGGCGTTTATCTGCATGTAAGAGAGAGACAGCCGACCCAAGTTATCTGAGCATTGCTCTCCCCATACCCTACCCTGACAAACCGAACGCGCTCTAAGGCGGACTAACGAATGACATCACTGGAGACTGAGCCAATTACAGAGCGTTTTCAATCACGTGATAGGACGTGAATAAAATTCAATTTTAATTTTGGTTTTTCATAGAAATAAAGCATTTTTTTTTGAAAAGTAATAACAAATAGTTTTCTTAAACTGTAATCTATTAGGATGACTATAATACATGCCATATTTTTAATACAGTCAAATACCCTATTATAGATAAATAATGTAAATACCCTTTTGAAATGCTAGAGTGTGTTCTCAGCTTTTGCTTTAAATCTATCAAAATATAAGATGTATTTATTATTTGTATGTAATTATGCACATAAACCGTCCTAACCTAAATCATACCACGAAATGAGCGTAGTACAAATGACGTTCGTACAAATGACCCCTGTCACATTAGTAGTGTTCGATTACCAGTCGCACTCAAATTGAGCGCAATCATTTTGAGTGCAAGTTGGATACTATTGAACGCGGTAATCGAACGCGTTTTAGTCAGCCTGACCTGAACACAAGTGAGCGGCTTTGCGGGGTTGTGCTCGAGGACGGAAGGGGGAACTGATTGTATACTTTTGAATAGACGTCAAAGTGGTAATCGAACGGCACTAAATCAGCTGATCGTGGCTTAGATTGAATGCGGACTGAATTGAACTGAACAGCAAGTGGTAATCGAACACTACTATTGTGTTTCGTTCATTTTGAACGAACCGTTCACAGATTCTGTATGAAACTCGTTTGGTTTAAACGGTTTGGCTGTTCGGTCAGTCCATATGAAAGTCGTTCATATTGAACAGGTCTGAGCGAGGATGTCCATCCTTACTTCGCGCATCGAGATCTGACAATTCTACCAAAACGGTGATGAGTTATGTGTATTGGTCGATCTATGGCAACTAACAAAGTGACTGCAACGTTTGCACAACTTTGGTGACACGGTGTAAAGGACCAAGTAGGTACCCGTTATTTTGTTACAGTTACTTTGTTAGTTACTGTTATATCATTTACTTCGTACAAGGTGTACCGATTGAGTACTCGGTACTCTTTGATTTTGAGTACACTATCGTTTACTTCCCTATACGAGTACACGTATACCGTATCGCGAAATTAAGGACCAAGAATAGTGCCGCAAAAATGCAATCCGTAACGTGCCGTTCCGGACGACGAAATTATTATTTATAGTGCCGCAACGCAATGATCTCAAACAAATTGAGCGCCATCTAGCGGAGAAGTATATACACAACGGCACATAACCTCACATGTCAGTGTTATTGTTGATTGTATTAAGCATCGGTAGATCGTGGTAGATATAATAAATTATGGACGAACTGCTTGTTGCAGCAACAATTCATTCTGAAGTCGTTCTCGTTCTGTGTGCTCGTTGCCGCAAACTATCAAAATGCTATCAGTTAACCTACCACTTACTGGAAACTGCTATTCACTCGCCGGTACTTGAACAGATGCCGCCATACGCCGGAAAACGTAAGACATATGAAATTTGTTGCGGTCGAGAACGAACTTTACGGTTTACGGAGACTCATTATAATCGCGGAGTAGAAATTATGTACATTGATCTTTTTACGCTACGTTATTACGGTGCGGTCACGTCACTATACTTGGTCCTAGGCCTATTGTGTCGCTTTTAATTCGTTACACGAAAATGGGGACAAACTGATTCATACCCAAGGCGCCTATAGAAGTTTCACTTAAATACGTATTTACTAACATGCGAAAGCCATCATGCCAATTCTCAAAAGGTACTCCCAGAGCAGCTTATGTTGTGAGTCGTTCAAATGCCTTATCGTATAGGTATCGTATAGTAACCTCACAGGAACAATTCCGTTCAATCCTAATGTTATAAATACACCGACCGCATAACCAATGTTTGCAATTACCGCTAATCTGGAAGCAATGCAAGAAAAGGTTGACGTTTTCATAAACGTACTTTTACATCTGGGCAACAGTGGGCAACATGTAGCATGCGATTTGGATTTGTCTGGTTAATGATATTTTTATTTGAGTTGTCAACAACAGTAATATATCTGGTCCAATGTTGTTGCCTGGTGATGTCGCCGTCTGTTGCCCTGGGCTAAACTATGCTTAATATGCAGTGAACAATAAAATTGTCGAACCTAAATCAGACTAAAGTTAACTTTTTCGTGGTGGTTAAAAAACTGATAGCAAACATCATATCTGCATTTACATTTGCAATTTAAAATATCGCAGAAAAAGGTGTCAAGTGAATACGACTGTTTGATTTCTTTTTGTCACCAGATGGGATCTGCATTGCTAATTTTGAATCATGCGTGTCTGCGTTTATTTACATTTTCTGTCAACATCTTTGGATCGGCCAGCTTTTAATATCATAGGAAATAAGATTTATCCGAATGCTGCAATGGATTAGCTGCGTTTTAAATGTTGACAATACCCTGTGACCCACGCCATAGATACTCCGCTGGATGAACGAAATTTTGAGAAGTTCTAATAGACAAATAATTCCATTTTTTGGGGTACTCTTAAGTTAGTATGACACCCTATATTATTTGTGTGATATTTCACTGTGCGACAAATTTTGATCAACTTTCTTCCTCCAGGGAAATTTTAGCTAATAATGACTCTGTATGACCCCCTGAACACATCCCCCTGGCGTTTTTCTAGGTTAGCTCGAACTGCGGATAAGAAAATACTGTATTATATGGCAAAATTCGTGGTATTATTATTAGAGGTATGCTCATACTCATGTGGAGTGGGGATAAAAATCTGCGAAAATCTTCGTTACGTTAATATCCGCTGGGCGGCGCTGCGTGGTTGAAGAATAATTACATAAACATAACTAGTACTAATCCAATTTTTGTCTATTTATGCTTATTTCTGCGTACATAATGCAAATGCTTGAAAGTTTTCTTTTTATACAAGTACATTTGCCTGTTATGCTTTATAAATTGTTAGTGGCATAACCCCCTAACCGTGGCAAGGACCCAAATAACACCTAGCGACAGCATAAAGTACCTTGGGGTCAGGATTCAAAAGAACCTTAGGTACAATAAACACATAGATGAGGTTGCAGGACGGGCGCAGCGAACAGTAGGAGCCCTGATAAGGCTAATGCCCAGAACATCTGGGGCACGAACGGCAAAGCGCCGAGTTCTGGCGTCTGTCGCAGAGTCGGTGATGTTGTACGCCGCGCCGGTCTGGGTAGATGACATGGAGTTTGCCAACAGAAGGGGCCGACTCCTCCGGGTGCAGAGAAGAGCGGCGATAGGAGTCTCAGCTGCATACCGGACTGTATCAACCGCGGCAGCGCTTGTGGTGGCTTCTATGGTGCCCATTCACCTGAAGGCCAGAGAGCGCCAGAAGAAATACGACCTAAGAAGGTCGGAAGGTCGGGCAACAGGGCGAGAGACCAGAAGGCAGACGCTGGAGGCCTGGCAGATCGAGTGGAATGAAGCGACGCAGGGGCAATGGACACGTCAGCTCATCCCAGACGTCGCCACATGGACGGAGAGAAGACACGGGGAGTTGTCGTACGAACTAACCCAGGCGCTGACTGGGCACGGGTGTTTCGGGGCCTACCTCTACAAGTACAAGAGGAGGGACAGCCCCAACTGCAGATACTGCGGGGAGATAGACACCCCCGGCCACACCCTCTTCAGATGCGAGAGGTGGGCTGTGGCCAGAAGGGCGTGCCAGTACGTGGAGGACCTTGACGAACAAAGGATGGTCACCCGTATGCTAGAAGGACCTCGGCAGTGGGAGGAGATATCCCGCACAATCTCCGGTATCCTCAAAACAAAGGACGAGGAGGACAAGAGGGGGTAGATAGCCTCCGGCCCCTCAGACGCAGCTGCTGAGGACAGCCCGGATGGCAGACCTCTTCAGCCCTGGATAACGAGGCAACCAGAACGCCAGGTTTGCACCATATCCAGGCACCCAAGATAGGAACACAGCACGAACAGGCAAAGGAACGTGCAGGGACCTCTGGATCCTTATTACGTAAGGAGACCTGATGGTCTGGGGACTGCAGAACCTGGAAGTACAGGAGACATGTAACCGGAGACCGGTACAGGAAAGCTCACGGTAGACCGGGAGCGAGTTGAATAGAAAGGTCCCGGACGATCCGGACCAAAGCTGCCGGAGCAACGCCAGCAGTAAAAGGGTGTGACCACCGGAACAGATAACCGGTGCTCACGGAAGAATAGAAAAGAATATGTCCCCAAGAGTAGCGTGGGTAGTTCTGTCAAAGTGCTGTGACATTAGGATGAAGGGAATAATGCATGTTTATAGAAATAAGTTTAAGTATGTATTAGTATAAGGTAGCGATTTTAAGAGCAGGATTATAGGTAGAAAGAGCATGTTAAATTAATCAATAAAGGTTTACGACCCAAACCGAAAAGAGCGAAGGGAGTTTACTAACTATTTTTTGTTTGTTGATTAATTCATGTAAGGAAGAAGTCTCCAGACTGAGGATGCCCATCAGGCAAGGCCGGTCTGGAGGGGTGGCGGAGGGTCTTCCCCTCCCCTTGCTCCTTAAAAAAAAAAAAAAAGTGGCATAACCCCTAATAACGTAAACTAACTAGTACCAAACCAATTATTGTTTATTTATGCTTATTTCTGCGTACATAATGCAAATTCCTGAAAGTTTTCTTTTTATACAAGTACATTTGTCTGTTATATCGTATAAATTGTTAGTGGCATAACCCCTAAGTTTGACCTATGCAATGTTGGTTGTCTATATATCACCTGCGCAGTAGCGGTCGTAAATTCGTCCAAAAATTAATCATACCTTTAATGTTCATACCACGGCAAAATTAGGAATATAATTAAAACTAAATTTGCAAATATATCGCTTATTCGAGCTTAGCTAGAAAAACGCCTGTGGGGAAGAGTTCAGGGGGTCATAAAGAATCATTATTAGATACAATTTTTCTGGAGGAAATTTTTTGTTGCACTGTGTTTTCATCAAGTTGACATTCTGAACACAAACATATCGGCGTCAATTTTTATCACCAAGGCAACGAAAAACAATTTTTGTCTATTAATCTAGGTGGCTATGAATTCATGAAAATAGTAGAAAATTTTCCGATAAACACTGACTAAATCGATTTTGGCCGATATTGTGTTACTGTGCGCTCTAGTATGATTTAATTGGTTTGTGGCTAATTCTTTTTCGTGTACTTTCTGTGTGCACCCTGATTATTTGATAGATAACATTTTTCCGATTACAATGTCACCAAATGCTTGATGTTTTGCTGAAAATCGTAGCGTGGAAATGTCGTTTAAAGCGGAGACATAGAAAAGGAATGCTGGGTTAATGATCGGAGTCAGCGTAGTGAACTAAGGATGAATGCTAACATCTGAATATGCAGTTCTCTGTTTACACCGCGATTATTGTTTGCATTGCAATTTAAAAAATGCCTTTCCTAAATAGAACCAAGGCTGTGGAGTCGGTAAAAAAACTTTCGACTCCGACTCCGACTCCAGATAATTTTCGTAGTTCGACTCCGACTACGACTCCAACTCCGACTGCGGCAAAATTTTATTTGTTTCTTTTATTTGTTTTTTTAATTGTAAATAAAATCAAAAAGACCTGTTGATCGGACCACACACAGTTATGACCATATCTTAAAAAGTCACTTTTTTATTTTTTCAAAATATCTGAAATAATTAAAAATTCAACTTTTTCATAATTAGAGAACACATAATTCTGAACTAGTTTGTCAATTTAACCAATTTCCTATATTTAATAATAACAAAAGTAATGACAATCCACTGTATAGTACAAAGTAACACATTTCAACTAAAATTCATTCCAATGAATATAAAATTAAGTCCAAAATGAGCTGGAAATAAACTCAAGCCTTTCTTCTGTTAGTGTCAATGACGTCCTATTAAACGGCCCTATTTCACAAACTCAGTAACCATTTAACATCTGTTCATATGTTGTTAAATACAAAGGTATGTGATATTTTTAATAAATTTGTTCATGTGTCGAAAAAAGAATCAATTTCGGTTAAAGGTTTAAAGTTATCAAACATTAAAGCTATTGCAATTGCTAATTGCAAAGTTTTACTAGTAAAGCTGTATCTTTTACAAACAGTCAGATATTGGGGCGAATAAAAATAAAACGAAAGTTGAGAGTTGATATGACTGTGACACCATACGCTGTTTCTTCTAGTAGAAAAGCTGAAGAAATTTTTTTTCTTTTTAAGATTGCAAGAGAAAATCGTTAAAATACTTAATATTTAATGAATTGTTCCGCTTTTGTTTGTGGTCGAACGAATACGAGCAAATCCTCTTAATTTTGATGACTAAGGAAAACCACACGTTGTAGCTTCAATTTGACAAGTTCTAATTCGTCTAGTATGCATCGTAGTCCGATTTTTTTTTATTTGGAGATGATCGAGCTATCATGATTAGCACATTGAAGTTGGTTGTTGGAAATTGGAAATAAACTATATATGCGACGCGGCAAGCGTCCCACAATAATCAGTTGCTAATCATCATTCACCATCGACCTGTGTGTTTGTTATGTAGGTAGGTACTTTGCAAAAGACCTAATAATATGTTTAGTTAATTTTATACTATCTCCGGAGGCAACGGCCATCTCGCATGTCTTTTTCTACATTATTTACACATTGACTCGGAGTCGGTACATTTTTGCGACCCCGACTCTGACTCCTCTGAAATTTGTCTGAACTCCGACTACGACTCCACAGCCCTCAATACAACTTTATTTTTCAAGAAGATGGTGACGCGCAAAACAGCCAAACTGTCAAATTCGGATGTTAGCATAGTTCAATAAACCCAATATTTTTTTCTATTTCCTTGCATTAAACGACAATTCCACTCAACGATTTTCAGCAATATATCAAGTATTTGGTGTCATTGTAAAAATGACTCATTGGCCGCAACCCAATTAAATCACGCTAGAGGGCGCCAGTAGTAAAACATCGGCCCACATCGATTTAGTGTTTGACAATGTTCAAGTATTTTTACAAATTTATAGCCTGCTCGATTATTAAAGAAAAGAGGTATTTTTTGCTGAAGAACCAGAAGTCAATTTCATTCATCCAGCGTCATAAATAAAACAAAAACAATAAACGGTTGGACCTATGGCGTGGGTCACCCGGTATACCTTCAGAGAGTAGCAAATCCGAGTTTTATTTAGTTTTGTCGTCAAATTTAATCCGCCATTTTGAATTTGGTTTGGAATCTGCGAAAATCAAGTAAATGCAATTGCGTTACAATTCTGTCTCTGGTAAGTTCAAGTTTATAGCATCAGCAACGTCATCGCCATATTTCCAGTAACCAAACAGTCCAACGACCAGATACATGATCCCCAACATGATTACACCGATATCGTAGACGAAATGAAAATGAGCAGGATTCTTCATGCTATTCTCAACAGAAACCGATATGGGAACACTGCTGAACGCGAACAACGTCGTTCCAATAACTTGCGGTAACAGCGTGAAGTCGTTTACCATACTTCTCTCGTTTATTGGCACCAATCGTTCTCGAAATATATAGTAGAATATTATGATAATCACCACAAACGTTATGAGCAACGAAATGTAGGATAGCGGTACAAGCATCTTTAGGTTCTTCACAGAGTTGACGGCCATGGCAGGTACAACCATTATGATGAAGCTCATTTCTATGATAACATCTTTTCCTGTTAACGAGTCTACCACGTATTTCATGGAAACCCCCACGAATAGTACGTGAACGCACATAACACCAACCTGGTACATGATTATACAGACGTCTGTAAATTTCCTAAAATAAAAAAAAAAGTTTTAGAATAAATGTTGCCAGTAGAGGGGTCGTCGGTTGTCATTTAAGGGTCTACACGAAAAATTTGCCAAAATAGGTGACGCGCACTTGAACAATTTAGCTTAAGCCTTTAAAATACTGAAATGATAAGAATAGTAATTTTCTAATAAGAAGTCGCAACATAGGCAGGGTGTCCGTTCAATCCGTTCAGAAAACAGTTGAATTCCAAATTGTTCCGAAGCTATTTTTAAAAACCAAAAAAATGTATTTTTTTAATTATGGTCATAACTTCTTTATTTGTGATCCCATCAAAAAAGCGTTTTGACATTATAAAGGCACTTCAGTTTAAATTTTTTGTCGCCAATGAATTCATCAGAAACAAACGAAACTTTTGTTATTCTTATGGACGCCATATTGGTTTTATACATGTTTGGATTCATCATTTCTTTCTGAGGAATTTGGTATGCCACATGCCATGTTTTTAATAAAATAAGATAATAGAATTGGCTGAAAATTGGACACTTCGAGAATTGCTGAAAATCGCATGGTGCCATGGAAGACATTTTGTGAAACAATGTGATATCTATCCATCTGTAGAACAAAATTGGTGAAAACCCACTTAACAACCAGGAGGAATTTTTCAAATTTGTTACTCGGATGATGTCGCCCGTACACCGGACAAATTTACGAAATGGCGCTGAATGGGTTAGGTCGCATGTAAACAAACATTCAAAAAATTTTGACTTGTTTGGTGGTATTTATACTTCAGATCAGTGAAATCACCAGAACTACATATAAACCGAGTGGGTAAGTCAAGTGTGTTTAAAATATCAATCCAAATAAAAGCGTTTTATTTCAGCTGAAATCGGGGGTTGGTGGGGGATGGGATGTCATACCGTATAGGGGTCTTGGTACTACCCTCTTTGCTAGAGAACCCGAACAGAAAGTCAGACGGACAGACCACGTTGGCACTTCATTATAGAGTATGATGATATGATCCTAATTTGTGTTCTACAAGCCACATTTGGACATCTTTAGGCTCGTTTTAAGAATTTACAGTCTTAAGAAAAGAATCATTATAATGTTAACCATAAAAGATTTATTTGGGTTATTAAATATGTTTAACCATAAAATAATTTAAATATAACCGCTAAAATAACTTGTGACATTTCTGGTGCTTTTCCCTAGTGCGAACCTGGTGTCTGGTTTATTCCTCCTGGTTATTAAATGAACCATAGAGTTATACACACATTTAGTTATACCATGCGATACAAGAAATTTTACCCTGTAAATGTACCTAATATGAATTGCATCATGGGAATTCCATGTCCGTGTTCTAACGGAGATGATTTTTTAAACAGTATTTAAGACTTAGTGGATTCTTATCTTACTGGACAAAACAAAATAAAATCATTAATACACACGCAAATAGTTCGCTGTATCTTCGAAACTTTGGCGGTCCCATTAACACACCATATCGCATAGCATTGGTATAACTCATCACTGGTACCTGCCAAGCCTTACAAGCAAGATGAAAATCACACACCTATAAAATGTATTCAATTAAACTATACATTTAACTTTAATCATTGTTTTCGTAACCAATATATGCAACCCTACTGTAGCTAGAATACCATTGGCAGTAATGCAAATAATACCCATGACCATTCCAGCACATCTGAAGCTGTTAGGTAAAGACAAAATACCAGTGCCCCAGAGGCCCTTTGTCAGATGGGCCATAGCTTCAATATCGCTACAAAGTAACAAAAAACAATTATTTAAAGATTGAGAAGAACTTACATCATGAATACTTTGTGGGTTTTGCAAGGTTCCTCTGCTTAAATGGGTCATAGTCGGTGTTGAAGTCTGGTTCTTCCACAGATCTATGAGTAATAATAATTAAACCTTTACCAAAGAAATCTGCGCGCAAATATCCAAGTGGTTACTGCAAGTTGTTGTATATTCAATATCTTATACCTATACACCCCCTGGGCAAATCCCGTTTTTACCGAGATTTATCAGCGTTGGTTGTATTCATATTAATGTACAGTCTAAAGTCTAAAGCAACCCATAGTGCGTATGCGTCATAGCTGACGTAGCACTGTCGTCATTTTGTAGTTTTAAAAAATGATTTAATATTTTTCCAAAGGAATGATAGTTCTATGTGAATTAAACAGCTACTCTTTCGCGTATGAATATCTAAACATTTATTGAGTATATCAACAATATCTTCAATGAACTGCAATAATATGATTTAACATAACCTCACGTAAGCACACTGGTTTGTTTGGTTTCCTTATGTTTCTAGTATTACAAATGTCAGTTATCCTGTCAAACCACAGCAGCTTTACAACAATAGGCGATTTCCGCGTGGCTGAACGGTTCGATTTGGTTCCGGTTGGCGGTTGGATGTGGTTGACAGAGCGGTTCTGAAACGTCATTCACCGCTCGACGGAAAATCGTCCGGTTCGGTTGGCCCAGTGCTGCCACCCGGCCTGGCAGGAATTATTTTTTCTGCCGTGTGTCGGACAAAGGGATCTATAATCCTGTTCGTGAAAAAATTATTTATTTTAAAGTTTTCTTCTCGCCATTTGAAAAAACTTCAAATGAGATTTTGTTTTAAAACAATTTTGAAGTTACTGGGGGATTAAGATTACGTAATTTTGCGAAAATGCATATTTTTTAAAAGTACTATGCGCTAGTGCGCTATAAATGCAAAATTTCCAATATTTCCGAGTTGCGTTCTTCACTTCTTTGTATATAATCTATGGCATATTCATCATCTACAATTAAATTTGTAATTAAAGGTAACACTAGGATTGGAATTTTTTTTTTTAATTTGATGGATGAAATTTGCAACCTCGTCCATATTTAGGTTTGTTAAAGATAAAATAAAAGGATATCAATATGGAAGTGTCGTTTTATAGGATTGGAAACATTCCCACAATCAATACTTATATTTTTCTGAACATGGCTTAAACCATGAACAACAAAAAATCATTATTAATTGCTAGTAAATGTAATTAATTATTAATAACTAATCACATTTAGCAAATGCTGCAATTTACATACCCGGTCATAGCTGTTTCATAGCAGTTTCAGCGTTCCCAATTTGTTGTTGATGAAAAAACTTACACATTCCATTATACCATCGAGCTTATATGACTAGAGGGAGCGTGCCGGCCTTTGTTTGTGGCCAAAGATAATAAGGTCGAAAGTCGTATATAATCTCGTTCCCAATGTAACGCACCAATGAGCGGCCAGATTAAGCTGGCGGCTATATGTCAAATTTGAATTAGGCAGTCGCGTATGGCGTGAAAGGTGTAGTGTAGATCTAACCTCACAAAATAAAAATCCTTTTGAATGTAAAAAGCAATTAATTCGCTATTCCAGTTCTCTGCAAAAAAATCTTTTTGAGTAACATTTGTTCAACTTTTATATAGTAGCAACAGAATTCATGCTTTTATAGGTTTGGACAAAATTTATTCTCACGTGTAAGATTTTATTTGTTTATGTTCTTTTATAGGAATATGGGGAATAAACTACAAGCAAAATACAACTTATACTAGAAAAATATTTTATTTGCACAAAATTTAACTACTAGTTTTTAAACAAAATGGTCTTGATGTAAGAACTTTGAACTCTTTTTTTCTGATTCTAATAACATGGTTTTACACAAATGTTGATGTTAATGTTGATAAATTGCACACTTTTTGTCTTAATCGCATGTTGTAACGAGACAATTGGCAAATTCGACCAGTTTTCTTGCTAATGCTGGTTAATCGACGGTGAGATATAAAGGAGAAAGGTATTTGTCGGGCAATTCCGTCATACGAAGATCGAAGAAGCAACCGTAGACACGTGTTTCGGACTAACTCACCCATATATCGAGGATTGTACCTACAATAACATAACTTTAAAATATACCTAAAACAATTAAAGTTACATATTACAGAAGATTTCTCCTTTTTTTTGGCGGTGCTGAAGGATGTTACGTTGGTGTTGCGCTATGTAACACTTTCAAAGCTCGTAGTCGTGGCAGTGATTGTTGACTCTGTGTGTCCACTAGTTTCTGCTACAACTGCATCTTCTGCATCGCTTATATGTCTGTATTTTCATTTGGTAGATCACTCATAACAAAAATACTTGGCACCGCACTACGGGAGAGATATGGTCTTCCGTCTTTTCCCAGTTTATAATCGCTAATAGAAAAGTGTCTTGGAACACAACACAGTTGTTCTAAAAACCCGAATTTTTATAGGTATAGCTTCAATCCGAGCTTGTTTTGAGTCCTGAACTGTTGGAAATCTACGAGAAGGTATATATTATAATTTAATATTACTGTATTGCGATAATAAAGGTCATACCTGCGACACGTTATATTTTTTGATGCTGCCTTTTACAAAAGCAGCAGTTTCGCCCCATTGTTGCCTCTTAACCATCTAATGCATCTCCATAGGTAAGCAAACTCATAACATGCTCATAACCTCGATGTAAACAAATGTTCAAAATAATGGCGGTATCTACCTTCTGTGCGCATGCGCGCACAATGTGCATGAGAATCTGTACGAAATTCGACCTTATTGACCAAGGTATGTTAGGCCAAAACAAGCCAATGCATTAGGATAGGCCGTACTCCGTCTAGTTATAGATGGTCTAAGCATTGAGCATTATACAACCAAAGAATGACAATTGACACGAACCGATATTTCCAACCGTCTTGCCAGGCAGGTTCTAGATTTTGACGGACCGAATCGAACCAACTGCAACCGTCATCAATCGCCATGTGAAAATGAACGGTTCAAATCGGTAGTCGAACCGCAACCGAACCGTTCCACGCGAAATCGCGTATAGTTTTGTGACGTCATCACTGACCTGTGACACACGCGCACCCTGAATTGAATATTACTGTATGTGTTATATGTTACTGTAGTGTATATGTTATATGTGAATGTTAAGAAGTTTCTTATGTAATACCTCTTTCCGTTTTCATCGGAAATGCACCAAAACTAGTGTAACGACTCAAATATGCGCTAGTAAAGGATACTAGTTTTGGAAAACTCCCATTAAAAACAAGGCTAGGATTTAATTTTTTCTGCTTTTGAAGTACTTATTTTCAAAGCGGCCAACGTTTCTCTATCTGTTAATTTGTTTTTACCATGAAATGTATTTACCCTTCATACAATGTATGCCGTGCTACTTTGTGGACTGCTGTGAGTGATGCTGAGAGAGTGCTGTCAGCGTGTTTGGTAAAAACCATGGAGGAAGATGAAGTCGCTGTACGGATGCATTTAGCAGCGAGAAAATGACCCCGGGGGCGGGGCTAACATGACACTAAAGTACCCTGACAGTTGGCCGCCTCCAGGTCCGGATTAAATCTAAAATTGGCCAGAAATTTTAAGAAATTTTACTTGTAATATATGGTAGTGTCGAGTGGGTACATTATAAAAAACCTATATGAACACTTTTAAGAATTTATTTAATCTAATAATAATATATCTCGGAAATGGTAAATTGAAATTGCTAGATCCATAATTTGTTTTGCTAATAGTTTTGGAGATATTGATGAAAACATGGATGGACAACATTTCGTGACGAATTTCGCTCTACCGATGCCCTATTCCAAATTAGGGAAAGACGTAATATGTTTATGTTAATATAGTATTTGGCAACCTGATGTCCTCCCCATAATTAAGATGAGAAATTTGCAAATAAGCGCAGTGTATATAAAAAATAATACATACGGTTTATCGTCTTTCTCGGCCATTTTACGGACTACGATAAACCACTATCCAAATAGTTCCATATCCCTATGTTTCAACATTGATGTCCTCTTGTCATTAAATCCGTCACTAGATTTGACCATGATTTGACTTTTGAAGCAATTACTTGATCTGGACTGCGTTCAGGAGCAACCATAGGAACAACGCTCTGAGAAGATGGAGCGCGCTCCGGTTACTCCATTCCCGTTCAGAGACGCTAAAAATACACACAGAGCAGTTTCTCTCTGACGATTAGAAATGTCAGTAGTAAACGGTCAAGGCATGTTATTTATAGGTTTTTACTGACGGTAGGAAGGTTATGGTACAGGACAACGAATCATTAGTGATTGACTGGCTAGGTTCAGCACCGTGCAAACAGTCTTATTTAAAGTTAATTTGTTTGAAATTTTACCGTATACGTAGGTCACAGAGATGCATCCTTTTTGGAACTTAAAAGTACCTACTCTACTAGGTACTTTTAAATTTGATGATTGGAAAACTAGGATATAAAGTAGTTTTAAAAAGAGTCATAGGCAAATTGATGCAGAAAAAAGTAATTAGAAAAGTTGTTGAAAATCCTAAAAATACCCAAATGCAAAGATTTGCTAAAATATTTAGTTTTTTTAACACTTTACAATAAAATAACGAAAATAAAATGACTTAGGAACAATAAATTTTAAAATAAAACCAAATAAATAGTAGTAATCTTGTTATTAAAATAGCAAAATTTATCTTATTATTAATTTTACATACTTTTTTGCACATTCTCATTCACCGATGTAAAATTTATAGCTTTTATGTTATATAGGTATATCACCATCAAGGGCTTCAAGAATATAAACCCACTGTAGATTGAAACATACATTTAAGTATATTGTATGATTAACAAATTATATCTTAAATCAGTCATCAGTCATTTCATTGAACAGATTTGAGCCTCAGGCTAGTTAAAACTCAGCCAAAGACAAAAGCCTGCGGTATAAATAAGACAATAAATACAAGAGAAAAACAGTAGGGAAAATAAATGAAACGAGTATTACCTGGTTGTTGAAAAAACTGTTCTTTATTCGAAAATAATCGATTTAAATACAATTCTTGATTTTACAAATTAAGTAGTGGTTTTAAAATGATGATAGGTTCATATTACATATTATGCACAAAGTTTGAAAGTATTGATGTGTACTATTGGGAGCCGCCGATGTCTTGTACTTCGTAAGCAATTCGTCGTTGTTTCTTAGATACCGGTTTCGTCTAACCGACATCATCAGCCTAAATAGTCAGGTATTTAAAAAGACTAGCAATATCGTGCACGATGTGTGAGTGTCACTAGCAAATATACATTATGCAACAATAGACAACAATTTATGGCCATCGTATGGCCCAAAAACCATTTTAGACCATATCTGTTACGACAAAAATTTATACTTATTTCTCAAATTGCACGAACATACTCGCACTTGACAAATAATCTACAGTAAGGTATGTACATTACACATTACAATACAATCTGCTATACCTACCCCTAGATATAGAAATCTATGTCGTGTGTACTTGAATCTTAAATCAGTGACGTGCATGTGCAATGTTTATGTTTAACATGTTGCTTACCTTTTCATATAGCCAGATGATGACTGTTAAGTCGAAATCGATTGCAAGATAATACAGTAAAACGACCTTACAAACAAAACACCGAGGTTTTATTTTAGACTATTTAAGTTTGTAAGAAGCGATGTAAGAAACGTTATCAATTTAATTAAATCTGTGAATTATTTCTCAGAAAACAGCCAACAAAAAAAAAACTAAAGAAAAATGTTAAACGAGAATTTTCTTTATTCTTATTTGTATTGTCCCAAAACTATTACTCCTTAGCCATCTTTTTTGCAATTTCCGACACATTGACGTATATTCCGGAGGCCAGTCCTATGAGTCCATAGCTTATCAGAATGACATCAACAATAATCCTCCATTTTAGTCTTCCATAACCAATTTGACGGCGAGCGCAGATGTCAAGTAAGCAGGGAAACACAAATGCCAACATAGACAGGGCGATAGCACCCAACAGGGAAATAAATTCCCCTAGGTATGGTATAGTTGCCGCCGTAAAAACTGAAAAAAGAAAATGATTTAGTGTAACCGCCTCTTTTACACAAATATCTGCAATTGATTCTAGCGTTCACCAGTTTACCCAGAGACCTACAAGCAGGGATATCCCAACCACAAACATTTTTAAACAACGTATTTTGGCATTGATTGACATTAAAATAGCATACTAAATATGTTTCCTCGATCAGATGCCGCTTGCTAAACCATTTTGTATAATTATTTAGGATACGAAACCGAAGTCTATTTTCTATCTAATTTAATTTTCTCCAGGTATATCATACGATTTAAGATACCGACATAATGGCCATAGAATCAATTACAGACAAATGAAAAATAATCATTTAAAAGAGGTAGTTACTAACACGCAAAGAAGATCATGCCAAGTCTCAAAACGTATTCCCAGAGCAACTTATGTTCTGAGTCGCCCAAATGCTGTACCATGTAGGTGTCATATATTACCCTCACAGGAACAATCCCATTCAATCCAAGCGATATAAATACAGCAATCGCGTAACTAATGTTTGAAGTTACAGCTAATCTGGAAGCATTGCAAGAAAATGTTGACGTCTTATCATAATAAGCAATATTGGTAATAAAGGCATTCATTTTGGTCCGTGGTGTGATATTGGTTGTGAAGAAATAAAACTTCGGTGTGGACTAATTTTATTAGTTTAATCTTAGGCAATTAATTTCGGGTTTTGAAACCCATCATCAGGCGATGCTGAAAACGAACATGTAATTACAGGACACAAGAAACACATTCATCGTACCGCAATAAACACTAGGACAGTTGACAATTCTTAACAAGAAGCAAGAACATTGAAATAATATAATTACCGTTAATATCAGTTGGAAAGAGAATATGGTGTCTGTCGCTGCTAAGAACCAGCCCCAGTACTTCTTTAGCATAGAAGATGTCATGGATAAATGAAAATCAAAGTAAGTGAGTGAGGCGATACGGTCGGAAGTAGCCATGAAAGCCGCAAAATGTCGCTGAGAGCATGCGCATTGAAATAAAACTAAAGGGGGGTGGGTTGGTTGCAGCGACAGACGCCCGGGTGCTGTAGTGGTAACACTTTTGTGTATATTACAATTGCAAAGACAAGACCAGCAATCACAAGAGAAGCGGTATATACCGCCGCTCTTGTGATAGCTGTTGTGATAAGTCGAAATTTTGCGCGCGGGTTTGGATGGATGTTTGAATTCAAACGTTGGCATGTTTTGTGTTAAGTTTGTATTTAACAGACGCTCGGAGTGGCGCTGCAGTCGCGTCAGGATTACCGCGCAAGGATATAATGCTTTTGGCGCGAAAAGTCGAGGAACTGGTAAACGGGGAAGAAAAGGTTCTCTTTGGCATCGGGCTTTGAAAGTAGACGGTCGTGCGTCAAAACGCGCGCCCAAGCGTAGGGCCCCAATGGGGGTCAAGTTATAGAAACTGTGCTGTCTCGTGTTTCTTGTGCTCAACCGAAATAATAAGGTATTTATTTGTTGTCTGTACTTGCTGATTTGTCCATCTCTGCCAAAGTATATCATCTTTGTTAATAGGGATTAAAATTCATATTTCATGTAAGCAGTTCTGCATTGTTGTATATATTTTTGTTAATAGATTTTATTGTGGTTTTCTTCGGCATATTCATTTTAGAATAATATAAACCTGTCCCTTTTATAGTAAAGTATTTAGCCTTGCATATAGTGATTAATAATTAGTGAGTTCAAACGTCTCTGACAAAGTCTCAGAGAAAGAACTCAGTTTTGAAGCCTCCGTAAGACAGATATAATTAATTCACGCTACCGTAAGATTAATTAAGATTAGTTTGTTTAAATCAGTTAGTACCTGTGATTGAAGATGGCGGACCAAGCGTCGCTTGGGGCGAGTTACCACCTTCAACATGTGGGGTTAAGGTTAGGTAGTTGAGCAAAGTCCTAACAGGGGCCCCCTTCAGTTTAGAGTTGATTAAAGTATAATAATAAATATTGAGAAGGGTGTCCGCCCCATCACACTGTGAGTCAATATGTTTGGACAAACTATGCGCTCATTGGATGTCAGATTTAAAGAACATACTAGAACTAATAACCATTCCACCTTTGGTCAGCACATGATGGAGAAGGGCCACACAACAAATATTAAGGAGCAAGTATACCCCACTAATGAAATTTTTTGTTAGTGTTTTGAGAAAAACTATTTGCAATGGAAACTAACCACAGGCGATATAGGACGTAGAAAAACGCATGAAACAAACGCTAACGTCAAAGCTGTCTCAGAAAAACCAATTTTTTTCTAAATCGCGGGTTCGAAATCACGTAAAAACGATAAATAATTCAAACTAAGTTCATAGGTAAAACCTTTCTATTTTTTTATGTTCTATTTTGGAAAGTCATTTTCATAAAATAATAATGTACACCAAAAAAAATGAATGTCGTTATTTAATATTTTATTACTTTTATATACTTTCCAATATGCAATACTACATCAGAAAACCACTGTAAAAATTTCATATCTCTACAATGCGTATTAACGCTAGGATTTCGAACCTACGGTACACTTCCGGTAGACTACATCGTTAACAATATGAAGCTCATCACACAGGTCAAGAAATATCCCCTTATCGATTTTTATTAATTTTATCACATAGAAAAGCACAAAAGGGAAAATGGAGAGGTTACAAACCTACATGGTACCCAGCTATATTGACACTTCATCTAGTTTCATTTATATTTTATTATTTTATTTTATTTATTTTATTTTCTCATTGGTTTTCAACTGACGCCTCCCTCTCGATAATACAAATATTAATTAATTCTTGTTTGCTACGTTTCGTTGTGTATGTATCGTATCACTCTACACAATTTGATGTTTATTTACAATGAATGTTTGTATTTGTCTACTTGCCGCCGTAATATACACAAAAGTGTTACCTCTACAGCACCCGGGCGTCTGTCGCTGCTACCAACCCACACCCCTTTAGTTTTATTTCAATGCGCATGCTCTCAGCGACATTTTGCGGCTTTCATAGCTACTTCCGACCGTATCGCCTCACTCACTTTCATTTTCATTTATCCACGACATCTTCGATGCTACAGAAGTCCTGGGGTTGGTTCTTGGCAGCGACAGACACCATATTCTCTTTCCAACTGATATTAACGGTAATTATATTATTTCAATGTTCTTGCTTCTTGTTAAGGCTGTAGTCAATATATAAAAAACAGTTTCGTTAGGGACACGGATCATCTGAATATGTAGATGGCGCTAGCGGTATTGAAATGCAGTAAAATACCATCGACTGAAACCTGTGAAACCCGGGATCGGTTCATGAATCATGCGTAGTTCAATGTCTTATTTGATTTCGGTCGTAGTACGTTGTACGGGAACTCAACAGATTTCTTTTGACGGTTTATTGTTGTTTAATGTTGCCAGTATAATGTATTACTGTATAAATTATATAATAGTCGACTTACCAATAGAGGGTTTTGGCATTCTTTGCAGGTTAGGTAACATATAGGTATACAAAAGTATTCTAACTTTTTTATATGTGAAGGTGTATTCTTTCAGGCTGCTGTAGACAATTTAAAAGACAACATTTATATGGTTTTACGAAGACAGAGTGTTACTTACATACATGAAAGTCCAAAACAAATATGAAAGTTTTGATAGTAATGGCACTAATCTAATAAGAAGTAGATGAAAAGCCAAGAAAACTACCTAAATGTTCACAAAAGGAATCAATCAAGATTGAATAAATACAATAAATGGAGTAGATTGCAAGCAAGCAGTTTTGGCGTCAGGTTGGGTAAAAAAATGATATCGCCGTCTATGTCAAGGAACATGCACGGCTTCTTGTTGTAATACAAATGCAATAGAGAATTTACTAAACGCATTTTTACGATTGATTGTAATATTTACAAAATTATATTCTGTATGCAGATATGCAGTTTTTAACCCTTTCTCTGCAGCGGTAGTTTTTTGCTATTTACTAGTATCGAGGCGTATGATCATTCTGATGTTATTTTTATGTGAAATGGGAAAAAACTCGACAGCACCCGTTGGCGAATATATTCGTCAAGAGCTGTGAACAGGTTAACACTAGTGATAAATCATTATGTATTACACAAAATAGTAATTTCTGACCTGCATCAAAGAAACTGTCTTAGTAGCCAACAAGAAGAGAATCCTGTGGAACATGATTCCGTCATAATCGATTTTTTATAATTACATTTCCATTGCTAATACTCATATTCTATGACAATTTGTATTAATGGAATCTTTATCTTATTGTTCTTATGTTTTTGGTGTAGTAGTAAAATAAATTATGCCTAGGAGAAAGCAAGGTCTATGAACCGTACACTAAATAATTTTTAAAGATTGTTGTTATTGCAATATTATATTAATAAAGATACCCCAAGTTGAGAGAGCTAAGTGAGATAAATACTAGGTAAAATTTTAACAGAAACTTTTGATGAACCATTGGCACTTAGTTTATATGACTGGTCGGACAGTATGCCTAATGCCTGGGCTACACTAACATCTAACACCGTTACATGTTAACTAATGCGTAATCAATGACACCCTGTTGAAATGATTGTGTTAAGCTTTGGTCATACTTGATTTTAACACATTAATCTTAACATTACTCGTTAGGCATTGGACGTTAGTGTAACCCGGGCATAAATGCAACACTGCTGACCTACTAAAGTTAATGCTGCTGAGTTATGTACAACATGTTCGTACAGATTTTGTTTGTGACAATTCTTTTTAGCGTTTTGTACCTGAGAAAAGATAAGGTAAACAAAAACCATAAGGGTCCTATAAAGGATAAATCCTATAAAGCAGTGCTCCGCAAGCAATATGCTGCGGCACAGTGGTTGCGGAACGGAGTTATTAGACAGCCGTGAGCGAGAGAAGGACAGCTGGAGAAGGTTGCAGAGTACTGCTATAAAGAATGAGTCATGTATTGTATTAACAATTTTGTTTTGTTAGCGAAAGCATTCCGATTAGTCTAAAAACCCATTTAACACACTTTGCCATGGTTTTATCTGCGCAAACCATATTGACCAAACCGAATAATACAAACAATTCTAGGAAATTAACATAACAAGATCTTACATATGGTTCATATTATTTTGTACTTTATTTCATGTTATTAATATTTGCAACTGAAACATGTAATATCATTTATTGTGTTGCCAATAAATAATGTATAAGACTAACAAGGCTTTTATTATATTTGCATTTATAAGTTATTTCACAAAGGTAAGTAAAAAATGATTTTCTTTTAATCAATTGTCAAATAGCATTCAAAGTAATTCTACTAAGTAAGTTCTTTTGAAACAACATTACATGCATTATATGGTACAATACCACAAAATATTTATGGTATATGAGAAAATAAATTCTGTATTTATTAAACATAATTGTAATAGATTGCTTCCGCTATATGTATGTATAAAAAATAATCTAAAAAAACAGTTCAACAATTAGTTCACCTCAGTAATTGGCTGGTTTCACTTAGCATACGAAACAATAGGTACATGTATGCACACGTAACTGTTTTGTATTTCAATACCTAGTTATATTAGGAAAACTTCATTAGGAACCAATATCATCAATAACATTGTCGATTTCAAAACTATCCAGGAAATTAGCCCGTACTATTAAAATTTCATATTTTATTTTTTTTTAAATAAAGATGAGATAGTAATTCAGAGGTCCGTATTGACTCCGCCGACCAATGTATCGGTAAACATTACATTATTTCAAACTACAATTTAATAACGTGTCCAGAATAACTAGTAATTTTTTCAATTTAAGTGGCGCCATCTATAACAATAAGCCTGAACCTTCAATAAACGAGGCATATTTGAAAATGTACCAAACCGTGTAAATCTTTCCGCGTTCACTTGTTGATAGTAATTTTCTAAATACGTTACTTTTGATCCATCATTGTTTTGTATTTAAATACCTTGTTACAATGCTGATCACTGATTTCCTATTTCGTTAATAATTGTAGTTTAATAAACAATTATACAGGTGTACAGCGTGTAGCATTAAAATGTGCTTTTTTATTTGTTTTTAAATATGGATGAAATAGGAAATCAGTGACCCGCATTGACAATCTCGACGATATTATCTGCAAACATGCAATATTCTATAATAAAATAGTAGAAATACTATCAACAAAATTTAGCCCGATTTCAGCCGGTAATTCAGTATTCTATACTAAATTGTCTACAGGCTTAAGAATTGTCAACTGTTCTGGTGTTTATTGCGGTACGATGAATGTGCTTCTTGTGTCTTATGTATTTATTTACATGTTCGTTTTCAGCATGGCCTGATGATGGCTTTCAATACCCGAAATTAATTGCGTAAGACTAATAAAACTAGTCAACACCGAAGTTTTATTTCTTCACAACCCATATAATAAGCAGTGTTTGTTGCCGTTCATCGGAGCGCATTTATGACAATGTGGCGATAAGAAATGATAGGTTCAAATTGGTCAGACATGAGCGCCCGCAAGAGGGTGCAAGGATAAAAGGTCCATAAGATAAAAACTATAAAATAAATTATATGTGCTCGCTGCATTACGATTCCTTTTAACAGGATGTTATTTCACCGCAACTAAATCAACTATTTTGCAAATATACAGCGTCACAATTATTCATGATATCGTACATTCTTTTAGTTATAGTTTTAGTTTTATATATTGACAGCTTCAATATTTAATTTTTTGTTAAAAATCCAATAAAACTAGACATTTTAACATTATTTCGCGAATTTTTAGGTAATACTGATTTAATTTAATCTAATTTATAAATCAATTAAATTACACTATTGCATAATTTGTAATGATGTGTTCTAACATGAATGTGTTAGAATTCCATTGATTTGGATTGTTGGGTGATCCATTCCGCGTCCTAAGTATTTGAACAAATATTTTAAGCATAATATTTTGTAATAAGAGAAACAATCACATGCAGTTAAAACTTGACCATTTCCGAGAAACGTCATTTTAATTGGCATCATATTTTATTATAAAAACACCAATAGGCATGTAGTCAAAAGTTGGCGGATTCCGATATTTTTTTCGGAAGAAAAATATGTTTTATATCGGTACCTCCCGTGTTTTTGATGGGTTCTACTTTTTTCCAAAACTAGTATCGTTTCCCTTCCCTTCCCTGGGTGGTACCGCCATCCAGGGGGCGTTTGGCCTGGCCAAACGCCTGGGGGGGGGTAGACTCATCATGGATGAAAACGGGCGATGAAGGGTAGTACGGGGCGGTTAGCATACTTGTCTATATAATTTTATTAAAAAATTGTTGAGTTGCTACTACAACACGATCTTGCAATTCTAAAGTGGATATATTATTATTATCAGAGAGGTGGTCCTTGTACACGGTACCCGCACTGCGGTCAGTAGTCGTTTTGTGCCCTCAAGAGTTAGCTCAGAAGTCCTGTCCTTTTGATTAAGTCCAATATTTTTCTGGGGTCAGTTCCTCGTATCTCATCTGGGTTCACCTTCTGTTCCTCCAGATATGTACGTTCTGTCATTAACGAAGCCCTCGCAGAGGCATAGAAGGTGTATCGGAGTTTCTTCCTCCTCTCCGCAGCCCCTGCATAAAGGGTCTTCGGTCAGTCCCATCCTGTGGAGGTGTCGGTTAACTGGGCAGTGTCCTGTTACTTCCGTCCACAGTCTGATGTCAGCTTTGCTCATCTTGAGCGTCTCTTCTGCCAATTTAGCCGAAGGCCTTCCAAGAAAGAACCTTTAGTGGGTCTGTCCTGGATGGTCCCTCCAGTGTTCTTTTCAAGTTATTTCCTTCTTGCCTGTGTCTATTGATAGGCCAACAAGTGGTTCGGGTCCAATGAGAGGTATCAGGGTCCCGGCTTTTGCGAGTTTGTCGGCCCTCTCATTCCCTGGTATACCGGAGTGTGCTGGTGCCCATACCTGTTTCAGGGTGTTTGTCTCTCCCAGCTGGTTCAGTGCTCGGATGCAGTCTAGGACAAGCCCAGACTTTGTTTCGCATTCCGTTAGCGCTTTTAGTGCGGATTGGCTATCGGTTTCTATAAAGATTCTGTGGCATAGACTTCTCTGTGTTTAAGCATGTGAGCTATCAATCTACTCAAAGTGGATATAACAAACTCAAAGTGGATGTAACAACAATGATAATGGTGTCAAAAATTGAATATTTGCACGCTTTATCCCAATATCGTCGACTGACATAGTATAGAAAAGTAATGTTTTTCAATCGTCATGTTTTGGTAATTTCCGACTTCCTGTATGGTTTGTTTATACTTGTACAAAAACGTGGCGGCGTTCCATTTCTGTCGCCGAGCGACAACAGAGACCCTTTGTGGTATATTTGCGCCTCATAGCTATGGTTTGAACTTTTTGGCTATTTTTTTGAGGATTTTGTTGCTTACGGGATGCGCGTTTAATATATTCTCAAATTCTGTTGCAAGCAGTTAACTACGTAGGTATTTTTTTATTTTAATTGCTTATTTTCTTAACTTAGTCATAACATGTGTTCTATGCATAATATGATGTTCTACTTTTTACCAAATCTAGTATCGTTTACTAGCGCACATTTGTATAGATGGTTACAGCAGTTATGTTGCATTTTCGCTAAAAGAACAGGTAAGTATACAGTTTTACATAAGACGCTGTTAACCTTCTTCTGATGGACATATCTTGGAAATAGTCAAGCTTTAACTGGATGCTACTGCTTTTCTTGTTATAAAATATGTACGCAGGTTTACCCAGCATATAAATACGTCGTTTCTCTTACGTGCTTTTGGCGTTTTCCTAGACCAATAACGTACAAATGCCAACTCGCACTGAAACTATGCATAGACATTTTTGTAGAAAATTAAAAGATCTAGAAATTTCCTTACGACGCTTATTGTCGTCATATCAATATAAATCAAGATAAGTACGTAGGCTTTCACGGCCAGAATCATTTAGAAAATAAACTGCTTCCGGGTTACGCCGTGTGTCAAGATTTGTTACCGTAAAATTTTACCGTAAAATTTCCAAGGACCCAACAGATAAGATAGGAAGGCGAGTGAAGGAATTGGTTAAATCATCATCGATTCCCGTACAGGAACAAAGAAGCCTTTTTGTTCAAGCCCCTAGGGCACCTAGGATCTACGGTTTGCCAAAGATCCACAAGGATAACGTACCTTTAAGACCAATCGTCAGCGCAATAGGCTCCCCAACCTATTTGTTGGCAAAATACTTGGCGAAAACCATCCAACCGTTTATAGGACAAACTACATCTTTTGTCAAGAACTCTGAACATTTTATTCAGATTTTGAAGGAAGTTGTCATTGACCCTCAGGATATACTCGTAAGTTTCGACGTAACATCACTCTTTACGTGTGTTCCGGTTAAGGAGGCAGTCGAAGGCCTCCGGACAACACTTGTCCCCCTAGGTCTACCAACCGATGTTCCGGATCTTGTAGAGTATTGTCTCTCCACCATATACTTCAAGTGGGCGGGAGCGATGTATGAGCAGGTAGAGGGTGCAGCCATGGGATCACCTTTGTCACCGGTAATCGCCAATTTCTTCATGGAATTGTTTGAAGAAAAAGCCATTACATCAAGTCCCTTCAAACCCAAGCACTGGGTCAGATATGTCGACGATACCTTTGTGGTTTGGCCACACGGTAGAGATAGACTTACTGAGTTCCTTAACCACCTGAACAATGTTAGTCCTTCCATCAAATTCACGATGGAAATTGAAGAGGACAATCAGCTGCCTTTCTTAGATGTGCTGGTATACAGAACGTCAACGGGTAGACTTGGACATACAGTCTACCGTAAGAAGACACATACCGATCGGTACTTGAACGCCAAATCACACCACCACCCCCAACAGAAGAGAAGTGTTATTAACACTTTGTTCAACAGAGCCGAGAAGGTATGCGACTCTAGCACCTTGCACGACGAACGAAAACACTTGGAGTGGGCCCTACGCCAGAATGGATACACCAAGTCTGACATACGGGGTGTCACACAAAGAAAACCGCAAGTCTCAGAGGAACCGCAAGAGTCAAAGGGGTTCGCTTGCTTACCATACGTAAGTGGGGTATCAGAGAGAATCGGTAGAGTACTGAAGAAATCGGGTATCACGGTAAGGTACAGAGCACCAGCTAAGGTAAAGGATCTTTTGCCTAACCCAAAGGATATCACACCACTCCTGAAGAACGAAGGGGTATACAAGATAACATGTGAGTGCGGAACATGCTATGTAGGACAGACAGGACGAAGCATCGAATGTCGAATCAAGGAGCACAGTAGGGACACCCGGCTAGGCAAGATCCAACAGTCCGCTGTTGCTCAACACTGCCACGAGTCGGGACACACAATGGATTTCGATGACGCGAAGATGTCGGCAAGGGTGGGTAATTATCACCGAAGGCTTATTAGAGAAGCCATCGAAATTTACAAACATCCTGATAACATCAATCGCGAGGACGGTACTGACATTAGTAGGGTCTGGAAATCGATCCTAACGCGGTCAGGTGGAAAAACACATGGAGCGGTAGCGCCAGATGTGCGCAGTGAGGTGTAAATTCAGGTATATAAGGGAGACTTTCTTGGTAGGTCTTCAGTATTCAATTAGCTTTGAAGAAGCGAGCAACATGGCTCGCGAAACGTCAGCATTAACAAATCTTGACACACGGCATAACCCGGAAGCAGTTTATTTTCTAAATA
This sequence comes from Aphodius sticticus, assembly GCA_963966075.1. Taxonomy (NCBI): domain Eukaryota; kingdom Metazoa; phylum Arthropoda; class Insecta; order Coleoptera; family Scarabaeidae; genus Aphodius; species Aphodius sticticus. The sequence goes on along the minus strand of OZ014510.1, from coordinate 33,611,517 downwards.
AATCAAGATGTTAAAAAATCCAATTCGACCATCTTTGACAGTAAATATCTCGTGACACAGACAAAATATGGATGTTTTTTTTTTGCATGTAATTTGTAATGCTCAACTAAAGGTGGAAAAAGAGTTTGAATTTTTCCGATGTGAAATCCCAATTTGACTGGGCTATTTCTCATGTAACGATAAATAATTACTTAAAAAACGAGATTCTTTAAGTAATGCATCCTACTCACCCTATCCCCACACGTTGGCAAGTTGGCACATTAACGCACATAGGGGTATTTCGAGTAAAAAGCTGGCCAAAATTATATTTTGTTCGAATCGACGTAAATTGAGTTGGTAAGTATTGTTAAACGTGCTATTGTATATAATTACATTTTAAATGTTGATAATATTTTTTTGTTTCACTTTTGATACTCAGATAGGTATAGTGTATAATATAGTTTTTAGTAATTAGTTTCTTTCCATTATATCATTAGTTTTATTATTGATTATTATAAATTATTATCAATCTATTAACCCATATAGCATATAGGAGGGGGTACTACATAAAAATGTAAATATACACATAGAAATGGAAATATATATTTAGAACTCAAAGTTTCATATGTTGTAATATAAGGGAATTATGAAAATAAACGTAAAATTTCAAACGTTTTTTTTAATAAAATGTATATCTTAAAGCATCAAATAAAATGTGGTTAACATTATGTCACTATTATTATTACGTTCTTTATTTATGGTAAATTATTATCAATATATTAACCCATATAGCATATCGGAAGGGGGTACATAAAAATACAAAGTTAAACATATATTGTAACATAAGGGAACTATGAAAAATAAACGTAAGCAATAATTACTACAAAATAAATGATAATAAATTATTATCAAATTATTTCTTTCAAATGATTTTGTTTACTTGAAATTAAAAAAAAACTATATTCACTGAAGGCAGTGAATGAATTTAAGTTATTTCTTAGGCTGGGTGCAGATGAGAATACCAACTTCTTATGCGATAATGGTTCATCCACGCCTAGCGTAAGAAACAACTTGAATTAACTATGTAATTAATTAATTAAGTAATTAATGTTATATCAATGTAAGTTAGTTAAAACTTTACAACAATTTTTTTTGTTCTGTAAAAAAGGCGCAAAACGTAATAGTATATTTAACAAATTACTAAATCATATCAAACAACAGATCAAAACTTCTTTTTGTTTATGTTCATGTTTTAAACAATATCTCAAATCAGATCCACACCCGCAAAAATATAGAGGTTGAACGGAAAAGAATTAAGTTTTTTTTGTAGTCTCGAAATCCACATGCAAAATTACAACTCAATTTCAACTCCACAAATTTTCCAAATTTAAAAAAAAAATACTTATTTTTTTATTCATGCATTGACGCCAGAAATATGTCCCACAACTCGATTGGAGATTGGGAATTACGTAAAGTAGCAATTACATGAATTGAACGTAACAAACAAACAAGTAAAGTTTAAATAAACGTAGTAGTAAGAAAACATTATATTCTTGTATAGAAAACTTTATGAGCAATAATTGTATTACTAACCACTTTTCCGAATATCTATCACTTTTCGAGATAACCGCAAAAACAGAATTTCTCCCGTTTTCATCCCCTTTATTTTTTACAGGGGTGGTATTGGTGGGAACTTCTGAGATGATGTTTAAAATTGCAACATACATTTTTCTGGAGAATAACATCCAGTAAAAAATAGTACTTGACTTTAACACGTTATGTAACATAATCACTAATGTTTAACTAACACAAGGAAATATAGTTTGTTTAACACATTTTCTTCAAACGTACAGACAAGATGTAAATATTAGCTTGAACTAACTAATTTTCAATTGTAAACATAGTACATACCTTAATTTTCAATATTCATCTTGAATAAATGTTAAACAACTTATACAACACTCAAACAGAACAAAATAAACGCCGATAAATATTTGCAGAAAGCTATACATATGGATCATATAAATTGCCTGAATTCAGATTGTTGCTACGGCCAAAATATTGACATTACGAAAACAATGTTTTCACAGCACGACGGAAAACTATTCAACTTCAATAAAAAAAAATATTAAATCTGTTCTCAATTAAAATCTCTGATTTCGACTTTCGGCCAGCTTTTGATATCGAATACCCCTATGTGCAACGGCTGGTTTTCATTTTGCACCGTAAAACGTAAATATTTCTGTGGGCGTCCATGCGCCATAGGTATTTGTTGTTGAACTGTGTTGAACTGTTTTCGATTCTTGTCATATTTACAAATGAAAAACTGGAAAGGCAATTCCTAGACATCTACACTCAAAAGTTGACAAAAGTTGATTATTTTTGTATTAAAAGGAATACGTACTCCCTACGTTACTTATCTGTTCCTGAATCTGAAAAAAATGCCGGATTTTACCAACCACAATAATCAGTGACCGGCTCCGAAGAAATATGTGTAATAATGCTTCAAACTTTCTCAAGTAAAATATTTAAGTGCTTTACATTTCTGTTGCTGGGAAGTTCAGGTTTACAGCATCAGATACGTCATCGCCCCATTTCCAGTAACCGAAGAATCCAACGGACACGTACACGACCATTAACAGGGCCAGAGCGATATCGTAGACATAATGAAAATGATAAGGATGCTTCATGTTATTCTCAACAGAAATAACGACGGGAACACTGGTAAACGCAAACAGCGTCGTGCCGAAAAATTGCGGCAAGAGCATGAAATCGTTTACCATTTTCCTCTCGCCTATTGGTACCAGTTCATCTCGAAACATATAGTAATATATCAAGATAATCACCACGCACATTATGAGCAACGAAAGGTAGGATAGAGGTACCAGCATCTTCAGATTCTTCAAAGAATTTACAGCCATGGCGGGAATAACCATTATGAGGAAGCCCATCTCTACGATTACCTGTTTTTCTGTTAACGAGTCTACCACGTATTTCACGGTAACTCCAACGAAAAGTATGTAAACGCAGAGAACGCCAATTGTGTATATGAGTATAAAAGCTTCCGTAAGTTTCCTAAAATAAAAAAATCAAAATGTTTTAGAGTAAATTTTGCCAGTAGTTGGATATCTCAAAAACTTATTTAAGGTATAAAAAGGCATACTTTCACAAAATTTGATTAAAATTGAATTATTGTTGCGACAATGAAAAATAAAAAAAAAAACAGAATAATCGTTTTGGCATTGGCAACCACATTTTTCTCGGACATTTTGAGGTCATAGCAACCTAGTATAGGATATTTTTGGATAAAACGTTTCGCCGGAAACGCAATAATAAATTTTGCACCCGGTCTTTGCTCCCGCTGTACAGGATATTCCCCTCTGCCAAAAGCTCAGGTATTTCGGTTATCATCGCTGGATCTTCAGCTGATGAGAAATATAGTGGGGATGCCAGATCTAGGAAGCGTATTCCAGTCTACTTCTGATGACACGAAATTAGCACAAACAAGTCATATTACTTAATTCTTCAATATTGTTCTTTATTCTAAATTGAAGCTTCTCCATCAATAGATTTCAAATAATAACACCAATGAACAGGTCGGATACCATGACTTTGGTGACCTGGGGAATACTCAAGAAGCATGGTACAACATTTTAGTGTATCGATTGTCCACTCAGAATAATGCGAAGAACATCGCAAGGTGTAGCTTTTCCGCCAATTTATACACAAAATATAATGATGTACACAAAGGCGAAAGATGTAGAAGTAAATATCTCGTTATTTATCTAAGAAGTTACACTGAAAATTTCTTCAACTTTAAACAATAAATAACGGCATCTCTATTAATGCGTTTTACGAGAAGTAGAACTTGGTCTTAATATGCTAAGAGTAATTCTTGTTGATTTGCTATAAGATTTTCTCGTGCCTGTTCATCTAGCCATAGACCGGGCAATAGAGATTTTTGCGTGGCAAAAATACTAGCAGGAAGCCGATGATCCCAGGTCACGTGGAACAGTCCGTAGATGTATTGTGATGTGTTTCCTACTCGAAAACTGATCGAATGATCGAAAACTGCCGCGCGCTCCAAACCGGTCGAGTAGTGGGGGTAGGCTGTCGACGCGGGGAAGCGCGTATCTATAGTAATACAAACGCGCTGCGCGCGGGTATTACTATAAATATATATATATATATACCGGGTGATTCAAATTCGAGCCTCACCATGGGGATCTCGCTTATTAGTGGAGATAGAGGCTATGTTTAAATTTGGCAAAGTTTCGTATTTTTGTGCAGTTCAATTATCTGAAAAGAAATTTTAGCTATCATTTTCCATTTTAAAGATATCCGCACAAAAACTGAAATGTTAAGATATTGTTTTTAATTTTTTATGCAAAACCAAACGTAGCTAGACATTTGAAACAAAAACATTCTACAGCTACTTTTTAACAAGGAATGCAGTGAATTTTTTTAATTTGAAATAACTTCAAAGATGGCGGCGTAACCATGGCCAACTTTTGTTTTTCTTATGGGCGCCATGTTGAATTTTGGCATTTTCCGATAGTCGTATTTTTTCTCATTTCCGCAATGTATAACATGTTAACATTATTTTTTAAAATAATGGTGTAATAATAAAAAAACCTTCCGGTAGCTAACTGGAGCTTGGTAACAGACCGCCGGACTCGTTGCCAAGCAACGTCAACAAAATGCACTTGGATCAAGCGGCGCGCTCAGCGTTGGGTTTGCAATTTAACCAAATAAACCTTAATTGTGGTTAATTGTGGATGTAAAATGCCGTTTACCAATAACGAAAAACGTGAGATAAGGGTTTATTATTGTTCTCATAGCAATGCCCAATCGTACAAAATTCCTAGCATTGGGCAGAAATTTAGCGGACCATGGATCGTTAAGTAAACCCCCGCAATTCTTATAATCCTCATGGAAATGTTGAAAACGATCAAAGAGACATTTTGGAAATCGTAAACGTTAGATTACCATAATTTGCAATGCTTCAACTACTGGTTTTTAGATAAATGACTATTCTCGGATTTCTACGCGGGAAGTAGCCCCTAATTTGGAATTGCCGCAAACACGTGTTTGCAGAGCATTACGAGCAAAGAAATTGAAACCGTACAAACCCCACACAAGTCAAACTTTGTAGTTGTACGAAATTATTTGAATCAACAATTTCCAAATAGCTGGGTTGGTAATGGTGGAGTGGTGGAATGTCCTGCTAGCTCCCCTGATTTAAGTCCTCTGGGCTATTTTCTATGGGGAACTATGAATGACGAAATTGATCACGAAACTCGCAGAAATATCGAGGATCTGCACTATCGAATAACAAATGCGGTCAATGCTATTCCGGGAAGAACAGTTAGAAGAGCATAACTACATGTAGAAAAGCTGGCTCGGTTTTATGCCGTCAAGAAAATGGGGACCAATTTGCTTAAACATTTACTTAAAAAATAAGCTTTTTGTTGTATAAACTTGCTTCTTTTACTATCTGAAAGTTTTTAATCCAAAGCACTCTGGTCAGTCCGGCGCCGGCGGTCTGTAACCAAGCGCCAGTTAGATACCTGCTAAGCACGACAAACAACGAGAGAAAAAAGAAACGTTTTTTTTATTATTAAACCATGGTTTTAAAAAATAATACCAACATGTTACACATTGCGGAAATGAGAAAAAACACGGCTATCGGAAAGTGCCAAAATTTAACATGGCGCTCATAAGAAAAACAAAAGTTGGCCATAGTTACGCCGCCATCTTCGATGCTATTGCATATTTAAAAATAACACTGCATTCCTTGTTAAAAGTAGCTGTAGAATGTTTTTGTTTCAAATGTCTAGCTACGTTTGGTTTTGACGATCCATGGACCGCTTTTCTGTCCAATGCTAGGAATTTTGTACGATTGGGCATTTCTATGAGTACAATAATAAACCCTTATATCACGCTTTTCGTTATTGGTAAACGGCATTTTACATCCACAATCAACCACAATTAAGGTTTATTTGGTTAAATTGCAAACCCAACGCTGAGCGCGCCGCTTGATCCAAGTGCATTTTGTTGACGTTGCTTGGCAACGAGTCCGGCGGTCTGTAACCCAGCTCCAGTTAGGTACCGGAAGGTCTTTTTTATTATTAAACCATTATTTTAAAAAATAATGTTAACATGTTATACATTGCGGAAATGAGAAAAAGGACGACTATCCGAAAATGCCAAAATTCAACATTGCGCCCATAAGAAAAACAAAAGTTGGCCATGGTTACGCCGCCATCTTTGAAGTTGTTTCAAATTAAAAAATTTCACTGCATTCCTTGTTAAAAAGTAGCTGTAGAATGTTTTTGTTTCATATGTCTAGCTACGTTTGGTTTTGCATAAAAAATTAAAAACAATATCTTAACATTTCAGTTTTTTGCGGATATCTTTAAAATGGAAAAGATAACTAAAATTTCTTTTCAGATAATTGATCAGCACAAACATACGAAACTTTGCCAAATTTAAACATAGCCTCTATCTCCACTAATAAGCGAGATCCCCATGGTGAGGCTCGAAATTGAATCACCCGGTATATGTATATATATATATATATATATACAATTGCGAGCAAGTAAATCGACTCACGCACTAAGAGTACATATAGCTTTGATTTTTTTCAAAAGGAGCTTGACCAGTGTATTGAAAACATAGTGTTTAAAAGCCTGAAACTTTAGCTTTAAGGTAAGACCATTATCATAAAAATCAAGTGGATACTTTTTGAAATAATGGCAATTAAATCACAGTGTTGGGAAAACGGGCATTTAGGAAAGGGATTTATGGTTGCTTATTTTTCACATAAAACAAAAAAATGTATAAAGAAGTAAAAATTTATTCCATCAATACACGGTGTTACCCCCTCTGGCCCTGATGACAGCTTGTAATGGATTTGTCATCGATGATATTAATCTGGCAACGTAATCTTGAGGAATTGCGTTCCACTCATCTAACAAAGCCGTTTTCAGCTCATTAGTATTCACAGGAACATTATTTCTAGCCAGGACCCCCCGTTTAAGATGGTCCCATAAATGTTCAATGGGATTTAAGTCTGGACTGGCCGCTGGCTACTCCATCGTCCGTATACCGACCTCGTTTAGGAACTGCTTACTGGCACGTGCAGTGTGACAACGAGCATTATCGTGCATCAACTCAAAGTTATCGCATATAAATCCAGCGTACGGAACAACATGTTCCAGGAGAATTCCTGTAATGTACCGATCAGCTGTCAGTCCTCCTCCTCGGCCTCCTCCAGGTACGAAAACAAGTTCAGTTTTTCCCTCTAAGGAGATGCCAGCCCACATCATACAGGAGCCACCGCTATATTCAACTCTTTCAGTGACACAACAAGGTGCAAATCGCTCACCCGGACGTCTGTAGACTCGAGCTCTCTTGTCACTGCCATGTAGACACATTCTGCACTCATCAGTGAACAGGACCGATCGCCATTGCTCTATTCCCCAATTCAGGTGCTCTCGAGCAAATTGGAGGCGCGCTTGCCGGTGCCTTGCTGTCAATTTCGGTCGTGTGGCAGGCCGTTTTGGAGTGAGGTTCGCTTCCTTTAATCGTCTTCTGACAGTCCACTCGCTAACAACGACTACACGAACACGTTGCAGCTCCTGTTGTACAGCAACACCGGTCAAATGACGATTGCGCAATGAGATTGAAACAATAAAACGATCGTCTCTCTCAGAAGTCTTCGAGAATTATTGGCTTTCGGCCTCCGATTAAAGGCACCAGTCTCTACAAATCTTCTGGATACTCTTGATACGGCTGACTGACTTAAATGCAGCTGGGCAGCGACTGTTCGCTGACTGAGCCTCTGTTGTAACAGAGCGACTACTTGAGCGGCCCTTTTTGGCGTGGTATCCATGTTTTGTTGGTATCAATGCACGCAAATCTCTGAGTTGTGTACCTTTCCAAGTGACTACTCACAACTGCCTAAGGTCGGTAACTCATCGATTGTATGCGCGATTCGTGGGTACTGCATACTCAGTTTTTTCGTAATCTCCCACTTAAAACTGCATAATTACATAAGTATGAGCTTGATTTTAATGGTAATGGTGTTGTCTTAAAGCTGAAGATCAATGCTTTAAAACACTGTATGTTTTCAGTACATTGGACATTTTTTGTTGAAAAAAAAATCACATTTTATGTCCTCTTAGTGCGTGAGTCGATTTTCTTGCTCGCAAGTGTATATATACAACAACGGGATCGAAGAACTTTAATTATTGTATATATATATATATATATATATATATATATATATATATATATATATATATATATATATATATATATGTTTCCCCCCTAATCGCACACTTCCCCCATCACTCGACCACCCTAGCGGACGCGGGCGTTTTCGCTCATGTTCTCAGTAGTTTATTACCCACTTAAACGGGATCTTATCGAACAATCAGAATAGACGTTTTCAAATAAGGATTATGCGAAAACCGACCGAATCCAGGTTTTGCACACTTAAAGTATATGTGCTACCACTGTGCAAAGTTTCAGCTGTTAATATTAAAAAATGGCGGAGATATGAATTAAGAAAAAGCAAAATTCTCTGGTTTTCCCATCTTTTCTCCGGTTCTATCCGATCCGCTTGTTTGACCTGTCATTCTCTTCATAATTTAATTCTCTACAGTTCATCCCGTTGCACCATTAATATTGCTTCAATAGTTTTACTTTTACAATAAAAGACGTAAAGAAAACGCGATTTTTTGTTGATAATTGTCTATAAAAAATTAAAAAATAGCATTTTCGAGTAGGAAACATAGTGGGAATATACTACGGACTGTCCTGCATAGGATGGCACAGGCGGCTGTCTTTTTGTCAAAAAAGCAATCATTTGTAGCTCTATTGTTTGGCCTAACTGTACAATGAACAATTACGGACATAAATCATGTTCTTTTTTAACATTTCAAGACTGGCTGGCTAAGATTACTGAACTACCGAAAAAAAACATGAATACATACGCAAATACTTCATTGAACTTTCTTAACTTCGGCGGTCCCATTTTCAGGCCATATCGCATAGCATTGGTATAAGTCATCACTGGTACTTGCCAAGCCTTACAAACCAGATGCATATTACAGACCTATAAAATATATTCAATGAAGTAAATTATAAATTTAATTTTAATCTTTCTATTCCAACCAATATATGCATCCCTAATGTAGCTAGAACACCATTGCAAATACTGTAAATAATACCCATCAGCAGTCCGGCACATTTGAAGCCGTTAGGCAAAGCCAAGATTCCAGTTCCCAAAATAGCCTTTGCTATGTGGGCCATTGATTCAATATCGCTAGAAAATAGCAGAAGATAATTATTTAAAAATTGACAAACGCTTACATCGTTAATACTTCGTGGGTTTTGGAAGGTTCCTCTCCTTAGATACGTCATAGTCGGTGGTAAGGTCTGGTTCATCGACAGGTCTGTGCGAATAAAAAAATTAAACATTTGCCTAAGAGGTCTGTTAAAATATTAAAGTTTTTGCTGCAAGTTGCGAGTTAACTATAACCAATTTATAATAGCAGGTGCTATGTCGTATTCAGTTTTATCGTTGATTGTCAATGGATATAGATAGTTAGCCTTGACATCCAGAGGGCAGGGTTTGGAGCAAAATTCATTCCCAAATTATAGCGTTTACGACTTATATTCTTTTATGCACGCACTCGGTGCGAACAGGCTGATTCCGAGCATAAATCAATAATAAATATATGTATAAGACGAAAAGGCTATAATTTGTGAATGAATCTTGTTCAAAACCCTGTCCTCTGGATGTCAATGCCCCAACTAACCCAGGCTGACTATCTATATTCGTTGACAATCAACGGCTTTATTGTTTGCGACGTATAGCATTATGTTTACAATGTTGGTCAAATACACAGAATTTTCCTTAATTCAAATAAATATGGATGGACTCAAAAATGTGTTGTTTCAATAGAGGCAATGAAATTTTTCTTTGTGGATAAAAACATATTTATTCCAGTCAATAATAGTGCAGGCAAATTAAGTTGAGAGTGGGTATTAATTGTAGACAGGAGTTTTATCATTGGAAATGGTAAAAGGGCTCATAGTGACCGTAGAAAAAATAAATGCAGTTCGTGGGGTGGTATAATGTTTATTTCGGGGGGTTGAAAGCGGGTGCAAAGTATATTATTGCGCTTTCCGGCGAAACTTGATGTTTTATCCAAAAACGTCCTATTCTAAGTTGTAGATCATAAAAAAATCTACAACATTCATATGGGTCACTTTTTAGTATGACCTCTAAATTTCCGTGAAAAATGCGAATGCATAAGCCAAAACGAATTTTCTGTTTTTAATTTTTAGTTGTCGCAACAATAATTCAATTTTAATAAAATTTTGTGAAAGCGTGCCTTTTTATACCAAGTTTTTGAGATATTTAGTTTTTTCTATCAAAATCAGACTTTTTTAAAAAAAATTCAGTGGTGAAAAATCATCGTACAGAGTTCTTCTGGGACTCATTTTTGTTGCTTTTACATGTACTTATTGATACAATAATAAAAACAATAGTTCCTATTTAACAACATGCCCAAAAATTGAAAAAACTCAAAAACGACTTTTGCAACACTGAATTTTTCAGTGATTGTTCATTATTTGCTTAAATTTTTAAGAAAATTGCAATACTGGTTACGACATTAAATTGTACGGAAAAAATACAAAGGAAACTGCCTCTCATTTCTACACTAATGCTATAACCATTAAATTAGAATAAGAAATCTTCAGATAAGTAAGCAACAGTTTTTGTCTTTGAACCAAAAAGTATCCAATACAAAAGTTGTAGCTCAAGAAAAAATCTACAAATTTTGTAGAGGTTACTATATAACATCAAAACTTCCGAGAAAAATTGCGAATAAGGAAAAGATTGGCATAGTTAAATAACTATGCCAATCTATAAAAATCAAATGAAAAATAACTATTTTTCATCTTTTATTTGTAAATCTGTAAATATATATTGACGGGGTAGGGTCGTTCGGAAAGAGATATTCGAAAATGCAAGTCGCGGTAGGTGCAGCGTGTCCGATACTGACGATGCCTGTCTCTCCGTCTGGATTCCACGTTGTCACCAAGGTCCTACGAGGTGCGCCAAGTTAATAGTTTCCGCCAGCCCGGTGAGCGAACTCATGCGCCTGGGTTGCGTACCGTCTCTTATACTGCTCGGTCCAGGTCGTGTGTCGACACGTAGTGGAAGGGGGCTCCTACGCCCTCGCTGGTCATGGTGCCATGGTGGCGACCTCGAAAGCGCAATTGCGGAGCGCACTGGTATTAGGGGCGTGTTACAATATTAACTTTTGTAATTTATTATTATCAATTATTAAAGTACTGTTTCTACTGTATTGATGTTGTCACATTTGTAACTACTTTAGTAGATTTTTTCATAAACAGTTTATGATTTTTTAAGACATAAATAATTTGCTTACAGAAGTTTCGTCAAAACTAAATTAAAATTATAAATTAAAAAAAAATGAAGTTACAGTAACCTCTAGAAAAGTGGTATACTTTTTCTTGACCTACAACTTTTGTATTGGATACTTATTGATTCTAAGACAAAAACTGACTATTTTGCTTACTCATCTGAACATTTATTAATCTAAGTTAATGGTTATAGCATTAGTGTAGAAATGAGAGACAGTTTCCATTGTATTTTTTCTGTACAATTGAATGTCGTAACCAGTATTGAAATTTTCTTAAAAATTGAAACAAATAATGAACAATTACTGAAAAATTCACTATTGCAAAAGTCGTTTTTGAGGTTTTTCAATTTTTGAGCATGTTGTTAAATACGGACTATTATTTTTATTATTGTGTCAATAAGTACATGTAAAAACAACAAAAATAAGTCCCAGAAGAACTCTGTACGATGATTTTTCACCACAGAATTTCTTTTTAAAAAAAGTCTGATTTTGTCGGAAAAAATTAAATATCTCAAAAACTTCTTGTTTTTCGTGTAAATAAAAAATTTATGATAATTTAAGGTATAAAAGGGCACGCTTTCACAAAGTTTGATTAAAATTGAATTATTGTTGCCACAACGAAAAATAAAAAACAGAAAATTCGTCTTGGCATTGGCATTCGCATTTTTCTTGGAAATTTTGAGGTCATAGTGAAAAGTGACCCATATGAATGTTGTAGAGATTTTTATGATCTACAACTTAGTATAGGACGTTTTTGGATAAAGCGTCAAGTCCCGCCGGAAAACGCAATAATATACTTTGCACCCGCTTTCAACCCTCCCAAATTAACACTATACCACCCCATGACCTGCATTTACTCTTTTTACGTTCACTATGAGCCCCTTTACCATTTCCAATGATAAAACTCCTGCCTACAATTAATACCGGTTTTGGCTTATAATCAGTTAATTTGCCTGCACTATAAGTGCTTTTGCACTATATAAAATGGGGTACAAATGATTTTGATATATGTTATATAGAAAATAAGAAAAATAATAAAATATGTTATATAGTTCCGGGCCCCGATAAAAAATCTAAGATTTCGACCTTGAGGGACGTCGCACAGTGGTTGATATACTCAATCTACATGCTCAAAATTATGCATTTTGATATCACATAATTTTTTATTGTTCTGACTGGAATAAATGCATTAATACCTTTCAAACCACAATCCGAATGATGAAGGGTATTAAAGAACTATTACGATGTGTATATCATGAAGAAATCTACCATGTCAATGTTTTATCAAAGCAAGGCAGAACATGCAATTATTTGTCTTTGTTAATGTCTACTTTATCACGTTCTGTCAGAACTGAGCTGAGGTTATGTAAAATGGATAAAACTCAGCAAAGTACGTACAATGTTTAAAATTGTCTACTACTGTGTACTAATCGCGTTTATGAATTATGAATATGCATTTATTTTATGGTCAATCAATTTTGGAGATTATACAGCCTTACCTAATGTTTTGGTCACAAACTCAAAAGTTTATCACTTATTTCTATAATATTGTAGCCAATAGTATATTTTATGAAGCACATAATGAAAAACGGGACACAACGAAAAATTTTGTATTAACAACTTTTCAGAAATGTTTATTTTTGACGAAAGTTTGTGTATTATCGTGAACCTAAAATACAAATATTAGAATGTAATAATTATCTGCTTGCATATACCGAGTGTTACCAATCAACGACGCTTAAGAATGAAGTACTTTTATTGCAAAAGCTTTGCAAAAATGTTATTTGAAAAAGTGATTGGATATATTAGATGGCATTAAAGACGAAATTATAATCGCATTCGTCGTTGCATGTACCGGGTGTTGTCAAAAAATATGAAAATGACTTAAGAGTAATTTACGATGATTTTGAAAGATAAGAAAAAATGTCATGTGAAAGAGCTATTTTTGAAATTTAAGAATGTGCTAATACAAAATTATAATCACCTTCGTCTTTATACCGGGAGTAATCAAAATTATGAAAATGCCTTCATATCAAAATACCTTTATTTTGTGTATTTAGTGTGTATTTATTAATATTTGTTGCGGAATGTTGGATAATTTTCACGAAACATTGAACGCTCAAAGGTTTTGCAAAATAATTATGTTCATTAGTAGAATATTAATTAAATAATCACCATAAGCGGCCGAGGAAATATGGTTCTCCTCTTCTCTATTTTCGTATTTAACACCTTCCACCACTACTTCAGAGTAGAGGTGGAAGGTATTCCACCTTTTCATAGCATTTCTTGTTTATTCAGAAACATTACAATAACAACATTGTGCGTTGACTTAAGTCAAACTCACGTTTACGGTACATTTATGGTGTCTTTATCATATTTCTAAATCATTTTCAACCAAACTGCGTATCTTTCAAAATAAAGGTAATTTAGTGTTAAGGTATTTTCATCTCTTTGGCGACACCAGGTATATGCAACGTCGAAGGTGACTATAATTTCATATATAATCCCCCGACATATCGAAATTTCTTTTTCAAATAACATTTTTGATAATGAAGGTACTTACTCTTAAGACATATACATCTTCTTGGCAACACCCGGTATATAGAACGGAGCATGATATCAGAATTTTGTATTTAATGAACTATAATATTTCTAAATACTTCTTTTAATAAAATTTTTTCATAGTTTTGAACATAAGGATACTTGACACACACATACACGTGTTTGTCACAGTTTTAGTAACACCCGATATATGAAAGCAGGTACTTACATTTTAATATTTAAATTTTAGGTTTAAGACAATCCAGACACTTTTATGAAGAATAAAATTTTCTGAGAAATTGATAATAAAAGCGTTTCCCAAAATAACTGGTGCATTTTAATACCAATTTTTCAGATATACAAACCCAATCGCTATTTCTGGCCTCACTCTATTTTAGGGCAAAAAATAGTTTTGCGCGTTCAAAATGACTAGTTCAACCACTGTGCGTCGGCGCGTTCCGCCATCATGGATTGAAGGTACAAAAAATTGTTGTTTTCAAAACAAATGTCCTAACGGTTCATACCTTCGAACAAAAATCGCTAATACAAAACCTTTTTACCTGAAAATTTTTTTTGGGTCTGATGTGCAGCGAGTTACAGCTGCGGACACGTAAAAATTCTTCCAAGAAAGAAATCGAACAGGCGGTTTTACTGTTAAGCAGGTTTGACATTGTTATCTTAGAACCAGTGATGGCATTGAGTCCTTTGTTGTTTGGATAAGCGAAATATAGTGTCGCAGCCACTAATCGCATGTAAAAAAGGATATTTCCGGCTGCTTCTTTCACTCTCAAACTATTTGCGGAATATACTCTTTCAACAGTGTTGCCTGTCCCCAGTTTTCGAAGGTACAATTGAGTTTGGCTGATCCTAATCCTGCCAGCAGAACTAAAAGATTGACGTCTTCGCCAATGATAAATACAGAGTCGAATGATGAGCAGAAGGAAATCGCCGCCAAACAAGACATCAGCATCTTCTTCAGCGTGCTTAAGAGTAAAAGCCGCCTTTCCATATTCTTTTTGGGAGAATATTCACACTTTTGCAGCTGTAACTCGTTACACATCAGACTTGATTGTTCAGACAAAAAATGTAGGAAATTAAGTCTTCTTCAAATTTGTATTAGACATTTTTGTTCTAAGGTCCACCGTTGGGATTTTTTTTTAAAAACAATTTTTTGTACCTTCAATCCATGATGGCGGAACCCGCCTACTGCCCCCCTCCCCCCCTAAAGACGAAACCTTAGATCGGGTACTGGAACTAAATAACATATGTATATCAAAATCGTTTCTACTCCACCTTTTGTAGAGCCTTTTTAAAACCTTATTATTAATTGAACTAATTTCTTCCGAATACATGATGGGACGGTTTGAAGACAGAAATATTGAATTGTCTTTAGTTTTAGAGCCAATTAGATTAGGTTAATAGGGAAAAACTGAGTCTCACTCAATTTTAGGGCAAAAAATAGTTTTGTGCGTTCAAAATGACTAGTTCAACCACTGTGCGTCGGCGCGTTCCGCCATCATGGATTGAAGGTACAAAAAATTCTTGTTTTCAAAACAAATGTCCTAACGGTTCATACCTTAGAACAAAAATCGCTAATACAAAACTTTTTTACCTGAACATTTTTTGTGGGTTTGATGTGCAGCGAGTTACAGCTGCGGACACGTAAAAATTCTTCCAAAAAAGAAATCGAACAGGCGGTTTTACTGTTAAGCAGGTTTGACATTCTTATCTTAGAACCAGTGATGGCATTGAGTCCTTTGTTTTTTGGATAAGCGAAATATGGTGTCACAGTCACTAACCGCATGTAAAAAAGGATGTTTCCGGCTGCTTCTTTCACTTTCAAACTATTTGCGGAATATACTCTTTCAACAGTGTTACCTGTCCCCAGTTTTCGAAGGTACAATTGAGTTTGGCTGATCCTAATCCTGCCAGCAGAACTAAAAGATTGACGTCTTCGCCAATGATAAATACAGAGTCGAATGATGAGCAGAAGGAAATCGGCGTGTTAACAAACAAGACATCAGCACCTTCTTCAGCGTGCTTAAGAGTAAAAGCCGCCTTTCCATATTCTTTTTGGGAGAATATTCACACTTTTGCAGCTGTATCTCGTTACACATCAGACTTGATTGTTCAGACAAAAAATGTAGGAAATTAAGTCTTCTTCAAATTTGTATTAGACATTTTTGTTCTAAGGTCCACCGTTGGGATTTTTTTTTAAAAACAATTTTTTGTACCTTCAATCCATGATGGCGGAACCCGCCTACTGCCCCCCTCCCCCCCTAAAGACGAAACCTTAGATCGGGTACTGGAACTAAATAACATATGTATATCAAAATCGTTTCTACTCCACCTTTTGTAGAGCCTTTTTAAAACCTTATTATTAATTGAACTAATTTCTTCCGAATACATGATGGGACGGTTTGAAGACAGAAATATTGAATTGTCTTTAGTTTTAGAGCCAATTAGATTAGGTTAATAGGGAAAAACTGAGTCTCACTCAATTTTAGGGCAAAAAATAGTTTTGTGCGTTCAAAATGACTAGTTCAACTACTGTGCGTCGGCGCGTTCCGCCATCATGGATTGAAGGTACAAAAAATTCTTGTTTTCAAAACAAATGTCCTAACGGTTCATACCTTAGAACAAAAATCGCTAATACAAAACTTTTTTACCTGAACATTTTTTGTGGGTTTGATGTGCAGCGAGTTACAGCTGCGGACACGTAAAAATTCTTCCAAAAAAGAAATCGAACAGGCGGTTTTACTGTTAAGCAGGTTTGACATTCTTATCTTAGAACCAGTGATGGCATTGAGTCCTTTGTTTTTTGGATAAGCGAAATATGGTGTCACAGTCACTAACCGCATGTAAAAAAGGATGTTTCCGGCTGCTTCTTTCACTTTCAAACTATTTGCGGAATATGCTCTTTCAACAGTGTTACCTGTCCCCAGTTTTCGAAGGTACAATTGAGTTTGGCTGATCCTAATCCTGCCAGCAGAACTAAAAGATTGACGTCTTCGCCAATGATAAATACAGAGTCGAATGATGAGCAGAAGGAAATCGGCGTGTTAACAAACAAGACATCAGCACCTTCTTCAGCGTGCTTAAGAGTAAAAGCCGCCTTTCCATATTCTTTTTGGGAGAATATTCACACTTTTGCAGCTGTATCTCGTTACACATCAGACTTGATTGTTCAGACAAAAAATGTAGGAAATTAAGTCTTCTTCAAATTTGTATTAGACATTTTTGTTCTAAGGTCCACCGTTGGGATTTTTTTTTAAAAACAATTTTTTGTACCTTCAATCCATGATGGCGGAACGCGCCTACTGCCCCCCCCCCCCCCCCCCCCTAAAGACGAAACCTTGGATCGGGTCCTGGAACTAAATAACATATGTATATCAAAATCGTTTCTACTCCACCTTTTGTAGAGCCTTTTTTAAACCTTATTATTAATTGAACTAATTTCTTCCGAATACATGGTGGAACGGTTTGAAGACAGAAATATTGAATTGTCTTTAGTTTTAGAGCCAATTAGATTAGGTTAATAGGGAAAAACTGAGTCTCCTATATTTATTTGTGGTCGGCATTTGGTAACCTTTACACATTCAAAAAGAATAATTTTATATAAAGTACACTGTATACAAAGCATACATACGGTTTATCGCCTCTCTCTTTCTCTTTGTCGGCCATTTTACTACCCCAAAAATTCCATATCCCTGTTTCAAAATTAACTGCCTCTTGACATTATATCCGTCACTGGACCTGACAAGACCTTGACTCATACTTGACGTTTGAAGCAATAGTTGCGTTCGGTTATTCTCATCGAGGTAGTATAAAAGAGGAGGAGTCATATGAGCTTAAAATTAGGATCACTTTGTCAAATCATACCGTCGGTTAGTCCCTTTTCGTCAAATTGACAAGCCGATACATTATATAGGTTTAAGTGGTTTCTAGTGCGCTATAAGTATTGTCGCAGCAGAAAGGGTCTGGTCGTCCTGGCTGCAATAAATCAGCGGGAATTACGTTTCATCGGTAAGTGACGTTAGATGTCAGTCAAATGACAATGAACAGGTTCGTATTCAATAAAATTTGACTTAATTTTTGCTTTATTTAACAATTAAATGTAGGTTTCCAAAGATTCCTGCCCAGTAGGAATTATGGATACAGTTTGTAGACCGTTGTAACTGGAAGCCGACAAAGTCCAGTGTTGTTTGTTCGAAGCATTATGCGAATATATGTATAGACAGAACATCACCAAATCGCATCAAATATATTTTTTCTACTTTGCATTCACAATGCACACATTGTAACACTGTTTTCGGTGTTACAATTAACACATTGTAATACCGAAAACAGTAACATTTTTGTCTGATTGGTACAGAGTGATATCAAATGCCATATGTCAAACGTACAATACATAACCCCACATAACCACACACTGCAACTTCTTAATCGCTTGTAATCACATAAACTGCGAAATATCAATATTCTATACATATTGAAACATGGGTGTAGCCTGCTATAGTATGGCCAAAGGATTGGGGCTTTCTTAGTTTTGCTGTGTTCATCAAAATACGCCAGCATGACGTTTACGGTGATGTTTTACGACTCTAGTAAGTGATCGTTATCATTCTTTTCAACTAAACATCAAATCCCTTTTCAGATATAATTCAAGGACCACATTTACTTTAATAAGGTATTATGCGAAGATCAAACCTACATCGTAGATGCGAACGATTTTAATTACTGCTGCGAGATTGTATATGCGCAATAAATGGTTTATCAGCATACACGTACGAAGCTATAGTACATTTAAAGTGTAGAGGATTTCTTAGTTTATGTAACATATAAGTTTTCGGTAATATTTTGGACGCTTGGATGCTCGGTTCAATTCATATTCACGTTTTTGTCCGTCGCTTTTGACTTCGTCTTAGTTCTGGTTGTGTGCAACGTATTTGTATTACCTCCATCACATGTAATTTTACTAAGTATAATTTATTCTAATAAACTACTTTGCCGAAATTAGAATTGGGTTTCAATTATAAGTACTTGTAAATATATAAGCCGCAACGGCTACGTAGCGGAATTAGGTAGACACCGCTATTAAACGTTAAGCGTTATAACAATTCTTTAGTAAGTTCTTGTTCTTCGAAGTAACTAATCAGTCACCGCCAAACACTTCTATTCTGATTATTATACTTATGAAACCACTATTTTAAAATTGTTAACTTTTTAGGTTAAGTTTCATGTATTTATCATAGTAGGGTTAAAAGCGTTGCCCCAAGCTCCATTATGATCATCGTTGCGACCTCGCTGAATATTTATTCAAACTTGTAGGCTAAAGTAGAGTAAAATTATTCACAATTAGATTTTGGCACGATTCTATCTCATCGATATCATCCTTAACTAAGTTGACAGTTAGTACAGTGCTACCACGTGGTACCCGCAAAATACCCTAGATTCTAATTTAGTGCGATATAGTAACCACAATTTCTAAACTTATATAAAATTAATGACGCAAAGTAGAAAAAATAGTATATTACACTCGTTTTATAAGACGTATTGGTGCACTCGTTCCATTTGGGCCCTCCTCGCTACGCTCGTCGTGCCCAAAACAACTCGTGCGCCATTTTGACGTCTTATAAAACTTGTATAATAATATACTATTATCTACGGCTAACATACGTATAATAAGTTCATTGTATACCTATCCATGACTATATAATCCCCATCATGATACAAGCCAATGATTATAATGACACTAGCGTTGTATAATAATGACAGTTCGTTCAAATAATGACTTCATTATTTGAACGAACTTTGAACAACGTTAGTGTCAAAGTCTGTCAAAACCTACGTGGATGACAGTTATGTGACAGTTCGCCTTGCGATCATTGACAAATACATTTAAAATATTTGATATAAAATGGAATTTATGAGTCGTAGACAATACGTCGTATTCGACACGCACATAACGGATATAAATCGCTCGCATGATTACACGCTCGCCTACTGCTCGCGTGTAAACTTCATGCTCGCGATTTATATCCTTAATTATGTGCTCGTCAAATAATATACTATTATGTCCTACATGATCATAAAGTGACATTTTACATCTTAGATACCGGGGTAAAAACAGCTACTTACTTTATGCCCGCGAGGGCACTAAGGATTCTTAACGCCCGCGCGGGTATTAAGCGTTGCCATGTTTTTTGTGTCAGATACATCAAATATTTGACATTCAAATTATAAATTTTAAATCGCCAATGTCAATTATCGATTAAGCGATTGAGCGATTAAGGTTATTGTGTTTGACAATTAATTGTCTGCATTGTCACTCAACTCCGAATTGTTTGTATTGTAATTCAACTCCATAGATACGCATGTCACTTGATTACGTCAAAATATTTATTAATATCATTAAAACTGATTCAAACGGAGGAACAAAACCATTGTAGGACATAAAATTTTGTATGTATCACGGACATTACTTGATGTTTATACCCTCGGGCGACTTAAAAAGCGCGACGGCCTCCGCTTAATGCTCTTGGTACATAAATAACTATTCTAGTTTAGTAAAACATAGTTTCGATCAAGATGTGTTGGATAGTCACAGAATATTATTAATTAAAGGTATTATAAACAGGTACACACATATTCGAATGTGTTAGATCAGAAAAACAAAAATAAATAAATCCGCCAGCATTCGACATCAAAATAATAAAATGGTTTTGTTTAATAGCCAAAAATTCTCGACTCCGACTCCGACTTCAGATATTTTTCGCGGACCGACTCCGACTCCGACTCCAACTCCAGAAAAATTGCATACAAAAATATGTTCAAATAATTGTGTAATAAAAATCTTAGCCAGACTGTGGCAGAGCGGTAGAGCGCTTCAATGCTATCAATCTGGGGGGGCTTGAGTTCGAGTCTCACGCCCTGCTTTCAGAGTAGGTTTTTCTGTGTTTTTTCTTTACTCCACGGCGAATGCTGAAAGCCAAACAACTTAAGACGTGCCACAGACGCGGGCCATAATAATTATAATTCAAGCCTGCCGATGCCACCGTAGTGGCGAAAGCTGTTGGGGAATGTTGAGGCGTGGATTATTGTTATTGTTATTATTACATATGTAAATAATCATAAATTTGACACAGAGTAATACAACCGAGCAACATTAAATTTGCTATGAAAACAAAAGCACTACCTACCAGCAAAAAGAAACAAATTAAGTTTATATTCTAGTATTGTATCTGATTGTATTAAACATTTTGGCTTGTGCATGTCGAATTACTCACAAACAAATGCTGAAACCATAAGCAATTTAAAACAGCAATTGAAACAAAGTTTTATTTGTGTCCAGCGAATTTATTGGCAAACATATTTAAACTGACAATCTAATTGTAAATAAAAAACAAGTTATGACCACATAATTATAAAATGTAATTTCTTTCTGTGATTTGTTTATTCAAAATATCTCTGACATCATTAAGTAATAACTGTTTTCTCCAGAGAACATACAAATCGGCACTACTTTGTCCATTTAACCGACTTATTATCTCTAATAATAACAAAATCACCCATAAGACACAGTGTGTAATACAAAATAAAATTCATTTTAATAAAAATAGAATTAAATGCAAAATACATAAAATTGTTGTGAGGACCAGCATAGCTCCAACTATCCTGCAAGGATGCCCTGACATAATTTTTAATTATTTTCAAAGCTGCCGTCAAAGCACCATAATTATGGGTGCAACAGGTAATCTGGATAAATGATTATTACTACATTAAACTACGGCCCTACCTTCTCAATCTCATTTAAAATCTTTTGTTCAAATGACCTTTTTCAAATTTCTGCCGGATTACTTTTTTTAATCGTCTTCACTTTCGTTTGAACAGTGTGTTTGTAATTTGATTATTTACATATGTATGTAGGTAGGTACTTTGTAAAAGACCTAATAGAATATTTGGTTTTATTTGTTTACTGTCTACTGAGGCAACGTCCATCTCGCATGTTTTTCTTTTTCTACAATAATTAAACCTGAACTCGACTCCGACTTCAACTCCTTTGAAATTTGTCTGAACTCCGACTCCACAGCCCTGCCTCAAACAATATCATAACAATGTCATGTAAAACCTCGTTTTTATTTACAACTTCCTTATTTACCAACATTGCCAACCAAACATTTCGTTTTTATTTTAAGGTTAATGACTTGAAGACTGTTTAGCAGCACCTCCCTATTCTATTGCACTCAGTTCGCCACACGGGGAGCGCACTCACGATTTGTCAAACTGCCACCGGCGGCGCTGCTAGAAAAATTTTAATGCGGTTCACGCAGGTTCGCGCCTGCGCTGATAACCCTGACAAGATAGTGTCAGTGTCATCAGTGTCACGCATAGACAAGTGTCACGCGTCGTCAACGTGTGCCGATTTTCTTTATAGTACGAGCGGGTTTCTAATTATTTTGAAGACAATGGTTGTGTATTGTTGTGTGCGGACTTGTCCGACTACTAGCAAAACCCATAGTATGTTCAGATTTCTTGCTGGTCGACAAGTTGTTTCTGAAATATTAACCTTAAATTGTACCTAAGTTAAATAATACAACTAATATACAACTGTTTGAAGTCTATAGTCTATAGTCTATAGTTCTTAAGAAGTTGCTTGAGAATAGGATTGAAGTGGTAGGCAGACAAGATTTGTTGAAAAAGGATATTGTGAAGATCAGGAAGAGTTACCTAGTATGTTGGAGACATTTCTCGGACAAACAGATATTTCCTTTTAATAAGAACAGGTCCAATTTAAAGATTCCTGCCTTGTACGTGAATGGTGAGTTCAATAAAATCAATGTTTAATGTAAAATGTTTTGAATATCTGCAGCAGGTTCCGATCTTGATGAAAAATCTATACTAAGTGATGTAACTAACACACCCGAACAGATAACTGTAGGATCCAAAAGTGGTGAGCAGATAACTGTGGGGTCTGAGAGCTTTGAACAGATAGCTGCCGGGTCCGAAAGCGTTGAACAAATAACTGCGGGGTCCAAAAGCGTTGTGGAGGTTGGAGAAGAATTAGCAAGATGGGGCATCATATTGCCAAGGACTTGCATGTGAGGATCAAGCTGTTCGAACATTCTTCTAACACCGAATGCATAACTGGAGCGATGGCATATGCAACAACTGCAAACTATTTACATGCAAAATTGAACAAAGTTACATACAATTCTGTGATGGGCCAGCTGAAGCACCAGAAGCTCCGAAGTAGAGGACGTACAAATGTAGCTAATATTTTAAAAGGGTTAGACACTAGAAATATAAATGGTAAAGAAAGCTGCCATGATGCAAGTGCAAAAATATAAAAAAAAGCAAGATAGAATTAGGGTAAATAATCAGCTAATTTAAGGGTGGATTGCATATGGGTATGTGTTCGTAAAAGCACTCGCACCGACAGTATCCGAAATAAGTAAAAGGATTCATTTCTTTACTTTTAAAAACCAATCATATTAATATACCGTGCACAGCAAAAGTAGGGCTTTGGATAGAAGCTATGGAAAATCACATTAAAAGTAATTAAAGTTTCATTTTTAATTAGTTTTAAAATTATTTATTTAGTTTCTATCAAAGTCTATATTCGCTGTACATAGTGTACATAGTATATTAATTGATGGCTTTTTGAAAGTGAACAAATGAGCCATATACCTACGTATTTCGGATACCATCAGTGTGTGTTTATCACGCACTCATACTCATACGTGTTCCTCCCTTAATAAAATTGTTATATACTATTTGTAAATAATATTTGTTTATAATTTTATTTCTAAAAGTTATTATAGTTGATGGTTACATAGTTATTTCAGTGGTGTTGTGGGATAACTTTTGAGTGTTTTTTCTTCTAAATTTTGCCATATCATTTCTGTATTATTTCTTATTTTTTGATTTTTATTGTTAGTGTTAGTAGATATATAAGGGCACTTCTCGATCCGCCGCCCGCCGCCAATTTACATAGGAAGCTATCCCCTCCACTTTTCCGCACGAAGACGACCGAGGCCAAGTCAGCCGATCTGCCGAGCGCGGCCGAACGCAGTAGTTCGGTCGCTCACCGATAGATGGCGCGTGAGCTCGCTCAGTACACGTAGTTCGGGAACTTCACCAATAGATGGCGCTACAAAATTTAAATTTACTAAAAATTCCAAATTTTCGCGTCAACCCCAGGTCCGCCAACCCCAGACGTACCAACCCCACGCGCTAAAACGGCATGTCGACCGACCGCCATATTTTAAACGACACCATCTTCTTGAGCACATTTATTTAATATATTAAATTGTACCGAGGAGCGCTATCTACCGACCAATTACCGAACTACATACTGGGGTTGGGAACCACGCTGAAATAATAGTTCGGCACTTCACTAATAGATGGCGGTTAATTTAATCACTTTTCCGCACGAAGACGACTGAGCCCAAGTCAGCCGATCTACCGAGCGTGGCCGAACGCCGGAACCTGGAGTGTATGACTCACACGTCGCTGTTAGAGAGAGAACGCACTACTATTTTTATTTCCAAGCGTAAACCGATCAAATTCAAATTTTTGCATCAGATTAATTCGGATTTGAATTTCGCGCGCACCATCTTACCCGACGATGACCGAGCACCGATCGCCCGAACCGATAAAATTCAAATTTTTCCCGCCAACCTTAAAAAATTCAAATTTTCGCGTAATTGCATGTAAATGAAATGTGCCGATACACAGGTGTGAAAATAGGACGCCACCTAAGACATATCAAATTACAGTCGGTCCTTGAACTCAGCAAGTAGTATCAACTTCTGCATGAGGTGGGAATGAAATTAAGTGGAAATTTTGTGGTTTAAATCTTTAGTATAAATAGGTGTAGCACAAGTATTTGAATTTTTACTCTTCAATTAGAAACACTTCGTTACCTACATCCTACAAAAATGCAGTCTTCTTCAATCCAACAACTAAATAGAATCGGTTTGTGCGCTCAATTACCGAGGAAAGCACTCAGTGATTTGGAAATCAACGCCGCCTATCCCATTAAAGCTGCACGGAGGATTACAACGACGAAATAGCCTTCAGTGTTGGTGGAAATTGAATCTGCGCCCCCGTTTGTGGTGTTTTTACCCTCGAGGATTGCTGCCATAATTACGGAGCAGCAAATTGATGCGTTATCAACCATGTGTCTGGTGTACCGAGGGGTTAAAAGTGTCGGTAAGAGTTTGCCGGCACAACTCGTTGAATTTATTGATAAATCGATTATTTAAGTATGTAAATGCATCTTAATGTATCTCATAAATAACCGTTTGCAATAAAATGTGTAAAATCTGAATATCTTGTTTTATTTAATAATTTTATTTTAATTAGCGTAGATAATATTTGTTTTAAAGCTCCCGATATAAACAAATTAGTTTCAAAGGTAAGTAAGTAAAATTCTAGCTGTTTTAAAACACTTTTCAAATAATGTGAACGTTATCTACAATCTCTCAGTGGTCGCGTTCACAACTAAGTGGGTTGGATGAGATTTCAGAAAGGATCTCTTTCCCATTCATAATATGTGATGCGGAAAGCGAAAAAGGACCAGTTGTCGGCAGAGATATCTACTTTGTTTTAGTGTAAAAATATTCATAATTTACTCTTTTACTAAGAAAAAACAATAACTCAAATTTGAATTTTTGAGACAACTGATCCCTTTTTGCTTTCCGCATCACATATATTAAATTTAAATTCGCCTTTGACAAATTTCAATACCGAAAAATATGCTAATTGACGCTCCCGTGTCCAGTAAAAATAATAGTTCTTCATGTCCCTGACGTATCCTAATATAATTTAAAGAACTAGTTGAAATCACGTATTCTACATTATTATTCGCAAAAAAAAACTTATGTTCTGTATGTGTATTGTTAATATTTATATCTGTGTCTGCGGACACAGCATTTACTTGTGGAGCACGACTGACGACGGTGATCCCGATTTGTATTCGAAATCATGATTTAAGAACAAAATTAAAAGCTAGACACTGCATAAAATTAAAAGAAACGATTACTGTTGCTTTAGACGAGGAAAAGAACAAGCCACATAGTTCTAATGTATTTTTTATGCATAAGAAGAATTATCCATATTCTTCTGGTAATGGTTTTAACAACAGCAGGAAATTTAATTCAAATAAACAATTATTTGCAACCTCAGCGCGAGTTTAACATAGGTCGTGATCCGAAAGTAAATGCTGTGTCCGCAGAAACATATATAAATATTAACAATACACATACTTAATTGAATTGTCTTAATTGTGTTACTGTTTGAACAATAAACTGATTATTATTATTATTATTAATAAAAACTATAGAAATAATTATTTTAGAGGACAAACTCTGTTCAGATGTCAAAATAATTTTAGAGAGCAAAACTGAGGACAAAATTATTTTAGAGGACATCATTATTCTAGAGGGCAAAATAACGGTAGATTCCAAAGAAATAATTACAATGTACGACGAGGTCGAGGAATTACGGTTCAAATTAACCGTAATTTTTAAGAAATGCCTGCAATTGCCATTTTTTTGACAAAAAATTGAATATCGCAGGTAAACTAGTTACTTTACACAGGTACAACTTACGCAGTTGGAAAGACGACTTCCTTAGTGTTTATAAAATGGTATGATGTACAGGGCGTTCCATTTAAAAAAATGTACTGACATTCCGTTACGCCTAAATGCAACATCCTGTATAAATGAAAATAATTTTACGTTATAGAAACTAATGAGTCAAACAACTCTTGTACAAAACATTTTTTCTTTCTCAAACAATTTGATGACTATCAACCGCCAGGTTACTAATAACTCACCCTGTATAATTATATATTTTTAAAATGTGACGTGTTGATATTTATGATTAAATTATTAATTAAATAAAATATCGGTTTGGCTTCCGTCGTAGATCTTTTTACAATAGGAATTTTCAGATAATTTAAATAGTCGTTGTGACATAGATAAAAACGATGCTAAAATGTATGGGATATAAGGAATTAAAAAATGGTCGGTGATACAGCGTGTAAGTTTTAATTTCTCCAGAAAATGTTATTCTATATGCAAAGTTTTCGATGATCTAAAAACTTCCTAACCACAGTCAGAGTTTTGGTTTTAGTAATTTTAGCAAATAGGATAGTAAAAAGCGAAGAGACAGTTAAAATTTTTTAAGAGTAATCTGTATTTGATTATATTTAAATTAAAACTGCCTTAGAGAACTTGGAAGAATTAAAATTAGAATTAGACCATTTATTACTATACACCAACACAAAATTGTTATGTGAAAAGATTGGTGTAAGAAAGCAAGCTAAAGCGCATATTAGCATTATTCAACAGTATATTGGAGAGTCAAATAACATATTGAAGAGTTAGGAAATATTTTTAACAAATAGGATAGTAAAAAGCGAAAAAACAGTTAAAATTTTGTAAGAGTAATCTGTATTTGATTATATTTAAATTAAAACTGTCTTAGAGAACTTAGAAGAATTAAAATGAGAATTAGACCATTTATTACCATATACCAACACAAAATTGTTATGTGAAACCGCCTCCATTTATGCGTTTAGCGCCTCCATTTATCCGGTTAGCGCCTCCATTTATCCGTTTAGCTCCTCCATTTATCATCTTAGCGCCTCCATTTATCATCTTAGCGCCTCCATTTATTCGTTTAGCGCCTCCATTTATCCGGTTAGCGCCTCCATTTATCCGTTTAGCGCCTCCATTTATCCGTTTAGCGCCTCCATTTATCATCTTAGCGCCTCCATTTATCATCTTAGCGCCTCCATTTATTCGTTTAGCGCCTCCATTTATCCGGTTAGCGCCTCCATTTATCCGTTTAGCGACTCCATTTATCATCTTAGCGCCTCCATTTATTCGTTTAGCGCCTCCATTTATCCGGTTAGCGCCTCTATTTATCCGTTTAGCGCCTCCATTTATCATCTTAGCGCCTCCATTTATTCGTTTAGCGCCTACATTTATCCGGTTAGCGCCTCCATTTATCATCTTAGCGCCTCCATTTATCCGTTTAGCGCCTCCATTTATCATCTTAGCGTCTCCATTTATTCGTTTAGCGCCTCCATTTATCCGGTTAGCGCCTCCATTTATCCGTTTAGCGCCTCCGTTTATCATCTTAGCGCCTCCATTTATTCGTTTAGCGCCTACATTTATCCGGTTAGCGCCTCCATTTATCCGTTTAGCGCCTCCATTTATCCGGTTAGCGCATCCATTTATCATCTTAGCGCCTCCATTTATCATCTTAGCGCCTCCATTTATCCGTTTAGCGCCTCCATTTATCCGTTTAGCGCCTCCATTTATCCGTTTAGCGCCTCCATTTATCATCTTAGCGCCTCCATTTATTCGTTTAGCGCCTCCATTTATCCGGTTAGCGCCTCCATTTATCCGTTTAGCGCCTCCATTTATCATCTTAGCGCCTCCATTTATTCGTTTAGCGCCTCCATTTATCCGGTTAGCGCCTCCATTTATCCGTTTAGCGCCTCCATTTATCATCTTAGCGCCTCCATTTATCCGGTTAGCGCCTCCATTTATCCGTTTAGCGCCTCCATTTATCCGGTTAGCGCCTCCATTTATCCGTTTAGCGCCTCCATTTATCATCTTAGCGCCTCCATTTATCCGGTTAGCGCCTCCATTTATCATCTTAGCGCCTCCATTTATCATCTTAGCGCCTCCATTTATCCGTTTAGCGCCTCGATTTATCATCCTAGCGCCTCCATTTATCCGTTTAGCGCCTCCATTTATCCGGTTAGCGCCTCCATTTATCCGTTTAGCGCCTCCATTTATCATCTTAGCGCCTCCATTTATCCGGTTAGCGTCTCCATTTATCATCTTAACGCCTCCATTTATCCTCTTAGCGCCTCCATTTATCATCTTAGCGCCTCCATTTATCCTCTTAGCGCCTCCATTTATCCGTTTAGCGCCTCCATTTATCCTCTTAGCGCCTCCATTTATCCTCTTAGCGCCTCCATTTATCATCTTAGCGCCTCCATTTATCCTCTTAGCGCCTCCATTTATCCGTGTAGCGCCTCCATTTATCATCTTAGCGCCTCCATTTATTCGTTTAGCGCCTCCATTTATCCGGTTAGCGCCTCCATTTATCCGTTTAGCGCCTCCATTTATCATCTTAGCGCCTCCATTTATCATCTTAGCGCCTCCATTTATTCGTTTAGCGCCTCCATTTATCCGTTTAGCGCCTTCATTTATCATCTTAGCGCCTCCATTTATCCGGTTAGCGCCTCCATTTATCCGTTTAGCGCCTCCATTTATCCGGTTAGCGCCTCCATTTATCCGTTTAGCGCCTCCATTTATCATCTTAGCGCCTCCATTTATCCCGTTAGCGCCTCCATTTATCATCATAGCGCCTCCATTTATCATCTTAGCGCCTCCATTTATCCGTTTAGCGCCTCCATTTATCATCTTAGCGCCTCCATTTATCCGTTTAGCGCCTCCATTTATCCGGTTAGCGCCTCCATTTATCCGTTTAGCGCCTCCATTTATCATCTTAGCGCCTCCATTTATCCGGTTAGCGCCTCCATTTATCATCTTAGCGCCTCCATTTATCCTCTTAGCGCCTCCATTTATCATCTTAGCGCCTCCATTTATCCTCTTAGCGCCTCCATTTATCCGTTTAGCGCCTCCATTTATCCTCTTAGCGCCTACATTTATACTCTTAGCGCCTCCATTATACAGATCTGTATACAGGCCCTGTATAATCACAACAGACCCTGTATACAGACCCTGTATAATCACAACAGACCCTGTATACAGACCCTGTATAATCACAACAAACCCTGTATACAGACCCTGTATAATCACAACGGACCCTGTATACAGGGTCTGTATAATCACAACAGACCCTGTATACAGGGTCCGTTGTGATTATACAGGGTCTGTATACAGGG
This sequence comes from Aphodius sticticus, assembly GCA_963966075.1. Taxonomy (NCBI): domain Eukaryota; kingdom Metazoa; phylum Arthropoda; class Insecta; order Coleoptera; family Scarabaeidae; genus Aphodius; species Aphodius sticticus. The sequence continues at coordinate 33,581,589 of OZ014510.1, read as the reverse complement.
TTTGTTGTGATTATACAGGGTCTGTATACAGGGTCTGTTGTGATTATACAGGGTCTGTATACAGATCTGTATAATGGAGGCGCCAAGAGTATAAATGGAGGCGCTAAGAGGATAAGTGGAGGCGCTAAACGGATAAATGGAGGCGCTAAGAGGATAAATGGAGGCGCTAAGATGATAAATGGAGGCGCTAACCGGATAAATGGAGGCGCTAAGATGATAAATGGAGGCGCTAAACGGATAAATGGAGGCGCTAACCGGATAAATGGAGGCGCTAAACGGATAAATGGAGGCGCTAAGATGATAAATGGAGGCGCTAAACGGATAAATGGAGGCGCTAAGATGATAAATGGAGGCGCTAAGATGATAAATGGAGGCGCTAACCGGATAAATGGAGGCGCTAAGATGATAAATGGAGGCGCTAAACGGATAAATGGAGGCGCTAACCGGATAAATGGAGGCGCTAAACGGATAAATGGAGGCGCTAAACGGATAAATGGAGGCGCTAAGATGATAAATGGAGGCGCTAAGATGATAAATGGATGCGCTAACCGGATAAATGGAGGCGCTAAACGGATAAATGGAGGCGCTAACCGGATAAATGTAGGCGCTAAACGAATAAATGGAGGCGCGAAGATGATAAATGGAGGCGCTAAACGGATAAATGGAGGCGCTAAGATGATAAATGGAGGCGCTAAGATGACAAATGGAGGCGCTAAACGGATAAATGGAGGCGCTAACCGGATAAATGGAGGCGCTAAACGGATAAATGGAGGCGCTAACCGGATAAATGGAGGCGCTAAACGAATAAATGGAGGCGCTAAGATGATAAATGGAGGCGCTAAACGGATAAATGGAGGCGCTAACCGGATAAATGGAGGCGCTAAACGAATAAATGGAGGCGCTAAGATGATAAATGGAGGCGCTAAGATGATAAATGGAGGCGCTAAACGGATAAATGGAGGCGCTAAACGGATAAATGGAGGCGCTAACCGGATAAATGGAGGCGCTAAACGAATAAATGGAGGCGCTAAGATGATAAATGGAGGCGCTAAGATGATAAATGGAGGCGCTAAACGGATAAATGGAGGCGCTAACCGGATAAATGGAGGCGCTAAACGCATAAATGGAGGCGCTTTCACATAACAATTTTGTGTTGGTATATGGTAATAAATTGTCTAATTCTCATTTTAATTCTTCTAAGTTCTCTAAGACAGTTTTAATTTAAATATAATCAAATACAGATTACTCTTACAAAATTTTAACTGTTTCTTCGCTTTTTACTATCCTATTTGTTAAAAATATTTCCTAATTCTTCAATATGTTATTTGACTCTCCAATATACTGTTGAATAATGCTAATATGCGCTTTAGCTTGCTTTCTTACACCAATCTTTTCACATAACAATTTTGTGTTGGTATATGGTAATAAATGGTCTAATTCTCATTTTAATTCTTCTAAGTTCTCTAAGGCAGTTTTAGTTTAAATATAATCAAATACAGATTACTCCTAAAAAATTTTAACTCTCTTCGCTTTTTACTATCCTATTTGCTAAAATTACTAAAACCAAAACTCTGACTGTGGTTAGGAAGTTTTTAGATCATCGAAAACTTTGCATATAGAATAACATTTTCTGGAGAAATTAAAACTTACACGCTGTATCACCCACCATTTTTTAATTCCTTATATCCCATACATTTTAGCATCGTTTTTATCTATGGCACAACGACTATTTAAATTATCTGAAAATTCCTATTGTAAAAAGATCTACGACGGAAGCCAAACCGATATTTTATTTAATTAATAATTTAATCATAAATATCAACACGTCACATTTTAAAAATATATAATTATACAGGGTGAGTTATTAGTATCCTGGCGGTTGATAGTCATCAAATTGTTTGAGAAAGAAAAAATGTTTTGTACAAGAGTTGTTTGACTCATTAGTTTCTATAACGTAAAATTATTTTCATTTATACAGGATGTTGCATTTAGGCGTAACGGAAAGTCAGTACATTTTTTTAAATGGAACGCCCTGTACATCATACCATTTTATAAACACTAAGGAAGTCGTCTTTCCAACTGTGTAAGTTGTACCTGTGTAAAGTAACTAGTTTACCTGAGATATTCAATTTTTTGTCAAAAAAATGGCAATTGCAGGCATTTCTTAATTCTTAATGCCCTTTTTCGGATAAGATTTTGCATTAGGAACGAACAAACTGGTCTACTCGTTCTTTTGAGATATTATCGTTTTTTTTTTTTTTGTGTTGAATCAGAAGTCATATAGAGCCTTCTGTCTGATGAACCGTTAAAATTTCCTCGACCTCGTCGTACATTGTAATTATTTCTTTGGAATCTACCCTCTAGAATAATGATGTCCTCTAAAATAATTTTGTACTCAGATTTGATTTTGCTCTCTAAAATTATTTTGACATCTGAACTGAGTTTGTCCTCTAAAATAATTATTTCTATAGTTTTTATTAATAATAATAATAATAATCAGTTTATTGTTCAAACAGTAACACAATTAAGACAATTCAATTAAGTATGTGTATTGTTAATATTTATATATGTTTCTGCGGACACAGCATTTACTTTCGGATCACGACCTATGTTAAACTCGCGCTGAGGTTGCAAATAATTGTTTATTTGAATTAAATTTCCTGCTGTTGTTAAAACCATTACCAGAAGAATATGGATAATTCTTCTTATGCATAAAAAATACATTAGAACTATGTGGCTTGTTCTTTTCCTCGTCTAAAGCAACAGTAATCGTTTCTTTTAATTTTATGCAGTGTCTAGCTTTTAATTTTGTTCTTAAATCATGATTTCGAATACAAATCGGGATCACCGTCGTCAGTCGTGCTCCACAAGTAAATGCTGTGTCCGCAGACACAGATATAAATATTAACAATACACATACAGAACATAAGTTTTTTTTTGCGAATAATAATGTAGAATACGTGATTTCAACTAGTTCTTTAAATTATATTAGGATACGTCAGGGACATGAAGAACTATTATTTTTACTGGACACGGGAGCGTCAATTAGCATATTTTTCGGTATTGAAATTTGTCAAAGGCGAATTTAAATTTAATATATGTGATGCGGAAAGCGAAAAGGGATCAGTTGTCTCAAAAATTCAAATTTGAGTTATTGTTTTTTCTTAGTAAAAGAGTAAATTATGAATATTTTTACACTAAAACAAAGTAGATATCTCTGCCGACAACTGGTCCTTTTTCGCTTTCCGTATCACATATTATGAATGGGAAAGAGATCCTTTCTGAAATCTCATCCAACCCACTTAGTTGTGAACGCGACCACTGAGAGATTGTAGATGACGTTCACATTATTTGAAAAGTGTTTTAAAACAGCTAGAATTTTACTTACTTACCTTTGAAACTAATTTGTTTATATCGGGAGCTTTAAAACAAATATTATCTACGCTAATTAAAATAAAATTATTAAATAAAACAAGATATTCAGATTTTACACATTTTATTGCAAACGGTTATTTATGAGATACATTAAGATGCATTTACATACTTAAATAATCGATTTATCAATAAATTCAACGAGTTGTGCCGGCAAACTCTTACCGACACTTTTAACCTCTCGGTACACCAGACACATGGTTGATAACGCATCAATTTGCTGCTCCGTAATTATGGCAGCAATCCTCGAGGGTAAAAACACCACAAACGGGGGCGCAGATTCAATTTCCACCAACACTGAAGGCTATTTCGTCGTTGTAATCCTCCGTGCAGCTTTAATGGGATAGGCGGCGTTGATTTCCAAATCACTGAGTGCTTTCCTCGGTAATTGAGCGCACAAACCGATTCTATTTAGTTGTTGGATTGAAGAAGACTGCATTTTTGTAGGATGTAGGTAACGAAGTGTTTCTAATTGAAGAGTAAAAATTCAAATACTTGTGCTACACCTATTTATACTAAAGATTTAAACCACAAAATTTCCACTTAATTTCATTCCCACCTCATGCAGAAGTTGATACTACTTGCTGAGTTCAAGGACCGACTGTAATTTGATATGTCTTAGGTAGCGTCCTATTTTCACACCTGTGTATCGGCACATTTCATTTACATGCAATTACGCGAAAATTTGAATTTTTTAAGGTTGGCGGGAAAAATTTGAATTTTATCGGTTCGGGCGATCGGTGCTCGGTCATCGTCGGGTAAGATGGTGCGCGCGAAATTCAAATCCGAATTAATCTGATGCGAAAATTTGAATTTGATCGGTTTACGCTTGGAAATAAAAATAGTAGTGCGTTCTCTCTCTAACAGCGACGTGTGAGTCATACACTCCAGGTTCCGGCGTTCGGCCACGCTCGGTAGATCGGCTGACTTGGGCTCAGTCGTCTTCGTGCGGAAAAGTGATTAAATTAACCGCCATCTATTAGTGAAGTGCCGAACTATTATTTCAGCGTGGTTCCCAACCCCAGTATGTAGTTCGGTAATTGGTCGGTAGATGGCGCTCCTCGGTACAATTTAATATATTAAATAAATATGCTCAAGAACATGGTGTCGTTTAAAATATGGCGGTCGGTCGACATGCCGTTTTAGCGCGTGGGGTTGGTACGTCTGGGGTTGGCGGACCTGGGGTTGACGCGAAAATTTGAAATTTTTAGTAAATTTAAATTTTGTAGCGCCATCTATTGGTGAAGTTCCCGAACAACGTGTACTGAGCGAGCTCACGCGCCATCTATCGGTGAGCGACCGAACTACTGCGTTCGGCCGCGCTCGGCAGATCGGCTGACTTGGCCTCGGTCGTCTTCGTGCGGAAAAGTGGAGGGGATAGCTTCCTATGTAAATTGGCGGCGGGCGGCGGATCGAGAAGTGCCCTTATATATCTACTAGTGTTTAAAATATTATTATCGATTATTATAGTTATTCTTGTAATAAACGTATTTAATTTAATGTTTGGTTGTCTTTCTTATACCTGAATACAGGTCTTTTTGTTCGATATTTGCCATAACCTACACATTTCTATACTTTGCTCTAATAGGTTCAAATTATTTGTTTCGTTTAGCAAAACTACAGAAATGTGCAAGTTAGTGCAAAATCGGACAAACGGTCCTTGAGCTTAATTTTAATTTAATATCAATTTTAAATAATGGCGGGAAAGATTCAATTGGGAGAGCAGCGCCTCCGGCGATAGTTTGACAAACTAAACTACACGTTTCAGAGTCGTCTATCTATTTACATATTTATATCTTTAATCTATGGTTCGCCACTCAACTGGTGGCTAACTATTGAATCACTGGATATTTTACAGAATACCATTTTATATTTTAACAACGTTGCTATGTAACCACTTTTCCAAGTGGCCAATTCTAATACCAAAATTCGTCAGGTTGTTACTTTTCATAATCTGACTTGATATTTAGTAAGGGGTTGTTAGATAAAAGCCTAAACTTCACAAAAATAATAAAAAAAGTAAATAACATTTTCTCTTTTATTACTCACTATATGTGATGAGTAATAAAGTGGAAATGAATAATAAAGAAGATTCCCCAAGTAATAAACTTTTTTTTTAATTTATACCACCCACTGATAAATGCTATTTTTAGCCATGAATTTGCAGCTTTCTCGGATAATAATGTAGACTATAGATAAACCGACATACAACATTTATTTATTAAATTGTATAATGACAACGATATAATATAAAGAAAAATTTATCCATGTCAGTAATAATGCTTTATCAATCGTGAAAAAATTAGCTGCAGATACTTTAAAATTACTGGAGAATATAAATTCTGATAAGATTTTTAATCCGTCGATAATCTTCCTGTTTTTGTTTGCCTTATCTGTCATCTTTAATACTTGGATAGCCCAGACACATATCTGTAACGATTCCTTTACCTTATTAGAGAAATTCTGAGATGATATTGCAATTAGAAGAGCTACAATCTAAAATTGCATAAGTGAATGTATTATTTTATAGTTATTTTGTTACTTACCCATCCTAAACTACCACGAACAATGCAAAGAAAGACAACATCAACAGTTAATGAACCTCTCAGATAATTGTAGATTAACATATTCGAAATTAAGATATTCCAGCTTATGATCCTAACCATCAACAACAAGATTATCCATTGGAAAATGTTGTTGAAATCTTTAACAATTTGCGACAGTTTTAAGAAAGATTTACTCAACAAAGTGATATTTGAATATAAAGCCAGACCATTAATATTTCTGGGATATACCTTCTGATTGTACAAGATAATATGTATTGTATTTATAGATGTGGAATAATTCAGTATCGTATTTTCAAACAAGCGATTTAGTTTCACAATTCTAAATCTGATACATTTAATATAATTATAAATTAATAACGCAGTCGTTAAAAATATGTAATTGTTGATATTCTTATAGATTACCTGAACCATTGTTACTACAGAGTTCAATTCTACTGCAATAGCGAAAGTTATTAAATACAACATAAATACATTTGCTGATAGTAACTCCCAGTAAAATATGCATCCATCTTCTAAATTTATCATCAAATCACACAATTGTTCATCAAATTCATCTAGATTATTTAAAAACTTCGTCAGGAGACGTCTCTTCACAATTCCAAGTTCTAATATCGTAAATATTGAGAAGAATCCCATCACAACTGTTGATATAACTTCAATATTTACCGTCACTGAATGTTCTATCGTTGCAATTTTTACAGCTACTGTAGTGAGCAGAAAAATGAACACAAATACCAGAGATATAACAGTTTTAACTCTGCGGGCACACCTGAAATGGTTTTCTTTCAAATTGCTTGTACTTAGAACACCAATTATTGATGCTAAGGAATCCAGAGGTTTCATAAATTGCATTTTGTTTTCTCTGTTGCATTTTAGCGTATGAAACCTCATGTTGTTAGTGTTCTCGTATCTTTATAAAATGCAATTACAAGTTGTTTTGATATTTTCTGTGTAAGTAAGTAGGTACCACTATTCATGATTAGAAAATGTATTGATTGGTGAGTAGATGTGTTGATACCCATCGTGATAATGCACAGGTGTCCCGTAAAGCTAGACTCTTTTAGGAACTGAAGAGGATGTTCCTGTTGAAAATACGTGACCTTGGTCATCGAAAGGAATACCAATATCTACAGATTGCATTTGCATCTTGTTGAGCTACAGATTTCAGATAAATAGATATTTATTTATGCACAAAAGAAATGTTAAAGCAAATGTTGGGTAACTTATTGCAGCAGGAGCACAGCTTGTTATTAGCTTGTTGTGGGAGAGAGTGTGGCCTGGGATGTTAAATTACGGTAATTACTTATTCGTAAATTACCGATGAAATTAAGATTACTAATTTCAAATTTTAAATAACCACGTAATAAAAAAATCTGATGTGGCCAATCGCATGACTTTATCATCCGATATATAAAATTAATAGTTTAGCTGCATGAGATTCTATTTGGTCGAGATCGGCCATGTCTGGATTAAAACAAAACTAGTAGAACTAGACAGATATGTTGATTAAAGCTGCGTTTGGATATTGTACTCCGTTGACACCGGGTACACCGTCCAAATGACACTTACGTGTTTTTGGGTGTAAAAAGTATAATACAATATCCGAACGCAGCTTATATTGACAGAAGTTATTGTCAAAACATTAGCGTTTGACACTACCTACTGTCATTAGAATCAAACAATCTGCCAAATCCTGGCTACTAGTTTTAATGCAGTACGACCAATCTCGATGAAATAGAATTTGCTCATGCAGCTAAACTATTGATTGTACCAAAAAATGTCATACTCATAAATTATTCAGAATTACCTCTGCTTTAATTTATGATTTAACTATTTCGACGAAATTGCAGAAATGGCGGCTTATTTGCAAAATCTTTCAAAAATGCTAAGACTAAACATGCAGTTCCTTTGCACCCTTTTCAACAGAAAGCTTTTCAGCTCTAAGTTTGGTTATGAAACTTCTAAATATGAAGTTTCGTCTCGATACCTTTAGTAGCTTCTCCGGAATCGTCGCCACAAAAAACGGGTACACACACACAGACATTTTTTTGTACCTTGGTCAAAAATGTCCAGGGAACCTAAAAAGACATAAAATCTCAAAATTTTTTTTTGGTACGATTACAATACTTTACATACTGCGTATAATAAAGTAAAAATTTTAAATTGAAAAACGTAAGCAATATTTTCTTAAATTACCAAGTAATTCAAAATTCAAAATGATAATTTACCGATGCCAGTAGGTAGGTTATGAAACCTGCTTATGTAAATTAAAATCTTATGGGGCCAGCAAGGCACATGACTTTATCATATTATACAGCACTATCAAACTGTCACATGCTGATGTTCTGACAATAATGTCAATAGAATCAAAATATCTGTCACTATAGATTTAATGTACACACGACCGATCTCGAACAATTAGAATTTACTCATGCAGCTAAACTATTAATTTTGCCAAAAAATGTCGTAGACATAAATTATACAACATGTCCTCTACTTTAATTTCTCATTTAACTATTTTGACGAAATTACAGAAATTGCGCAAAATCCTTGAAAAATGCTTCGAGTAAACATCCAGTTCCTTTGGATCCATTTAAACAAGTTTGGTCATGAAACTTCTAAATATTAAGTTTCGTCCCGATACCCTTAGTAGTTCCTCCGGAATCGTCGCCACAAAAAAAGAACGGGTACACACAATACTCAGACTTTTTAGTACCTTAGTCAAAAATGTTCAGGGGACCCAAAAGGACATATTTCCGCTAAAATCTCATATTTTTTTTTCGGGATGATTACAAACTTTGTCTTTTTGACAATTTATGTATATGAGCTTTTGACAATCTTGGCTAACTAGTTTTATTTTAATGCAGATACGACCAATCTCGATCAAATAGTATCTCATGCAGCTAAGCTATTAATTTTATAATATAGTATGATAAAGTCATGTGCCTGGCCACGTCAGATTTTTCACTTTATCATACGTAGTATGACAAAATATTGTAATCGTTCCGAAAAAAAGTTTTGAGATTTTAGCGGAAATAAGTCCTTTGGGGTCCCCTGAACACTTTTGTACCCGTTTTTTATGGCGACGATTCCGGATAAACTACTAAAGGTATCGGGCCAGAACTTCATATTTATGTCATCATGACTAAACTTAGGGCTGAAAGAAGTTTTGTTCAATAGGGTCCAAAGGAACTGGTGGTTACTCTTAGCAATTTTCGACGATTTTGATAATGAGCCGCTATTTCTGTAATGTCGTCAAAATAGATAATAAATTAAAGTAGAGGAAATGGTGTACAATTTATATCTACGACATTTTTTTGGTAAAGTTAATTGTTCAGCTGCATAAGCAAATTCTATTTGATCGAGATCGCTCGTACTGCATTAAAACTAGTTAGCCAGGATTTGACAGATGTTGATAGTATTGTTGGTAGTATTATATACCCTATGATTGACAGTAATGTCACAGCATCAGCATTTGTGTTCATTTACGTTGGGAAACACTGATAAAGTCATGGGTCTGGCCACATCAGATTGGCCACATCTTTTCTCAAAAGTAATTGTCATTCTGAGTAAAGAGTTTCGAATGGACTTATTGGTTTTTCGATTCCTTAACAAATTAGAGCCATTTATAACACTTTTTTTTTTAAATATTTCAAACGACTGTAACTTTTTAAGGAGTTGGAAAACTAATAGGTCGCGCATCCATATGACTTTTTTACTCAGTATGGCATTATAAAGATACTAGTTGACGTTTGGACCGAATAGATAGGTAGACCGCCTAATTCGGTAGACCGCGTAATTCGGTAGACCGTATAATTCGGTAGACCGCATAATTCGGTAGTCCAGCGAAGCCAATAGACCGCAAACATGAGCAGAAGAACAAAGTCGATGGGCCGCTGAAATCGATAGACTGCTCAAAACTGAAGAATTCAGTTGATTAGACAAAATATATGAATTATACAGGACGCTATTCCATATGACTCCCCATCAGGTATTTGCCTTGCAGGTGCATTGTTTAGTGATTACTAAATGCACTCCTCGGTTTCAAAATCACTCCTCGGTCCGGTTGTATGTTCTGACAGATTGCATATGATCATTATATTATTGTCAATTGTATCATAGCTTTCAATCTCTATTTTGTAAAATCGCAGTACTGATCAAAGTCAAAAGCCTTTAATTTTAACAGGTTTGTTGAGAAGTCGAAAACTTCTACCAACGTTACATCACAGTTAGTATAAAGCTCATGGCTTAAAATTGGATTGGATATCGATGTCAGTGGCAGTGGGGTGTTAAGATCCTAGATATAAAGTTGATGCACAAAAGAAATTGCTCCTTAGCCAATAGATCAAAATTTAAAATGGAGGTTTTCAAGGCAAATATGCACAACATTTTTAAAAATTTAGATCTCTTGACTTGTCACCAAGTTGAGAATTGAAATAGAAAAACGTGTTTATTAGGGTGGTCCAAAAAACAGACTTTTCGCTAGAAGGCAACGATCTCCCGCAATCTGTTCCTTTTCCAGAAAAAAAAAATTCCCCCCAAATTTGAGGAAAATCGGTTAACGGTAACACGTGCTCCCGAGCACCTCAAATTTCCCATTTAAAATACATTGCAAAAATGCATCTTTTTTCCTTATTTTTTTCCGGTTTCGGATTTAGAAAAAAAGTTGCGGGAGATTATCAGTAATTGTTCAGAACTCCCCTAGGAACAAATCCACCACCACTATTATTTTGTTCACCACCCCGTACCCTCCCCATAGTACTCTAAATATGAGACAAAAGTTTCCCCAAATTTACAATTTTACAATGTTACGTAGGTACTTTATTATTGTTTTTGGCAGAAGTGATTATTATTGGATTATAGACATATTTTTTGTCATTTATTAACTAATTTGAAATTGTTTAAACCATTAGCATTTGTTTAAACAAAAATATACGATGATACGAACATATTTTTCCATTTTTTGCAGAAGGTATTAAATTATTGTTTTTTTTTGTCATTTATTAACTAATTAGCAATTGTTTAAACAAATACCATTTGTTTAAATAAATATATATACAATGTTGCGGACATATTTTCTATTTTTTTTAAGTTATTATTAGGAGCATTTTTGGCCATTTATTAACTAATTTGCAATTGTTTAAACAAATACCATTTGTTTGAACCATTTGTTAACTAATTTTCAATTATAACCTATAATAATAATTAGTGTTGCAACCACAATACTTGTTTGACTGATATCGTAAACCCTCCAATATCACAAAAAAGACCAGAAATCCTATAATAATTTTTGTCAATAAATAGGTACGCACTAACATTGTATATTATTGTTTAAACAAATTTATTTGTTCAAACAATTGCACAAATAGTATTGGTTTAAACAATTACAAATTAGGTAATAAATGTCATAACACTGCCAATAATCTAATAATAATTATTGCAACAAATTTAGAAAATTATGTCCATTACAATATATATATATATATATATATATATAATATGTATATGAATATATATTTTTAAACAAATGGTACTTGTTTAAAGAATTGTAAATTCGTTAATCAATGACAAAAAAAATGCCAATAATTTAATACTTAATAGTTTCTACAATAAATATAACAAATATGTTCGTAACAATGTATAAATTTGTACAAAACAAAGTGTGTTTAAACAATTACGAATTAGTTAATAAATGAAAAAAAATCCAATAATCTAATAATTTCTGCAAAATTAGAAAAATATGTGCGTAACATATATTTTTGTTTAAACAAATGGTAATTGTTTAAAGAATTGCTAATTTGTTAATACATGACCAAAAAGCAATAATTTAATAATTTTTGCAACAAATGGAAAAATGAGTTCGTAACATCGTATATTTTTGTTTAAACAAATGGTAATTGTTTAAACAATTTTTTAGTTTTTAAGTTAGTTAATAAATGACAAAAAACATGTCAGTAATCCAATAATAGTCATTTTTGTCAGAAAAATAATAATTCACGTAACAATTTGAAAAATTGTGAATTTGGGAAAAATGTTGCCTCATTTTTAGGGTACTGCAGGAGAGGGTGGTGGTGGTGAAAAGAAAAATAGTGGTTGTGGATTTGATCTTTGGGAAGTTCTGAACAATTTCTTTTTTTCTAAATCTGAAACGTGAAAAAAAAATGAAGAAAATATGCATTTTTCCAATGTATTTTAAATTGGAAGTTTGAGGTGTTCGGTCGCACGTGTTAACGTTAACCGATTTTTCTCAAATTTTGGGGAATCTCTTTTTCCGAAAATGAGCCGATTGGGGGGGGGGGGGGGGGCGGGTCGTTGCCCTCCAGCAAAAAAAAAAGATTTTGCAAGGTATAAATTTGGACCACCCTAGTGTTTCTGCATTGAACCGTAATATATAACCCACATTTTTCGAAGACGTGATATTACCGGTAATTTTTCAAAAAAAAGCAATGGCTTTACACCCCTTCAGCAGCCGAAATTATTATAACGTTCTGGAGTTACCAGAGGTCATTGTAGAACATCTTGACCGAGCAGAATGACGGCCACATCGGTTAAATTTCCATCGATCATACTCTAAATTTTAAAATACAAAAGAAAATCAAATGAAACACTACTTTGATTGGTTGAAATTACTGAAAGCTCCGAACAGACCAGATTTTAAAATTTTTGCCACCACTGAAAGTAGTTTTTCAGAAATCGGGAACTTTTAACATTTTTAACAGTTATTATAACGTTCGTAGTTTAAAATATGCCCATATATGGGATTTTCTTTAGATTGTGTATGACCGCAAAGAAGATTGACAAATGAAATCTCTGTTCATTGTCTACATTACGTAAAAGCTTGTCTGTAAGCAAGAAGGCTTGTTTCTAGATGCTGAAAAAATCCCCCGCGCCTGGTTAGCTTCAATTCTAATGTTTAAATGCCAATAACTTGAAAAATATTGATTGCTCTGCTCTGAATTAACTTTTGGATAAGCTTTCTTTGGTTAGAAAAGCGTTTTCAAGTTGCTTAAACAAATAATGTTGCTATATACCGTGTCCGGTGCAAAAAGTGTTTAGAAATATTAGCGGGCATTAAATACGAAATTATCATTTCTTTCGTCGCAGATAATTACATTCTAATATTTGCATTTTAGGTTTAAGACGAAAGAAGAATTAAATCAGAAGCATTTATGAAGAGTACAATTTTCTGAAAAGGTTATATTAATAATTTTGTCCCGTTAGTGTTGTCAAATTTTCTACCGGACACGGTAAAATATCTATATGCTGCCCATATAATTTTTAATTAGTGATAAATAATAATTGTCGTTAATTTCAAGATCGATTTATACTGTTATTCTAAATTAGTAAGCAGCTTTTTTTATATAAATTCGTGCTACGTCGTTGTAATTTATATTATCTCCTGTATATTATGATAAAAAAATAAACAAAGCATTAAAAACATAATATGTACCTTAAACAAATCATATGAAGCGTTAAAAAAAATTAAAAAAAAACTCCCATCTGGATTTGAACCGCAGTTATCCACTGGAAAAATTGAAACGTCAACGCCTTACACCTCTCGGCCACGGCACCACTTAGCAAAATGTTTTGAATTTCACGTATATGACCTGTCTCCTAACCTCTAATGATTAAAATCTAGAAAATTGTCTGTCCGCGTCGCTTTTTCTAATGAAAATTGCATGGCACCTGATTTGCTTGCGTTGAATCGATGCAAACTTCACTAAACATGGCAACTTGAACACCTATTACCTGCGTTACGTCGCATCGCGAACACCATGGGAATTTGACGATCTCGGCACACATATGGAGCAATGTTATCGCGCTTACATGAAACATGGCAATTTTCCTCCGTTTTCGCAGTTTTCCGGTCATAATTATGCCGATTGCGGCGTCAGTTAACCTATACATACACAGTACATACACATTACACATGTAAACGCAAACATGCAATTGTCAGTTTTGACAAATTAATCTGACGTTTCTCGGAGCGCGAGACTCTCAGAGACTCTGACGTCACACGCCGCCATATTTGCTCGGGGGATCTGCACTACCCCATTCGGGGGCGTTTTTGGGGCACACGCGCTTGGATGACCGTTTCCAAAATACATTCATGTGATTCGAAAAAGAACGGCGCTCATTTTGGTGGTTCTCGCTTCGCCGTACGTTTCGCCAGTTCAGAGGAGATACGCCAATAAGTTTAGGCGGGCTACGCAGTTTCGCAATTATAAAGTATGACTAGTTGACGTTTGGACCGAATAGATAGGTAGACCGCCTAATTCGGTAGACCGCGTAATTCGGTAGACCGTATAATTCGGTAGACCGCATAATTCGGTAGTCCAGCGAAGCCAATAGACCGCAAACATGAGCAGAAGAACAAAGTCGATGGGCCGCTGAAATCGATAGACTGCTCAAAACTGAAGAATTCAGTTGATTGGACAAAATATATGAATTATACAGGCCGCTATTCCATATGACTCCCCATCAGGTATTTGCCTTGCAGGTGCATTGTTTAGTGATTACTAAATGCACTCCTCGGTTTCAAAATCACTCCTCGGTCCGGTTGTATGTTCTGACAGATTGCATATGATCATTATATTATTGTCAATTGTATCATAGCTTTCAATCTCTATTTTGTAAAATCGCAGTACTTATCAAAGTCAAAAGCCTTTAATTTTAACAGGTTTGTTGAGAAGTCGAAAACTTCTACCAACGTTACATCACAGTTAGTATAAAGCTCATGGCTTAAAATTGGATTGGATATCGATGTCAGTGGCAGTGGGGTGTTAAGATCCTAGATATAAAGTTGATGCACAAAAGAAATTGCTCCTTAGCCAATAGATCAAAATTTAAAATGGAGGTTTTCAAGGCTTTGGAAACCTACAACATTTTTAAAAATTTAGATCTCTTGACTTGTCACCAAGTTGAGAATTGAAATAGAAAAACGTGTTTATTAGGGTGGTCCAAAAAACAGACTTTTCGCTAGAGGGCAACGATCTCCCGCAAACTGTTCCTTTTCCAGAAAAAAAAAATTCCCCCCAAATTTGAGGAAAATCGGTTAACGGTAACACGTGCCCCCGAGCACCTCAAATTTCCCATTTAAAATACATTGCAAAAATGCATCTTTTTTCCTTATTTTTTTCCGGTTTCGGATTTAGAAAAAAAGTTGCGGGAGATTATCAGTAATTGTTCAGAACTCCCCTAGGAACAAATCCACCACCACTATTATTTTGTTCACCACCCCGTACCCTCCCCATAGTACTCTAAATATGAGACAAAAGTTTCCCCAATTTTTCAATGTTACGTACTTTAATATTGTTTTTGGCAGAAGTGATTATTATTGGATTAAAGACATATTTTTTGTCATTTATTAACTAATTTGAAATTGTTTAAACCATTAGCATTTGTTTAAACAAAAATATACGATGATACGAACATATTTTTCCATTTTTTTGCAGAAGGTATTAAATTATTGTTTTTTTTGTCATTTATTAACTAATTAGCAATTGTTTAAACAAATACCATTTGTTTAAACAAATATATATACAATGTTGCGGACATATTTTCAATTTTTTAAAGTTATTATTAGGAGCATTTTTGGTCATTTATTAACTAATTTGCAATTGTTTAAACAAATACCATTTGTTTAAACAAATATATATATACAATGTTGCGGACATATTTTCAATTTTTTAAAGTTATTATTAGGAGCATTTTTAGTCATTTATTAACTAATTTGCAATTGTTTAAACAAATACCATTTGTTTGAACCATTTGTTAACTAATTTTCAATTATAATCTATAATAATAATTAGTGTTGCAACCACAATACCTGTTTGACCGATATCGTAAACCCTCCAATATCACAAAAAAGACCAGAAATCCTATAATAATTTTTGTCAATAAATAGGTACGCACTAACATTGTATATTATTGTTTAAACAAATTTATTTGTTCAAACAATTGCACAAATAGTATTTGTTTAAACAATTACAAATTAGGTAATAAATGTCATAACACTGCCAATAATCTAATAATAATTTATGCAACAAATTTAGAAAATTATGTCCATTACAAAATATATATAATTTATATGTATATATATTTTTAAACAAATGGTACTTGTTTAAAGAATTGTAAATTCGTTAATCAATGACAAAAAAAAATGCCAATAATTTAATACTTAATAGTTTCTACAATAAATATAACAAATATATTTAATATATTTAATAATATATTTTTTTTCGTAACAATGTATAAATTTGTACAACACAAAGTGTGTTTAAACAAATACGAATTAGTTAATAAATAAAAAAAAATCCAATAATCTAATAATTTCTGCAAAATTAGAAAAATATGTGCGTAACATATATTTTTGTTTAAACAAATGGTAATTGTTTAAACATTTGCTAATTTGTTAATACATGACCAAAAAGCAATAATTTAATAATTTTTGCAACAAATGGAAAAATGAGTTCGTAACATCGTATATTTTTGTTTAAACAAATGGTAATTGTTTAAACAATTTTTTAGTTTTTAAGTTAGTTAATAAATGACAAAAAACATGTCCGTAATCCAATAATAGTCATTTCTGTCAGAAAAATAATAATTCACGTAACAATTTGAAAAATTGTGAATTTGGGAAAAATTTTGCCTCATTTTTAGGGTACTGCAGGAGAGGATGGGAGTGGTGAAAAGAAAAAATAGTGGTTGTGGATTTGATCTTTGGGAAGTTCTGAATAATTTCTGATAATCTCCCGCAATTTTTTTTTCTAAATCCGAAACGTGAAAAAAAAAATGAAAAAAATATGCATTTTTTCCAATGTATTTTAAATGGGAAGTTTGAGGTGTTCGGTGGCACGTGTTAACGTTAACCGATTTTTCTCAAATTTTGGGAAATCTTTTTTTTTCCGAAAATGAGCCGATTGGGGGGGGGGCGTCGTTGCCCTCCAGCAAAAAAAAAAGATTTTGCAAGGTATAAATTTGGACCACCCTAGTGTTTATGCATTGAACCGTAATATATAACCCACATTTTTCGAAGACGTGATATTACCGGTAATTTAAAAAAAAAAAAACTATGGCTTTACACCCCTCCAGCCGCCGAAATTAATATAACGTTCTGGAGTTACCAGGGGTCATTGTAGAACATCTTGACCGAGCAGAATGACGGCCACATCGGTTAAATTTCCATCGATCATACTCTAAATATTTAAAATACAAAAGAAAATCAAATGAAACACTACTTTGATTGGTTGAAATTACTGAAAGCTCCGAACAGATCAGATTTTAAAATTTTTGCCACCACTGAAAGTAGTTTTTCAGAAATCGGGAACTTTTAACATTTTTAACAGTTATTATAACGTTCGTAGTTTAAAATATGCCCATATATGGGATTTTCTTTAGATTGTATATGACTGCAAAGAAGATTGACAAATGAAATCTCTGTTCATTGTCTACATTACGTAAAAGCTTGTCTGTAAGCAAGAAGGCTTGTTTCTAGATGCTGGAAAAAAATTCCCCGCGCCTGGTTAGCTTCAATTCTAATGTTTAAATGCCAATAACTTGAAAAATATTGATTGGTCTGCTCTGAATTAACTTTTGGATAAGCTTTCTTTGGTTAGAAAAGCGTTTTCAGGTTGCTTAAACAAATAATGTTGCTATATACCGTGTCCGGTGCAAAAAGTGTTTAGAAATATTAGCGGGCATTAAATACGAAATTATAATTTCTTTCGTCGCAGATAATTACATTCTAATATTTGCATTTTAGGTTTAAGACGAAAGAAGAATTAAATCAGAAGCATTTATGAAGAATACAATTTTCTGAAAAGGTTATATTAATAATATTGTCACGTTAGTGTTGTAAAACTTTCTACCGGACACGGTAAAATATTATTAATTAATTAATTAATTATATGCTGCCCATATAATTTTTAATTAGTGATAAATAATAATTGTCGTTAATTTCAAGATCGATTTATACTGTTATTCTAAATTAGTAAGCAGCTTTTTTTATATAAATTCGTGTTACGTCGTTGTAATTTATATTATCTCCTGTATATTATGATAAAAAAATAAACAAAGCATTAAAAACATAATATGTACCTTAAACAAATCATATGAAGCGTTAAAAAAATTAAAAAAAAACTCCCATCTGGATTTGAACCGCAGTTATCCACTGGAAAAATTGAAACGTCAACGCCTTACACCTCTCGGCCACGGCACCACTTAGCAAAATGTTTTGAATTTCACGTATATGACCTGTCTCCTAACCTCTAATGATTAAAATCTAGAAAATTGTCTGTCCGCGTCGCTTTTTCTAATGAAAATTGCATGGCACCTGATTTGCTTGCGTTGAATCGATGCAAACTTCACTAAACATGGCAACTTGAACACCTATTACCTGCGTTACGTCGCATCGCGAACACCATGGGAATTTGACGATCTCGGCACACATATGGAGCAATGTTATCGCGCTTACATGAAACATGGCAATTTTCCTCCGTTTTCGCAGTTTTCCGGTCATAATTATGCCGATTGCGGCGTCAGTTAACCTATACATACACAGTACATACACATTACACATGTAAACGCAAACATGCAATTGTCAGTTTTGACAAATTAATCTGACGTTTCTCGGAGCGCGAGACTCTCAGAGACTCTGACGTCACACGCCGCCATATTTGCTCGGGGGATCTGCACTACCCCATTCGGGGGCGTTTTTGGGGCACACGCGCTTGGATGACCGTTGCCAAAATACATTCATGTGATTCGAAAAAGAACGACGCTCATTTTGGTGGCTCTCGCTTCGCCGTACGTTTCGCCAGTTCAGAGGAGATACGCGAATAAGTTTGGGCGGGCTTCGCCGTTTCGCAATTATAAAGTATGACTAGTTGACGTTTGGACCGAATAGATAGGTAGACCGCCTAATTCGGTAGACCGCCTAATTCGGTAGACCGCCTAATTCGGTAGACCGCATAATTCGGTAGACCGCATAATTCGGTAGTCCAGCGAAGCCAATAGACCGCAAACATGAGCAGAAGAACAAAGTCGATGGGCCGCTGAAATCGATAGACTGCTCAAAACTGAAGAATTCAGTTGATAGGACAAAATATATGAATTATACAGGCCGCTATTCCATATGACTCCCCGTCAGGGAAGTTTTTTTTTTATCTACCTATACAATGCTACACAATGACGGTAATACTGCAAGAAAGTTTTTTTCAATTCCACTTGTACCTCTGAAATAACAGGTGTTGATAACAGAAGAACAAAGTCGATGGGCCGCTGAAATCGATAGAGAAAAAAAGTTGCGGGAGATTATCAGTAATTGTTCAGAACTCCCCTAGGAACAAATCCACCACCACTATTATTTTGTTCACCACCCCGTACCCTCCCCATAGTACTCTAAATATGAGACAAAAGTTTCCCCAAATTTACAATTTTACAATGTTACGTAGGTACTTTATTATTGTTTTTGGCAGAAGTGATTATTATTGGATTATAGACATATTTTTTGTCATTTATTAACTAATTTGAAATTGTTTAAACCATTAGCATTTGTTTAAACAAAAATATACGATGATACGAACATATTTTTCCATTTTTTGCAGAAGGTATTAAATTATTGTTTTTTTTTGTCATTTATTAACTAATTAGCAATTGTTTAAACAAATACCATTTGTTTAAATAAATATATATACAATGTTGCGGACATATTTTCTATTTTTTTAAAGTTATTATTAGGAGCATTTTTGGCCATTTATTAACTAATTTGCAATTGTTTAAACAAATACCATTTGTTTGACTTGTTTGACTGATATCGTAAACCCTCCAATATCACAAAAAAGACCAGAAATCCTATAATAATTTTTGTCAATAAATAGGTACGCACTAACATTGTATATTATTGTTTAAACAAATTTATTTGTTCAAACAATTGCACAAATAGTATTTGTTTAAACAATTACAAATTAGGTAATAAATGTCATAACACTGCCAATAATCTAATAATAATTTATGCAACAAATTTAGAAAATTATGTCCATTACAATATATTTATATATATATATATAATATGTATACGTATATATATTTTTAAACAAATGGTACTTGTTTAAAGAATTGTAAATTCGTTAATCAATGACAAAAAAAAAGCCAATAATTTAATACTTAATAGTTTCTACAATAAATATAACAAATATGTTCGTAACAATGTATAAATTTGTACAAAACAAAGTGTGTTTAAACAATTACGAATTAGTTAATAAATGAAAAAAAATCCAATAATCTAATAATTTCTGCAAAATTAGAAAAATATGTGCGTAACATATATTTTTGTTTAAACAAATGGTAATTGTTTAAACAATTGCTAATTTGTTAATACATGACCAAAAAGCAATAATTTAATAATTTTTGCAACAAATGGAAAAATGAGTTCGTAACATCGTATATTTTTGTTTAAACAAATGGTAATTGTTTAAACAATTTTTTAGTTTTTAAGTTAGTTAATAAATGACAAAAAACATGTCAGTAATCCAATAATAGTCATTTTTGTCAGAAAAATAATAATTCACGTAACAATTTGAAAAATTGTGAATTTGGGAAAAATTTTGCCTCATTTTTAGGGTACTGCAGGAGAGGGTGGTGGTGGTGAAAAGAAAAATAGTGGTTGTGGATTTGATCTTTGGGAAGTTCTGAACAATTTCTTTTTTTCTAAATCTGAAACGTGAAAAAAAATGAAGAAAATATGCATTTTTCCAATGTATTTTAAATTGGAAGTTTGAGGTGTTCGGTGGCACGTGTTAACGTTAACCGATTTTTCTCAAATTTTGGGGAATCTCTTTTTCCGAAAATGAGCCGATTGGGGGGGGGGGGGCGGGTCGTTGCCCTCCAGCAAAAAAAAAAAGATTTTGCAAGGTATAAATTTGGACCACCCTAGTGTTTCTGCATTGAACCGTAATATATAACCCACATTTTTCGAAGACGTGATATTACCGGTAATTTTTCAAAAAAAAAGCAATGGCTTTACACCCCTTCAGCAGCCGAAATTATTATAACGTTCTGGAGTTACCAGAGGTCATTGTAGAACATCTTGACCGAGCAGAATGACGGCCACATCGGTTAAATTTCCATCGATCATACTCTAAATTTTAAAATACAAAAGAAAATCAAATGAAACACTACTTTGATTGGTTGAAATTACTGAAAGCTCCGAACAGACCAGATTTTAAAATTTTTGCCACCACTGAAAGTAGTTTTTCAGAAATCGGGAACTTTTAACATTTTTAACAGTTATTATAACGTTCGTAGTTTAAAATATGCCCATATATGGGATTTTCTTTAGATTGTGTATGACCGCAAAGAAGATTGACAAATGAAATCTCTGTTCATTGTCTACATTACGTAAAAGCTTGTCTGTAAGCAAGAAGGCTTGTTTCTAGATGCTGAAAAAATCCCCCGCGCCTGGTTAGCTTCAATTCTAATGTTTAAATGCCAATAACTTGAAAAATATTGATTGCTCTGCTCTGAATTAACTTTTGGATAAGCTTTCTTTGGTTAGAAAAGCGTTTTCAGGTTGCTTAAACAAATAATGTTGCTATATACCGTGTCCGGTGCAAAAAGTGTTTAGAAATATTAGCGGGCATTAAATACGAAATTATCATTTCTTTCGTTGCAGATAATTACATTCTAATATTTGCATTTTAGGTTTAAGACGAAAGAAGAATTAAATCAGAAGCATTTATGAAGAGTACAATTTTCTGAAAAGGTTATATTAATAATTTTGTCCCGTTAGTGTTGTCAAACTTTCTACCGGACACGGTAAAATATCTATATGCTGCCCATATAATTTTTAATTAGTGATAAATAATAATTGTCGTTAATTTCAAGATCGATTTATACTGTTATTCTAAATTAGTAAGCAGCTTTTTTTATATAAATTCGTGTTACGTCGTTGTAATTTATATTATCTCCTGTATATTATGATAAAAAAATAAACAAAGCATTAAAAACATAATATGTACCTTAAACAAATCATATGAAGCGTTAAAAAAATTAAAAAAAAACTCCCATCTGGATTTGAACCGCAGTTATCCACTGGAAAAATTGAAACGTCAACGCCTTACACCTCTCGGCCACGGCACCACTTAGCGAAATGTTTTGAATTTCACGTATATGACCTGTCTCCTAACCTCTAATGATTAAAATCTAGAAAATTGTCTGTCCGCGTCGCTTTTTCTAATGAAAATTGCATGGCACCTGATTTGCTTGCGTTGAATCGATGCAAACTTCACTAAACATGGCAACTTGAACACCTATTACCTGCGTTACGTCGCATCGCGAACACCATGGGAATTTGACGATCTCGGCACACATATGGAGCAATGTTATCGCGCTTACATGAAACATGGCAATTTTCCTCCGTTTTCGCAGTTTTCCGGTCATAATTATGCCGATTGCGGCGTCAGTTAACCTATACATACACAGTACATACACATTACACATGTAAACGCAAACATGCAATTGTCAGTTTTGACAAATTAATCTGACGTTTCTCGGAGCGCGAGACTCTCAGAGACTCTGACGTCACACGCCGCCATATTTGCTCGGGGGATCTGCACTACCCCATTCGGGGGCGTTTTTGGGGCACACGCGCTTGGATGACCGTTGCCAAAATACATTCATGTGATTCGAAAAAGAACGACGCTCATTTTGGTGGCTCTCGCTTCGCCGTACGTTTCGCCAGTTCAGAGGAGATACGCCAATAAGTTTAGGCGGGCTACGCCGTTTCGCAATTATAAAGTATGACTAGTTGACGTTTGGACCGAATAGATAGGTAGACCAGCGAAGTCGGTAGACCGCCTAATTCGGTAGACCGCATAATTCGGTAGACCGCATAATTCGGTAGACCGTATAATTCGGTAGACCGCATAATTCGGTAGTCCAGCGAAGCCAATAGACCGCAAACATGAGCAGAAGAACGAAGTCGATGGGCCGCTGAAATCGATAGACTGCTCAAAACTGTAGAATTCAGTTGATTGTACAAAATATATGAATTATTTATTTGACAATTAAGTTGTTATCAAAACCACAATCCGTATCAGAGCGCGCCACAGGCCGCTATTCCATATGACTCCCCATCAGGTATTTGCCTTACAGGTGCATTGTTTAGTGATTACTAAATTCACTCCTCGGTTTCAAAATCAGTCCTCGGTCCGGTTGTATGTTCTGACAGATTGCATATGATCATTATATTATTATATTATCAATTGTATCATAGCTGTCAATCTCTATTTTGTAAAATCTCAGTACTTATCAAAGTCAAAAGCCTTTAATTTTAACAGGTTTGTTGAGAAGACGAAAACTTCTACCAACGTTACATCACAGTTAGTATAAAGCCAATGGCTTAAAATTGGATTGGATATCGAAGTCAGTGGCAGTGGGGTGTTACGATCCTAGATATAAAGTTGATGCACAAAAGAAATTGCTCCTTAGCCAATAGATCAAAATTTAAAATGGAGGCTTTGAAGGCAAAATTGCACAAAATTTTTAATAATTTAGACCTCTTGACGTCACCATGTTGAGAATAGAAATAGAAAAACGTGTTTATTAGGGTGGTCCAAAAAAACAGACTTTTCGCTAGAGGGCAACGATTCCCCGCAATCTGTTCCTTTTCCAGAAAAAAAAATTCCCCCCAAATTTGAGAAAAATCGGTTAACGATAACACGTGCCCCCGAGTACCTCAAATTTCCCATTTAAAATACATTGCAAAAAGGCATCTTTTTTCCTTATTTTTTCACGTTTCGGATTTAGAAAAAAAGTTGCGGGAGATTATCAGAAATTGTTCAGAACTCCCCTAGGAGAACAAATCCACCACCACTATTTTTTTGTTCACCACCCCGTACCCTCCCCATAGTACCCTAAATATGAGACAAAAGTTTCCCCAAATTTACAATTTTACAATGTTACGTGTTTTATTATTGCTTTTGGCAGAAGTGATTATTATTGGATTATTGACATATTTTTTGTCATTTATTAACTAATTTGAAATGGTTTAAGCCATTAGCATTTGTTTAAACAAAAATATACGATGATACGAACATGTTTTTGCAGAAGGTATTAAATTATAGTTTTTTTTTTCATTTATTAACTAATTAGCAATTGTTTAAACAAATACCATTTGTTTAAACAAATATATATATATACAATGTAGCGAACATATTTTCTATTTTTTAAAGGAAGGTATTATTAGGAGCATTTTTGGTCATTTATTAACTAATTTGCAATTGTTTAAACAAATACCATTTGTTTGAACCATTTGTTAACTAATTTTCAATTGTAACCTATAATAATAATTAGTGTTGCAACCACAATACTTGTTTGACCGATATCGTAAACCCTCCAATATTACAAAAAGAACAGAAATCCTATAATAATTTTTGTCAAGAAATACGCACTAACATTGTATATTATTGTTTAAACAAATGAGGAATTGAAAAAAAAGTATATATCGATGGCCTAGCTGTAGTACCTAACCTATGGTGTAGTGCGATGTATAACCTATGCTTTAACCATGATGATACATGGTATTGCAGCTAGGCCATCGATATACAATATTTAACTCACAATAACATTTGCTCTCTACAAAGGGGGACAGGCTGTGAATGTCATATTATTGTGTAAGACAAAATTAATTTATTGTTGTTGGAGGACTTTCGACTGTGATATGTGTTCGGGAGGAGAGAATAGAAACGGTTATCAGTCTTTGAGAGTGTAATTCTTGGAACTTTCACATTTGCCTACGTTTCGCCATTGTAATCTTCGGCTTCTTCAGGACTGGTGTGTGATCAAGATAAGTCACGTAAGGTAATGCAGGTGGTGACCTTTGCGGGGGTCCAAACAATTAAGTTCATATCGATGGCCTAGCTGCAGTACCATGTGTAACCTATGCTTTAACCATGATGATACGTGGTAGGGGAGCTAGGCCATGGTAATAAAATTTTTCTCTCACAATATTTGCTCGCAAAAAAATAATTTTGTCAGCAAAAAAGTGGGGGACAGCCTGTATATGTCATATTATTGTGTAAGACAAAATTAATTAATATATTTTTTGCTGTAATTATTTGAATTAGCTTTTGTTTCAATATAGACTATTATTATTTTTAGTTAATAAGTGTAAAAGAAAATTTTGACAACCATTTGTAAATTTGTTTAAACATATTTTGCAAGTATCAGTAAAATTTAATTTTTCCTTTGCATGATGCAGTACCCTCACAAATGAAATGCAATGATTGTCTTTTCCTTTTTCGAAAACTGCACTTTATAAAAAAATAAGTAAGCTGTAATTATTAAGCCTTTGTTTATTAAAATTAAAGTATTTATTATAATTGTAAAGCAAAAAACCATAATAAGTAGTAGTAATAATATTAATATAGTAGTAGTAGTAGTAGTAATACATACTTTACCTTCAAGAATTTCAAATTTCCAACTTAAAAAAAGCTCTACTAAATTTTATGTACATATTGTACATACCGTGTCCGGCACTAACTTTTCAGAAAATTTCATTCATAAAAGTTTCTAAATTGTCTTAAACCTAAAATGCAAATATTACAATGTAATTATCTGCTTCCATATACTGGGTGTTACCAAAACTATGACCAACTCTTAAGAGTAAAGTACCTTTCTTTTAAAAGCTATGCAAAATGTTATTTGAAAAAATTGTATACCGTCTCCGGTGAAAAAAAGTGTTTAGAAATGTTAGCGTCGTTGCATGAACACCCGGTATATGGAACTTCAAAGGTGATTATAATTTCTTATTTACTGCCTCCTAATATTTTGAAATACTCTTTCAAATAATATTTTGGCGTAGCTTTTAAGATAAACGTACTTTAGCTAATGTCATTTGTATCTTTTTGGTAAAATAAAAACAGCCTATAATACCTATAATATTTCTAACTACTTTTTTTTTCAAATATCATAACTTTGCATAACTTTGAACATAAACCTTTACTCCCAAGAGTTTGTTATAGTTTTGGTAATACCCGGTACTTGCAAGCAGAGAATTAGATTCTAATATTTGCATTTTAGGTTTAAGACAAAAGAAGAATTAAATCAGAAGCTTTTACGAAGAACATATTTTTCTGAAAAGGTAATATTAATAGTTTTGTCTCATTAGTGTTGTCAGACTTTCTACCGGACACGGTATAATATCTATATGCTGCCTATATAATTTTTAATTAGTGATAAATAATAATTGTTGTTAATTTCAAGATCGATTTATACTGTTATTCTTAATTAGTAAACCGCTTTTTTTTTATTATTTCCATTTTCTATACCTAAATTCATTTTCTTGTATGTGATTCGTATGATAAATTCGTAATACGTCGTTGTAATTTATATTATCTCTTGTATATTATGATAAAAAAATAAACAAAGCATTAAAAACATGTACCTTAAACAAATCATAAACATCTAAAAAAAATTAAAAAAAAAACTCTCATCTGGATTTGAACCGTAATGGAAAAATCAAAACGTCAACGCCTTACACCTCTCGGCCACGGCACCACTTAACGATTCCTTAGAAATTCACGTATACGTGGACATGTATACGTCTACTAACCTCTGATTAAAATCTAGAAAATTGTTTGTCTGTGTCGCTTTTTCTAATGAAAATTCCGTAGCACCTGATTTGCTTGCGTTGAATCGATGCAAACTTCACTAAACATGGCAACTTGGACAGCTATTACCTGTTTTGCGTCGCATCGCGTATCATTGGAGTTTGACGATCTCGGCACACATATGTAGCAATGGTGTCGCGCTTACCTGAAACATGGCAATTTTCCTCCGTTTTCTCAGTTTTCCGGTCATAATTATCCCGATTGCGTCGATACATTCACCCGTAAACGTCAGTTAACCCATGAAATGTAGTGCGAACGCAAACATGCAATTGTCAGTTTTGACAAATAAATCTGACGTTTCTCGCAGCGCGAGACTCTCAGAGACTCTGACGTCACACGCCGCCATATTTGCTCGGGGGATCTGCACTACCCCATTCGGGGGCGTTTTTGGGGCACACGCGCTTGGATGACCGTTTCCAAAATACATTCATGTGATTCGAAAAAGAACGGCGCTCATTTTGGTGGTTCTCGCTTCGCCGTACGTTTTGCCAGTTCAGAGGAGATACGCCAATAAGTTTGGGCGGGCTTCGCCGTTTCGCAATTATAAAGTATGACTAGTTTTATTTTAATGCAGATACGACCAATCTCGATCAAATAGTATCTCATGCAGCTAAGCTATTAATTTTATAATATAGTATGATAAAGTCATGTGCCTGGCCACGTCAGATTTTTCACTTTATCATACGTAGTATGACAAAATATTGTAATCGTTCCGAAAAAAAGTTTTGAGATTTTAGCGGAAATAAGTCCTTTGGGGTCCCCTGAACACTTTTGTACCCGTTTTTTATGGCGACGATTCCGGATAAACTACTAAAGGTATCGGGCCAGAACTTCATATTTATGTCATCATGACTAAACTTAGGGCTGAAAGAAGTTTTGTTCAATAGGGTCCAAAGGAACTGGTGGTTACTCTTAGCAATTTTCGACGATTTTGATAATGAGCCGCTATTTCTGTAATGTCGTCAAAATAGATAATAAATTAAAGTAGAGGAAATGGTGTACAATTTATATCTACGACATTTTTTTGGTAAAGTTAATTGTTCAGCTGCATAAGCAAATTCTATTTGATCGAGATCGCTCGTACTGCATTAAAACTAGTTAGCCAGGATTTGACAGATGTTGATAGTATTGTTGGTAGTATTATATACCCTATGATTGACAGTAATGTCACAGCATCAGCATTTGTGTTCATTTACGTTGGGAAACACTGATAAAGTCATGGGTCTGGCCACATCAGATTGGCCACATCTTTTCTCAAAAGTAATTGTCATTCTGAGTAAAGAGTTTCGAATGGACTTATTGGTTTTTCGATTCCTTAACAAATTA
The DNA here is from genome assembly GCA_963966075.1 of Aphodius sticticus. NCBI lineage: Eukaryota > Metazoa > Arthropoda > Insecta > Coleoptera > Scarabaeidae > Aphodius > Aphodius sticticus. Next base: position 33,553,592 of record OZ014510.1, on the reverse strand, counting down.
GAGCCATTTATAACACTTTTTTTTTTAAATATTTCAAACGACTGTAACTTTTTAAGGAGTTGGAAAACTAATAGGTCGCGCATCCATATGACTTTTTTACTCAGTATGGCATTATAAAGATACTAGTTGACGTTTGGACCGAATAGATAGGTAGACCGCCTAATTCGGTAGACCGCGTAATTCGGTAGACCGTATAATTCGGTAGACCGCATAATTCGGTAGTCCAGCGAAGCCAATAGACCGCAAACATGAGCAGAAGAACAAAGTCGATGGGCCGCTGAAATCGATAGACTGCTCAAAACTGAAGAATTCAGTTGATTGGACAAAATATATGAATTATACAGGCCGCTATTCCATATGACTCCCCATCAGGTATTTGCCTTGCAGGTGCATTGTTTAGTGATTACTAAATGCACTCCTCGGTTTCAAAATCACTCCTCGGTCCGGTTGTATGTTCTGACAGATTGCATATGATCATTATATTATTGTCAATTGTATCATAGCTTTCAATCTCTATTTTGTAAAATCGCAGTACTTATCAAAGTCAAAAGCCTTTAATTTTAACAGGTTTGTTGAGAAGTCGAAAACTTCTACCAACGTTACATCACAGTTAGTATAAAGCTCATGGCTTAAAATTGGATTGGATATCGATGTCAGTGGCAGTGGGGTGTTAAGATCCTAGATATAAAGTTGATGCACAAAAGAAATTGCTCCTTAGCCAATAGACCAAATTTAAAATGGAGGTTTTCAAGGCAAATATGCACAACATTTTTAAAAATTTAGATCTCTTGACTTGTCACCAAGTTGAGAATTGAAATAGAAAAACGTGTTTGTTAGGGTGGTCCAAAAAACAGACTTTTCGCTAGAGGGCACCGATCTCCCGCAATCTGTTCCTTTTCCAGAAAAAAAAATTCCCCCCAAATTTGAGGAAAATCGGTTAATGGTAACACGTGCCCCCGAGCACCTCAAATTTCCCATTTAAAATACATTGCAAAAATGCATCTTTTTTCCTTATTTTTTTCCGGTTTCGGATTTAGAAAAAAAGTTGCGGGAGATTATCAGTAATTGTTCAGAACTCCCCTAGGAACAAATCCACCACCACTATTATTTTGTTCACCACCCCGTACCCTCCCCATAGTACTCTAAATATGAGATAAAAGTTTCCCCAATTTTACAATGTTACGTACTTTATTATTGTTTTTGGCAGAAGTGATTATTATTGGATTAAAGACATATTTTTTGTCATTTATTAACTAATTTGAAATTGTTTAAGCCATTAGCATTTGTTTAAACAAAAATATACGATGATACGAACATATTTTTCCATTTTTTTGCAGAAGGTATTAAATTATTGTTTGTTTTGTCATTTATTAACTAATTAGCAATTGTTTAAACAAATACCATTTGTTTAAACAAATATATATACAATGTTGCGGACATATTTTCAATTTTTTAAAGTTATTATTAGGAGCACTTTTGGTCATTTATTAACTAATTTGCAATTGTTTAAACAAATACCGTTTGTCCAGATATCCTATAACAATTTTTGTCAATAAATAGGTACGCACTAACATTGTATATTATTGTTTAAACAAATTTATTTGTTCAAACAATTGCACAAATAGTATTTGTTTAAACAATTACAAATTAGGTAATAAATGTCATAACACTGCCAATAATCTAATAATAATTTATGCAACAAATTTAGAAAATTATGTCCATTGCAAAATATATATAATATATATGTATATATATTTTTAAACAAATGGTACTTGTTTAAAGAATTGTAAATTCGTTAATCAATGACAAAAAAAATGCCAATAATTTAATACTTAATAGTTTCTACAATAAATATAACAAATATATTTAATATATTTAATAATATATTTTTTTTCGTAACAATGTATAAATTTGTACAACACAAAGTGTGTTTAAACAATTACGAATTAGTTAATAAATGAAAAATCCAATAATCTAATAATTTCTGCAAAATTAGAAAAATATGTGCGTAACATATATTTTTGTTTAAACAAATGGTAATTGTTTAAACATTTGCTAATTTGTTAATACATGACCAAAAAGCAATAATTTAATAATTTTTGCAACAAATGGAAAAATGAGTTCGTAACATCGTATATTTTTGTTTAAACAAATGGTAATTGTTTAAACAATTTTTTAGTTTTTAAGTTAGTTAATAAATGACAAAAAACATGTCAGTAATCCAATAATAGTCATTTCTGTCAGAAAAATAATAATTCACGTAACAATTTGAAAAATTGTGGATTTGGGAAAAATTTTGCCTCATTTTTAGGGTACTGCAGGAGAGGATGGGAGTGGTGAAAAGAAAAAATAGTGGTTGTGGATTTGATCTTTGGGAAGTTCTGAATAATTTCTGATAATCTCCCGCAATTTTTTTTTCTAAATCCGAAACGTGAAAAAAAAAATGAAAAAAATATGCATTTTTTCCAACGTATTTTAAATGGGAAGTTTGAGGTGTTCGGTGGCACGTGTTAACGTTAACCGATTTTTCTCAAATTTTGGGAAATCTTTTTTTTTCCGAAAATGAGCCGATTGGGGGGGGGGGGGGGGGCGTCGTTGCCCTCCAGCAAAAAAAAAAGATTTTGCAAGGTATAAATTTGGACCACCCTAGTGTTTATGCATTGAACCGTAATATATAACCCACATTTTTCGAAGACGTGATATTACCGGTAATTTAAAAAAAAAAAACAATGGCTTTACACCCCTCCAGCCGCCGAAATGAATATAACGTTCTGGAGTTACCAGGGGTCATTGTAGAACATCTTGACCGAGCAGAATGGCGGCCACATCGGTTAAATTTCCATCGATCATACTCTAAATATTTAAAATACAAAAGAAAATCAAATGAAACACTACTTTGATTGGTTGAAATTACTGAAAGCTCCGAACAGATCAGATTTTAAAATTTTTGCCACCACTGAAAGTAGTTTTTCAGAAATCGGGAACTTTTAACATTTTTAACAGTTATTATAACGTTCGTAGTTTAAAATATGCCCATATATGGGATTTTCTTTAGATTGTATATGACTGCAAAGAAGATTGACAAATGAAATCTCTGTTCATTGTCTACATTACGTAAAAGCTTGTCTGTAAGCAAGAAGGCTTGTTTCTAGATGCTGGAAAAAAATTCCCCGCGCCTGGTTAGCTTCAATTCTAATGTTTAAATGCCAATAACTTGAAAAATATTGATTGGTCTGCTCTGAAATTAACTTTTGGATAAGCTTTCTTTGGTTAGAAAAGCGTTTTCAGGTTGCTTAAACAAATAATGTTGCTATATACCGTGTCCGGTGCAAAAAGTGTTTAGAAATATTAGCGGGCATTAAATACGAAATTATAATTTCTTTCGTCGCAGATAATTACATTCTAATATTTGCATTTTAGGTTTAAGACGAAAGAAGAATTAAATCAGAAGCATTTATGAAGAATACAATTTTCTGAAAAGGTTATATTAATAATTTTGTCCCGTTAGTGTTGTAAAACTTTCTACCGGACACGGTAAAATATTATTAATTAATTAATTAATTATATGCTGCCCATATAATTTTTAGTTAGTGATAAATAATAATTGAAGAGCTCAGAATGAAAAGTGGATAAAGACCAATGGAAACCGTATGTTTTTGTCTACTTTTCATTCTCATGCCTTCAATTGTCGTTAATTTCAAGATTGATTTATACTGTTATTCTAAATTAGTAAGCAGCTTTTTTTATATAAATTCGTGTTACGTCGTTGTAATTTATATTATCTCCTGTATATTATGATAAAAAATAAACAAAGCATTAAAAACATAATATGTACCTTAAACAAATCATATGAAGCGTTAAAAAAAATTAAAAAAAAAAAACTCATTTGGATTTGAACCGCAGTTATCCACTGGAAAAATTAAAACGTCAACGCCTTACACCTCTCGGCCACGGCACCACTTGGCAAAATGTTTTGAATTTCACGTATATGACCTGTCTCCTAACCTCTAATGATTAAAATCTAGAAAATTGTCCGTGTCTTTCTAATGAAAATTGCATGGCACCTGATTTGCTTGCGTTGAATCGATGCAAACTTCACTAAACATGGCAACTTGAACACCTATTACCTGCGTTACGTCGCATCGCGAACACCATGGGAATTTGACGATCTCGGCACACATATGGAGCAATGTTATCGCGCTTACATGAAACATGGCAATTTTCCTCCGTTTTCGCAGTTTTCCGGTCATAATTATGCCGACTGCGGCGTCAGTTAACCTATACATACACAGTACATACACATTACACATGTAAACGCAAACATGCAATTGTCAGTTTTGACAAATTAATCTGACGTTTCTCGGAGCGCGAGACTCTCAGAGACTCTGACGTCACACGCCGCCATATTTGCTCGGGGGATCTGCACTACCCCATTCGGGGGCGTTTTTGGGGCACACGCGCTTGGATGACCGTTTCCAAAATACATTCATGTGATTCGAAAAAGAACGACGCTCATTTTGGTGGCTCTCGCTTCGCCGTACGTTTCGCCAGTTCAGAGGAGATACGCCAATAAGTTTAGGCGGGCTACGCCGTTTCGCAATTATAAAGTATGACTAGTTGACGTTTGGACCGAATAGATAGGTAGACCAGCGAAGTCGGTAGACCGCCGATGTCGGTAGACCGCCGATGTCGGTAGACCGCCGATGTCGGTAGACCGCCGAAGTCGGTAGACCGCCCAAGTCCGTAGACCGCCCAAGTCGGTAGACCGCCCAAGTCGGTAGACCGCCGAAGTCGGTAGACCGCCTAATTCGGTAGACCGCATAATTCTGTAGACCGTATAATTCGGTAGATCGCATAATTCGGTAGTCCAGCGAAGTCAATAGACCGCAAACATGAGCAGAAGAACGAAGTCGATGGGCCGCTGAAATCGATAGACTGCTCAAAACTGAAGAATTCAGTCGATTGTACAAAATATATGAATTGTTTATTTGACAATTAAGTTTTTATTATTAAAGCCACAATCCGTATCAGAGCGCGCCACAGGCCGCTATTCCATATCACTCCCCACCAGGTACATACCCCCTCGACCTCTCCCCTTACACCCCCGCGTAAGAATGGTCAAAATCGGTGCGATGTAATCATGCATCAATAACAAATGGTAAAACCTTGAATGCTTTCGAACAATATCAAAATTCTCTTAAGCGGTTTATTTTAAAAACTCCTAAAATTATTTTTTATATTTTTACTAAATTATTTGTATATTAACTTTGTATTAACTTTGTATAATGTCGTAATGGGTATTGAAGTTATAGTTATACTTACTTATAGGAAAAGTCAAAATGTTGAAACATTTTATTTTTATTGTGTACAGATGATATGTAGGGATGAAATATATAAGAAAAACACCTAATGGGTTGGGAAGTAAAAAAAAATGATTTTGCATTGTTTGGTATCAGCATATTTTATAAAACGGCTGTAATTTCTTAAGGAATTGAAAAAAAAGTATATATCGATGGCCTAGCTGTAGTAGCATGTGTAACCTACAGTGATATTAAATACCCGGGTATCTATTATCAAGGTTATATATCTGGGTATTTACCCAAACTGGGTTTTCATAGGGGTACTTATAAACATAACATTGTTATTCAAAATAGCAGTAAAATGAAATATTTAATTACTAAATTAAGGTTTTCTTTTTATCACAAAATCAAAAGGTATCTCTTATCTCAAAATAAAGGTTATTATTATAAAAATAAAAACATTGTTAAAACAAAGAATAAAAATATTAGTCTCATCTGACGATATATCAAGAGCACACATTTCCTTGTCATCATCGTCCATTCAATCAAGTGAATCTTCTATATTTTGTGATTCTGTTATCGAAGAAGATTTAGCAGAAACTTATGATTATATGTTAAGTTGACATAGCGGCTTTCGTCGTTGTTAATCATTTTCTTATTTTGCTATGAATCCAACTAAATGTACTGAATGTTCTTATATAACTCAAATATTTTACGTTATTTGTAATCAAGAGTACACATGTACAGAGTGTCCCACTTTTGCCATTTTGTTCCCGCACAACTTTTTTCCTGATAGTAAACCCCACACTAAGCAAAAAGTTCCATATGGACTATTTGTTTTCTTTATTCCTTAAAAAAATACAACCGTTTGAAATAATTGTAAAATAATTGCAAAACTGTATATTAAATGACTTAACTTCCTTAGGAATTGATAAACCCAAAAAGTCGGCATGAAACTTTCAGAATGACAATTACTTGTAGAGAAACAATTGTCTAAAAAGTTTCATATGTATTTTGTTTTCGTTAATTTGTTTATATAGCTTATTTATAACATTTTGAATTTTTTACTTAAATTTATTTACTTTTAATTTTGTTATGGGTATTGATTGTGCTCTCTCTGTTTTAGCATTGTTTGATATGTAGTTTATTGTTTCTTTTTCTTTATTTAGTTAATATTTCAAGCGGCTGTAACTTGGCGTAGAAAAAACAATTAGGTCCATATGAAAAGTCATACTCAGAATTACATTTACTATCTAAAAACAATTCTTGCAGAAAAAAAAGTGTTATACCCTGTATAAATATCTCTGAAATGTTGTTAAATGGTGTTTTTGGGGATAAAAAGGATAAATACCCAAAATCTAGGTATTTACTCTAAGTAGGGGTAACTACCAGGGTAAATACCCATTTTATAAGTTCCCACCCACTGGGTATTTACCCGGCCCACATCACTGGTAACCTGTAGTACCATGTATGCTTTACCCATGATGATACATGGTATTGCAGCTAGGCCATCGATATACAATATTTCATTCACAATGATATTTGCTCTCTACAAAATAATTTTGTCAGGAAACAGTGGGGAACAGGCTGTATATGTCATATTATTGTGTAAGACAAAATTAATTTATTGTTGTTGGGGGACTTTCGACTGTGATATGTGTTCGGAAGGAGAGAATAAAAACGTTTATCAGTTTTTGAGAGTGTAATTCTTGGAACTTTCACATTTTCCTACGTTTCGCCGTTGTAATCTTCGGCTTCTTCAGGGCTGGTGTGTGATCAAGATAAGTCAAGTAAGGTAATGCAGGTGGTGACCATTGCGGGAGTCCATTGATGCGTAACATACAACGGCGAAACGTAGGCAAATGTGCGAGTTCCCAGAATTACACTCTCAAAGACTGATAAACGTTTTTATTCTCTCTTTCCAAATTAATTTATTTTTTTGCTGTAATTATTTGAATTTTCTTTTGTTTCAATAAACTATTATTATTAATATGTGTAAAAGAAAATTTTGAGAACCTTCTGTAAATTTGTTTAAACATATTTTGCAAGTATCAGTAAAATTTTATTTTTCTTTTGCAACGAAACAAAATGACACAAACTTTTCTAGATTGTCTAAAACCTAAAATACAAAAATATTTAAATGTAATTATCTGCTTGCATATACTGGGTGTTACCAAAACTATGACCAACTCTTAAGAGTAAAGTACCTTTCTTTTAAAAGCTATGCAAAATGTTATTTGAAAAAATTGTTTGGAAATATTAGGGTATTAAATAACAAAATTATAATCTCCTTTGTCGTTGCATGATCACCCGGAACGTCAAAGGTGACCATAATTTCATATTTAATGCTTATTTTTACATGTTTTTACGAATTATTTTTTTTGCATAGCTTTGAAGATGATGGTACATACTTGACTCATGTCATTTTCATTTCTTTGGCAACATGCGGTGTATGCAACGAAGGTTATTATAATTTCGTATTGTAGGACCTCTAATACAAATACTCTTTTCAAATAACATTTTTGCATGGTTTTGAAACAAAGGTACTTTACTCTTAAGAATTTTTCATAGTTCTGTTAACTCCCCGCAGATAATACATTCTAATATTGCATTTTAGGTTTAAGACAATACAGAAACTTTTAACTGAAATAAAATTTTCTGAAAAATTGGTAATAAACATTTTTCTCATTTTTCAACTTAGTGCCAGACACTGTATGTATCTCTATTATATTAAAATAACATTTATCGGAAAATTTACTTCGACAAAAACTGAGAAATTTACAACTTTATGACATGATTTAAAAAACATTATTTAGCAAAGCCTTTATTTGAGTAGGTATATTATATGTAATTTAATGAAAATAATGCTACTGTACCTGACATTAACACTTTGAAAGAAATAATGGAATACATATGCAATAATAATGGACAATAATTGTTGCTTAAACTTGGATTGGATATCGATGTTAGTGGCAGTGGGGTGTTAAGAGCCTAGATATAAAATTTATGCCCAAAAGAAATTGCTCCTTAGCCAATACATCAAAATTTAAAATGCAGGTTTTCAAGGCGAACATGCACAACATTTTTAAAAATTTAGATCTCTTGACTTGTCACCAAGTTGATAATTGAAATAGAAAAACGTGTTTATGCATTGAACCGTAATATATAACCCACATTTTTCGAAGAAGACGTGATATTACCGATAATTTTTCAAAGAAAAACAATGGCTTTACACCCCACCAGCAGCCGAAATTATTATAACGTTTTGGAGTTATCAGGGGTCATTGTAGAACATCGGTTAAATTTCCATCGAATATACTCTAAATATTTAAATTACAAAAAAAAATCAAATGAAACACTACTTTGATTGGTTGAAATTACTGAAAGCTCCGAGCAGATCAGATTTTAACATATTTGCCACCACTGTAGTCACCAAAGTAGTTTTTAAGAAATCGGGAACATTTAACATTTTTAACAGTTATTATAACGTTCGTAGTTTAAAATATGCCCATATATGGGATTTTCTTTAAATTGTATATGACCGCAAAGAAGATTGACAAATGAAATCTCAGTTCATTGTCTACATTACGTAAATGCCTGTCTGTAAGCAAGAAAGCCTGTTTCTAGACGCTGGAAAAAAATCCCCCGCGCCTGGTTAGCTTCAAGTCTAATATTTAAATGACAGTAACTTGAAAAGCATTAATTGATCTGCTCTCAATTAGCTTTTGGATAAGCTTTCTTTGGTTAGAAAAGCGTTTTCAGTTTCTTTAAACAAATAATGTTATTATATACCGTGTCCGGTGAAAAAAGTGTTTAGAATGTTAGCGGGCATTAAATACGAAATTATAATTTCTTTCGTCGTTGCATGAACACCCGGTATATGGAACGTCAGAGGTGATTATAATTTCAATTTTTTTCAAATATCATATTTGCATCGCTTTGAACATAAACCTTTACTCCCAAGAGTTTATTATAGATTTGGTAATACCCGGTACACGCAAGCAGATAATTAGATTCTAATATTTGCATTTTAGGTTTAAGGCAAAAGAAGAATTAAATCAGAAGCTTTTATGAAGAACATAATTTTCTGAAAAGGTAATATTAATAATTTTGTCCCATTAGTGTTGTCAAACTTTCTACCGGACACGGTATAATATCTATATGCTGCCTATATAATTTTTAAGTAGTGATAAATAATAATTGTTGTTAATTTCAAGATCAATTTATACTTTTATTCTAAATTAGTAAACAGTTTTTTTTAGTATTTCCATTTTCAATACCTAAATTCATTTTCTTGTATGTGATTCGTATGATAAATTCGTATTACGTCGTTGTAATTTATATTATCTCCTGTATATTAAGATAAATAATAGACAAAGCATTAAAAACATAATATGTACGTTAAACAAATCATATGAAGCATTAAAAAAAATTAAAAAAAAACTCTCGTCTCATCTGGATTTGAAGCGCAGCTATTCCACTGGAAAAATCAAAACGTCATCGCCTTACACCTCTCGGCCGTGGCACCACTTTATAAAATGTTATAAATTCACGTATATAAACGACGTCTACTAACCTCTAATGATTAGAATCGAGAAAATTGTCTGTCCGTGTCGTTTTTTCTAATGAAAATTGCATAGCACCTGATTTGCTTGCGTTGAATCGATGCAAACTTCACTAAACATGGCAACTTGAATACCGATTGATTACCTGCGTTCTGTCGCATCGCGTAACATTGGAATTTGACGATCTCGGCACACATATGTAGCAATGTTATCGCGCTTACATGAATCATGGCCATTTTCCTCCGTTTTCTCAGTTTTCCGGTCATAATTATCCCGTAATTATCCCGATTGCGGCGTCAGTTAACCTATAAACGCACTACATAGGACATACACATTACACATGTGAACGCAAAGTTGCAACTATCAGTTTTGACAAATAAATCTGACGTTTCTCGGAGAGCGAGACTCTGACGTCACACGCCGCCATATTTGCTCGGTGGATCTGCACTACCCCATTCGGGGGCGATTTTGGGGCACACGCCGGTCGATGACCGTTTCCAAAATACATTCATGTGATTCGAAAAAGAACGACGCTCATTTTGGTGGTTCTCGCTTCGCCGTACGTTTCGCCAGTTCAGAGGAGATACGCCAATAAGTTTAGGCGGGCTACGCCGTTTCGCAATTATAAAGTATGATGACTAGTTGACGTTTGGACCGAATAGATAGGTAGACCGCCTAATTCGGTAGACCGCCTAATTCGGTAGACCGCATAATTCGGTAGACCATATAATTCGGTAGACCGCATAATTCGGTAGTCCAGCGAAGCCAATAGACCGCAAACATGAGCAGAAGAACAAAGTCGATGGGCCGCTGAAATCGATAGACTGCTCAAAACTGAAGAATTCAGTTGATAGGACAAAATATATGAATTATACAGGCCGCTATTCCATATGACTCCCCGTCAGGGAAGTTTTTTTTTTATCTACCTATACAATGCTACACAATGACGGTAATACTGCAAGAAAGTTTTTTTCAATTCCACTTGTACCTCTGAAATAACAGGTGTTGATAACAGAAGAACAAAGTCGATGGGCCGCTGAAATCGATAGACTGCTTAAAACTGAAGAATTCAGTTGATTGGACAAAATATATGAATTATACAGGCCGCTATTCCATATGACTCCCCATCAGGTATTTGCCTTACAGGTGCATTGTTTAGTGATTACTAAATTCACTCCTTGGTTTCAAAATCACTCCTCGGTCCGGTTGTATGTTCTGACAGATTGCATAATATGATCATTATATTATTGTCAATTGTATCATAGCTTTCAATCTCTATTTTGTAAAATCGCAGTACTTATCAAAGTCAAAAGCTTTTAATTTTAACAGGTTTGTTGAGAAGTCGAAAACTTCTACCAACGTTACATCATAGTTAGTATAAAGCTCATGGCTTAAAATTGGATTGGATATCGATGTCAGTGGCAGTGGGGTGTTAAGATCCTAGATATAAAGTTGATGCACAAAAGAAATTGCTCCTTAGCCAATAGATCAAAATTTAAAATGGAGGTTTGCAAGGCAAATATGCACAACATTTTTAAAAATTTAGATCTCTTGACTTGTCACCAAGTTGAGAATTGAAATAGAAAAACGTGTTTATTAGAGTGGTCCAAAAAACAGACATTTCGCTAGAGGGCAACGATCTCCCGCAATATGTTCCTTTTCCAGAAAAAAAAAATCCCCCCAAATTTGAGAAGAATCGGTTAACGGTAAAACGTGCCCCTGAGCACCTCAAATTTCCCATTTAAATTACATTGCAAAAATGCATCTTTTTTCCTTATTTTTTTCTACTTTCGGATTTAGAAAAAAAGTTGCGGGAGATTATCAGTAATTGTTCAGAACTCCCCTAGGAACAAATCCACCACCACTATTATTTTGTTCACCACCCCGTACCCTCCCCATAGTACTCTAAATATGAGACAAAAGTTTCCCCAAATTTACAATTTTACAATGTTACGTAGGTACTTTATTATTGTTTTTGGCAGAAGTGATTATTATTGGATTATAGACATATTTTTTGTCATTTATTAACTAATTTGAAATTGTTTAAACCATTAGCATTTGTTTAAACAAAAATATACGATGATACGAACATATTTTTCCATTTTTTGCAGAAGGTATTAAATTATTGTTTTTTTTGTCATTTATTAACTAATTAGCAATTGTTTAAACAAATACCATTTGTTTAAATAAATATATATACAATGTTGTGGACATATTTTCTATTTTTTTAAAGTTATTATTAGGAGCATTTTTGGCCATTTATTAACTAATTTGCAATTGTTTAAACAAATACCATTTGTTTGAACCATTTGTTAACTAATTTTCAATTATAACCTATAATAATAATTAGTGTTGCAACCACAATACTTGTTTGACTGATATCGTAAACCCTCCAATATCACAAAAAAGACCAGAAATCCTATAATAATTTTTGTCAATAAATAGGTACGCACTAACATTGTATATTATTGTTTAAACAAATTTATTTGTTCAAACAATTGCACAAATAGTATTTGTTTAAACAATTACAAATTAGGTAATAAATGTCATAACACTGCCAATAATCTAATAATAATTTATGCAACAAATTTAGAAAATTATGTCCATTACAATATATTTATATATATATATATATAATATGTATATGTATATATATTTTTAAACAAATGGTACTTGTTTAAAGAATTGTAAATTCGTTAATCAATGACAAAAAAAAAGCCAATAATTTAATACTTAATAGTTTCTACAATAAATATAACAAATATGTTCGTAACAATGTATAAATTTGTACAAAACAAAGTGTGTTTAAACAATTACGAATTAGTTAATAAATGAAAAAAAATCCAATAACTAATAATTTCTGCAAAATTAGAAAAATATGTGCGTAACATATATTTTTGTTTAAACAAATGGTAATTGTTTAAACAATTGCTAATTTGTTAATACATGACCAAAAAGCAATAATTTAATAATTTTTGCAACAAATGGAAAAATGAGTTCGTAACATCGTATATTTTTGTTTAAACAAATGGTAATTGTTTAAACAATTTTTTAGTTTTTAAGTTAGTTAATAAATGACAAAAAACATGTCAGTAATCCAATAATAGTCATTTTTGTCAGAAAAATAATAATTCACGTAACAATTTGAAAAATTGTGAATTTGGGAAAAATTTTGCCTCATTTTTAGGGTACTGCAGGAGAGGGTGGTGGTGGTGAAAAGAAAAATAGTGGTTGTGGATTTGATCTTTGGGAAGTTCTGAACAATTTCTTTTTTTCTAAATCTGAAACGTGAAAAAAAAATGAAGAAAATATGCATTTTTCCAATGTATTTTAAATTGGAAGTTTGAGGTGTTCGGTGGCACGTGTTAACGTTAACCGATTTTTCTCAAATTTTGGGGAATCTCTTTTTCCGAAAATGAGCCGATTGAGGGAGGGGGGGCGGGTCGTTGCCCTCCAGCAAAAAAAAAAAGATTTTGCAAGGTATAAATTTGGACCACCCTAGTGTTTCTGCATTGAACCGTAATATATAACCCACATTTTTCGAAGACGTGATATTACCGGTAATTTTTCAAAAAAAAGCAATGGCTTTACACCCCTTCAGCAGCCGAAATTATTATAACGTTCTGGAGTTACCAGAGGTCATTGTAGAACATCTTGACCGAGCAGAATGACGGCCACATCGGTTAAATTTCCATCGATCATACTCTAAATTTTAAAATACAAAAGAAAATCAAATGAAACACTACTTTGATTGGTTGAAATTACTGAAAGCTCCGAACAGACCAGATTTTAAAATTTTTGCCACCACTGAAAGTAGTTTTTCAGAAATCGGGAACTTTTAACATTTTTAACAGTTATTATAACGTTCGTAGTTTAAAACATGCCCATATATGGGATTTTCTTTAGATTGTGTATGACCGCAAAGAAGATTGACAAATGAAATCTCTGTTCATTGTCTACATTACGTAAAAGCTTGTCTGTAAGCAAGAAGGCTTGTTTCTAGATGCTGAAAAAATCCCCCGCGCCTGGTTAGCTTCAATTCTAATGTTTAAATGCCAATAACTTGAAAAATATTGATTGCTCTGCTCTGAATTAACTTTTGGATAAGCTTTCTTTGGTTAGAAAAGCGTTTTCAGGTTGCTTAAACAAATAATGTTGCTATATACCGTGTCCGGTGCAAAAAGTGTTTAGAAATATTAGCGGGCATTAAATACGAAATTATCATTTCTTTCGTTGCAGATAATTACATTCTAATATTTGCATTTTAGGTTTAAGACGAAAGAAGAATTAAATCAGAAGCATTTATGAAGAGTACAATTTTCTGAAAAGGTTATATTAATAATTTTGTCCCGTTAGTGTTGTCAAACTTTCTACCGGACACGGTAAAATATCTATATGCTGCCCATATAATTTTTAATTAGTGATAAATAATAATTGTCGTTAATTTCAAGATCGATTTATACTGTTATTCTAAATTAGTAAGCAGCTTTTTTTATATAAATTCGTGTTACGTCGTTGTAATTTATATTATCTCCTGTATATTATGATAAAAAATAAACAAAGCATTAAAAACATAATATGTACCTTAAACAAATCATATGAAGCGTTAAAAAAATAAAAAAAAACTCATCTGGATTTGAACCGCAGTTATCCACTGGAAAATTTAAAACGTCAACGCTTTACACCTCTCGGCCACGGCACCACTTGGCAAAATGTTTTGAATTTCACGTATATGACCTGTCTCCTAACCTCCAATGATTAAAATCTAGAAAATTGTCTGTCCGTGTCGTTTTTTCTAATGAAAATTGCATGGCGCCTGATTTGCTTGCGTTGAATCGATGCAAACTTCACTAAACATGGCAACTTGAACACCTATTACCTGCGTTACGTCGCATCGCGTAACACCATGGGAATTTGACGATCTCGGCACACATATAGAGCAATGTTATCGCGCTTACATGAAACATGGCAATTTTCCTCCGTTTTCTCAGTTTTCCGGTCATAATTATGCCGATTGCGGCGTCAGTTAACCTATACATACACAGTACATACACATTACACATGTAAACGCAAACATGCAATTGTCAGTTTTGACAAATTAATCTGACGTTTCTCGGAGCGCGAGACTCTCAGAGACTCTGACGTCACACGCCGCCATATTTGCTCGGGGGATCTGCACTACCCCATTCGGGGGCGTTTTTGGGGCACACGCGCTTGGATGACAGTTTCCAAAATACATTCATGTGATTCGAAAAAGAACGACGCTCATTTTGGTGGTTCTCGCTTCGCCGTACGTTTCGCCAGTTCGGAGGAGATACGCCAATAAGTTTGGGCGGGCTTCGCCGTTTCGCAATTATAAAGTATGACTAGTTGACGTTTGGACCGAATAGATAGGTAGACCAGCGAAGTCGGTAGACCGCCTAATTCGGTAGACCGCATAATTCGGTAGACCGCATAATTCGGTAGACCGTATAATTCGGTAGACCGCATAATTCGGTAGTCCAGCGAAGCCAATAGACCGCAAACATGAGCAGAAGAACGAAGTCGATGGGCCGCTGAAATCGATAGACTGCTCAAAACTGTAGAATTCAGTTGATTGTACAAAATATATGAATTATTTATTTGACAATTAAGTTGTTATCAAAACCACAATCCGTATCAGAGCGCGCCACAGGCCGCTATTCCATATGACTCCCCATCAGGTATTTGCCTTACAGGTGCATTGTTTAGTGATTACTAAATTCACTCCTCGGTTTCAAAATCAGTCCTCGGTCCGGTTGTATGTTCTGACAGATTGCATATGATCATTATATTATTATATTATCAATTGTATCATAGCTGTCAATCTCTATTTTGTAAAATCTCAGTACTTATCAAAGTCAAAAGCCTTTAATTTTAACAGGTTTGTTGAGAAGACGAAAACTTCTACCAACGTTACATCACAGTTAGTATAAAGCCAATGGCTTAAAATTGGATTGGATATCGAAGTCAGTGGCAGTGGGGTGTTACGATCCTAGATATAAAGTTGATGCACAAAAGAAATTGCTCCTTAGCCAATAGATCAAAATTTAAAATGGAGGCTTTGAAGGCAAAATTGCACAAAATTTTTAATAATTTAGACCTCTTGACGTCACCATGTTGAGAATAGAAATAGAAAAACGTGTTTATTAGGGTGGTCCAAAAAAACAGACTTTTCGCTAGAGGGCAACGATTCCCCGCAATCTGTTCCTTTTCCAGAAAAAAAAATTCCCCCCAAATTTGAGAAAAATCGGTTAACGATAACACGTGCCCCCGAGTACCTCAAATTTCCCATTTAAAATACATTGCAAAAAGGCATCTTTTTTCCTTATTTTTTCACGTTTCGGATTTAGAAAAAAAGTTGCGGGAGATTATCAGAAATTGTTCAGAACTCCCCTAGGAGAACAAATCCACCACCACTATTTTTTTGTTCACCACCCCGTACCCTCCCCATAGTACCCTAAATATGAGACAAAAGTTTCCCCAAATTTACAATTTTACAATGTTACGTGTTTTATTATTGCTTTTGGCAGAAGTGATTATTATTGGATTATTGACATATTTTTTGTCATTTATTAACTAATTTGAAATGGTTTAAGCCATTAGCATTTGTTTAAACAAAAATATACGATGATACGAACATGTTTTTGCAGAAGGTATTAAATTATAGTTTTTTTTTTCATTTATTAACTAATTAGCAATTGTTTAAACAAATACCATTTGTTTAAACAAATATATATATATACAATGTAGCGAACATATTTTCTATTTTTTAAAGGAAGGTATTATTAGGAGCATTTTTGGTCATTTATTAACTAATTTGCAATTGTTTAAACAAATACCATTTGTTTGAACCATTTGTTAACTAATTTTCAATTGTAACCTATAATAATAATTAGTGTTGCAACCACAATACTTGTTTGACCGATATCGTAAACCCTCCAATATTACAAAAAGAACAGAAATCCTATAATAATTTTTGTCAAGAAATACGCACTAACATTGTATATTATTGTTTAAACAAATGAGGAATTGAAAAAAAAGTATATATCGATGGCCTAGCTGTAGTACCTAACCTATGGTGTAGTGCGATGTATAACCTATGCTTTAACCATGATGATACATGGTATTGCAGCTAGGCCATCGATATACAATATTTAACTCACAATAACATTTGCTCTCTACAAAGGGGGACAGGCTGTGAATGTCATATTATTGTGTAAGACAAAATTAATTTATTGTTGTTGGAGGACTTTCGACTGTGATATGTGTTCGGGAGGAGAGAATAGAAACGGTTATCAGTCTTTGAGAGTGTAATTCTTGGAACTTTCACATTTGCCTACGTTTCGCCATTGTAATCTTCGGCTTCTTCAGGACTGGTGTGTGATCAAGATAAGTCACGTAAGGTAATGCAGGTGGTGACCTTTGCGGGGGTCCAAACAATTAAGTTCATATCGATGGCCTAGCTGCAGTACCATGTGTAACCTATGCTTTAACCATGATGATACGTGGTAGGGGAGCTAGGCCATGGTAATAAAATTTTTCTCTCACAATATTTGCTCGCAAAAAAATAATTTTGTCAGCAAAAAAGTGGGGGACAGCCTGTATATGTCATATTATTGTGTAAGACAAAATTAATTAATATATTTTTTGCTGTAATTATTTGAATTAGCTTTTGTTTCAATATAGACTATTATTATTTTTAGTTAATAAGTGTAAAAGAAAATTTTGACAACCATTTGTAAATTTGTTTAAACATATTTTGCAAGTATCAGTAAAATTTAATTTTTCCTTTGCATGATGCAGTACCCTCACAAATGAAATGCAATGATTGTCTTTTCCTTTTTCGAAAACTGCACTTTATAAAAAAATAAGTAAGCTGTAATTATTAAGCCTTTGTTTATTAAAATTAAAGTATTTATTATAATTGTAAAGCAAAAAACCATAATAAGTAGTAGTAATAATATTAATATAGTAGTAGTAGTAGTAGTAATACATACTTTACCTTCAAGAATTTCAAATTTCCAACTTAAAAAAAGCTCTACTAAATTTTATGTACATATTGTACATACCGTGTCCGGCACTAACTTTTCAGAAAATTTCATTCATAAAAGTTTCTAAATTGTCTTAAACCTAAAATGCAAATATTACAATGTAATTATCTGCTTCCATATACTGGGTGTTACCAAAACTATGACCAACTCTTAAGAGTAAAGTACCTTTCTTTTAAAAGCTATGCAAAATGTTATTTGAAAAAATTGTATACCGTCTCCGGTGAAAAAAAGTGTTTAGAAATGTTAGCGTCGTTGCATGAACACCCGGTATATGGAACTTCAAAGGTGATTATAATTTCTTATTTACTGCCTCCTAATATTTTGAAATACTCTTTCAAATAATATTTTGGCGTAGCTTTTAAGATAAACGTACTTTAGCTAATGTCATTTGTATCTTTTTGGTAAAATAAAAACAGCCTATAATACCTATAATATTTCTAACTACTTTTTTTTTCAAATATCATAACTTTGCATAACTTTGAACATAAACCTTTACTCCCAAGAGTTTGTTATAGTTTTGGTAATACCCGGTACTTGCAAGCAGAGAATTAGATTCTAATATTTGCATTTTAGGTTTAAGACAAAAGAAGAATTAAATCAGAAGCTTTTACGAAGAACATATTTTTCTGAAAAGGTAATATTAATAGTTTTGTCTCATTAGTGTTGTCAGACTTTCTACCGGACACGGTATAATATCTATATGCTGCCTATATAATTTTTAATTAGTGATAAATAATAATTGTTGTTAATTTCAAGATCGATTTATACTGTTATTCTTAATTAGTAAACCGCTTTTTTTTTATTATTTCCATTTTCTATACCTAAATTCATTTTCTTGTATGTGATTCGTATGATAAATTCGTAATACGTCGTTGTAATTTATATTATCTCTTGTATATTATGATAAAAAAATAAACAAAGCATTAAAAACATGTACCTTAAACAAATCATAAACATCTAAAAAAAATTAAAAAAAAAACTCTCATCTGGATTTGAACCGTAATGGAAAAATCAAAACGTCAACGCCTTACACCTCTCGGCCACGGCACCACTTAACGATTCCTTAGAAATTCACGTATACGTGGACATGTATACGTCTACTAACCTCTGATTAAAATCTAGAAAATTGTTTGTCTGTGTCGCTTTTTCTAATGAAAATTCCGTAGCACCTGATTTGCTTGCGTTGAATCGATGCAAACTTCACTAAACATGGCAACTTGGACAGCTATTACCTGTTTTGCGTCGCATCGCGTATCATTGGAGTTTGACGATCTCGGCACACATATGTAGCAATGGTGTCGCGCTTACCTGAAACATGGCAATTTTCCTCCGTTTTCTCAGTTTTCCGGTCATAATTATCCCGATTGCGTCGATACATTCACCCGTAAACGTCAGTTAACCCATGAAATGTAGTGCGAACGCAAACATGCAATTGTCAGTTTTGACAAATAAATCTGACGTTTCTCGCAGCGCGAGACTCTCAGAGACTCTGACGTCACACGCCGCCATATTTGCTCGGGGGATCTGCACTACCCCATTCGGGGGCGTTTTTGGGGCACACGCGCTTGGATGACCGTTTCCAAAATACATTCATGTGATTCGAAAAAGAACGGCGCTCATTTTGGTGGTTCTCGCTTCGCCGTACGTTTTGCCAGTTCAGAGGAGATACGCCAATAAGTTTGGGCGGGCTTCGCCGTTTCGCAATTATAAAGTATGATAAAAGAAAAAAAATCCGGGAGAGAAAGTGGAACACCTGTACAGTGTACACATGTGTGCTATTTTTATTTTTTAGAAATGTTAATGCAGATTTGAAAGATTAGAATGTGTATTAGATTTATTACAGTTCAGTCCAAAATGCTAGATTAATGGTCAGGTTAATTTATTGGCCCTTTAATTTATTGTAATTAGTATTTGCTTATTTGTCATATAAGTGTTGCTATCCAAACTGTGGTGCTCCATGTAGTATACTTGCAAATGATGTTTAAATCATATTTAAACAACAAAGTGTCGACTGGTTCACACCTAATTATTTGTATTTCTGTTACTGTAAGGGTGCAAAAACAAAGAGGATACAAACATATGCAATACATACAATGGTAATCAATCTATAGAAAATAATATTGAAAATTCTAAAAAGAGGGAGGGGTAGGTTTTTACTTTAAACTTTATTTGAAATATAGCTGAAAACGGCAGGGATACAAACAAAACAATCTTTAGGAAATACAATGGAATTTGGATGAAGGTGGGGGGCACATTTTAATTTTATCACGAAAACGGTAGGGGTGCAAGCGAAACTAAAAAGGGTGAAAACAATTGCAAACAATCTGTAGAAATAGAATTTCAAATTGCAAGAAAGGAGGGGCTAGTGTGAATCTGGCCCTCCGGATTTATTTTAATTTTATTTCGAAAACGGCGGGGTTGCAAACGAAGCTAAAAAGTGTGCAAACAATTGCAAGCGAATAGCAAATGATCTGTAGAACCAGAAATCCAAATTTCGAAAAGGAGGGCCCAAGTTCGCAGATGTGGAAAAATAATAAATTAGAGTAATGATTACAGCGCCATCTCTAGCGAGTACAATATAACTAAAGTAGAATCTGTTACAGTTTCCTAAACTACGTCAGGGTTATGGAAACGATGGAAACAAGGTTATGTTTATGTATGACATATCAGTGGACAGTGGTATATCAATGGTATTTATATCATGGTATATCATACCATACCTTCCTAACGCTCATAGTATACTGCAGAAATCCTGTCATTTTCATTACGAGAAGTCTGTGCGAGAAGCTAGATGAAGCTAGGAAGTCACGTATCTTTTAAAGAATGCAGTTTGTAAGTAGAACAATATAACCTAGCACAATACAAACTTCGAAATTTTATAATTTATACACCGTTTTATAGATTTGCGGAAATTCCGAAGGAAACATGAGTTCGATTCATCAACAACCATCAATTGCACAGCAAGGAACCGATGTTCTTGAGGACTTGCCTTCAGTCAAGAAGTTCATTTGCAGTTTCTGCGGGTTCAAGTTTAGCAAAGAGAGGTTGTTAACAAACCATTTTAGCTTTTGCAATAACATTGACAATCCCGATGAGATATTAGGCCCAAACCCAAGTAAGCCTATTGATTTTTTGCTGTGACTTTTAAATTCTAAGTTGTGTTTTTCTTTTCCTGTTAGTCACAATTAAAAAAGAGGAGATTCACAGCAACGAATTAGCCGACAAACAAGCGACATCTGAATTGACGTAAGTCTATTAATGGTCTTTTATTCTATCTGTTTAAAGAAAATCCCTGCATCATCAATTTTTTAATTTATGTATGTCAGGTAAAAGATGGTTATTAGATATTAGTGTCAGATTATATTGTTTTAACAAGCATGCCTTTCAGCTCTTGGATACTGTTACTGATTCAGTTAGCTAAAAATTAACAACATGTTTTTTTTCTGTACAAGTTATAGTGAACCATATAATAAATTAGTGTTATATTTTTTGGTTTTCAATAAATACAATCTGCACACGTACTCTTCAAGAACCTGGAATAACTCACTCGATGTTGCTAACTCAGGACGCCCGCTGTGCAGTTGTATAAAAGCCTCTTGAAATTTTGTATTTTTTTTAAGAATATCAATAGGCCCCTTCTTTCCTTTCCGGTAAAAAGCAGGGTTGTAGTCGTTTCCAGTAAAAATGTGACATATAGCAAGCGACCGCGATAACTGTTCTCCAAGCTTGGCATGAATTTCGTTGATGTCGGGGTACAATTTTTTCTTTCCCGTGCTAAGATCAACTATTATCTGAATGTTTTCTTTTAGGTATTTGAAATTTGCCAACATTATCACAGGTATATCCGAATCCGTACAATGTACCTGCATGCGATAATTTCTGTTCAACAAATGTGGAAAACAATTTTAGTGTCAGCTTCTTCGTGATAGCAAGTGAGATTGTTGTCAATGACTTTTTTGATTTTTCTTTCATCGGACACCTCATAGACGTAGCACTTGTCATAATTCACTTTAACAGTTTTTCCTGTGATTAAATCAACCATTTCATCGCTCGCCCAATCTTCAATCAAAAATTCCACGAATTTTTCTTTGAAATTTCTACTTTGAAAACTTCTTTATTTCTTCTCTTTTCTCCCTGAACTTTGGGTTTTCACAAAGTAATTTGCACAAAAAACACTCCATATTCATTATTGAGGTTTTGCACGACACTTCGACTAAAATATCTTTACGCTTCAAACGTTCGTAACCGACTGGATTGGGAAGGGAACCCAAGGGCAACCGACGCCGTCGACGTCCCGAATTTTGTATGTGTACAATAGCATGCTCCTTATATGGGTCTCACTTTAGCGATTTACTAAACTCCAAACTACGATGAGAAATGCGTCAGATGAGTTTTGAACAAATTATATCTATTCCTGAAAATACATACCGCTTTTTGTGTAGGACAGTGGTAAAATTGTGTTCTACACTTTATTCCCGATAGAAAAAAATTAGAATTAAGTTGTTATTAATGAAAAAAGTGTTATCGTGGAATGGACAACTTCTAAGCGTAGGACTGGGAAAACGTACCACTATATTTGTAGGACTATGTGGCCATTTCAATATACAAATATTTACAAAGCTGCATACAAAAAATCAGCTGGTTATTAATAATTTTTATGACCTCGTTATTTGGACACATTCGGAGTGGAGGACGCTCCGGTCAAACCATCCATTTTGTAGGACTATTCTTTTTCCGCGTTTATTAACTAATTATCTCCATATTCAAACAAAAAACTTATTGTTATTAAGACAATTTCGACACCCCACCAAATCGACATGTTTTATACCTGCGCACTACAATAGCTACCTCTATCGAGAATTTTCACAGAGGAAAAACTTGGGCGTCTCGTCGAACCGAACCTACTCACGAAGATTCAGCCTGTTATTAATCACTAAAAAAGACAGGCGGCGGCTGCTGGACTAGTAGTATGTAAAGTATTGTAATCGTGACAATCGTGACAAGTATTGTTTCCGTTAAATTAGACACGTTTCCGTTTGTCACCGTTTGGTTTTGCCTCCAATTGCTGCATGTCGTTGCGGTGGCTTTCCCGATGCTTGTTCCGTGTGTGCTTCGGATTTGAGTGTAGGTTTGCCTCTACCAGTTGGTTTTCTTGTGAATTTTGATTGTACCTTTTTGTAGATTATGTGGTGAAGATGACAGTTTAAAACTGTCGAAACATGTCCACATAGTAAAGTAATAAACAATTGCAAAGATATAAGAAGCTATTTTTCTACAATATCCATTTACTTTGCACAATGGGCTCAAACCAATAAAACAAAAAGTATATTGATTTTTCACATTTTCAAATTAATTTTTTATAGCTAATACTAGAGCAGCTACTTCAAACTTTGTAACTTTTTAGTAATCCAAGGCCAGTCTTCACTACATCATTTAATTTATCGGTTAATTTAATCGGCTTATTAGTAAGTTATTCATATAACATATAGTTGTTTATTGCTAGTAACTTCAAATCTCTACAAATTTCTTGATTTTTAAATTTTGCAAACGAAATTAGCGCAAATCACCATTGATTATTACTGTCACAAAGCATAATTCTGTCATATCTGTTATATTTTAGAGCAAATAAATGACATTAGGTCATTTCACACTTTCAAGTTTGCCATTTTCCGAAAAAATCCCTAGGCATGTCATCTTGACAGAAGAATAAGCCAGCCGTTGGTTTACTGCGATGGTACTAACCATAATCCTGATATTCCCTTAGCAAGTGTTATTCCCTTGGCATCTAAACCGGATGATAACAGAGAGTTGGTAGGGACGGGCCTTATCCCGTTTGAACTTATCCGACGTATTATTTAAATGAAGATATGTTAGACAAATCAGTAACAAACATTTTCTTCATGTTTGTAAGTCGATCCGAGACATACTGTATAATCAGGGATGTAAAAGCGTAATTTACCGCGTAAATTACCGAATTAATTACCGTAATTAATGGTAATTTACCGATTTTTAATTACCGTAATTTACGGCGTAAATTACCGATGGTAATTTACCGTCAATTTAAATTACCGTTGGTAATTTACCGAGAATTTTAATTACCGTTGGTAATTTACCGGAATTTATAAATTAATTTCAAAGACGTTCCATCAGTAGACGCATGATTGCACCCCACCCCTCCTAAGCAGTCGACAAGTGCACTGTTGTTTGCGTTTGCCTGGGAAGTACCTAACAATCTGCGTGGTGCATGGTCGGACTCGTGCGTGACAATGTTATTCAAGGTGTCATTTAGCCAATGGAAAGGGGTCTATGGATAAAGTTAACACATCCAATGACAGTCCCATTGCCCGTAAACGTTATATTTTTACTATTCCAAATCATCCGACATGACTTGAGAATATACAGAACTAATATTTTGTATTTAATGAATAGAGTGGAAAGTGGAAAGCCCTTTCGCCAATGGCGACCAATCCAACAACACCGATAATGCAGCTCTGAAATCAGAAGCCATTTATTATCAGAATTCATTTTTAATAAATATGCCAATGTTAGAAAAATGACAAATGACAAAAACCCTCTGTGTACCGGAGAGTTATTTTGTGGATGTGGACAGAATTAAATTGTTTATTTTCTATTATTATTATTCTGTTTGATTTCCCTGTTTTTGTAGTGGTGCTATAAATTGTATTTCAAGGTAGTCTTTGCTTTGGTTTTAGCTCGATCGCGATGCGCGATCAAATCAGGCAAAAGATCAGAGATAGATAGTTATCCACAAAATAATGATTTAAGGTTTTACCAAACATTTTTATTAACATAAGTAGTAATCATAACTTACAGTGGTCTGTTTAATTTAACATTTTGCATTTTTAATTATACGGTAATTTAAATCAGCGTAATTTAACATTTTGAATTATTAATTACCCGGTAATTTAAACAGGCGTAATTTACCATTTTGAATTTTTAATTACCCGGTAATTTAAACCAGCGTAATTTACCATTTTGAATATTTATTTACCCGGTAATTTAAACCAGCGTAATTTACCATTTTGAATTTTTAATTACCCGGTGTTTTATGCCATCGTAATTTACCATTTTTAATTTTTAATTACGTGGTAATTTAATATTTGAAATTAATAATTTTAATTTCAACGGTAATTCACGAAAAAAATTAATTACTGTAATTTAACATCCCTGTGTATAATAAAACAATAATAATAAGTTCATTCATTTTTTATTACTTTGACAGACAGTAGCAACCCTTAAATATTTTTCTTATGCAAAACAAAATAATGTAGTTGCACTTGTGATCATATACAACTATCACTTTGAAAAGGTGCAGCTTGAAAAAATAAGAAGCACCCTAATAATGACCCTATAGGTTCAATAACTTTAGCCCGTCCAGGTACTAAATCTGATTTTTCCAATCGGCTATTTTTGCAAAACATGCAGTTCCTCGTTGATCTGGTAAATGGGATTATTGATTATTGTTGTTGGACATTTTTCAGATTGGACGTAAAAGATGAAGAAATTGAATTGAGTGAAACTACTGTAACCGGAAAATCCCTAGATCCTCCGAAGGCAGAACCACTTGATGAAGTATTTTCGTGTAGCAGTTACGCAGCTGCTCAATCTACTCAACTCCCAGAACATAATGAAGGTTGTAAGCCAGAAAAGCCGTATAAATGCAACATTTGTGACTATACTACTACGCAACCTAGATTCTTAAAAGCCCATAAGCTGAAACATGCAAGGAGGAAGTCACTTAAGGTGCACATGAGAAACCGTACAACACAGAAAGCATTCAAGTGCACCATATGCAATTATACTGCTGCAAATCGTTCTCATCTTACACAGCATATGAGAACGCATACTGGCGAGAAACCATTTAAATGCACCTTGTGTGATTATGCTGGTACACTAAAAATTACCCTTATTCGGCATATGAGAGTGCATTCTGGAGAAAAACCATTTAAATGCACATTGTGTGATTATGCTGGTGCACAAAAAATTACCCTTATTCGGCATATGAAAATGCATTCTGGAGAAAAACCATTTAAATGCATTTTATGTGATTTTGCTACTACAAACCGAAGGTGTCTTACATCCCATATGACAACGCATACTGGCGAAAAGACATTTAAATGCACCCTATGCGATTATGCTGGTACACAGAAAATTCACTTTTCTCAGCATATGAGTACGCACACAGGAGGAAAACAAGTAAAATGCGCTGTATGTGATTATACTAGTTCAGACCGTAGTAATCTTACACGGCATATAAGAACGCATACTGGAGAAAAACCATATAAATGCACTCAATGTGGGTATGCTGCTACACACAATAGTCACCTTACTCAGCATATGAGAACGCATACTCGACAGAAACCATTTAAATGCACCTTATGCGACTATTCTTCTGCAGCAGGTGTGTCTCTTACACTGCATATGCGAACGCATACTGGAGAAAAACCATTTAAATGCACCCTATGTGACTATGCTGGTACACGCAAAATTAACCTTACTTGGCATATGAGAACGCATTCTGGAGAAAAACCATTTAAATGCATCTTGTGTGATTATGCTGGTACGAATCAAAATAACCTTACTCAGCATATGAGGACGCATACTGGAGAAAAGCCATTAAAATGCTCCTTTTGTGATTATGCTAGTTCATACCGTACCAATCTCACATATCATATGAGAACGCATACAGGAGAGAAACCATTTAAATGCACCCAATGTGATTTTTCTGCTACACGAAAAACCAGCCTTAGTCAGCACATGAGTACGCATACTGGAGTAAAACCATTAAAATGCATGTTATGTAGTTATGCTAGTTCATCCCATAGTCATCTTAAATCTCATATGAGAAAGCATACAGGAGAGAAACCATTTAAATGCACCCTATGTGATTATTCTGGTACAGAAAAAAAATGCCTTACTCGGCATATGAAAACGCATATTGGTTCCGGAAGAAGGTCCACAACGGTATAAAGAAGAGAAGCCGTTTAAGTGCACCTTTTAGACACCATTAGCCTATTTGCGAGATTTTATGTTAACTCCGTTTATTTTTTTAAATCCTGATAATGCATGTGACACCATGTGTGCGGTTCAACGAACTGGGGACTCCAAATGCGCATTGTGTGAGTCTTAAAATTATGTGATGTTATATGGATGTTTATATGGTGTTGAATTACTTGTGTGATTTTATCTGTATAGTACATTGTTTTTTTAAATTTCTTTTATATAGGTACCTATTGTTTTTTTTTTTCGATATATTGTTTCCTTTCGCTCACCTCATACCAAAACAACCCATACCTCGATCAAAATTAAATATTTTGTACATTGCTCCTATGTCTACATTTATACATTGGAAGGCCAAAGTCATGTTCAAAAACCATTTTGCAGATGGGTGAATATGTATATTGGCCCTAAATCTTAAATCTTTAGATTGGAAACTATCATCAATGAATCCGAATCTAAAGGCAGAAATAGTGAATTGTCTCTAGTTTTTTTTTAGATAAAAACGATAAAAATGCAAAACGATTTCTATAGACTTGTGTAGCTAAATTAATTAATATACCTTACTATTTATATACCTACATAGTAGGTCTTGGAATTAAGTAAGTTCTATAAATGTTTTAGCAGTGTGTCGATGATACATCCAAGTACAAGTTTTTTGTTATTCTGGTCGACCGCTCGGCCGCTAAGTGCAAAAAATTGTCCGTTTACGCTTCAACTCGTATATCGGAAATTAATTATTTGCGAAACCTTGTTCGAATGCATTGAATTGGTTTATAATGACTTATATGTTTCTATTTATTAGCTTAATGTGTAATTAATTAATGTAATTCCTACATTGCAATGTAGCTGTGTTTTTATTAAATATGACGTTAATTTTATATTAATAAACATAAAAGTTTTCGATTACATGAAATGAAAATCTCATTTCAAGATATTGCATACAACACAACAAATTATACTTACAACCTTATTGCATCTAATAGCTTTTTTTGTGTTAATAAATACAAAAATCAATTTGTTGTTGTCAATATTTTTACTTTTCAGGTTATTTCAGAACTGACATATGTATTAACATTTATTCACAAAATAGAAATAAATTAAAATTAAATTGCTTTAAATTTGTCTTTATGGTAATTTGTTAATTGTGATTTACTGGTGTTTTCGAGATATTTAGCTTCAACGATATTTTGCAGTGTTTAACTTAATAAACAGAAAGGAGTATGTATTTTGTATAGCATGAATGTATCATTACTATATTTTTTATATTATTATTTTGTATTTACTTTACAGCAATATGTTTCAAATATTTGACAACTGAAAATAATGACAATTATGTATATCACTAATTTACAACAAATTTTGGAAGCAAGCTCTAAATTTTTGACGAATTTTGATGGAATGTAAATATGTTATAATTATTATTAAAAAATAAAATAAACCAAAATATACGACCATCTAAAAGAACATTTATACAACATAAAAATTATTTCATCAAATTTGACCTGGGATGAGTATAAATTGTGTTGGTTACGGGTATATAATTTCCCAAAAGGAGACGCTTCAGAAAGAAAAGTTGTTGGTTTCTCTTACGTATAGCTTTTATTGCATATTATTTACTCACAATCATATGCAATAAAAGCTATACGTAAGAGAAACCAACAACTTGACGATTTGAACCAGGGACCTTTGCGTCGCTAGCACAATGCTCTCCCATCTGAGCTATTGACATTGTGCTAGCGACGCAAAGGGCCTTGGTTCAAATCCAGGTTGTGGCTGTAATTTTTGATATATTTAAAATTTACATCCCGCCTGTATGTTACCATATTATTAACTTATAATATTACTTTGACAAAGTATGTCGTTAAACATTTTCAGTTATAGTTTATATTGTTTGGAAATTAAAAAGACCTTTATTTTTAATGTATATGCATTTTAGCTAACCTTACAGTACACAATTTATAAGTCAAAATGTTATTTTTAACTTATTATCGTTGTTAATGTACGCCTCTTAATTTATTTAGAAAACAAATTTAGAAATAGAATTTCCTATAATGTTCCAGCTAATATATAGTAAATGAAGAATGTGTGCTTATTGAACTGGAACTATATTACAATAAAACTTCTGTAGAGCTCTTTGAAATATTAACAAAAAAAGAAAAATAAAATATTAATTAGTTATCAAACAATGCAAAACCAAAAATGAAACACAATAAATACATATTACAACAATAAAAAATTATTAATTATAAGTAAAATTTTAATAATTTGTCTTAACAAAAGAACTAAAGAAAATACCAAAATGTTTTGTTTTTTTTTAGATGTAATAAATGATAATTGAACATTAACTGCTGTAAAGCGGAGGTGGCCTAGTGGATAAGGCGAATGCCTTCCACTATGAAGCCCAGGGTTCAAGCCCAGGTTAGGCAGGGATTTTAAAAATACTCCGTCTCCACGACCGCCGCACAGAGAAGCCAACAGGCTTTGTGCGCATGGCGACATCCCAAAAAAAAAAAAAAAAAAAAAAAAGTAAATACAGATATAAAATTTCCATTGTCCTTGATACAAAATACATGCTCGTCCTAAATGTAAATTTAAATTAAATTTAGAGAATTTATTTACATTTAGTGAATATATTTTTATATTACAATTCTGAAATAGTCTATATTTAGTGCTAATCCTTGGCATCAAGTTGATTTGCGCATTTACTTACTTAAGCCCGTCATCCTACTGCTGGGCAAAGGCATTTACTTGCGTAATTAATATGTGTATTAGTTAACATAAATCTATATAATGTGTCATGATTAGAGCGCGGCAGAGATATTAAGATATCGAGAAAGCCTGCCCCACCATCGCCCCACTACCGAATCCGTACGTAGCAACGGCAGGTAGCCTCGCGTCGCTGCTTCACCGCGTTCCCAATTGTTAGGTACCTGATTCATGTAATTGTAAAAAACTATTCGCACAAATCACCATTAGTTTTTCGATATTATCGGCAGTGAAAGACAATCTTTTTTAAGTCAGGAAGTCCTTAAATAACGAAATGTTCTCTCCACGTCTACACTACTTAAAGGAGGATGGTTTATATATTGCCTAAATTCATTTTCAGGATTTCTTGTACAAAATTCTTCCAATTTGTGGAAATCGGGATTTTTGTGAAATATTGCTTGTATTTTTCCTTGAAGGTGAACGCCGATATTTTGAAGAGATTGAAGATACGATTTGAGTTTTGTTATTCATTCCGTTAAACACAAATTCTGATTTCAAAATATTTGATAGCTAATGTTAATTCATGGAAATGATTTTCAATCTACTGTAACTGATTTAACAAATTTGGTTTGTTTAATAGTTTCTTGCACTCGACGACGCTCCGAGCGTCGTCTTTTAATTGCACAACAGGTAAGGTGCAACATATAAGTATATTTTTCTTTTAATAATTTGCCTGCTTTTACCATATAAGCGGCTGCATCGCTCACAAACAAAAGCACCCTGTGATATTTTTCCTGGACATTATTAAATATTGCATCTAAACTTTCATCAACTGTTGAAAAAATGATGTTAGCATTAACTTTGTCTGTTACCAGACATTTGATTAAATATGGTTGATACGGAATTGTTGGGTATAAAATTCCTAGGACAACGTTTACGACACAACGCCCTAGCATGTCAGTTGTTTCGTCTGCCGAAATCCAGATATAATTATCACGGATATTGGTTTTATAGTCTGCATTATACTTAAATAGCATTTAGGAACAACATCTACGTATTGTAGATTCATCTGGAATATGTCTATTCGTATATTTAGCCAAAAAAGATCTAAAAACTGGATTTTGAAGCTTTTTCAATGGAATATTTGCCCCTGTAAAAACCTGACATAATTCCATACAGAAGTCGTGTTTTGCAGGTTGATTTAATGCGTCGACATGTTTTTTTAGTGGCTATATGTTGAGTTAATTGGCATTTTGTGTGACACTCAAAATTTGCCTTACAGATATTGCAATGGACAGTACAATTTTCAATTATTGTAAAGATGTCTCCAAATTCGGTAATTCACTTAATAAGAATTGACTGCGATGAAGCCATTTTCAAGATTTAAAAATTAAAAAATTACTCCATATATAATTACGTAAATAAAACTAAAAAGATACTCCCAGATATATGGAAATAAAAGTAAAATATACTCCAGGTACTTATAAATAAGTAAAACTAAAAAAAACTCCTCAAGGAACCTAAACATTGAAACAACTAAAATCGAATAACTACGAATGCAAAGAAAACAATGGAAACTTCAAGAACATCAGCTAGTATACAACTGTGAAGCGAAAATGCGACGTTTGGTGCAAATATGCGATACCACCTGATACTAGACTGAGCGACCAACTGGGGACCACTGACACGACGCACAAGCATGGTAGTATGGTACGGAGGGGAATACGGATAGCCAATTGACGTTGGGTCAATTTAATATTTCTGCCGCGCTCTAGTCATGATATTACGCAATATCTTAAAATCAGCTTTTCGTATCATATTATCAAATTTCATGTTTATTAATATTATTATAAATGTAATTCTATATTTAATTAAATGCATTACCTACTTGTAAACTTAACTGTAGTGATCATATTTCATTTATTACATTGCATTGAAGATATCACATTAAGGAAAATGTCGGACACGCTAAAAATAAACTAAATCCCGTTACATTACATCCATCGAAAAACCACCTCGTGACGGACAACTTTTTGCGAACCGGCCGGGTCGAGGTTGAACAGTACACGAATATATAACCGACATACTATCTTCAAATCCTGCGATAGCGATACGAACTTATTTATTTCCATGACTGTACATATACAGTGTGCGCCAAAAATTGGAACCATATGGGAAACTTTTTTAATATTCATTTCTCAGAAAATTTTATTCTTCACAAAAGTTTCTGCTTGGCCTAAAACCAAAAACCCAGTTATCAAACTGTAAGTTATATTAGCCATATACAGGCTGGCTCAGAAAATATGAATTAATGATAAGAGTAAAGTGCCTTTATTTTCTGTATTACTGTCAAATATTATTTGGAAAAGTTGGTTAGAAGTAAAAATTATATTCAAGTTTGAAATCACAGCCACCTGTCCTGATTTTTTTTTTAAATTTTTACTCCTGTAGTAAAATTTATTATGGCTTATATTGATTCTATTGAACTTTTATTGATGTATTTTTTGAGAATAAAGTTGTTTTTTAACTGGTGGTTTTGATACGATTCCTAACAAGTTTTGAGAATTAAAAGTTATTAATGATTATCTGCAATGTGCTGCTAAAATAACTGACGACAAATTAAACTCTAACAATATCCTTTATTCTAAATCTAATATTTTTTTCATAATTTTAAGGAATAATATCAAGATAACAATAACAGGATAACAAATGACAATAATAACATCAAATAATAATATCAAAATAAAAAATTAAATTTCCACGTGCCCCCCTTCTCTTTCAATACAAAGAATAGTTCGTTTAAACAATTGCCGTGACACTTTTCTTAATATTGCCGGCCTCACTTGAGCAGCACATTCTCTAATTGTATTTTCCAGGTGGTCAATGTTTCTAAAAGGTCTGTGTTTGTAGACTTCATTCTTCAGATGTCCCCATAAGAAGAAGTCGCATGGTGTTAGATCTAGCGGCCAGGGATTTTCAGAAAATCTGCCGATCCATTTTTGCGGAAATATATAATTAATATAATTTCTAACTTCCATTGTACTGCGCGGTGGAGCGCCATCGTGCTGAAAGTACAGTCTTCTGCGCAGCTCCAAAAGAATATCATCTATTGCATTAAAAAAATCATTTTGAAGAAAATGCAGGTACCTCTCAGAATTTAAATTTTCGCGAAAGAAAAATGGTCCAACAATACAATTATTAAAGATGCCGCACTAGACATTCGTCTTGAACGAATACTGGTCACGTGCGTGAAATACAAAATTTGGATTTTCGTCTGTTCACCACCGACAATTTTGGGAACTAACAGTTCCATTCGATGAAAATGTGGATTCGTCGCTGAAAAGCACATGTTTAATAAATGATCTATCATCTTCTATTTGTGCTTGAATCCAGAAACAAAAATACATCCTGGTATCTAAATCTCGGTCTTGCAATTTGTGGACAAATTTTGGTTTGTAGGGTCTGTGTTTATTTTTCTTCAAAATTCTTCTGGCTGTACTGGCGGATACTGGATGCAATCGAGCCATTCCTCTAAGAGAAGTTTGTGGAGTTTCAACAATAGTTTGCATTACCTGAAGTTGACGTTCTTGATAATTTACCCAAGGAGTATGCGAACGTTTAAAGCCATTTTCAACACTTCCCGAATATTTAAATTTTTTTAAAATCTTACTGACTGCTGAATATGTTTGTTGGGATGACGCTCGTTAACAATTGTAGCCGCTTCTCTACGTGTCTTATAATTCTCCCCAACAATCAAAACAATCAACAATCAAATATTTTCTTCTCTTTGGTTAAATAATTCATTTTGATTAATAAAATTAAAGAAGAGCCGAGTATAACAACTCAAAACAAACTGTCAAAATAATGGGGTTAGATTACACAGTAGAACAATCCATAGCCACCTCACATGCCTACGTGATTCTGTTGAACATGTGAACTATTCATAAATTAATTGTTAGAGTCTAATTTGTTGTCAGTTGTTTTCGAAGCATATTGCAGATAATTATTTATAACTTTTAATAACTTTTAAATCAATTTACATATTATGTACGTAATGGAAATTATGTATCATATCTAAACCGCAATGTACGGTAAAATCACAACATTGCATCAAGAAAGTAATAATTTTGTGATAATTCCCAAAATTCATTCGTACCAGAAATCGTACCAAAATCACCAGTGAAAGAAAAAATAACTTTGTTCTCAAAAAATACATCAAGAAAAGTCTAATAGAATCAATATAAGCCATAACAAATTTTATTACAGAAGTGTAAATTTAAAGAAAGACGTTCTCTTTTCTTTCATGACAAATGGCTGTGATTTCAAATTTGAATATAATTTTTACTCCCAACTAACTTTTTCAAATAATATTTGTTGGTAATAATGAAAATAAAGACACTTTACTCGTATCACTAATTCAAATTTTCTGAATCAGCCTGTATATGGCTAATAAAACATAAAGTTTGATAACTGCATTTTTGGTTTTAGGCCAAGCAGAAAGTTTTATGAAGAATAACATTTTCTGAGAAATGAATAATAAAAACGTTTCCCATACGGTTCCAACATTTTGGCGCACACTGTATATTCATATGTGACCCGCTCGGAAGAAAGGGGTCTTAAGGTGCGTTTTCATTAGTGCTAATGGCAGTGGTAGTAGACGCCATTATACAGGGTCATTATAAATGATTGTAGTCGAAGTAAGCCATGCCCATGTTAATAAATTTTTGCCGCTATACCAAAACAACTATCAAACTTGAAATAGGTTATGCAACCAATTTAACTTTTGCGTGTAAAACAGTGGTATTCCATTGAAATAGAGCGGCAAACAGAAATATTTACACCAAAATATTTACCAAACATCGCGAAACCGGATCGTCGGCAGACACGTGGATGTTCGGGATTAATTGTAACAGAGGGTGGGTACTCTACGCACCAATGTCCTTATGCTAGAAAGAGATCGTGGAATAAGTTATGCCACGATCTCTTTCTAGCATAAGGTGACCAGATTTTGATTGAGTCAATGCGGGACAGAAACGCCCGAGGAGGGTGTGGGGGGTAGTAATTAAAACCAATCGTCATCGTAAAAGGTGAAAATTGACAAATTTCAGAATTTAGATAAATATCGAAAAAAACATTTATTGTGTTGGGATTTTGATTTTCTTTAAAGAATGTTTTCTGATTTTCTGATGATGGTAAGAAATACGTTTTTTTAAACAAAATATATAAGTAAAAAAATAAATACTGTTGGATACAAGAAAAAGTTTATTTCGATATCCTTTCAAGTTGTAAATATGAACTCTTTCCTTTAACATAAGTTCTTCAAATAGGTACATATCCTTCGTACTAATAAACTAATAAATATATCTACTTTAATAAAGACAAATCTTAAGGCCCAAGAAGATAGCAACCTAATGTTCGAATTCAGCAGCTCTAAATAATACAACAGATGCGGTTTTGAGAATAAAATATCAAATTTTGATATTTGTACACTTGAACGAAGGTCTTTTCTAGATAACTTCTATTTTGTCTTGTATTTTTTCGTAAGAAAATCCGTCCATAAACACAAATTACAAAATAAACGCTTTAACGCTTTAATTATTTTCAGGACATTCAGGGCAACAGATTATGGTGGGGTATTATAATACAGAAGTTAAAAGGAATTTTAACATTAAAACTTATTCTGGATCAGTTTCTGATATTGATATTGTGATATTTATTTCTGAATTTGGCATTATTTTTGCTAATTTCAATTACTGAAACCAAATTTTAACCATTTTTATTATGTAGGTATAGAAACTGCGAAGCACCGCCGGATTCTCATTGTATTTAAGACTGATTTTTTAACCAAATTAAATGTCAATGTACAAATGATAGAATGAAGTGCTTTTGTAGTAATTTAACTGAAGGTCTTGTTCACAAATCAATCAATATTACATTAGGTTTATAACTATTGCGGTATATCTAAGTTACCTAATATTCATATTTTTATTTGTACAAAAATCACTATTTTTTAGACGATAACGGAAAAAAATTTAAAATAAAATTTATTTTAAAATCTTATTAAATTAATTATGAAAATTATAAAGATATTCTGTTCCTGCCTTTCAGCAAACAATTTGAAGAAGAATGTTTGGATCAAATAAGAACCACTCCAACAAGTATAGTAAACATTTTCTAAAAAGCGGGACATTTTAAAAACTCCGCGGGACGAGGGACGTCTAATCACCTTAGGAATAACGCAATAATACGTGTACGCTCCGTGGCGAATGAGAGTAGGTACTAAACCGCCGCTGAACTCTGCCAACTCTGCACACTGTATATGACTGTGTATATAAATGGCGCCAGCTGCAGCCGTCGCCGTGCCGTTTGCAATCCGTGCCTGTGTGTAAGCTACACAACGGCAGTGGACGGCGAAAACCGTACCGTCGCCGTCCTCGTCTGAAAAGGCTCTTATACTGCCTGAACCTCCCCCAACCACAGCATTCCAGAGTATTAGAGCCTTTTCAGACGAGGACGGCGACGGTACGGTTTTCGCCGTCCACTGCCGTTGTGTAGCTTACACACAGGCACGGATTGCAAACGGCGCGGCGACGGCTGCAGCTGGCGCCATATATTATATATACACCGTCATATACAGTGTGCAGAGTTGGCAGAGTTCAGCGGCGGTTTAGTACCTACTCTCATTCGCCATGGAGCGTACACGTATTATTGCGTTATTCCTAAGGTGATTAGACGTCCCTCGTCCCGCGGAGTTTTTAAAATGTCCCGCTTTTTAGAAAATGTTTACTATACTTGTTGGAGTGGTTCTTATTTGATCCAAACATTCTTCTTCAAATTGTTTGCTGAAAGGCAGTAACAGAATATCTTTATAATTTTCATAATTAATTTAATAAGATTTTAAAATAAATTTTATTTTAAAATTTTTTCCGTTATCGTCTAAAAAATAGAGATTTTTTTACAAAGAAAAATATGGACATTAGGTAACTTAGATATACCGCAATAGTTATAAACCTAATGTAATATTGATTGATTTGTGAACAAGACCTTCAGTTAAATTACTACAAAAACACTTCATTCTATCATTTGTACATTGACATTTAATTTGGTTAAAAAATCAGTCTTAAATACAATGAGAATCCGGCGGTGCTTCGCAGTTTCTATACCTACATAATAAAAATGGTTAAAATTTGGTTTAAGTAATTGAAATTAGCAAAAATAGTGCCAAATTCAGAAATAAATATCACAATATCAATATTAGAAACCGATCCAGAATAAGTTTTAATGTTAAAATTCCTTTTAAGTTCTGTATTATAATACCCCACCCGTCCTGAAAATAATTAAAGCGTTAAAGCGTTTATTTTGTAATTTGTGTTTATGGACGGATTTTCTTACGAAAAAATACAAGACAAAATAGAAGTTATCTAGAAAAGACCTTCGTTCAAGTGTACAAATATCAAAATTTGATATTTTATTCTCAAAACCGCATCTGTTGTATTATTTAGAGCTGCTGAATTCGAACATTAGGTTGCTATCTTCTTGGGCCTTAAGATTTGTCTTTATTAAAGTAGATATATTTATTAGTTTATTAGTACAAAGGATATGTACCTATTTGAAGAACTTATGTTAAAGGAAAGAGTGCCTATTTACAACTTGAAAGGATATCGAAATAAACTTTTTCTTGTATCCAACAGTATTTATTTTTCTACTCATCATCAGAAAATTTTAAAACATTCTTTAAAGAAAATCTAAATCCCAACACAATAAATGTTTTTTTCGATATTTATCTAAATCCTGAAATTTGTCGATTTTCAACTTTTACGATGACGATTGGTTTTAATTACTACCCCCCACACCCTCCTCGGGCGTTTCTGTCCCGCATTGACTCAATCAAAATCTGGTCACCTTATGCTATAAAGAGACGTGGAATAACTTATTCTACGATCTCTTTCTAGCATAAGGACATTGGTGCGTAGAGTACCTACCCTCTGTCACAATTAATCCCGAACATCCACGTGTCTGCCGACGATCCGGCTTCGCGATGTTTGTATTTCTTACAAAACGTGTCACTTCATTGACAACTTATATTACGTATATATGGTCAAGGCAAAAAATTGAATGGTAAATAAATATATCCATAAATGTTCTAAAGTTCTGTGACCGCGGCGAAATTAATAAACAAAGTAAACAGAAATAAAAGTAGAGGATGGATAAATAAATATAAGCAGTGGTTGATATTCCGAACATGTCTACAAATAATATTTTGTTCCGCGTTCACGAAACTTTCAAGTCAAATACCTCGAAAACAAAGGCAAGCAAATGAAGTTATTTCGCTTTTTATCAGATTTATATTATTATCTTTTATTACTTTATTATACTGAGTATGTGCTTACATTTTAGTAAGACCTCCTTTGTTGTATGATCAATGCCACTAAGTATGATTGACCTACACATACACATACTACTGGATTTTCATAATAAACTTACGCACAAAGTCCCATTTTGATAATTTTATGTTCAATTTAAGCCTCTATTTGAACAACATTATTGGAAATAGTGTTTAGAAATACTAGAGGGCATTAAATACAAAATTATAATCTCTTTCGTCGTTGCATGAACACACGGTATATGGAACGTCAAAGGGATTGCGCAGATTACAGATTTAGAGAACCCACGCACATTGCCTGTGCAAAAAAAAAAACACGCGCCGTCCGAAAACCGCACGGCGCGTGTGGACGCTACCATTTAACTCAATGCACTACCGAGCGGACCGTCGCCGTACGAAAACCGTGGCTTCGGTGGCGATGCACGGCGACCAGACGGACGACGCCGACGGCGCGGTACGTGTGAAAGGCTCCATTTAATCTCATACACTTTGACCCGTGGACGGCGAAAACCGTACCGTCGCCGTCCTCGTCTGAAAAGGCTCTCGGTACAGGGAGCTGGAAAATACGGATGACTTGATTCTTGTTTTTTTCCCTTTATTTGTTTTTGTTTATTATTTATTATAAGTGAAACGTTATTTATTTTCAAGGGAAAATGGTTAATTACGTAAACTCGTCAGTAATGTAGAATCAACTAAAGAAGCGAATGATAATTAATCCAGGTGAGGATAATTTTTGGAAAAAGCACCTCCGCCTGGATTTGAACCAGGACCCCTCCAATTTCCGGTTGACTGCTCTCCCATTTGAGCTACAGAGGTAGTGGAAATTTATAGGTTTTATTTGTCACTTCAGGATTTGCAAGCCGAATTTCGAATTAAACAAACCCGTCGTGACACCTATTGGGGATAGACGGAAGTTTGGTAACTAGGAATCGCTAAATGTTTATTGCTAAAAGCTCATACAGATGAATAAATTCAAGGGAAAATGGTTAATTACGTAAACTCGTCAGTAATGTAGAATCAACTAAAGAAGCGAATGATAATTAATCCAGGTGAGGATAATTTTTGGAAAAAGCACCTCCGCCTGGATTTGAACCAGGACCCCTCCAATTTCCGGTTGACTGCTCTCCCATTGGAGCTACAGAGGTAGTGGAAATTTATAGGTTTTATTTGTCACTTCAGGATTTGCAAGCCGAATTTCGAATTAA
Organism: Aphodius sticticus; assembly: GCA_963966075.1. Classification (NCBI taxonomy): domain Eukaryota; kingdom Metazoa; phylum Arthropoda; class Insecta; order Coleoptera; family Scarabaeidae; genus Aphodius; species Aphodius sticticus. Next base: position 33,514,340 of record OZ014510.1, on the reverse strand, counting down.
ACAAACCCGTCGTGACACCTATTGGGGATAGACGGAAGTTTGGTAACTAGGAATCGCTAAATGTTTATTGCTAAAAGCTCATACAGATGAATAAATTCAAGGGAAAATGGTTAATTACGTAAACTCGTCAGTAATGTAGAATCAACTAAAGAAGCGAATGATAATTAATCCAGGTGAGGATAATTTTTGGAAAAAGCACCTCCGCCTGGATTTGAACCAGGACCCCTCCAATTTCCGGTTGACTGCTCTCCCATTTGAGCTACAGAGGTAGTGGAAATTTATAGGTTTTATTTGTCACTTCAGGATTTGCAAGCCGAATTTCGAATTAAACAAACCCGTCGTGACACCTATTGGGGATAGACGGAAGTTTGGTAACTAGGAATCGCTAAATGTTTATTGCTAAAAGCTCATACAGATGAATAAATTCAAGGGAAAATGGTTAATTACGTAAACTCGTCAGTAATGTAGAATCAACTAAAGAAGCGAATGATAATTAATCCAGGTGAGGATAATTTTTGGAAAAAGCACCTCCGCCTGGATTTGAACCAGGACCCCTCCAATTTCCGGTTGACTGCTCTCCCATTTGAGCTACAGAGGTAGTGGAAATTTATAGGTTTTATTTGTCACTTCAGGATTTGCAAGCCGAATTTCGCTACCTATAAATTTCCACTACCTCTGTAGCTCAAATGGGAGAGCAGTCAACCGGAAATTGGAGGGGTCCTGGTTCAAATCCAGGCGGAGGTGCTTTTTCCAAAAATTATCCTCACCTGGATTAATTATCATTCGCTTCTTTAGTTGGTTATTTATTTTGTTTGGTTGGTTGGCTGGGTGGTTGCCTTTATTTTTGGATGGATGGATGGTTGGTTGTTTTTTTATTTTTTTTCGTTATTTGTTTTGTTTATTATTTAATATTATAAGAGAAACGTTATTTATTTCGTTTGGTTGTTTGGCCGGGTGGTTGGTTGGTTCGTGGGTTGGATGAATGGATGGATAGTTGGTTGGTTGGATGGCAGGATGAATGGATGGATCATGGTATAATTATAATCAGGTATAGCAATGCGCATAGTTGGGACCACGGTCGCATTCATCCAACTGCGGCGCCATCGATGGTCGCATATAGCCGTCGGCGCTGGTCTTTGCTTATGCTACTAAAGCCGGTATATCAATAAACAGAATTGAATAAATGAACGCGTAATGATAATATCGATTTCCGTACAGTATAAATCCTATTTAAAAGTTGTTCTTATAATAATAATAATAATAATAATAATACCGGGTACCCGCAAAGGGAGTACCCTACGCTTCAGCGAAGCTCGGTACTACCAATTTGCCCTGATGATCTTCATTACTTTTCAAAATTTATTAGTGTAATTTTTGTATTTATATGTTGTATCTAAATTATATTATCTAGGTTTAATGTATTTAATGAGATGTATCAGAGAATTCCAATAAATAATAATTATAATACTAATAATAATTGGAACTGATACCGTCGTGGCTGACGGAAGGTGTAACTGTTTTGATTCCCAAAACGGAGAATACAATGGAAGTATCCCAATATAGGCCTATTACTTGTTTAAATTGTTGTTATAAATTATTAACTAAAATTTTAGGTACCAAGATTTATGAACATCTTAAAGAAAATAATGTATTGCCCTCTGAGCAGAAAGGCATTTTAAAGGACAGTTATGGTTCAAAAGCACTGTTAATAATTAACAAGAAGATTGTTGAAAAGATCAAGAAGACTCGAGGAAACCTATCCATGGCCTAGATTGACTATAAGAAGGCGTATGATAGTATCCCGCATGAATGGATTGTAAAAGCCTTGGAGATATAATGGGGTAAACCAAAACAATTTTTTTTCTGGTAAACTCATGTATGTCCTTATGGTCTACTAAACTATGCTTGCGGGGACGAGAGTCGTGTGTTTTCTCAGAGCCGATTAATATTAATTGTGGCATATTTCAAGGTGATAGTTTATCACCCTTGCTCTTTTGCATAGGACTGTTTGCATTGTCCAGTGAATTGAATGAGGACAAAGTTGGTGTTCAGTTATTACCTGGCGAAAAGTTAATTGGTCATTCATTATATATGGATGATTTGAAACTTTATGCCAAAAATGATGAGCACTTGAAGAGGAGCCTCAGTATAGTTAAACAATTCTCTGACGATATTGGGATGCAGTTTGGTCTAGAGAAGTGTGCCAAAATTAGTATTGTCAAAGGCAAAATTGAGAGAACCGCTGACATATGCCTGAATGATCATACTAGTTTTAATGAATTAACAGATAATACTAGATATAAGTATCTGGGAATGGATGAAGCCTTTGGTATAGATGATGAAGGGATGAAGGCGAAGGTTATAGGCGAATACATTAAGCGAGTCAGAAAAATTTTAAAATCTGGTTTAAATGGAAAATATAAAATGCAAGCGATAAATGCATATGCTATTCCAATATTTCGATATAGTGTTGGAGTTTTAAACTGGACTAAGAAGGAAATACGCGATTTGGACATTAAAACTAGAAAACAGTTAACACTAAATTTTATGTTTCATCCTAGGTCTGATGTCTGCAGGCTATACCGGCACAGTTTAGATGGAGGTCGTGGCTTGCAGCAATTGGAAAATATTTATGATTTGGAAATGTTAAATTTAGGAAATTTTTTAAAGGCCAACAAGGAGGAGAAAGTCATTAAACAATTAATTAGGGATACTTCTGGTAAGTCAATAATTAGTAAACATAAAGAACTCGGTAATTATGAAAATAAAATTTCAGTGGAGAGTTTAAAGCGACAGATAAAGTTAAAAATGAATCAGAAAATGAGAGAGGATTATGTTAGTAAGCCAATGCATGGCCAATTTTTAAGAATTGTGGAGGGTGATGGTATTTCAAAGTCAGGATCGTTATCTTGGCTTTGTCATGGAAACATTAAGGCTGAAACGGAATCCTCTATCATAGCGGCGCAAGATCAGGCAATACGTACCAGATATCATGAACAGAAGATTATGAAAGTTGCTCATGATGGGAGTTGTAGACTGTGTCATCAGGCTCCGGAACATGTCTATCATTTGTTAGCGGCTTGTCCAGTCTTAGCTGAGTCGCATTACATTGCTAGGCATGATAGGGTGGGAATATATATACATTACAACTTGTGTTCCCAACTATTAGGTTTAGCAATGGATGTGTCGGTGGTATGACCACGTTCCATCCCCTGTTGTGAGTAATGATCATATTACTATATTATGGAACATGCCTATTGTCACTGATAGAATGCTTGATGCTAATAAGCCAGATATCGTGGTAAAGGATTTCCAGAGGAAGGTATGCACGTTCATAGAAATCTCGGTACCTGCTGATGCGAATGTTGTAAGGAAGGAGCTTGAAAAACAACTTAAATATAAGGATCTCTCAATAGAAGTTGGACGTATGTGGGGAATGAAAGTAAACATTATTCCGGTGATTGTAGGTTCATTGGTAGCAGTTACTCTAAATTATAGTAAACATGTCAAGGAGTTACCGTGCAAAATTTCGCCCTGGGAAATTCAGGAAATTGCGGTTTTGGGAAGCGCGAATATTTTGAGGAGAGTTTTATCATAAAGCATCCTAAATTTACTGCTATCGTACTATTTTTCATCTTTACCTTCCTTTGTATATGTCTATTAATAAATATCTGCATGTGTTTTTACTGACCTGTACACAACGCTGTACGGGGTTTCCACAGTTTTCCTTTGCTTTGCAAACTTGTGTTGCAAAGCATAAATGGCGTTGTTTTTCAAAATTGGGTTGAGCTGTGGTGATACCCGCAAAGGGAGTACCCTAGGCTTCAGCGAAGCTCGGTACTACCAATTTGCCCTGATGATCCTCATTACTTGTCAAAATCTATTAGTGTAATTTTAGTATTTATATGTTGTATCTAAATTATATTATCTAGGTTTAATGTATTTAATGAGATGTATCAGAGAATTCCAATAAATAATAATAATAATAATGGAGGTCGTGGCTTGCAGCAATTGGAAAATATTTATGATTTGGAAACGTTAAATTTAGGAAATTTTATAAAGGCCAACAAGGAGGATAAAGTCATTAAACAATTAATTAGGGATATTTCTGGTAAGTCAATAATTGGTAAACATAAACTAATTTTAGAAAAATTTCAGGTGGAAGAACTCGATAATTATGGAAATAAAATTTCAGTGGAGTGTTTAAAGCGACAGATAAAGTTAAAAATGAATTAGAAAATGAGAGAGGATTATGTTAGTAAGCCAATGCATGGTCAATTTTTAAGAATTGTGGAAGGTGATGGTATTTCAAAGTCTGGATCGTTATCTTGGCTTTGTCATGGAAACATTAAGGCTGAAACGGAATCCTCTATCATAGCGGCGCAAGATCAGGCAATACGTACCAGATATCATGAACAGAAGATTATGAAAGTTGCTCATGATGGGAGTTGTAGACTGTGTCATCAGGCTCCGGAACATGTCTATCATTTATTAGCGGCTTGTCCAGTCTTAGCTGAGTCGCATTACATTGCTAGGCATGATAGGGTGGGAACATATATACATTACAATTTGTGTTCCCAACTATTAGGTTTAACAATGGATGTGTCTTGGTGGTATGACCATGTTCCATCTCCTGTTGTGAGTAATGATCATATTACCATATTATGGAACATGCCTATTGTCACTGATAGAATGCTTGATGCTATTAAGCCAGATATCGTGGTAAAGGATTTCCAGAGGAAGGTATGCACGTTCATAGAAATCTCAGTACCTGCTGATGCGAATGTTGTAAGGAAGGAGCTTGAAAAACAACTTAAATATAAAGATCTCTCAATAGAAGTTGGACGTATGTGGGGAATGAAAGCAAACATTATTCCGGTGATTGTAGGTTCATTGGGAGCAGTTACTCTAAATTATAGTAAACATGTCAAGGAGTTGCCGTGCAAAATTTCGCCCTGGGAAATTCAAGAAATTGCGGTTTTGGGAAGCGCGAATATTTTGAGGTGAGTTTTTAGAGTATCCTAAATTTACTGCTATCGTACTGCTATATTAATATTTCATCTTTACCTTCCTTTGTATATTGTCTATTAATAAATGTCTGCATGTGTTTTTACTGACCTGTACGCAACGCTGTACGGGGTTTCTGCAGTTTTCCTTTGCTTTGCAACCTAATGTTGCAAAGCATAAAGGGCGTTGCTTTTCAAAATTGGGTTGAGCTGCAGTGATACCCGCAAAGGGAGTACCCTAGGCTTCAGCGAAGCTCGGTACTACCAATTTGCCCTGATGATCTTCATTACTTTTCAAAATTTATTAGTGTAATTTTTGTATTTATATGTTGTATCTAAATTATATTATCTAGGTTTAATGTATTTAATGAGATGTATCAGAGAATTCCAATAAATAATAATAATAATAATAATAGGTCTGATGTCTGCAGGCTATACCTGCACCGTTTAGATGGAGGTCGTGGCTTGCAGCAATTGGAGAATATTTATGATTTGGAAATGTTAAATTTAGGAAATTTTATAAGGGCCAACAAGGAGGATAAAGTCATTAAACAATTAATTAGGGATACTTCTGGTAAGTCAATAATTAGTAAACATAAACTAATTTTAGAAAAATTTCAGGTGGAAGAACTCGGTAATTATGAAAATAAAATTTCAGTGGAGAGTTTAAAGCGACAGATAAAGTTAAAAATGAATCAGAAAATGAGAGAGGATTATGTTAGTAAGCCAATGCATGGCCAATTTTTAAGAATTGTGGAGGTTGATGGTATTTCAAAGTCTGGATCGTTATCTTGGCTTTGTCATGGAAACATTAAGGCTGAAACGGAATCCTCTATCATAGCGGCGCAAGATCAGGCAATACGTACCAGATATCATGAACAGAAGATTATGAAAGTTGCTCATGATGGGAGTTGTAGACTGTGTCATCAGGCTCCGGAACATGTCTATCATTTGTTAGCGGCTTGTCCAGTCTTAGCTGAGTCGCATTACATTGCTAGGCATGATAGGGTGGGAACATATATACATTACAATTTGTGTTCCCAACTATTAGGTTTAGCAATGGATGTGTCTCGGTGGTATGACCACGTTCCATCTCCTGTTGTGAGTAATGATCATATTACCATATTATGGAACATGCCTATTGTCACTGATAGAATGCTTGATGCTAATAAGCCAGATATCGTGGTAAAGGATTTCCAGAGGAAGGTATGCACGTTCATAAGTAGATAATAAATGGCACTTTCGACGCCACCGCCACACCGCCAATTTACATAGGAAGCTACCCCCTCCACTTTTCCGCACGAAGACGACCGAGGTCAAGTCTGCCGAGCGCAGTAGTTCGGTCGTTCACCGATAGATGGCGCGTGAGCTCGCTCAGTACACGTAGTTCGGGAACTTCACCAATAGATGGCGCTACAAAATTTAAATTTACTAAAAATTTCAAATTTTCGCGTCAACCCCAGGTCCGCCAACCCCAGACGTACCAACCCCACGCGCTAAAACGGGATGCCACCGGGCGTCATATTTTAAATCAAGTTTTCGCGCTAAATTTATTCGGACTAATTTTAAAATTCTACAGAGCATGCGCGAACCTAGCAAATTAAAATTTTCGCACCATTAAGGATAAATTTCAAAGTTTAAACCGTCTTTATTGTGATAATCATTTATGCAAATAATTGCACGTAAATTAAGAGTGGTTATTTAAAATTTTAGATGCATACAGACCCTGAATAAATTATACAGATCTGCATACAGACCCTGTATAAAACCCTATCAAAGACAGAACCAAAATTACGGAAATGGTAATACGCCAGCTCGGATTTGAATTTCGCGCGCACCATCTTACTCGATGATGACCGAACGCCGATCGCCCGAACCGAAAAAATTCAAATTTTTTCCGTCCGCAAGTAAATGCTGTGTCCGCAGAAACAGAAATAAATATTAACAATACACATACTTAATTGAATTGATTTATCACCTAGATCAGCCATTTTGTCTCCACATCTAAAAAATAATTTCACAAATTTTCCTTGTAGCAGACCCTGTATAAAACCCTATCAAAGACAGAACCAAAATTACGGAAATGGTAATACGCCAGCTCGGATTTGAATTTCGCGCGCACCATCTTACTCGATGATGACCGAACGCCGATCGCCCGAACCGAAAAAATTCAAATTTTTTCCGTCCGCAAGTAAATGCTGTGTCCGCAGAAACAGAAATAAATATTAACAATACACATACTTAATTGAATTGATTTATCACCTAGATCAGCCATTTTGTCTCCACATCTAAAAAATAATTTCACAAATTTGGTTTGTTATTGAGGTTGCATATATGAATGGAAAAGAAAAATTGTCAAAAAGACGGTAAAATGACACCTATATATCGGCGCAGCGACCTTGGGATGAACCACCTAAGGGGTAGAAATTTAAGGGTGGGAGGCTCAACGCGATAAATCTATTAATTTTTAGTTTGTAACATACGATGACATCAAATCAATTTTACCATCAGTTGATGGTTGAGCGCTAAGAAGAAATCGAAGGGTGCAACGGGGGAGAGTAATCTTATGACCAAATGTTTCATACAGCACCGAATTACAATTTAACATTGTTTCTTAAGGAAATCAAGCAAAATATTTATTTATCGGTGTAAATATGGATGTAAAACAGAGGCAGACAATAGCATCCATGATGACAAATGTTATATCGCGAGAGTTAATTAAAACCGAGGAGGACCATCTCATGATGTCATACTTCCAGAACATTGTAGAAAGTCGATCATCTGATCCATATTTTAGTAAGACGCCACAACATGTCCGAAATGTGTGATATAATGTAAACAAAAGAATTCGTAAAATAGCTAATAAATATATACAAAAATAAAAGATGTTCATTATTACACACTAATATCAAAAATAGCATCAAATATTAATGGTTCTTTGACAAATTTCAATACCGAAAAATATGCTAATTGACGCTCCCGTGTCCAGTAAAAATAATAGTTCTTCTCTTCTGGTAATGGTTTTAACAACAGCAGGAAATTTAATTCAAATCATAATAATCGAGGTAACAGACAAAATTCTCTCGCAAATAACAATCAAAGACAGAACCAAAATTACGGAAATGGCAATACACCAACAAACAATTATTTGCAACCTCAGCGCGACTTGAACAGAGGTCGTCATCCGCAAGTAAATGCTGTGTCCGCAGAAACAGAAATAAATATTAACAATACACATACTTAATTGAATTGTCTTAATTGTGTTACTGTTTGAACAATAAACTGATTATTATTATTATAATTAATAAAAACCATAGAAATAATTATTTTAGAGGACAAACTCGCATTTTTGGGAAAATATCGACAACTACGTAACATAAACTTTAATACAAACTATTTTTTAAATTCTTTGTTCATTGGCTATCAAATTACATAATGCGCGACTGAACGAAAAATCTATTGAAAATTTTGGTAAGGAAATTGAAGAGCTAATGGTAAATTTGACTTAGTTATCATGTGACAAAATTTTTAAGACAATATCTGCAAAAATGTAATAATACCGTAATTTTTAAGAAATGCCAGCAATTGCCATTGTTTTTTCTTTTTTGACAAACAATTGAATATCGCAGGTAAACTAGTTACTTTACACAGGTACAACTTACACAGTTGGAAAGACGACTTCCTTAGCGTTTATAAAATGGAATGATGTACAGGGCGTTCCATTTAAAAATGTACTGACTTTCCGTTACGCCTAAATGCAATATCCTGTATAAATGAAAATAATTTTACGTTATAGAAACTAATGAGTCAAACAACTCTTGTACAAAACATTTTTTCTTTCTCAAACAATTTAATGACTATCAACCGCCAGGATACTAATAACTCACCCTGTATAATTATATATTTTTAAAATGTGACGTGTTGATATTTATGATTAAATTATTAATTAAATAAAATATCGGTTTGGCTTCCGTGGTAGATCTTTTTACAATAGGAATAACCAACAGAGAGTATTTACCTACAGTAAGTCCAGATGACCACAATGAGGTCCATATTTACACCGATAAATAAATATTTTGCTTGATTTCCTTAAGAAACAATGTTAAATTGTAATTCGGTGCTGTATGAAACATTTGGTCATAAGATTACTCTCCCCCGTTGCACCCTTCGATTTCTTCTTAGCGCTCAACCATCAACTGATGGTAAAATTGATTTGATGTCATCGTATGTTACAAACTAAAAATTAATAGATTTATCGCGTTGAGCCTCCCACCCTTAAATTTCTACCCCTTAGGTGGTTCATCCCAAGGTCGCTGCGCCGATATATAGGTGTCATTTTACCGTCTTTTTGACAATTTTTCTTTTCCATTCATATATGCAACCTCAATAACAAACCAAATTTGTGAAATTATTTTTTAGATGTGGAGACAAAATGGCTGATCTAGGTGATAAATCAATTCAATTAAGTATGTGTATTGTTAATATTTATTTCTGTTTCTGCGGACACAGCATTTACTTGAGGACGGAAAAAATTTGAATTCTTTTGGTTCGGGCGATCGGCGTTCGGTCATCATCGAGTAAGATGGTGCGCGCGAAATTCAAATCCGAGCTGGCGTATTACCATTTCCGTAATTTTGGTTCTGTCTTTGATAGGGTTTTATACAGGGTCTGTATGCAGATCTGTATAATTTATTCAGGGTCTGTATGCATCTAAAATTTTAAATAACCACTCTTAATTTACGTGCAATTATTTGCATAAATGATTATCACAATAAAGACGGTTTAAACTTTGAAATTTATCCTTAATGGTGCGAAAATTTTAATTTGCTAGGTTCGCGCATGCTCTGTAGAATTTTAAAATTAGTCCGAATAAATTTAGCGCGAAAACTTGATTTAAAATATGACGCCCGGTGGCATGCCGTTTTAGCGCGTGGGGTTAGTACGTCTGGGGTTGGCGGACCTGGGGTTGACGCGAAAATTTGAAATTTTTAGTAAATTTAAATTTTGTAGCGCCATCTATTGGTGAAGTTCCCGAACTACGTGTACTGAGCGAGCTCACGCGCCATCTATCGGTGAACGACCGAACTACTGCGCTCGGCAGACTTGACCTCGGTCGTCTTCGTGCGGAAAAGTGGAGGGGGTAGCTTCCTATGTAAATTGGCGGTGTGGCGGTGGCGTCGAAAGTGCCATTTATTATCTACTTTCATAGAAATCTCGGTACCTGCTGATGCGAATATTGTAAGGAAGGAGCTTGAAAAGCAACTTAAATATAAGGATCTCTCAATAGAAGTTGGACGTATGTGGGGAATGAAAGTAAACATTATTCCGGTGATTGTAGGTTCATTGGGAGCAGTTACTCTAAATTATAGTAAACATGTCAAGGAGTTACCGTGCAAAATTTCGCCCTGGGAATTCAGGAAATTGCGGTTTTGGGAAGCGCGAATATTTTGAGGTGAGTTTTATCATAAAGCATCCTAAATTTACTGCTATCGTACTACTTTTCATCTTTACCTGCCTTTGTATATGTCTATTAATAAATATCTGCATGTGTTTTTACTGACCTCTACGCAACGCTGTACGGGGTTTCCACAGTTTTCCTTTGCTTTGCAAACTTGTGTTGCAAAGCATAAATGGCGTTGTTTTTCAAAATTGGGTTGAGCTGTGGTGATACCCGCAAAGGGAGTACCCTAGGCTTCAGCGAAGCTCGGTACTACCAATTTGCCCCGATGATCCTCATTACTTGTCAAAATCTATTAGCGTAATTTTAGTATTTATATGTTCTATCTATATTATATTATCTAGGTTTAATATATTTAATGAGATGTATCAGAGAGTAAATAATAATAAATAATAATAATAATAATATTTATTGTTAATATGTTTATTTTTTTTTATTTATGTTTTTAATATTGGTACAGGAAGAATTGCTTACTTCAGCAAATTTTCATAGCAGGGTTAGATTGCCTTTTATACGGGAGACTTTACAGGGTTAGGGAGTTGATTGCGCAAGCTAATTCTGATTTGGAAGTATTTCTGAGGAATAGGCCAGAATTGTCCATTATTGAAATAAATAATTTGTTGTACGCATCCGCATATGTTATTACTAAAATGGTGAATCCAAAATTTGCATCAATACACAATAATAGAATTCGGGAAAACCGTTGGAAGCGTAGACTCCAAAATAATATTGCTAATTGGAGAAAGGACGTTTCCAGGATTTCTGAAATTAGAAGATCTATTCATTTAACAGAGAGGTTACAACGGTTACGGCAACACATAATACTAAAATACAGTGTTTTAGGCGAAGAGAAGGATATAGTAATTATTGAAGAGGAGTTAAAATTCAGGCGAGAAAATTCAAGCTTAGGCCCAACGTATCAGAAGAATTGAAAAAAGAATTCGGACTTACAATGATAACAAAAATTTTGAAGAAAATCCTAAAAAAATTTATAGGGGTCTGGGCAAGGAGAACATCTGTATCCAGATTTTTCCAAACATGCAGGATGTTACCAATTTTTGGACAGGCATTTGGGGGCAATCTGGCAAGTACAATTCTGATGCGGAATGGATCAAACGCGAGGAGAGGCGGAATATGCATTATCCAGCTATGGAAGATGTACTTCTCTCCAAAGATGACTTCCTAAATGCTTGCAAAAGTTTGGGACTTTGGAAAGCTCCTGGACCAGATAAAATTCCTAATTTTTGGCTTAAAAGGATACCCATATTGCATGCACATTTAGTAAAATGTTTTAACAATATGGTTAATAATCCGGAACTGATACCGTCGTGGCTGACGGAAGGTGTAACTGTTTTGATTCCCAAAACAGAGAATACAATGGAAGTATCCCAATAGACCTATTACTTGTTTAAATTGTTGTTATAAATTATTAACTAAAATTTTAGGTACGAAGATTTATGAACATCTTAAAGAAAATAATGTATTGCCCCCTGAGCAGAAAGGCATTTTAAAGGACAGTTATGGTTCTAAAGAACTGTTAATAATTAACAAGAAGATTGTTGAAAAGATCAAGAAGACTCGAGGAAACCTATCCATGGCCTGGATTGATTATAAGAAGGCGTATGATAGTATCCCGCATGAATGGATTGTAAAAGCCTTGGAGATATATGGGGTAAACCAAAAAATTATTTTTCTGGTAAACTCATGTATGTCTTTATGGTCTACTAAATTATGCTTGCGGGGACAAGACTCGTGTGTCTTCTCAGAGCCGATTAATATTAATTGTGGCATATTTCAAGGTGATAGTTTATCACCCTTGCTCTTTTGCATAGGCCTGTTTGCACTGTCTAGTGAATTGAATGAGGACAAAGCTGGTGTTCAGTTATTACCTGGCGAAAAGTTAATTGGTCATTCATTATACATATATGGATGATTTGAAACTTTATGCCAAAAATGATGAGCAGTTGAAGAGGAGCCTCAGTATAGTTAAATAATTCTCTGACGATATTGGGATGCAATTTGGTCTAGAGAAGTGTGCCAAAATTAGTATTGTCAAAGGCAAAATTGAGAGAACCGCTGACATATGCCTGAATGATCATACTAGTATTAATGAATTAACAGATAATACTAGATATAAGTATCTGGGAATGGATGAAGCCTTTGGTATAGATGATGAAAGGATGAAGGCGAAGGCTATAGGCGAATACATTAAGCGAGTCAGAAAAATTTTAAAATCTGGTTTAAATGGAAAATATAAAATGCAAGCGATAAATGGATATGCTATTCCAATATATCGATATAGTGTTAGAGTTTTAAACTGGACTAAGAAGGAAATACGCGATTTTGACATTAAAACTAGAAAACAGGTAACACTAAATGTTATGTTTCATCCTAGGTCTGATGTCTGCAGCCTATACCTGCACCGTTTAGATGGAGGTCGTGGCTTGCAGCAACTGGAAAATATTTATGATTTGGAAATGTTAAATTTAGGAAATTTTATAAAGGCCAACAAGGAGGATAAAGTCATTAAACAATTAATTAGGGATACTTCTGGTAAGTCAATAATTAGTAAACATAAACTAATTTTAGAAAAATTTCAGGTGGAAGAACTCGGTAATTATGAAAATAAAATTTCAGTGGAGAGTTTAAAGCGACAGATAAAGTTAAAAATGAATCAGAAAATGAGAGAGGATTATGTTAGTAAGCCAATGCATGGCCAATTTTTAAGAATTGTGGAGGGTGATGGTATTTCAAAGTCAGGATCGTCATCTTGGCTTTGTCATGGAAACATTAAGGCTGAAACGGAATCCTCTATCATAGCGGCGCAAGATCAGGCAATACGTACCAGATATCATGAACAGAAGATTATGAAAGTTGCTCATGATGGGAGTTGTAGACTGTGTCATCAGGCTCCGGAACATGTCTATCATTTATTAGCGGCTTGTCCAGTCTTAGCTGAGTCGCATTACGTTGCTAGGCATGATAGGGTGGGAACATATATACATTACAATTTGTGTTCCCAACCATTAGGTTTAACAATGGATGTGTCTTGGTGGTATGACCATGTTCCATCTCCTGTTGTGAGTAATGATCATATTACCATATTATGGAACATGCCTATTGTCACTGATAGAATGCTTGATGCTATTAAGCCAGATATCGTGGTAAAGGATTTCCAGAGGAAGGTATGCACGTTCATAGAAATCTCGGTACCTGCTGATGCGAATGTTGTAAGGAAGGAGCTTGAAAAACAACTTAAATATAAGGATCTCTCAATAGAAGTTGGACGTATGTGGGAAATGAAAGTAAACATTATTCCGGTGATTGTAGGTTCATTGGCAGCAGTTACTTTAAATTATAGTAAACATGTCAAGGAGTTGCCGTGCAAAATTTCCCCTGGGAAATTCAAGAAATTGCTGTTTTGGGAAGCGCGAATATTTTGAGGAGAGTTTTATCATAAGGCATCCTAAATTTACTGCTATCGTACTACTTTTCATCTTTACCTTCCTTTGTATATGTCTATTAATAAATATCTGCATGTGTTTTTACTGACCTATACGCAACGCTGTACGGGGTTTCTGCAGTTTTCCTTTGCTTTGCAACCTAATGTTGCGAAGCATAAAGGGCGTTGCTTTTCCAAATTCGGTTGAGCTGCAGTGATACCCGCAAAGGGAGTACCCTAGGCTTCAGCGAAGCTCGGTACTACCAATTTGCCCTGATGATCTTCATTACTTTTCAAAATTAATTACTGTAATTTTTGTATTTATATGTTGTATCTAAATTATATTATCTAGGTTTAATGTATTTAATGAGATGTATCAGAGAATTCCAATAAATAATAATAATATTAATACGCAACGCTGTACGGGGTTTCTGCAGTTTTCCTTTGCTTTGCAACATAATGTTGCGAAGCATAAAGGGCGTTACTTTTCCAAATTGGGTTGAGCTGCAGTGATACCCGCAAAGGGAGTACCCTAGGCTTCAGCGAAGCACGGTACTACCAATTTGCCCTGATGATCTTCATTACTTTTCAAAATTAATTAGTGTAATTTTTGTATTTATATGTTGTATCTATATTATATTATCTAGGTTTAATGTATTTAATGAGATGTATCAGAGAATTTCAATAAATAATAATAATAATAATTGCCTTTATTGGTGCATGAAACGCAATTCAAAAATTGTAATACAAAAACAATAATACAAAATAAACAAAAATGATAATAATTTAATTGGAGTGTAAGCACTAAAAGGTGCGGTATCAGGCGCAGTGCCTGGTTTTCATACCGAACCTTAAACTTAAAATTAATTTCCCCTGATTTAAACTTAAAAGTAAAAGGCAAAATTAACCCTCAAATTACAAACTACCGTATAATTACTGTAACGAAAATAACAAATCTCTGCATCGCCTCCGAAACGCTGTCAAGCCCAGTTGCTTCAATCCGTGTGGTATATTATTGTAAGTTCGCGCTGCATTACAGGAAAAAGACCGCTCGAACAATGATGTTCTGTTTCGGGATTGTAATAAAGTGAGTACTCCTCCTGGTATTAAGGCCATGACCGTCCGTTCGGAATCGAACCTTATTATAAAGATATGCTGGTTTCCGACCGTGCACAACTGTGGATAAAACACGCAGCATGCAACCGCCGCCTGTTGCTCATGTTCAACCATACAGCGGTTTTTAGAATACGTGATATTCTATCAAATTTTCTTATTCCAAAGATAAATCGTAGGCAAGAATTTTGAATTAACTGTATTCTGTTTGACGTTGCTACCGTCAAACAAGGCCCATACAAAACGTCGCAAAAGTTAAAATTTGGTAATATTAGAGCATCACACAGTGTCTTTTTTACATTTTGAGGCAACAGACGACGGCTGGGAAACAACATTCTCAATCCTGAAACCGACTTCCTTACCACAGAGGATACGTGAGTCTCAAACCTCAAAGTCTTATCCAAGGTTACTCCCAACTTCCGAATGTACGGCAAGACTTATGTTGTTTAATTTAACATATTTTAGTTGTTCAGCCACCGCGTCATACTGTTTTCCGCCTCCGAAGAGGCCTGTTTTCCGTACCATATGGGTTTTATGAGGATTGATATTTAAGCAGTGCCTTCTTCAAAATGTCGTCAATAAGGCACAAGTCCGCATTAATTGTCTCCACAATCTGCTGTGTATTGATTGCTGAGAAGGAATGATAAATCTGCGAGTCGTCAGCATACAGGTGATAATTCCCAGAGATCTGATCGAAAATCTGGGATGTATAAATAATAAATAACAGTGGCCCACTTATGCTTCCCTGCGGAACTCCTCTAGACAATGGCAATGACGTCGATACGGATTCACCTAAAGTTACAGTAAGTTACAGTTACAGTCTTCGTAAATGAGTTAATTTTTTATTATTGTTTTTAATGCCTTTCCAACATAGTTGTAATTATTCCTATATACTTTTTGCTTGATTGCAAATAATCTGACCAATTTGTAAAGCCAACTCTACACAGGGCAGCAAACAACTTGCAGCGCCTAATGTTTGTTATGTTGCGTCATGCTGCTTATGAGCTATACATGATGCAAAATACCAAGGTCGAGTCACTATTAGTAGATCGCTGAAAACATACTATATCTCTTTCAGATTTTAAGAAATAACTGATGTAGTCTATAACTGATGTAGTCTATCCGTCCCAGCGCTCTACTAATAATGATTCAACCTTACTAAAAGTTTGACGTTGGATGGTTTTTTCCCAGCTTTCAATTTTACTTTATTTTATTTTTAAAATTTAAAACTCGTGTCTTCTCTGGCCTTTCGTCTTGCTGGATGATCCCGCCTCGCATCTCTTCTCAGCAACAACGGGAACCAAGCACCTAAACATTACAACATTATATTAGTAATAATCTTTATCCAATTATGAAATGGCCCATACTCTTAATAGGATATGGGCCATTAACTTAATTAAGTTAACCGTTAACTTAGTTGATCACCAAGATCAACTGAAGGAACAGAGGAAAAAACCTTGAGCAACAAAAAGAAATTTATATAGTGTAAAAAGTAAGTCGATTACACACTATTATTATATTATTACATTAATTGGTGTAATTTTAATTGCTTCGGCTATAATTCTGTTCATCATTATTTGCTTCCGTAAGAGTGCCCAATACATTGCTTCCAATATTGAGAAGTCAAAGGAGCAAAACGAAGGTGAAGTTCACATACCGTTGCAAAGACAAATCGTCAGATTAAAGGTAAAAGTAACTAAAATTTTCTTAATTTTTTTTAAAGCGTAATAATTATTGCCAAAAATTGTAGCTAAATGTTTATATATTTGTTACGATATTATTAGTATTCATTTTGAAAGTATGCACCTCAATTCTGTAAACATGAACGATTCACCGGGAACTTCTGGCTTGTGTAGCATTACTTAAGCAACGTCAACTTGACGTCATTCGTTCAAGTGTCTTAGTAATTCGTGATGTTAGTTAGTTTCTTTTAGCGTTAAACTGACAAATATTAGTGTTAACTTAGAAACTTAGATATGATCTTTTGTAGAGTGAATGATGTTAATGATAATTTACAAATACAACCAAAATCGTTAAGTAATTGTGAAATACTTTAATGTCTTGTATTTTCATCTACCTATAAAATAAACGTCCTGAATACTTCATAAAATGAGAAACGGTATCAGCAGCGGTTCGGAGAACGTGTCACCTATATCTAATATTCATGTTCTGCGCATATTTAGCGGTTAATCTCCTCATTTGATAGACTATAGGGCAACAAACCTGACAGATCCTTCAGATAGCTCCCCAGGACTTATAGCTAGATGAAAATTCTAGTCGTAAGAGAATTATTATGTAAAAGTAAATCACAATAATATTGTAATGATTTCAATGTAAGTTTGAGCGTTACTATTTGAAACCTAAAATTGACCTACTAGTTATCAAAATAAAGTTATTTTCTACAAACCTTTGTTGCTTTTCTTGACGTATCACCAGACGTTGTAAGATATGTAAACAGTATCGTTTGTTGT
Source organism: Aphodius sticticus (assembly GCA_963966075.1). NCBI lineage: Eukaryota > Metazoa > Arthropoda > Insecta > Coleoptera > Scarabaeidae > Aphodius > Aphodius sticticus. The sequence goes on along the minus strand of OZ014510.1, from coordinate 33,496,850 downwards.
CTTTTTGTTGTCGACAATCCTGCTCTACACAATTGGTCTTCATAATTAATTCTACTGTAAGTAATGAAACAAATAATAATTTGTTATCTACTTCTTCTAGATTAAATGCGTTCAAGTTTTACGAGTGAATAATTAATCGAAATGCCACGTTTTCTGTGATTGGATGTGAAAATTATATGCATAAGAAGAATCTCTGTATGCATAGCCACGTTACTTTCTTTGGCAACCCGCCAAAATTTGTAGTACAAAGTCCCAGTAACGCCATCAGCTGTAAAGTCTTCAGTAGATACCATCCTTGCTGTAGCAAATAATAAAACGGTCTGAATATTGTTTAATATACAAAACCAATTAGCCGCAATAGCATACGCACCTTTTTTACGTTAACTTATTTCGTCCACAAGGTAATAGCTTCCAGTATTCTTAATTTTTGAAAATAATGTATGAGCACGTATTACTTCGATATCAAATCACTGATCAACAGGAATTTAAAAGAATAAATTCTTCGACGTTACTAGGTTAATAATAATACTTCGCGCCATCTTCCCTCTAAATGTAAACAAACCATATGCGCACGCATTACGGGTACCACTCGCGAGATACCAAAACGTGTCCCCCTAACGAGCTTACCTGTCTACGTTCTACCATGGGATGGATGGATGGATAGATGGATTGATGGATGGATGGATGGTTGGTTAGTTAGTTAGTTCTCTCTACGGAATCTGTATCCCGATTCCTACGCCGTTACCATATAAACATACGGCGGACGTGAAGTACCGCTCCAAAATATTTAATAATTTCCTCACTTATGAAGCGTCCACCCTTTTTTTCTTTATTATGCGTCTCTAATGTACCCCGCACAAGAATTTTTGGGTTTGTACTTAAAATTACAATTTACCTAATAGTGACTGGACACGCCGTGGCTAATGCGGACAAGGAAACATTTGCCACAAAAATAACTTCCCAGAAAAGAAGAAAGTAAATACTCATGAGTAAATACCCATATTTGTCTTTTCGGTATTTATTCGATATATAAAATACAATTTATGATAATATTTCTATATTCTCCTACGTCAGGTACATAAATTAGCACACAATTTCCTGATTTTTTTCTGACGTGCGCGTGAGCCGAAAATAATAATTATGTAAATAGCACTTCAAAGATTCCATGATTTTTATATTATTATTATAGAATTTAGATAATGTTTTAAAGTTCAAGCTGCAATAAAATCACCATGTATGTTATCAGTGATCCAAATATCTAAAAATAATATTGTTACGGTTTTATTGACATTTTTAATATCACTTACCTTTATCAACAGTTTCCCATTCAGACTAAACAATTGCAGCGGAGAAAATGTCAACTGTTGGTGTTTAATTTGTAAACAGAAACTAATCAACTAAAATGTGAAACAATTACTGACTTCCTTACTTAGAACCGACAAGGTCAATTTACAGTATTTGTTAAATTTTTATCTTCTCCAAAACTTATATACAAGTAGTATACATTTTTAGAAATCTCTTTAAATTTGTTTTCTAAAATTATACAAGGCAGTACTGTGGCAAGAACTGGAAAAAAATAGCCTAAAATATTAGGAATTGTTCGTAAACAATTCATATCTCCATGAAAGAGGTTTTTTGTTATTTCATAAGAAACCAGTAGTAGTTTTAAATATCCGTAGAAAATCGCCATGAATAAATTCAATGAAAGGATGGTTTCGGTCTTTTTTACGAGCAAATATAATCTGTTGTAGCAAAGTTTTGACAGGTTGAGGTTATGCAAAATCTGGCGCATTGTGCAGATATCTTCCTTATCGGCACTTTTCCTCAACATAGCGTTTATATTATCCATGAAAACTCCGAAAATGTACATGTATATCATCCATCTGCACGTTATGAGATTGGTTAAAAATGTAGTCATGCTTCTGAAGATGTTTTGCGTGTAGTCTCCATTATTGATGTTGATGTAATAAACAACTTTCGTCAACAATCCCAGTAGAAAAAATCCGGTTGTTATCCATACGAATTTCCTAATCTTGTTGCACGATGATGATGATATATCACAACCATTGTGTGACAATTTTTCCTTCAAACTAATTAAGCTTTTGTATACTGATAGAAGTTTGAAGTCGATTAAAATATCCGTTGTGTAAATAACTATTGGAATTAGTATTTCAGATGCTGTATCTAATGCTTTAACAAAGATAATAAACGTTGCAGTAGCTTTTTCTCCATATTTAAGACAGTAGAATAACATGCATATAACCAGTAATTTTGGTACATATAACAGGTACGTGTACTTATTCACGTGCTTATTTCCTGTAATTGATGATTCTAGATCTATGGTTTGCATGAAGAAACATTTCTGCAAAAATTGCAGTGGTTGCAGACACTTCAACAAATCCATGAATACTAACGTAAAATACGTAATAAATGAATGTTGTCGGATTTCCAATTGTGGATTTCCATTGTGGATATTGAAGCTTTAAAGCTAATGAACGAAAGTGATTTTGAATAATTTATTGTAGCAATCGAATTAATTGTTGGTGATAAGCAATGCAGTAATGTATTACTCTTGTACAGTATTATTCTTGAATTTTGCTCGGGTGCTTAACTTTCATAACTTAATAGCATTTGGAGATTGGAAAATACCTATAAATATACAGTATCAGCTTTATTTTATAAACTATATAATTTGTTTATTTTCATTTTGTGATGGTCGCCAATAGCAACAAAAGCGAAGTGGTGTTCTTTGTGACAGTTTCTTTGTTTGTTACATACTTTGTTTGCTATAAAGAAAACACGCTAAATACGTGGAAAAGTTTATTCATAGAATATGTAGTAGAATAATACGTCAAACATACACAATATATATTTATGTAAATTTAAGTAAATGTTAGAAATTATTTAGGTGTATGCTTACAAGTAAATTATTAAGGTATTGCCCTACAAAATCAACGACATTTGTCGTAGGCAAATGGTTATTTCTGGGAAAAGGATTTAGTCTAGGCAAAAGCTATTTGCGTCAAATAGATATAGAGTCTTCATTTATATTTTTAATGCTATGGCCTAGACAAATGTTTTTGCCAAAACTCTTAGTTACGCAAATAGCAATTTGTTTTTAACCGTATTTGTAATCAAACTATGCTTGTTTTTAAATACGTCTTAATTAAAAGTTAGTCGTTGATTACTTATTCGTAATATCGTATTATAATCATCATGGTTCTAATAAAGATTGTCCTAATGTGATGTCACAAGCGGTAATACTCAGGAGTGCAGGGATACGATCAACCTAAAAGAAGACTTTTAGGTTAGGGGTGTTTAGTTTCCCTTTTAAAAGGAAGCAAAATCGTGATTGGAGAACAGTAAATTTCTGTATTATTATCGACAGAGCGATTAGACGTATCGTTACAGGTGATATCACCTAATTGCTATTTTGTATACGGAAATCCATACATAACTAATGTATAACTCAGTGAACCTTTGGCGTTGAAATGTTTTGCATGTCTTCGTCATGGTTCACCGATATTCCTTCGGAGGTCGCTGTGATGTTCCAAATACAGTAGCCAAACCACATACCTATTGTGTGATAAGGACACACCCCTATGACAACACTGATTTTATCACAATTTCATCTTCAGTATTTATAATGAAAGATGAGGTGAATTGAGGTGAGCATTTACTAGCGCCATCTCACAGACCCTAGGCGAACTACCTAACTGATGTAGGTACTTATGTAGATAAAATATTTCAATGTAATATTATCTCCATATTGTAAACGTATAATGCATTTATGTAGATAAAATGTTGTCAGTGAAATGTTGTCACATGTTTGTAAAAATATGATCCACTTATGTAGATAAAATGTTGTCAATAAAATGTTTTCTCGAGATTGTATAAATATGATGCATTTATGTAGCTAAAATGTTTCAATGTAATGTTATCTCCATATTGTAAACATATGATGTATTTAAGTATATAAAATATTGTCAATGAGATGTTGTCTCATGATTGTAGAAATATGTTGCATTTATATAGCTAAAATGTTGTCATTGAAATATTGTGTTGATAATGTTAGACAAACATCCTAATAATATAACATAAATACATTTACACAAGTTACCTTCTTACAATATTACAGAAAGATGTCGCAATATTTATTGCTTGTTTAGCGGGTGCCATTTTTCAGGACGATAAATTAGGGTGTCTCACGACAAATTTATGTACCTTAACGACAAAATATACATTTGAACGATAAAATATGTGTTTCAACGGCAGAAATGTAAACGAACGGCGGATTATGAGTTTTAACGACAAAAATGGGAAATAAACTAAAATGTGATTTACCACAGAAACTGAACAACAAAATATGTGATGCAATCACCTATAGCTATCCGACATATGTCGGATAAGTTTTAAGGTAGGTATAATATTATTAAATATCAGAAACAAACAGTATTTTGTATCTCGCAGTTGACAATTTAACTGTTGTTAGGCCATGTTTCATAATGTTGAGGAACTAGAAGAAATCTAGAGGATATTTATTTCGTTGACAACATTCATCCAACTTTTAAGTTGGGACATTTAATTTTCATTTCTTAAAATGTCAAGTCAATCGTCAAATTAGAGTAGTAAAACAGCCGAGGTGCGAGAGTCCCCTCAGATAGATTAAGAAGACATCTTCCAAACGTTTATCAATGCTTACGCCATTCTCAAGAACAATGACAGCAACTCTTTCATAAAGCTGGATCGCCTTGGAGACTGGAAGAAAAGAAGTAAGGTCTGTCATTTTTTTAAATAAATCTCCAGGTCCGTATAATCATTTAAGAAGGCATGGATTAACTTTACCATCACCATCTACTATAAAATTATGAATGGAAAAATATCATTTCCGGCCAGGGTACAACAAGAACCTTTTTTATTTAGTAAAGTTGAAAGTCCAGGGAGTGTCACCTAACCTAAGAGAACGTGTTCTGTCTTGTGATGAAATATATATTAAGGAGGCTGCAGAGTATTCAAGAAAAGAAGGTAGGATAAAGGGCATTGAAGACCTAGGAGAGCTTGGTATGTATGGAATGTGGACTTTACTCGACATACCATACATACCACTAACAACTTACAAAAAATTGTTACAAAATACATTGGTACAGCTGGAGAAAAGTGGATTGCAGCCAACTGCAATTGTCTGCGAGCAATCACCTACAAACCGTCGCATATTTAGATTGTTCAACGTTTGTCCACAGCCATATGTGTGCAGGAAAAAAGATATATACACTATTTGACCCACCCCATTTAATCAATAGTGTGAGAAACAATCTCTTAAATGGCGATTTTCTCCTAGGAAATGACAGGATATCTTTTGCCGATGTGAAAAATGTATATAAAATTGCAAAACGTAGTTTGACTGTACATGCTTTGCATAAAATAACTGACACTCGCTCAAATCCAAATCCCTTTCAAAAGTTAAATGTACGCTTAGCTGTGTGATGGGGCGGACACCCTTCTCAATATTTACTATTATACTTTAATCAACTCTAAACTGAAGGGGGGTAACTCGCCTCAAGCGACGCTTGGTCCGCCATTTTCAATCACAGGTACTAACTGATTTAAACAAACTAATCTTACGGTAGCGTGAATTAATTATCTCTCTCTTACGGAGGCTACAACACTGAGTTCTTTCTCTGAGACTTTGTCAGAGACGTTTGAACTCATTCTAATTATCAATCACCATGTGCAAGGCTAAATACTTTACCATAAAAGGGACAGGTTTATATTATTCTAAAATGAATATACCGAAGAAAACCACAATAAAATCTATTAACAAAAATACATATAACAATGCAAAACTGCTTACATGAAATATGACTTTTAATCCCTATTAACAAAATCTGATATACTTTGGCAGAGATGGACAAATCAGCAAGTACAGACAACGAATAAATACCTTATTATTTCGGTTGAGCACAAGAAACACGAGACAGCACAGTTTCTATAACTTGGCCCCCATTGGGGCCCTACGCTTGGGCGCGCGTTTTGACGCACGACCGTCTACTTTCAAAGCCCGATCCCAAAGAGGCTGTTTGCTTGTCCCTTTACATCTTCCCAGACACCTTGGCGCCAAACCCCCAGATGTTTGCGCGGTAAACCTGGCGCGACTGCAGCGCCACTCCGAGCGTCTGTTAAATACCAACTTAAATCGTAATCTGACTTATTACATTCCTCCCACGTTAAGATAAATAATTATTTGACCAATTATTTATCCCTAAACAAAACTAAATAAACAAATTGCTGACTGTACCATCTCCCCTTACAAAACAATTCTCTTAATGCTAATTACAATGTTTGACATGCAAGTTTTACTTCTTACACATTTTTTTATTTCCTGAAAGAAAAAATACAGATATGACCCATTAAAACCCCAAAAGAATTCGGCCTTGGTCCAGAAGTCCGGCGGTGTTGATTTGACTTCGGTTCTCCAAACCAAGCGAATGTCCTCATTCCCGGGCCATTGGTCATATGAAACAAAAGAAAACAACATTGAAGCAGTATCATAGCAGTCCGATTACATCATAACTTACATCATCTTTTCTCCATCTTCAAATACAGCCGCAATCGTGAAATGACTCGCCTCCACCCTCGCCTCGGTTTTTCTCCGTCCATCTTCCCTCCTAGCGTCATCGGCGGTCCTTTAATCTCCAGCGACGTCCAACGTTCCTCGAAAGCTATCGTATACCTCGTAGATGACCTACACGACGTGTGGATGTTGTCCAGCGACACTTAGGCCCTGGTATGACATCCCTTTGCGTTGTCCGTGTAGTCATTTTTCTTCTAACACCATCGACGTACAAAGTACAGGAATTCTGTCATCTGTCACTTTGTAGTTTTTTCGACCCTACGTCTCACTTTGGACGTTTTTTCGGTCACACCATTTTTTTGAAGCGCACTGGGCTTCAGTTGCTGTAGATTACAACCCTTTGTAAATCTACCGGCACTAATTTCGACGTACAAAGTGCAGTATATTTGCCTGCGAATTTGTAATTTTTTCTTGCCCTTTTTTGCGCCTCGCGCGGGCTGCTTTTTCCATCACTAGACGATTTTTCGACTCCGGGGACGGGACGACGGCACGCTTCTTCCATACAAAGACTACGCCGGATGACCTCGGGAATTCCTGGATGGGCCAAACTACCTGCGCTCGTGGGGGTCTTCAATACACGTCTGTTTGGCCGGATACTTGGGAACATCTAATTCTTCGGAACAGCTGGTTTTACCTGCTTTGTCGTTGAATTTCCCTTACAAAACAATACTCTGCAACTTCCCTTAATAACTGCTTTATTCTAACTTATAGATACAGTTGCAAGAGTATACCCATTAATTTTAATTAATTATTAATTAATTACCGCGTGTGTGTGTTTCGTGCTTCTCCGCTCAGAGCCACCATTTTCAAAAATGCTTACATAAAAACTCAACTTGTTTCAAGCTTTCAATTCAATTCAATTTCCTCAAAATTTACCAAACAAAGTACTCGGGCTTTGTTTCTATCCTAGCCTTACTTTACTTTCACTTAATCGACCACTGACGGTACGATTTTTTTCTGTTTATTGTTTACTGTTGCCATCTCTACCTTCCATCTTTCTTTTACTCAATAAAAAAAAAATTCCTCAGAATTTAATTTCAAACTACCTGCTCTGCATATCGTTATAAATCATAACTCAAGCCCTGTCTAACACAATCTGGTTCAAACTTTCTCTAACGAACGGTCTCGAGAATTAAGACATTTCTTTCAAAAACAATTTCAACACTCAAAAGAAATTATACTGCAAATATTTAATTATTATGCTGCCACCAGCAGTACATTTCCTACTCAAATTCACGACTATATATCGACATTTATCACACCAAATGTCCACCTCAAAAGCAACAAACAAAATTCCTGAAATGCCACGCGCAATATCCACAAGGGCGCCTAAGCTAGCCCTTAACACCACTTTCTCTAAAGGGTCGTTTGCCTAACTTTGCTTTATTCATAGTCTACAATGCATTCCTTAAAATGCGTCACACAATTTTCTTCTAAAATTCACAGACAAATCTAACTAGAGTGCTTTCTTCATAATCTACTCAAATAATCACTTGAAATGTCTTAAATTATCCCAACCGCTAGCCAACAAAAATGTGGTAGGGCGGACACCCTTCTCATTATTTACTATTATACTTTAATCAACTCTAAACTGAAGGGGGGTAACTCGCCTCAAGCGACGCTTGGTCCGCCATTTTCAATCATAGGTACTAACTGATTTAAACAAACTAATCTTACGGTAGCGTGAATTAATTATCTCTCTCTTACGGAGGCTACAACACTGAGTTCTTTCTCTGAGACTTTGTCAGAGACGTTTGAACTCATTCTAATTATCAATCACCATGTGCAAGGCTAAATACTTTACCATAAAAGGGACAGGTTTATATTATTCTAAAATGAATATACCGAAGAAAACCACAATAAAATCTATTAACAAAAATATATATAACAATGCAGAACTGCTTACATGAAATATGACTTTTAATCCCTATTAACAAAATCTGATATACTTTGGCAGAGATGGACAAATCAGCAAGTACAGACAACGAATAAATACCTTATTATTTCGGTTGAGCACAAGAAACACGAGACAGCACAGTTTCTATAACTTGGCCCCCATTGAGGCCCTACGCTTGGGCGCGCGTTTTGACGCACGACCGTCTACTTTCAAAGCCCGATGCCAAAGAGGCTGTTTGCTTGTCCCTTTACATCTTCCCAGACACCTTGGCGCCAAAACCCCAGATGTTTGCGCGGTAAACCTGGCGCGACTGCAGCGCCACTCCGAGCGTCTGTTAAATACCAACTTAAATCGTAATCTGACTTATTACAGCTGTACAAGTGTTGAGAGCTAGTATGGCAGCAGCAATACAATCAGCTATTGACACCAAAGAAGCAGCGGCAACTACTTCATTTATAGAAACGATAAATAACAGTTTTGACGCTATGAACAGTAAAACTGTATACAGTAAACAATATTACGACACAGCTTTAAGTGGGGACAAGCCTTTACCATTCAAAGCATTGGACAAAGCTTACGCAACAATGACGAGAGGCCTAAGAAGAACCTAATATATAGACCACACTGTTCTGATGAATATCTTCTGACAATCTCTGCCATCAAGAATATCTACAAATGCCAGAAAAGGAAAGGATATCCTTTTCTGCTAACTGGCAAACTTGGCGACGAAAGGATGACAAAGACAAAGATGACAAAGACTATAATAACTGACTATCTCAATTATTTTATCGATTATGTAATCCGAATGCGCCCATCAGCGCTTTACATATAAGTATGATAGATTTCTGAATATCACAAAAACAGACACTTCATTTGTTCATAAATATGTGATGTTTTATACAAAAAGGCGTTGGACATATAATAAATCACATCCCGTTACGGCCTTTAACATGTGCAGAATTATTCTATATCCACATTTCTTATTTTATCAAACTAGCTTTACTATAAATTTGATAATATAATTTGTAAAACAACCAAAACAAGCATATTACAGGAATATCTGGAAATAACTTTTTTCATTGAAATTATACAATAAATAAATTTTCCAGCGCGCTGTAATGATGAGACGTTCGTATTAAAAAACTTCAGTTACATAAAATTCGTAGGCGGTACTACTTAGTTCTAGTCGAGCTACTTTTTATAACTAAATATATCAAGAAATTATATTAATTTTTGTAGAAATATTTGTCATCGTCTGTCACCAGGCGCTTAAAAAAAGATTTCTCTCTTATACTAAATAATTAATCCAGTATAATGCCTGAATTTAACAATGGTAAGAAGAGCTATATACGGTAATTACACGACCCTTATCACCTATAATTAAAGAGAATTGTGTAATAAGCATATATCCGAGTTTTGTAATTACTACCTATAACCATGAGAAGCGCATACCGCGTTGGATGAATATTATAAGGAACAAATCTGGTCTAACATCGGGTAAAATCTAGACTGAGCCTACAATATTGTAAGATGGATTCCGGTCACATCCATTTAAAGATAAACATGAAGTGCATGTACTGTCTAGGAGTTTTTAAGTTGAATTTGAAAAACTCTGTGGCAAACTTCTTATATAATCACGTTTACTCAAAATTCGTAATTGGTTACTTGATATGCTTTGTAGCTGTCCAATATGTTGAGATGTACAACACGATAGATCAGGGATTATTCAACGTCGTGTCTATTCTTGGCGTGTCGCTGCTGTACACAGATACAATCTGTAAGGTTTTCGTTTGCAACGGAACCAAGATTGACAAATTAGTGAAACAGATAAGAAACGCTGAAGTCAGAGTGTTAAATTATAACAACAAACACATAGAGGAAATTTATTACAAGCACGTAAGATGGAATTATTCAGCTGACAAATTGTTGATTTGGGTTGGTATCTTCACCGTTCTACCATTTTACATTAGTCCCATTATCATGCAAGTGGCTGAAGATTACAAAGTCGAAAACACACAGTCGATTAATGTTACCGAATATAGTCTGAGACCATTGCCCTTCAGCTCTTGGTTCCCATTCAACAGATACAGGTTTTATTATCTTGCATACTCGTGTCATATATTGGCTGGTATGATTGGTGGGAGTTTAACAGTATGCACCGATATTTTCTTTGTTGGTCTTATGACTTTTGCTATTGGGCAGATCAAGATTCTTCAATATTCATTCACAAATACAAAGGTTTTAGCTGCTAATCTGGCCAAAACAATTCCGGGGATGACACAAGACGAAGCCATACGGATTAGTATACAACACTTCATAAATATGCATAAAGTTATTATACGGTAAGTAGATACATCTAAATCAATAAGCATCTATGCAAAGGTAGGCACTGTTTATGAAAATGTTAACTTTGTTACTCGTTAATTCGTTAACCACAGCGCTAATATATATATATATATATATATATATATATATATATATATATATATATATATATATATATATATATATATTAGGATTTTTCAAACTTTGCTGAAAAATAAATAAGTTATAATAATTATTGTTAATTTAAAAATTGAACCAACATGTCTAAATTTATATGGGTCGTTGTTTGACACACAAAAAAAACTTTGCATGTGGGGTATGCTTAAAAAGGGTTGTCCTTAATCATCACAAAAATATATTTTTTAATAGTACCCAGATAACAATCGTGCGACGCACGAAATCATGACGCGTAATTTTTCGGTGCGATGAGTGCAATATCGCTCGCTCGCGTGCGTTTATGTATCCACACGCATGAGTGCCGATCGAAACAATACACAATGCGTCGCACACAACCCCGGTAAACATTTCGTCGTGTCGTGCGAGCTATATGCGTGTCAATATGCTGATTTTCGTCATACGTCCGGCACGGTGCGTCGTCCATGACGAATAAAACGCACAGGTGCGAGCGATATGCGTGTCAATAAGCTGATTTTCGTCATACATTCGTCACGATGCGTCGTCCGTGACTAATAAAGCGCACGGGTGCGAGCGATATGCGAGTCAATAAGCTGATTTTCGTCATACGTTCGGCACGATCCGTCGTCCGTGGCGAATAAAACGCACGGGTGCGAGCGTTATGCGCCGCATATCGCCACTCGAGTGAGAATGCGGGCGATATGAACCTCCATTGATGACGCATCTGCGTGATCATGTGATAAGTTGAAATTTGGCGCGAACAAGAGCGTCCATATACCGTAACGGTTTTTGGAGAGGGCGTGAGCGTCGCATTCAGGGGGTGCGTGTGACGGTTAAAACGGGGAAGACTTCCTTCTTAATTTAGCCATCATGGGGCGAAGACGTGTTTTCTTAAGAGCAGGGGCTCTATAAGATAACTGTGGTGTCTCGTGTTTCTTGTGCTCAACCGAAATATTAAGGTATTTATTTGTTGTCTGTACTTGCTGATTTGTCCATCTCTGCCAAATTAAGAATATTTTTGTTAATAGGGATTAAAATTCATATCTCATGTAAGCAGTTCTGCATTGTTGTATATATTTTTGTTAATAGATTTTATTGTGGTTTTCTTCGGCATATTCATTTTAGAATAATATAAACCTGTCCCTTTTATAGTAAAGTATTTAGCCTTGCATATAGTGATTAATAATTAGTGAGTTCAAACGTCTCTGACAAAGTCTCAGAGGAAGACCTCAGTTTTTAAGCCTCCGTAAGAGAGAGATAATTAATTCACGCTACCGTAAGATTAATTAAGATTAACTTGTTAAATAAGTGTTAGCGTCGCCAAGCGTCGCTTGGGGCGAGTTACCACCTTCAACATGTGGTGTTAAGGTTAGGTAGTTGAGCAAAGTCCTAACAGGGGCCCCCTTCAGTTTAGAGTTGATTAAAGTATAATAGTAAATATTGAGAAGGGTGTCTGCATCATCACAATCATATGATCGCACGTGCGGTTGCAATTGCATCATTATGCGTCGCACGGTTGTTATCTGGGTATGTTAACTAGTTTTTGAGAAGGGCGTCCCAAAAATGCGTAAAAAACAATGAGCGCATCACTCCGGTGGCCAACGTTGGCGTATTTCAAGTTTAACGATAAATTGGTTCAAGAACAGAAAATTCTTATAATAAAATAAAATTCAAATTCAAATAAAATAACAATTCTGTAAAAATGTAAAAATTAACGTATGCTGCTGTTTCAATCACAATAACCATGGTGATGGCGATAACCAAAATCGCCATCACAAAACAGACCATTTGGATAACTTGGACTATTGTGCTTCATGGTTATCACTGCTATTCCGTACTCGTTCAAAGAAGTTCAAAAGAAAATGTATTGTATTGTTACAAAATGTATGCTATTGTATTTCAGTGGAGATATTGTCCCATTCATCCATTCCGGACCTCCAATGGCATAGGGTCACCTTAGGGTAATACAAATAGTCGTTGACACCGTCAGATTTGCGTTGGCACTCAAGTACTCAAATGTTAATCAAATACAAGTCCACAATTTTTGTCCAGTCTAGCATTAGCCCTACTCAATGCTTGCAAAGATTGAATTTAAATTTCATATAGGTGGTTCACTGATGCCCAGAATATCCTACGGCTGTAACTTGGATGATAAATGAAACCAATTTTCACTTGTTGGGCTTACTTCAGTTCTAATTTTGCGTATTAATACTTAAGTTGTGCAGGGAATCTTCTGACATATATGTAATAGTATGTTGATAGTAATTTGAAAGTGAGCAAAATATGAATTTTTAATTACCTACAATTCTTTTCAGGTATGTTTGGACATTGGACAGTGCTATGAGCTTGCTTATGCTTTTAGATTTTGCTATAGCTTCGTTGCAGATGGCTATGCTTGGCATTCAAATTGTAGTGGTATGTATACCTATGATGTGTTATTATCTAGTGGATTATTTACGTGTTGCTGTTTTCTTTTATGGTAGTAATAAGGATAATACTAATAATGTCCTTATAAAATTCATAACTATGCCATTGAAATTCGATAAATCACAACTAATTATAACATATAGAGTAGGTAATTTTTAGAAACCGTGTATGTCAGTTCAGAAACAGACGATGTTCACCGATATTTTAGATAGTATGGAAACATGACAGAATTTCTGAAACTCCTCGGTGTCAAAGTGTCAAACTCTGACGTTTTGACAATACCCACTGTCATTATAATGAAAATATTTGTCAAATCCTGGCTAAATAGTTTTATTTTAATGCAGACACAGAAGATCTCGACCAAATAGAATCTCATGCAGGTAAACTATTAATGTTATATATAGTATGATAAAGTCATGTGCCTGGCCACATCAGATTTTTCCAATTAGTTAAAAAGTCATAACTGTTTAAAATATCAACAAATCCGTATTTTAAACGGCTCCAACTTCTTAAAGAATTGAGGAAACCCATAAGTCCATAAGAAACTTTTTACTCGGAATGACATTTACTTTCTAGAAAAAAAAATCGGTAAAAAGTGTCATATGGGTTTTATTTTGATTTATTATTCTTATATTATTACTTAAATTTATTAACTTTTAATATTGTTATTTTTTCGTTTTTGCATTGCTTGAGATGTATTTTATCTTTTATTTTTCTTTGCTTTTTTACATTTCAAATGGTTACAACATTTTATTCTGAATGACATTTGATTTCTAAAAATAAATTTTGCCAGAAAAAGTTAAACATCCTATATTTATATATTTTTAACTGTTATGTAATAATCAGTTTAATTTTTAATAAAAATTATGTCTTTGTCCCTTTGATTTTGGTGCTCCGCGAATTTTTCTTATAATCAAAAGTGCTCCCTAACTTCAAAAGGTTAAGAATCACTGCTCGAGCGAGAGTAAAATGTGGATTCACATCCACCATTCGCTGAAAAGGTGCTTACATCCAACAATACCATAAATTTGTTAATATGTTGGTTATTTAATATTTCGTTACCAATCTCAAGACAGAAATCCAAACGTTTAGCATCAGCACGGGCATTCAAAATCTCTCTAAATCGTGGTCTAAATGGCTTATTTTATTTTCTTTGTAAATTTTGGACATAATGAATTATTTTGGAATTTCTTGAACGGAATGTAATGCTATTAGAGAAGACGGTGCCTTCCGCATTCAGTTCCTTTTTCTGGTTGTTCATGATTAATAATAAAACCCGTTTCTAAAAATTTGTTAATAAGTTTGCGAGCCCCAGCTTTTTTTTTCTTTCATAAAAATGGGAATTATTAATTAACTTCTATAGTTAGAGTATACCGGGTGACCCACGCCATAGGTACTCCCGTTTGTTTTGGTTGTTTATAAAGATGGACGAATGAAATTTGGGAAAGTGTTAATAATCATTCTTGGGAAACTCTTGAGGTTAATATTAATATGACTTCCGATTTTTCCGGAAATGACGTCATCATTGAACTTTTAAATGGCACCCTTTTATACGGAAGTAAATATCCATTAATATTTATTTTTTGTCTCAACATTTCTTCTTGTACAAATCCGGACCTATAATTGAAAAAAAATAGAGTTCCGAGGGTTTTAATAAACCGGCAATATTACATTCTTACGAAAGATACATTTAATAATTCTAGGTGCTCATCAGCGAACCATCATTCGTGCCTGTATTGACGCAGCTTTATGGGAAAGCATATCAATATTCTCTGCGCTTCAATTTGTACCTAGGCATAAGACACTCTCAAAGAAAACCTTAAATCTCATTCTTTTACATCAGCGAACATTTTGTACTGACGGGTTCGCACATTCAAAATGAATTATTGATATGGAGAGTATGGAGACAATTGAAAATCCGAATAATATTGACAACGTGGATGCAAAGAGACTTCTAAATAATCTCTTCTATCACAGTTTAAAAGCTTTTCATCGAATTGCCAAACATCCTGTAGACAGTGAAAATCACCCCACAAATATTTTCTATACTGGTAAAATACACGGTCTGTTTATTATATGTGTATCTGCCGGAATACAATTTAGAATATAATGTATTCATATTATGTATTTGAAATGTTAAGATTTCTATTTATTTGTAGTCGGGATTTGGTTGGAGACAAATCTTTGTTCTGGAATACCTCTTCGCTATGTTCGTCCAACTGTTTCTCTTTTATTGGCACGCCAATGAACTCATGCTCGAAGTAAGTGAGAGGTTACTCAAAATTAGTAGTATTTTAACAAGTTTTTATTCGATTTGTTTGTGTAGAGTTTAGGCATTTCCACAGCTATTTGGGAGAGTGACTGGGTGGAATATAGCCAGGAAACCAAAAAAAGTTTAATGTTGGTCATGATACGATTACAAACACCAATTACTCTATCAGTTGGACCATTTTATAAAATGTCAACGCAAACAGCATTATCTGTGAGCTTTGTAAATGGTTAAAAACACAATTATGTCATATTTAAATCACTGTTTTTAGATATTAAGGGTTGCCTACTCATACGTTGCGATTTTGAGGCAGATGTATATGAGAAGATAAACACCCGCAAAGGAAAAGGCTATAAATCTAATATAAATAGAAAATAATATGTAAAGCAATTATGTACCATGGTTGTAAAAATCTATTGAGAATCAGTCATATAAGCGAAAGCGCACAACATAATTATTTTGAAACTTCACGAAATGTTACAAATTTGCACTGTTCATATTTTTTATTAATAGCTCGAAAATTATTTGTTTTTGCAATTTGGTAAAACGTTCGCTCCATACGGATGGAGTGCCCAGCAAATGGTGTGCTAAGTTTATTTAGTTTGGTTTATTTCATCTCGTAATTTCATTTACTTTTATCATCAATACATTTATTATTGAAAAACGTGTTAGTCATAGATTTGAATGCAATAAAATCCTGATTCCATGTTGTTGATCTTTTGTTATTCATGCCCTTTAGATATGGCGTTGTTGTATTTTTGTGATTTCGACTTGTTAAAAATAAAAAAAAAATAAACATGAAATCAGCAGGTAAAGTGCAGCAGTTAATAGCTTGGCAGCAGAACAAGAGGATATCCACAACGTTATTATGTATAAACATTGAAGAAATAAACATTACACTGCGTTACAAATTTAGAGAAATTGTGATCAAGAAACACTGATCGAAATATCTATTTTTGACTACTCGTCCTGGAACAGACCTTGATAGCCTCCATTTAATTTTTTTTTCATAAGTGACAATTTCTTTTGCCTTGATACCATACAGGTTCCGATTACATTTTTTCATTGAAATGGGAGGGCGCCTAGTCTACTCCAATCCAGTCACACGTGGTCAGTTTGTTTACTTTTTACATTCTCAGTGCTATAGTTGACGCCTACAGCCATGTCATTTTCATTCAGTCATAGAACTAACAAATAATCAACTACCTACCATGTTCAATTAATAACAAAACACCTTAATTTAGAGCTTTTCCGCACAGAGATAAATATACCCGGATAAAAATCGTGCGACGCACGAAATCATCACGCGTAATTTTTTCGGTGCGATGAGTGCAATATCGCTCCTCGCACGCGTGCGTGTTGTATCCACACGCATGAGTGCCGATCAAAACAATACACAATGCGTCGCATGTTCGGCACGATGCGTCGTCCGTGACGAATAAAACGCACGGGTGCGAGCGATATGCGCCGCATATCGCCACTCGAGTGAGAATGCGGGCGATATGAATCTCCATTGATGACGCATCTGCGTGATCATATGAACGCACGTGCGGTTGCAATTGCATCATTATGCGTCGCACGATTGTTATCTGGGATAGTATCCCGATATCCAACTTTTGAGGTTCGCACGCCATTTTGAGGCGTGGTTTGCAGACTTGGTTTCCATTCCGTGGAGGCACAGCCACGTAAAGTGATGGCATTTTCTGATCTCATACTCATTACCATCAAATGGGATTCAAAATCAGAAAAAAATATGTTCCTCCAGTTCAAAGGTGCCGACACGCATTTTCGCATCTGGATGATATGTGATGTAACATCACTGATGTTACTATTAACAATAAAATAAAATGCATATGCAACCTGTCAGGAGGAGTGCATTTAGTAATAACTAAATAGTGTAAGTACCTGTCAAACCATATAAAAGACACATGGTTGATCTACGAGAGTCTAAGTAACTAGATGATTTAGTCAAAAGGCACTCTTTTGTTTTAAATTTATTAATATTTAATTTTTCATTTAACGAAGTCGCGAGAAAAGGGCCTATGAGTAGGGCTTCGATTTGGAGTTGTCGAAACACGTGCTTCCATAATATTAAAAACGCTACCATGAGTAAAAATATAATTAGACCAGGCAATAGAGATTTTCGCGTGACAAAAATAGTATCAGGAAGCCGACGGTCCCAGGTCACGTGGAACAGTCTGTAGATGTATTGTTATGTGGTTTCGACTCGCAAATGTCATTACTTAATTTGGTATTAACAAAAAACCTCTAAAAATCTTTTTTTTTGTTTTTCGCTTGTAAAAGCGAAAAACAAGCAATCTTGATACTTTCAACAGACTAATTGTAGAGAATTCGAAGACGAAAAAAATGAGCCCTGCACGGACTCAATCGGATTAATATTACGGGGAAAATTCGGAAAAACCGGAAAAATCTGCGTTTTTTCAAAAATTCATATCTCCGCCATTTTCAAAGTTGTAGCGCAGGCTTTTCGCGAGAAAGTAGCGATTGATGAGTACTTTGAGTGTGCACAACCCAGGCGTTGTCCGATGATTTTTTATGGCACAATTGCGATGTGAATTTTTTTATACCTTTCGGCGGGCCTGGATGCGTCGGAGGTGGTCCGATTTGAATTTTCTTAACGGATTTCGAAAGTAGAAGTATCGTGCTACAAAACGTCAATAGTGATTTTGCGTTAAAATGTGTCGAAATAGGTGAAAAATGCTTGCAAACATGAACGGCCGCGCGCTCCAAAGCGGTCGAAAAGTGGTGGTAGGCGGCCGACGCGGGGAAGCGCGTATCTATTCGCCCTGTGCATACACCGTGGAGGGGACTTGAAAAACGATCTAACCGCCCGTACCGGAGAAATATCTGCCTACACTGGCTTACAGTATGTGCAGTAGTTCACGGCGCATTATGTTGTTGTCCAATCCGTCAGAACTAATAACATATCGTTGGTATAAGTAATCATAATGGGACACAATAAGTGTTGCGTTATTAACTGTAATAATACAGGAACACATTAACAAATGCCATATTGTAATAAATAATATAAATTTGATCGGACCACTTACATACTACAGATAGTTGTAATATTTATTAGCAATCTGCACCATTTACGCCTCGTGGACATACTACCGCCTACTCCTGTAGAGGCGCTCGCGTCGCGCACCCGGCCAATAGTAATACAAGCGCGCTGCGGTCAAAAACAGAATTGACATTTTGTAGCACAATACTTCTACTTTAGAAATCCGCTAAAAAAATTTAAAATCGGACCACCTCCGACGCGTCTAGGCTCGCCGAAATATATTGCATAAAAATTGCAAATATGCAAAAACTAATCATCGGAGAACGCCTGGCAATGGCATCGGCCAACTCAAAGTACCCATTTATCGCGACAAGCTTGCGTTACAATTTTGAAAATCGAGGAAATATGAATTTTTGAAATAACGCAGATTTTGCCGGGGTTTCCGAATTTTCTCCGTTAATCTTAATCCGATTGAGTCCGTGCACGGCTCATTTTTTTCGTCTTTTCATTCTCTACAATTCGTCTGTTGAAACAATCAAGATTGCTCCATCTGTTCAGCTTTCACAAGTGAAGAACTAAAAAACATGATTTTTTGAGGTTTTTTGTTTATAACAAATTAAGTAATGATAACAACACATCTACGGACTGGTCCACGTGACCTGGGACCGACCGCTTCCTGATACTTTTTTTGTCCCGCGAAAATCCTTATTGCCATTTGCCTGGTCTATTAGTCAAAAGGCAATCCGTCTAGAGCCAGCAAATTAATTATTAAATTGACTTTCAATTTAACTTACTTAAACCAACAATTGTTAATAACACTATTGAGCAATTGTTCAAACTCCGGACAGGCCAGACGTTTGATAAGGGAAAGGAAAGAGGAGAGAAGACCTGAAAGAAAGAAAGGAAACGAGCATTCGTTGAATACTGATTTTATTATCAAATTGGTTGAGTATATATAGTAGATTTCCATAACAAACAATACAATGAACAATACAAATTACACCACTTTGCAACTCAAAGGTTATTGCTGAATTTGCAAGGTAAACTTGGTCACATAATTAGTACGGCATAATCCTTGCATATGTGTAGCACATTACAACACAATGTCAAGTTTACTATAATTGGAATTTAGGATGAATATTGTTTGTAAGTAAAAGAAATATACTTTTGTTGAACTTGAGATTAATCAAGCTGCGAGCTGTAAGACAGAAAATAAATGAACATATATGGAGTAATCAATACCAAATCAATAGTCACATTGCTTTTTTGTTTAAATTGATATTAAACAAGCTGCGGCCTGTAGACACAAAATAAACACTTAGTTGATGTTGACACAGGCTGACCTTCTGGTTGGATATGGTGGCTCTTCCATTGGTTTTTTGTTTAACGTGAGATTAAACAAGCTGCGGCCTGCAGAATGGTTCCCATGATTCGGTGGGAATGGTCGGGAGATTATTCGTTGTTTGAAGACATTCTTGTTTTAGTATCGTGATTTATAGACTTGTGATCCTTCTTCTCTTTCCACCATCTCTTCCAGGGATTTGAAGTGTTTCTTCCGAAGTCGAATAAGAGAGTCCGCAAGAACTTCTGGCCCTGGAGCATCGTGGACTGTGAATTATAGGCTTGTGGTCCTTCTTGTTTCCTGCTATCTAGGGATTCGAAGCGTTTCTTCCGAAGTCGAGGTTGAGTTGGCAAGAATTTCTTGAATCCTGTTCCATCTTGCTTGCGGGCGTTTCTAGTTCTTCAGATTTCCTCTTGAATGAACTATGTTTTAGACACTTACGAACTTATATCGACGAGATCCGAGTTATGTACGTAATAGCGACTATATCGCGCCCTTACGTCGATTAATTATGCCCTAACGGATGTACGACGTTGCACTAATGCCGTAGAGAGTTAAATGATTGTGCCCGACGACTTGCTGCCGTCGGGGCTTGTTTATAATTGGTTTCCCGCTCGCATTTGATGAACTATTTGTTAGGAATGGTAATATTAGGTAAAGTGTTATGAAGGATGTGCTATCGAGACATGGTTGAGATGAAGATGGATTAAAAGAATTGAAGGGCCATGGGCAAACTCCAGGCAGGCCAGACATTTGCCATGGTGGATATAGAAAATGGGTTAAAAGGATTGAAGGGCCATGGGCAAACTCCGGGCAGGCCAGACCTTTGCCATGGTGGATATAGAAAATTGATTAAAAGGATTGCAGGGCTGTGGGCAAACTCCGGGCAGGCCAGACATTTGCCATGGTGGATATAAAAGAAAGGGACTAGTTCGTTTTTAAAGGGCTCGACGGACCATGTTCAAACTCCGGACAGGCCAGACTTTGATAAGGGAAAGGAAAGGGGAGAGAAGACCTGAAAGAAAGAAAGGAAACGAGCATTCGTTGAATACTGATTTTATTATCAAATTGGTTGAGTATATATATAGTACAAATTTCCATAACAAACAATACAATGAACATTACAAATTACACCACTAGACACTGTGTACAACACGTGTTCGAGGATTTAACAGTTTTAGAGAAGTAACCCAGATAACAACCGTGCGACGCATAATGATGCAATTGCAACCGCACGTGCGATCATATGATCCCGCAGATGCGTCATTAATGGAGGTTCATATCGCCCGCATTCTTACTCGAGTGGCGATATGCGGCGCATAACGCTCGCACCCGTGCGTTTTATTCGCCACGGACGACGGATCGTGCCGAACGTATGACGAAAATCAGCTTATTAACTCGCATATCGCTCGCACCCGTGCGCTTTATTAGTCACGGACGACGCATCGTGACGAATGTATGACGAAAATCAGCATATTGACACGCATATCGCTCGCACCTGTGCGTTTTATTCGTCATGGACGACGCACCGTGCCGGACGTATGACGAAAATCAGCATATTGACACGCATATAGCTCGCACGACACGACGAAATGTTTACCGGGGTTGTGTGCGACGCATTGTGTATTGTTTTGATCGGCACTCATGCGTGTGGATACATAAACGCACGCGAGCGAGCGATATTGCACTCATCGCACCGAAAAATTACGCGTCATGATTTCGTGCGTCGCACGATTGTTATCTGGGAAGTATTAATAAATTAGTCGAAATCATTTATTTCATTTATTCCAAACCAAACGTGACAGAAGGAAAAGGTTTGTTTTGAGGTTATGTGATAATCACATAAGGTGCACTTAAAGGGGTTTTTTCAAGTATGCTTTCTCATATGCCGTGTAAGAGAAGCACGTCCTTTATAAGCATAACCACATAAGGTGCATCGAAATGATTTCACTCTTGTATGGGATATCATATGCTTAGTAAGAGTAGAAGATTCTGTGCTGGCATAGTCACAAACTCTGCACTTAAAAGGTTTTTCCCCTGTATGCGTTCTCATATGCCGTGTAAGATAAGACGGGTCTCCACAAGCAAAATCACATAATGTGCACTTACATGGCTTCTCTCCAGTATGCGTTCTCATATGCAGACTAAGTTTACTATTTTGTGTACTAGCATAATCACATAAGGTGCACTTAGAAGGTTTCACTCCTGCATGAGATCTGATATGCTTAGTAAGACTAGAACGGTCCCTTGCAACATAGTCACAAACTGTGCATTTAAATTGTCTCTCTCCTGTATGTGTTGTTACATGCCGTAAGAGAAGACGAATTTGTGTACTAGTAAAATCACATCTGGTACATTTAAATGGTTTCAGTCCTGTATGCTTTTTTATATTATGCTGTATAAGATTACTGCTTTGTGTACTAGAATAATCACATAAGGTGCACTTAAATGGCTTTTCTCCAGTGTGCGTTCTCATATGCAGACAAAGATTACTATTTTGTGTACTAGCATAATCACATAAGGTGCACTTAAATGGCTTTTCTCCAGTGTGCGTTCTCATATGGAGACTAAGATTACTATTTTGTGTACTAGCATAATCACATAAGGTACAGTTATGTAATTTTTCTTCTATACGCAGCCTCATGGGAACTATTAGTGACGTCTTACTTGCATGTTCTTGCTTATTTGCTTTTAAGTATGTAGGTTGCATAGTAGTAAAGTCACGAATGTTGCATTTATATGGCTTCTCTCCATTACAAACTTTCATATTTTCTCTAAGTTGCGGTGATTCTGTAGATGCGTAGTCATACTTGGCACACTGGAGTACTTCCTCAAATGTTTCTGCCTTCAGAGGAACTATTGATTGTTCCGATACAGTAGTTTCAGTGAATTCAACTTCTTCAATTTTTATGTCCAATCTGAAAAGTATGAAACTACAATAAGCAATGATTCCACTAGGTGGATGGGGAAGTGCATATTATAAACAATACTCCATTGTAGAGATGATCAACAGTTTAAGACCCAGTTCTACCTCTCCTAAAACGCACTGACAATTAAAAGCGTTATTTATTGTTCAAAGTTTATGAAATTTTCAGTGTAACTTCTTAGATAAATAATGACTAAAGCTGGATGAAAAATAATTTTTTGGAAAGATAAATATGAATTTTCCTCCTACATCTTTGGCTTTTTTCAAATATAAAACATCTAGCCCAACTTATGATAAAAAATAGATTGTTTATTCAAGTACAATTTGAACCCAAATATAATTGCGATAATAAAGTGTAATTGCCAGAAATGTATTTATTTGCCCATAATACTGCTTGCCCGGTGTAGACAGCAGACGTCAGGAGCTTTAAACACCTATAACTGGTGACTACGGATTGACATTGGTGGGGGACAGGCTGACCACTTCCAGCAAAAAAAAAACATCGCAACGAAAGATTTCGTTTCGGAGTTGTTTCGGCGATGTTTTCAGAACGGAGTAGGGTTGCCAACATTGCGCCTATGCTGACCCGGAGAAAAATAATTATATTATGGAACATAAGGGGTTTAAATTAATAACAGCCGCCACAAAAGTGTGCGGCTTCAACACATACTTTTTAGTAACGCTTTGATGTGAAATTTGGATAGGTAGTGTAGAAAACGATGAGATGTAGATGCTAAAGATGCTAATTACTAAGTAAATTAGTTTATTTCAATTCATTGATATAGAAAATTAATGTCTACTAGTTTTCCCTCTTCTCGTTTCTACCTCTTATTGTGGAATTTATTACGACACAACCAAGATGAGACAAAATGCCAATATTAGCACCTATACCAACCCTACTTCTACTGATAATCAGTAATAAACAGTCCATAATTTTCATGTACTGAGAGATTTTTTTAAGGGAACAATTGTTTTTGCCTGAAGTAATTATCATGTTCCCTTACTAATTTTAAATTTTCATTTTATTCCGACTATATTGGCGTTTTGTATAAACTCCCATAATGAAAGAGTTTCTAGTAAAAAATGATAACTATATCTCTCAGTCTTTGTAAATATATAGTCTAAGTAATAATAAAATTTCCAAGTAAAGGTATCGCTGTCGTCACCTCCATGATTTAAAAAATACTCTTTTGTGGCAGACCAGTATGATACTATTCTGTGAACTGCCTTACACAAACTCAAACACATTGTTGTATTACCGACAGTAGGCTTCGCCGCGCCGCTGCCTCAACATATTTTGATAATTATTGTATCAATATCAAATGTTTAATATTTTGTTACTAGTGTATCAATATTGAATGATTTCTGACAAGCAAGTTCCCAGTTTTAAATAATACCCGTCTTTTTGAAAGTCATATTTGATATTAGATTTGTCTCAGTCTATGATCATCGAGGCAGGATACAATCTTCTGCGTTCGTCGTACCGCTACAGAATTCGTATTGTATTTACTAGACATGTGACAAAATCTAAAAATTCTACAATTGCTACTTTAAAAGGTTCTCACACGCCTTCAAAAAAGTAAAATAATTTTTAAAAAATATTTAGTGGTCGCTACAGAAGTTTCTCAGAAGATGGATGATTACCTTTAGTTAACACGGAGAACGGGATAAGTGGGGAAATGGGGTAAGTGAGAACTTCCCTTCCAGATTGGGTACCGGTAATGCAAAGTGGTTGTGCCTTGGAAATATTCATAATTGAGCTGTTACAGTGATGACCATAAAAGATGTGTTATTTATGATACTTTTTGTAGTATTCTTCAATAAAACAACCTTTTGTGTTTAATTACTTGGCGCTTTCTTTTTCATGCTATAGCTTATATTTGCAAATATTAATACAGTGGATGGTCGATAATCCGAACCTCGGTAATCCGAACGTTCGCTAATCCGAATGCCCAAAAAGAAATAATATAATAGAATCAATCGCTGTGTAACCGAGGACCTGTTTACAGAAAAATATTGCGTTTGTTTTATATCTAATACTCATATTTTCTACTACTAACCTGTAATATTTGATAATCCGAACAAATTGATATTCCGACCCACCTTGGGTCCCAATTAGTTCGGATTATCGACGCTCTACTGTAGTATATTTTCCGTTTTTAGTATGAAGGTTACCATATAAAATGTATTTAACAATATTTTGACGTGACGTTGCCGTTCTCTGACGTGACGTTCCGCATAGTGCGAATTGACTTTAAAGTTTAAACCATCAGTTTTCACAATTAAATTCGAAATGTTATAAGGAAACAATGTTTTTAATTTAGTCTGGTGCTCAGATATAAAATTTGAATATTCTATATGAATTAGTTATGTTTTATCTATTGTTTTTTATCGTTACTAAACATTATTAATATAAAAAATTATGACAACATTTGATAATACACTATTGCTAGTGTTAACTTTTAACTATATATCAGTAATAAAAAAAATAATATCAGGAAAATCTATTTATGTTTAAGATTGATTTTTTTGACTGTGCTGATTTAAAAAAAGGCATGAAAAAAACTTTTCATGCTAGCATTTTTATACGTGATAAATTCTGTTCTAGAAAGATTTTCCGTATTTTCTAAATTTTTTAACTCGGTTTTAAAAAATCGCCATGGATTGATTCGCCATGAATTGAAAGCAAATGATAGTTTATTCTTGAGCAAATTTAATCATTATTTATTTTTTGTCGTTGTTCTTCAAAATGCAATCAAAGTGCTGACTATGGCTATGGACTTTTGAGAGCACCCAGAACTGTTTTGAAGAATAACGCGGCCCGAGAAATTAAAATGTAGGTAATTATACGTATAATAAAGTCTATCTGGAGATAAGTATTTTACTTAAAAACAAAAACTGGTAGTCAATAATTAATATTCAAATGCTTCAGAGGAATCAGTACCTACAATCTGCCTTCGCCTCGCAAAACACGTAGGTTTATATTACTTCAAATTCAATATAAAGACTTTATTTTTATAGATGTATAATGAAGATTTTCTTTATATTTGTATTGGTTCTTGATGGTTATGCGTCGACAAAGAAGCACCAAACAAAAATTATTACAAACTTATTATTATTATTATTATTACAAACGAGATTTTGTAATTATTTTTGGGTCAAAACAAAAAAGGAGAAATTCTCCTACCTATTTTGTTGTTAATGTCAGACCTGGTAAATTTATTAACTACTAATTGTTTCTAATGACTCCACTATTGTGTTAGCGATACTGTAACACGATTCGATAATAACTTTTGCATCGTAAATTTGATCAAAAATTAGACATTTTGTGAAATGTTTCAAGAATAGTGACGGCAAAAGATTGATTGAGTGCAAATTTTTACTTTTACATAATAATGTCAATCCAAACATTTCAACGAATTTTTGTATTCTACTTTAAGGTAATTTTTTTTTACTTTATCATGTATGTAAAGTATTGTAATCGTGCGAAAAATTTGTTTTGCGATTTCAGCGGAAATATGTCTTTTAGGGTCCCCTGAACATTTTTGACCGAGGTACAAAAAAATGTCTGTGTGTGTGTGTACCCGTTTTTTTGTGGCGACGAAGTTTCATTATCAAAGTTAGAGCTGAAAAGCTTTCTGTTGAAAAGGGTCCAAAGGAACTGGAGGTTTAGTTTTAACATTTTTGAAAGATTTTGCAAATAAGCCGCCATTTCTGGAATTCGTCGAAATAGTTAAATAATAAATTAAAGTAGAGGAAATTCTGAATAATTTATGACTATGACAATTTTTGGTAAAATTAATGGTTTAGCTACATGAGCAAATTCTATTTCATCGAGATCGCTCGTACTGCATTAAAAGTAGTTAGCTAGGATTTGTCAGATATTGTGATTCTAATGATAGTAAGTAGTGTCAAACGCTGATGTTTTGACAATATCTACTGTCGATATAAGCTGCGTTCGCATATTGCATTACACTTTTTACACCCATTAACACGTAAGTGTCATTTGGACGGTGTACCCGGTGTCAACGGAGTACAATATCCGAACGCAGCTTTAATCGACATATCTGTCTAGTTCTAGTAGTTTTATTTTAATGCAGACATGGCCGATCTCGATCAAATAGAATCTCATGCAGTTAAACTATTAATTTTATATATGGTATGATAAAGTAATGTGCCTGGCCACATCAGATTTTTTAACTTTGAAATTTATGTCATGGATGTTATTACGGAAGTAGACTAATAACTGTTTGTACATTTTATTTGAAATAAAATAAATATTTGTGTTGAGCTGAATATATGTGTGAGTCGAGTAGAGCTGACACAGCAAACACCATGCAAATTTACGAGAAACGTTCTGTAGACGTCGTGTTGAATTTTTGCATGCAAATACAAAATAATTCACAGGGTCCATGTTGGAAAGTATTTTGATAAACTATTCAACAACGCAGATAATTTTGCCAGTAGGTATGTACTATGCGCACCAAAAAAAAAACGTACAGCAAATTTTGGTATAGTCGAGCCAATATTAGTAGAGGTGTGACAGAGATAGAGATAGTGACATTTCTTTTTTTGCAGCAGTTTACGCGTATAGGGTGCGTGCACCAAGTTTTTGCTAGTGAAAACTAAGTTGCATAGAGTTCAGCGGCTGAGAAGAGCCGCCGTGGTCACGTTCACGTTCAAAATAAGTTATTAATTTAGCAATTTAGCAATTTACCAATCTTTTACTCTGTTTGCTAAGGTCTCGCGGTAATTTAATATTATTTCTACTAGCGCAATATACAACATTTCTGATCACACCTCGTATAAGGTCTTACCTTGTGTCAAACTGCAAAATTCAACCTGACAAAATAAAATTTGTATAAATATGCATTTCAAGTCTTTTGCAGGAATTATCCAGAAATATAATAATAACATTAAATAGCAATTTAAGACGCATACTTTGGGTGCATTACTGGTTGCTTTAATTGCATTTTGTTACTTTGTTTTTAATTTATCTGAAGTTGGTAATGAAAGCATGGTACATTTAAATAGCTATATTCCGACCCGTCTACTTATGATGGCCCGACTATATCTGCGTTGGTATCTGGCTTGCAAACTTGACAGTTGGTGCATGTTTCATACCAATGATTAATGTCAGAATGACAGCGTATAGGTTATAAAAGAACCATTTACAAAGCTACAAGGTGTGCGACTTATTTTTTGGCGCTCACTGTACATAATATGTATGTACAAAATGTTTGAAATTAAACATTACATAACAACAATATATTAATACAAATTCTTAAAACAAAAATGAACTTATAAATCAAAATGGAGAACATAACAGCTTGCATTTCACGTTTTAGTTTTAAAAAAATTGTCTTAAGTTTGCTGACTTGCATTAATGTTATGCATTGTGGATAGATCTTTATAGTACTGAACATCTTTCGTCACAGCAGTCACAACACTTCTGCTTTAACTTTGTTATCATGGCCAAATAAAAAGCTACTGTTGTCTTCATTTTCTTTAAGATTTGTTGCATCATTTACTGGTCAACGTATCGGTCTGATTTTGCAATCTTATATTTATCTCTC
Organism: Aphodius sticticus; assembly: GCA_963966075.1. NCBI lineage: Eukaryota > Metazoa > Arthropoda > Insecta > Coleoptera > Scarabaeidae > Aphodius > Aphodius sticticus. Next base: position 33,468,297 of record OZ014510.1, on the reverse strand, counting down.
GATCAATGCGTTTTGACAATTTTACTGTTAAAGGAAGACTACTACCATAGACTACCACTATCATACATAGAAATAAATACAGACCAATCAGCGCAGTGTATACAAGGGTATCCCCAATTTATTTCATCTGTAGGCATGCATATAAAATCATAACAACGTAAACCACATTTACTGTCACATATTTTCGATCAAAGCACATCGAGTCAACACAAATCGAGGCCTTTGTGTACAGTGAAAGCTTTAAGTTGAAAATCTTCCTTAACCGGACGCGAAACTCTAGGCAATAAATGAACAAACATAACCCCTAATTAAATACTGTCTTTCCCTATTCAATGTGTTGCATTTTTCTTACTAGTTAAATTAAACTACGGAACTACAGGGCAGCCTCAAAGGTGCGCTCCGCTCTTAAGGGTCCGCGGACCTCCAATTTTGTGACCGCTGCTCTAAAATATGGAACAAATTACCCTATTTTCCAGCATTTGAACAGTTTTATTCGTCTCATAATATTATAATCAAATGTTATTTTATAGTCATCATACGATTTATGGCTAGTAAAAATATAATCCTACTTATCGGATCCTACTTACATTGGTTCGGTTGTCGCATATTCGTCTAGTAACTCAGTATTCCGAGTCTCCTCATCACAAGGTTTATTGAACCCGCTTAAACTGCAACTTAATTTCTTTACTGGAAGTAAATCTGCAACTAAATTACTTCCTTCATATTCCATTAACGTATCTTGTACAGTAGTCATATTTATTTTGTATCTAATATTTTCAAGTCTGAAACCAAAAAAGGGACAATTTTGAACTTAGGTCATCAAGTATGAAGTATCTAGATGATTTGGTACATTAAATCATGATAATGCCCTAATCGAACAATTGAACTAAGCAACAGTTAAGTAACTTTTTTGATGCGTGTCTAGACATAGGATCTAACCCGATGATGCTTATAGCTTACCTTATATCGCCAGGATTATCTTGTACATAAAATGGTGGAATTTCTGACAACTTTGACCGAAAATTTAGTGGATCACTTAATTACCCAGAATCAGTAAATAACCACCTACTATAGACGCGGTCAAGGCACTTTCGCAGTTGATATATTTAGGTTAAGTTCTGGTTTATGTATCGCGATGTTCATAGATGTCGCTCAGGGCCGTTTCAATTTCACTGTACGGTGACTTATGAGATCATGAGTGACTCTAACAAGACTGTGTGGCCATGAGACCAAATGCCGCAATTTTTGTGCCAGTTTGATTGAAACAAGCTTAGGTTTACAGAAGAAAAACAATTTTTGGATTATTTAAAGTCGTTTTCTTCAATATGGTACAAATACATTACACATGAATGAAAATGATTCCAAAACCTACGCCGACCCCCATATGTAATATAGATATATCTTTATATAACGGGTGATCTAAAATGACTGAGGACAGGTTGAGTTTCCCGCCACAGTTTTGAGCTTATTTAGTGTTACTAAGATGGTAGGCGTGCATGATACACGTTAAGGGTCGGTGCGAAACGAAAAGAACGCGTTTTTAAGAAGTTGGTAATATACTACCAACTAAACTATCCACGGCGAATAATTTTAATCAGAGAAGGAATCCCTTTACAAGAAGGAACACCTACGCCACTGGACCAAAATAACAGCTGTCATTTGCAACCTTGCAAACATCACAATTATTCAAATTGGCGGGAAATTCAACCCGGCCTTAATCATTTTAGATCACTGTGTATACGAGTATATAAGCATCAACTATAATAAAGTTTAAAATACTTTATATTTAACAATGGGCGCGTCCAGCAGACTCACCAGTAAGATACCGATTGATACCGATCAGTAAAATTTGTGCTGGATGCACATGTCAAACAACCGGTGCGTCTCCTCGGTTACCAATTTGGTGATTGTAAAACTATGTCAAAATAAATAAACCACAACAAATCTGTCATTATAAGCATGGAGCATTGTCAGAGAAGGTGACACTGACACTAAGTTTAAAAACGCATCCAGAGTGACAAATCCGGTTAGTTCCACTGCTAATCCACCGGTGACTAACCGGTGACTTACCGGTGAGTCTGCTGGACGCGCCCAATATGAAATAAAATATTTTTTTGTACTCTTATGGTAATAGGGAATCATTTTTGTATATATTACTTACCTTAAATAATAGGATTACTTCATAAGTGGCTCGGCAGAAATAAACCTGCCTTTGGAATCTTTTATTTAGAATAATTATAAATCCATATATTTTATTCCTTCATATTAAGGAAGTATAAAAGAAGGAGTACCCTTTATTCAATCTACAATACATGTACAAACCTATACACCAATATACATAAAAATGAATAACTAATATATCTTATTAGAAACATTGGGCGCGTCCAGCAGACTCACCGGTAAGTCAACGGTAGATTAGCGGTGGAACTAACCGGATTTGTCACTCTGGGTGCGTTTTTAAATTTAGTGTCAGTGTCACCTTCTCTGACAATGCTCCATGCTTATAATGACAGATTTGTTGTGGTTTATTTATTTTGACATAATTTTACAATCACCAAATTGTAACCGGTGAGACGCACCGGTTGTTTGACATGTGCATCCAGCACAAATTTTACTGATCGGTATCTCACCGGTGAGTCGCGCCCAATGAGTAGCCGCCGATCTGCTACTGTACGATAATATGTTTGCAATTGTTTTTTCTTGTCTGCTATTTTTAATCTAAAAGTTACAAATTGAGATTATTTTTCTTTTAATTTGTGGCACTGCAAAATATGTTGCGAATCAATTCTTTGCATTAAGTAAATATAAAAATTTTTCAAATTATTGTTTTTTTTATGAAACAGCTGTGGAACGTTCGAAAAACTTTTTCCAAAGATATAAAAACTCAAAAGTTTCATTTTACACAAAAATAATGAATTATCTTTGAAACGTTCAATTTTAGATAATTTGGCATACTTATAGCACTGGATATACGCTTCACCGTGCCCGGACGTACTATGCGCGCAAAAAAAGTTGTACACCACATATGCAACCAAATATACTGAACATATTTTTGTTAGCTTTGTAAATGGTTCTTTTATAACCTATACACTGTCATTCTGAGATTAATCTTAAGTGCAAAACATGCATCAAGTGTCAAGTTGTATAAACAGTATGCAAACAAATATTTTAGACAAAAGTATCTTTATTTTAGTATAATAGTAGAATACAGTTATTAAACAGGTTTAGGTTAATTTAGTTAGATTTTGCATGGTTTCTCCTCACATGCAGTGTAAGAGAATGGCGTACTGCACTAGCATAATCGCATAAGGTGCATTTAAATGGTTTCTCTCCTGAATGCGTTCTCATATGCTCTGTAAGACGACCACCATGTGCACAAGTATAATCACATAACGTGCACTTAAATGGTTTCTCTCCTGTATGCTGTCTCATATGCGTTGTAACGGAAGAACCTACCGCACAAGCATAATCGCACCTCGTGCATTTAAATGGTTTCTCTCCTGTATGCTTTCTCATATGTCTTGCCAGAGTACCACTACTTGTACCAGCATAGTCACATAAGGTGCACTTAAACGGTTTCTCTCCTGTATGCGTTTTCATATGCTGTGTAAGAGAAGAACAGTTTCCATAAGCAAAATCACATATCGTGCACTTAAAAGGCTTATCTCCTGTATGCGTTCTCATATGGTTTGTAAGATGACCACTGTGTACACACGTGTAATCACATAGGGTGCATTTAAATGGGTTTTCTCCCGTATGCCGTCTCATATGCAGTATAAGAGCATTACGTTCTCTACAGGCATAATCACATAAGAGGCAATTAAACGGTTTCTCTCCTGTATGAGATTTCATATGCCGTGTAAGAGAAGCACATTCTCCACTAACATAATCACATAAGGTGCACTTAAATGGTTTCTCTCCTGTATGCGTTCTCATATGCGATTGAAGATGAGTACTTCGTGCAGCAGCATAGTCACATAAGGTGCACTTAAATGGCTTTTCTCCAGTATGCGTTCTCATATGCACTGTAAGAGACCAACGTACTGTAAAAGCATAATCACAAAGGGTGCACTTAAATGGTCTCTCTCCTGTATGCGTTCTTGTATGCAGCGTAAGGGAAGTACGTGTGCCACAAGCATAATCACATAAAGTACACTTAAATGGTTTCTCTCCTGAACTTTTTCTCATAGGAACTGTAAGCAATTTCTTCCTTGAATGTGTACGCGTATGTACTTTTAGGGATCTAGGTTGCGTAGTAGTAAAGTCACAATTGTTGCATCTAAATGGATTCTCTGCGTTACAAACTTTCACATGTTCTTTAAGTTGCGTTGATTGTGCTGCTGCGTAGTCATACTTGCTAGACAGGAATACTTCCTCAGGTGTTTCTGTCTTCAGAGGATCTATAGATTGTCCGGATAAAGTAGCTTCAGCCAATTCAGCTTCTTCAACTTTTATGTCCAATCTGGAAAATATGTAACGACAATTAGCAATCATTCCAGTTACTACGTTTATGGGTAATCGCGTATTATGAACAAATTGATATGAAATTGGAGACATTAATGGCAGCATACACACCTAAAAATTTTACGGAAAGAACTTGCACGTAGTTAGTCATACACAAAACTGATTTTGTATCCTAAAATCAGTTGATTGGATCCTAAAAATTGTTGATATACATAATATTTGAGTAAATTTAAGTACATAATCAGGCCAATTCTGTAACGCTGATGTTACGTAGCAAGTGGTTAAATTTCTTAGCAACGTTGTTAACATTTAAAATGGTATTCTGTAACATATCCAGTGGTTAAATAGTTTGCCACCAGTTGAGTGGCGAACTCAGTGACTACGAACGACGTAGCAACCGATAGGGAGAGGGACGTACTGCTAAACACTCTTTTTTTACATTTTTATTTTAGAGGTTACCTAACAATTGCCAAAAGGAACTTAGGGGATACTTCCTTTGGCTTTTACCTAGGATGTATATCTATACAAGTAAAAAAATAATGTTATAGTCAATAGTATCTTGTGCACCAGCCGAGAAAGTGGTTCTCTTCCGGGCCGAGAGAAGAGTTGCAGGCGAGCATAGCGAGCCTGGGCACTTCTTGAGGCCCGGAAAACCACTTTCTGGGCGTGGTGCACACATAATTTTTATCCTACACAACAATATCATAATAAAATCACCCGTTTCTAAAGACTGACATATTGGCTTTTCGCAAATAAAAAACGTTGACGTTTTACCCGCAAACGTCAAACTGAGTCGAAAGATGTGTTTTGATTGGACCAACCCTTCGGTCGCCACCTATAGGGACAATTATTTTCGAGGCTAGCGCTGAAAAGTGTTTATTACAGGCCTGGCTTGGCCTGGCAGGCAAATAGCATCTTTTGTGTCTCCATAGAGACGCGAAAATGAAAACACATTCCAAACATTCAAATTGAAAAAAAAAAAATATGGCAAAAAAACGAAGAATCTCTACAATTTTTGTGTGAAACAATTATGTTTTGATCACTATAAAAACTTAAAATTATGTTTGTATACCCAACTCAACTCAAAATCATATTGCTAATACAAATATATTTCTTTATATGTGATATTTGCAAAAAAAACCTAGAATGAGCAGATTTTAGACTTTTACAATGACTCAAGTATTTGGCTTTAATTACTACTTACGATAATTAAAAATCCGTAAATTACCATTAATAACGGAAATTTATTTAGCAATTTGTCCGGTAAATTACGCTTTTATAGCCCTGACTATAACACAATGCAGAAGAGAAAAAAGTAGTAGACCTTTTTTATAGGTTACTCTTGAATTCGGGATGATCTGACAATCACAGAACAAATCTGTTTTAAAGTTATGATGCAATCTATCACCTTTTCCAATTATTATACCAAAAACGGAGTTATCAGATAAAACTATGGAAATATGATTGCCTAGTGTGTTAGGAATCCTGCTGTTAATTAAAACAAATATTTATCAAAATGACAAAAATGAATTAAGTACCGCTAGAATTAGAAAATGAAACAGTGTATGACATAAGAGAAAGCATAACCTTTTTGATAAAAAATGGTGCACATTACCTCATGATACAAATTCTATGCTTGATTAAATGTTTTCATTATTAAAAGTAATCACAATATCTAGGAAATCAAGCAATTGAATTAACTCTTTTCTGGCAGGTTTTCTAAGTGCATAATTTATATAGTGGCAAACTTATGATCTATCCAACAAAATACAATTTATGCAGGTACTCATAGGACATTTATTTTATTATTCATTAATTGATAACTTTATTATTTTACTTTATTTTCTTATGATTTTAATTTATTAACATATAGTTTATTATTCATTATATAATGATAACCTAATTATTTTACTCTATTTTCTTATGATTTTACTTTGCTTATCAAAAGCAAACATGAACAACCTCAAAAAGTTCTGATTATTCCTTTTGAAACACTATGTAAGTGTTTCTGTACTCATAAGACTATAGAAATGTTTTGATTTTGTGATTTTCTTCTTACATACACTCTACCTATCTAGCATTCAATGTTGTACACAATGCCTAGGCATACCATACACCACTAGGCAAAGTATATACGATTACAGTCGATTTATAGTTTGCATTTTACAGAATGCAAACTTCTCAGAAGGACCATTTCAGAAATGGTGAACTTTATACTGTTACATGCATATAAATACGTTGTTAGTTATATACTGTGGACATTTTGTCAGAAGTATAACTTGAAAATGCCAACTCAAACAATGTACAGCCACTTTTTATAGACAATTAAATCTAGAAATTGTCTAATAAAGCTCAAGCCATCCGATCGATAAAAAGCTAAATATTGTTGAAAGCCCAAGTTGGTCATCGTTAATTGTAACATCCAACCCAAAGGTGTATGCAAAAGTCCTCCTAGGTTAAAAATTTTTACGGAAAAGCTTCAATCGTCTGATATATGATACTGGGCTAATAATATAACAGATTTATATGGTATTCTTATACAATTTACAGGACGTAAAAATACACACTAGCCAATATTTTGGGAATTTCATATTAGCCCGTCCCCCGACAGACCATGTATAACACTTACATCGGTTCAGTTGTCCAACATTCGTCATGTGTAATTGCATCACTTCCTTCATGTTCCATTAACACATGTTCTTGTAGTCATGTAGTCATATTTATTTGTAAAATTCTCAACCCTAAAAAATGAAATAGAACAGTATTGAACTCAGTTTATCAACTATTGAAATATCCAAATATTGTGGTTCATTACATTATGATAATGTGCTGTATGAACTAAGCAACAGTGAGTGTCCTTCTTCGACACATGTATTAGCATTTAGCTTACCTTGCATCGCCAGTATTTCTTCGTATATGAAATGGTGGAATTTGTGACCGACAGTTTAATGGATCGCTTTACATACCAAGTATCAGTTTATACTTATACCCAGTGGCGGACTGGGTCCAAAAATATTGGTTGCCAGGAAGCCAGGAGGGGGCCCACATTTTTTTTTGTTCATGCTGCCGGTATATACATATACAGATGTCCCACCTTTTTCCCCGCAAAATTATTTTTAGAAAGCAAATGTCATTCTGAATAAATTTTTTATAAGGACTTATTTGTTTTCTCAATTCCTTGAAAAGTTTCAGCCGTTTGAACACACCCACTACACCTTACAACGATAGAAAGTAAATAAATTTAAATAAAAATATTTAAAAGAAAATCGACATAAATTGAATAAAAATGAACCAAAAAATTCATATGAAGCTTTCTATTATTTTTTTTCTAGAAAACAAATGTCATTTTGAGTAAAAAGTATCATATGGACTTATTGGTTTTCTTGTTGGTTTTGCTTAAGAAGTTAGAGCCGGTTAAAATACGGTTTTGTTAATAACTCAAACGGTTGTAACTTTGTTATAAATAATAAGTCGATATGAAACGTTTTACACAGTATCTCATTTACTATACAGGAGAAAAAAGTGAAAAATGAAAGAGTTACAAAAAAAAACTTACAAAAATATTATGAAATAAAATGTTCGACTAAATATTATGGAGGTAAAGTAAAACTGTGTTTGGTGTACAATAGTTTTAATATAATATATATATATATATATATATATATATATATATATATATATATATATATATATATATGTATATATATATATATATAATATAATATATCATAAATGTATATTTATCGATCTTATATATCTTTCAGCTTTCCTAAAATGGCTAACTCGGTGGTCTATCGTCAACAGCTAAAAGTATATTAAGCATCTAATGTTACATTTGTAACTTATGCACAATATTCCCAAATTACTATTAAATATCCGATTGTTCGATGAAATCCAACAATCTCTCAATTATAATAATTCTTCTTTTCATGCAGCAGCTTTTAGTAATAGCATTTTGCAAGTTTGATTTATAGAAACATATAATCTTTGATATTTATTTTCTTCAAAGATTAAGAATTAGTAATTTATGTATCAATCTAAAATTGTTTAAATAATACTTATCAAAGACATTAAATTGTCCATGGTGGTCCAACGCATTGGAAAACTAGACGCCTGATTTAATCGGGTTTGATTTGTGACTCTGAAGACATATTGAGGAAAACATTTATGGGAATATTACAACTACCTACGATAACATGAAGAATAGAAATAAGGAGGCGTCAAAATGTTTTTGTGGAAATCATGGAAAATGTAATATTTCCACCAAGGATTTCCACCGAGAATTTGAAGCAAGACTGAAACGCATTGATCTGAGAGGGTTGATATGTGCACTATTGACAATCGTACTGAAATAATAATTATTTATTCAGTTTACAATTATCCATTTATTTAGTTATTTATTCTTATGAGAGTACAGAAATGTTTGGATGTCTGAAGAACACCACATTGCTACCAAAGCACTCCTTGTTTTTGTTATCAGTAGTAACTGGAACATCCCTATATATAATAAATTGAACAGGCGATTTAGCTGGCTAAGGCGTTAGACCACTACAACCAACCCAAGGATCCATTAAAATTCTTTAAATAATTTAGAATATTACGTAAATAAATAATAAAAATTTTAAATAAGTTTCGACTGGTAGGTACTAATAAAACTAATTCTTGGATGATCATAAATTGTTCGTTTGTGTAACTCATAGTAGCAGTTTTCAATGACTAAATGTTGCTGCAGAAGAATCTTTACATTTGTGCGATTGCTAAATTTCGTCGTGGCAACTAGTTATTTTATATTAATTTATGAAATATTTTGCGTGCGTATAAATGTTATATTAGATGCTTAATAACTTTTAGCTGTTGACGATAGACTTACCGAGTTAGATATTTTAGGAAAGTTGATTTATCGATCTTTCGATGTCAAGATATACAGGGCTGTTCCATTTAAAATTCTTAAGTTATTTGACATTTAGCAAATCTCCAGTTATTCAGGATAAGTCATATTTGAATCGCAAATGAATAATAACTGTAAAAAAGTGCGATACTTTTACTATGCAAAATGAGTTCTTTTATTTCTTTATTCTTGTTAGTTACCTTAGAATGATTTTTTGAAAATGCTCATTTTTGACAAACATTTCTCAATATCTCAGAAACAGTTGATAATAGCCTAATACAAATTGATGTCATAACAATTAGGCTAAAAATGTTCATCAAAAATTGCAATAATATACCTAGTGTTCATTTAAACAAACATAAGTTTGTTGGTACGTTATTGTGGGACACCCTGTAAGCATGCCAATATTTTCCCATCATTCGCCCTACAGCCAGGGCGAATGATTATCTATAACTTTTATAACACCCTGTACATCAATTTTATGATATCTTCGAAAGTAAAAAAGATATATTACTTTTTATATCATTGATCAACAAAAAAATGCGCAACTTTGTTTCTAATATTTTTTTCTATATTCATGTTTTTTTTTTAATTTATTTTGTTTTAAATTACATATTGTATTTTATAAATAAATTTTATTTTACTTTTATTGCATGTATAAAAGAACATTCTGTACAAGTGATTCATTTTTATACCCAAGTAAAATTTTATTTATTTGATTTATTTTGGTCCCTTTCATATGTTCAGCCAATATTCCATAATGTTTTCCTATGTCAATTATCCGATTAAGTTTTAATTTTGTTCATCATAGCATTGATTTTTCTATTTTTAATGTTTCTTGGTAAAAACTACCACATTATGCCATAATAATTCTGCACTCTGTAACGTATTGGTATTTCAATTTCGGATGAATAATATTTTTGCCAGAAACTGGTCAATAAAATTTTTAAAAAAACTTGTGTTTTTATGAAATTTAAACGTCTATTAAAAAATATCAAGTTCGATTAGTAATAGATTTTAAGTTCTCTTAACAAGGGCCTTTTGGAGAATTTTCATTGTTTCCCAAAGTGGGTTGCTTAAAACTCACCATGCAGTTTTCTTATGGGGTTCATATTTATTGCCAAACATAAATATAAATTCTTACCGAATTTATTGCAAATAGGTGGGGCCCTCTTATTGCCTGATATCTTTTCGTGCGGCGGTCCAGTGATAATTTCAGTATAAATAAATGTATTATTAATATTATCAACATATTGTCTTAAGGGGGGCCCACTTAAGGGGGGGCCCACTTGCCATCGGGCAACCTGGCATTATGGCCAGTCCGCCACTGCTTATACCCACGTACTCCAGACGTGGGTCCACGTACTCTAGACGTGGGTCAACGTACTTTAACCATATATGTATGAAATACCTATATTCTCAACTCCGGCTCAATTCTGATGCGAACACTAGGGTGCAGACATATATCTCTGTTTCTATATCAGATTACTACCCGATGAGCATGCGCGAGCGTCTACAGGCATAGAGCATGCGTTGCGTTTAGCGGAGCGGGAGAACAAGTAAACAACGATCAAGCGTCTGTCCGCCATTACTACTTTTCGTTTTGTGTGGTGCTAGTAGTGTTTTTTATTTGGCTTACTTAGGAGTGTTTTGAATTCGAATTCTCAGGTAAGGAATACATAGTTTAATTGAAAAGTCTAACCTACATTATTGTTGGTTTCTTTTAGTCCTGTGTTGTCGTATGTAAGAGACTAATAAGGACCCATTTTCCCTACGTTCTAGCAACATTGCTTTTGTGGTAAGCAATGGCTCCAAGTTGCTGTTGTTTGTGTTATAAGGGACCTCCAGCTACTTTGCATTTGTAAGTAAATAAATATTAGATATGTTGTAGTGTAAAATCTAACTTCATATTTCTACAAATTTGTTGCAGTTTTCCAAAAAATGCTGAGTATCTTTGTTTATGGAAGAAAATTTGTAATTTCACCGATAGAGATGACGTATCACGACTTCAAATATGCTCAAATCATTTTCTATCTGAGGATTATATAGACCCAAACGCCAAACAAGTTGGTGGAAGATTGAGGTTAAAACCTAACACAATTCCATCCGTGTCTGTACCGAATAAACTTGAAACATTTGCACCAATAACCCAAAAATTACTAAATATTTCCGAAGGCACCCGAAGGCTTGGCGATGCTGTCACGGAGTACCAATTATGGTGACTGTCGCCGGAGATCATCGGTTGCGATAGTAGAAAGCGATATGTTGATATCGACAATACACAGAGTTTCACCTTTACTTAAAAGACAGTAAATATGCACCTGTTATTTTTAATGACTGCGAAGGCACCGCTCAGTTTTGTGCAATGTTTAATAATATTTTTGACGTGTTAAACTGCAGGAATAAGTTTGCTAAACATTCTAAATAATATACCCATTGATGATAGCACCTTCGATCGCTTAAAAGAAGAAGTTAATAATTTTATTTCCTATATTGAAGGGCTTAAAGATCCACATGGGGTTAAGCTTTTTCAAGGGTGCCGTAAAATAGGGTTTTTAGGGTTTATAATTAACCTAACAAACATTTTCAATTATTTCACAGATGTTAAAGATACCATGGACTACCTTTTGACATTTAAATTAAGCCAGGATTTCCTTGAAACTTTCTTTAGTGCAGTAAGAAGTCGTGGTGGTTTTAATAACAATCCAAATGCCAAACAATTTGAAAGTGCGTATAAACGCTTGCTAATTCGTAATGAAATTAAATTATTTGACAATTCAAATTGTTTAGCAGATGGATTGGATATATTACAAGTATCTTCTAGACGATCTAGTTATGTGTATCCATTAACTGAAGACTGTGCAAACATATCTGCTGATGAATTCGATCATGATTATTTAAATACGATGTGGAAATTAAATGCTTATGTTGAAAACGTGATCGAATACATCAGCGGATTTGTTGTAAAAAAACTTTTGTCACTAAATATGTGTAGTGTGTGCAAAACATATTTAGTAGGAAATACAAAATGGACGTTAATTAAAATGAAAGATGAAGGAAGATATGTTTACCCTTCGAAATATGTCATCACCATTTGCAAAATTTCAGAAAAGGTTTTCCGCGAGAATATTAATAAAATATTCATGCCTAATATTAAAAATTTCATGTTAAATGACATAACACGTAGGGGTTCATCAATTGTTTTTAATGATGTTCACTTAATAGAACTATTCAAAATCAAGATTATTTGGATAACCATGTCGTTCAAATGATTAAGTTGATTATTGAAAAATACTTAAGTATTCGTTTGTTTCACGAATGCAAGTTATCATCTACAAAAAATGATTATATTAGAACTAAGTATCATAGGTTAATTTTGTTCAAAAATGAATAAATATTAATTTGAAGCTGACTCTTTTATTTATACCTATTTCCTGTGGCGTTTATTTAAGCATATCAAGTATCAACAGTGCGCAAAAATGTGGTAAGTACATGGTAAGTACGAAATTTACAATAATTCTGAACACTGAGACTGATAAGCTGCTGTTCGTTTCAACATTTCCGAACATATATCACAGTCGAAAAAACTCTTACAATAAATATTCAATTTGTATTGATCATCAATCTTAGATTACTCTTAAATAAAAATATTCTGCATTAAATAAATGCTGAATTTGCAATGGATTCCTTTAAATCCGCTTTTCTGCACGTTAATCAAAATTTTACACGTTTGCATAAGGTTTGAATGATTTAAAACACAGGTGCTGATATTTGAATTTGAAAGAAATACGCGCGAAACATTTCAAGATTCGTATTTGACGCACGCGCCATAACGACTTTTCAGATTTAAGAGACAGAAAATTGTCATTCTGTCTCACAGTCTTTGCGTCTGCTTCCACTTATTGCTGGGGTAGGTAGCCGGCTATATTCTAGTTCATATATATATGACTTTAACACTAGCGATATTGAGGTTAAGATAAGTGTTATGTATCGCGGTGCTGACAGATGTGGCTGATGGGCGTCTTGTTATGGGGAGACAAATGGCAACATTGCGGATTACGCGGATTATGAATTACTTTACAATCTTTACATGGAGCCGCCATTGCAGCTTGATGAAGATTTTGTGGAACAGAAGTGTGCCGAAGAAAGGCATGAAGGCGGCGATGAAGAGGGCTTCAGTCCAAAAATCAGCGTAGGAGGCGGCAAAGACTGCAATGTTAGCTCCAGCGGCGAGACTAAGCGGTGGCTGAACAGTCAGAACGAAGCACATGGGTGCGTTCAGCCGGTTCCAGCCAAAGCTGCTTGCGCTGCCGGCGCCGAGACTGAGCGCCCGCGGCGGTTGAACGGTCAGATCCAAATACATGTATTTACGCTTAGTGCTGAGTGAAAGCGCTGGAAACTCAGCACTAAGCGTAAATACATGTATTTGGATCTAACCGTTCAGCCACCGCGGCCGCTTAGTCTCGGCGCCGGCAGCGCAAGCAGCTTTGACTGGAACGGCTGAACGCACCCCATGTACACGCATGAAGCTGAGTATTTTAAGTGCCATCACCCTTTCACTAATAGCGTTTTAGATTTACTGCACTCGGCTGCACTAGCACCGTGCTGGTGCGGGTTTGTATGTTCGGCTTATGCTCGACTTTATATATACTTTTATGTATAAAGTGCACCAAGACCGCGCATAAAAATACACGGAGTTGATGCAATATAAGGCAGCAATCGCGTTCATGTTGTTGCTGCCGTCCGCTGAGCTCAAGCTCTTAAAGTGGCAGAACGCACCCAATGTTTAATCCAAACTGTTTAACTATAAAATCAAATCCAAACTTCTGTGTTACTAGCATGGTAGAATTATGAACAGGTATGGGATTGCGCATAGTTGGACAAATGGTCGCATTCATCCAGCTGCGGCGCCGTCAATGGTCGCATACAGCCGTCGGCGCTGGCCTTTGCTTATGCTACTAAAGCCTGTAAATCAATAAACAGAATTGAATAAATGTATGCGTAATGCTAATATCGATTTCCGTACAATATAAATCCTATTTAAAAGTTGTTTTTCGTAAATTGAGTTAATTTTGAATTATAATTTTTTTATTATTGTTTTTAATACCTTTCCAACAAAGATGTAATTATTCCTATATACTTTTTGCTTGATTGCAAATAAAGTGCAAATAATTTTACCAATTTGTAAATCCATCTCACAGGGCAACGAACACCTTGCAGCGTCCAAGGTTTGGTGTTGCGTCACGCTGCACCTTTTGATACTTATGAGCTTACATGTTGCAAAATACGAAGGTCGAGTCACTATTAGTAGAGCGCTGAAAGCATACTATATCTCTCTCAGATTTTAAGAAATAACCGATGTAGTCTATCCGCCTTAGCGCTCTACTAATAGTAATTCAACCTTACTAAAAGTTGGGCGTTGCAAGGTTTTCGTAGCATGGTGTAGCGCCTGCTTTAGAATGAATAAAACTCGATAAACCCAATACAAGTATACAAGTTACATTTATTGGTTTCTTCTCAGATCACAATTTTACTTTGTTTTATTTTTTAAAATTCAACTCGTGTTTTCTCTGGCCATCCGTCTTGCTGGATGATCCCGCCTCACATCTCTTGTCAGCTACAACGGGAACCAAGCACCTAAACATTACAACATTATATTAGTAATAATCTTTATCCAATTATGAAATCGCCCATACTCTTAATTGGATATGGGCCATTAACTGAATGAAGTTAACCGTTAACTTAGTTGATCACCAAGATCAACTCAAGGAATAGGAAAAAACTTGAGCAACAAAAAAAAATTTATGTAGTGTAAAAAGTAAGTCAATTCCACACGATTATTAGTTTATTTCAATAATTGGTGTAATTTTAATTGCTTCGGCTATAGTTCTGTTCATCAGGACGTGTTCTCTGGCTCTTTGTGTTTGGGTGGAGTTTTTGGCGGTTTCTCTCGTGTTTGGTTGTGTATTGTGAGTTGGTTGTTTGTGTGTGGGTTTGCGTATGCGATTGTGTTTACGAGTTGGTGAGTAGACGTCTTTTTCCTTGATTTTTCTTTGATTTTTGCCTTTAACGGACATTTCCCGCCTGAACGTGTCACCTGCACTTGTTTTTGCGACTCTGAACTGGTCGACGACCCGAACATTCATCGTGCTTTTCTTGTATTTCTGGCAAGTGCCTACGTTACGTCGGTGTTTGTTTATTTTATTTGCTATTTGCTTATTCAGTATAACTGTATCCTTTTGTACCTTTGTTTTCCACGTTTAACCTATCCGTTGCCCAGTTTACCCGTGTTTGTTCTAGATTAAGTCGCTGCGAAGGGCACC
This sequence comes from Aphodius sticticus, assembly GCA_963966075.1. Classification (NCBI taxonomy): domain Eukaryota; kingdom Metazoa; phylum Arthropoda; class Insecta; order Coleoptera; family Scarabaeidae; genus Aphodius; species Aphodius sticticus. Next base: position 33,452,622 of record OZ014510.1, on the reverse strand, counting down.
GCTAGCCTGAAGCTTGTATCCCTGTTTACACCTATTAGGACACTAATTTTTGACTGGTTTTTTGAAATGCTGACCTGCGCTTGTTGTAATAATCCTGTAGAGGATCGCCATCAAATTAATTGCTCTGTCTGCAAAAATGGTTATGCAATTGCATGTGCGGACATTACTATGTCCGAGGCTCGTAAGATTCGCGCAAGTTCGGGTCTCAGTTGGTCTTGTAAGAGGTGTTTACACTTGGGGAGCGATTTGAATGAGCTGAAGGCAGTAATTTTGGAGCTACAAACTGAAATTAAGCAACTCAAGTCGGTGGGCACGCCTTTCAGTAGCCAGGACGCCCTTGCACCGGCTGAGTTTGAGAACATTGTTTCTGAAATCTCTGAGCGAGAGAGGCGTAAAAGGAATATCATTGTGTTTGGATTGCCGGAGGTGCCTGGTTCTAACAAGAACGATCAAACTGAACGGGACGCTACAACGGTTCACGAAATTGCCACTCAGCTGGGTGTGACAATGCCAACCGTCAAGCCTTTTCGAATTGGAAAATATGATCCTACTAAAGAACAATTAGCCCGGCCACTGAAGGTTCAACTACTGTCCGAGGACGACGTTATCGCTGCGTTCCGTAACATTAGTAAAATTAAGGACAGTGCGCATTGGAAGGGTGTCACTATTACCTCTGACAAGACTATCCGTCAGCGTACCTATTTTCAGTCGGTTAAATCAACTCTTGATGCACGTATTGCTAGAGGCGAGGAAGACCTGCGCTTAGTGTACAAGAGTGGAGTTCCGACTATTGTGTCGGAAAACTAGAATTGCCCAACAGTTTGCCTATTATGTTACCTATTTCTTTTCATGTTTATTACCAAAATTGTAGAGGTTTGCGCTCTAAATTGAATGTATTTTATGCTAATGTTTGTGCGTTTGATTATGACGTTGTTGTTGTTACTGAGTCTTGGCTTTGTCCCTCTGTTCACGATTCGGAATTGTTTCCCCAGAATTATGTGGTTGTGCGATGTGACAGAAATTTTTGTACCGTCAATAAATCAAAGGGGGGCGGTGTTCTGGTTGCATTTAAAAATGATTTTCATTGTCAACGTTTGGATACTGCACATGTATCTCAAATAGCCCCCAATATTGATCATGTTCTTTGCAGGCTAACAGCACATTCCAAAACTTTCTGCTTGTTGGCTTTATATATTCCTCCAAATACCGATGCTGACGAAATTGAGTCGTTTTTTGACGTCATAGTTTCGTTACTCATTGACTCTCCTGTATTTGTCGCTGGTGACTTTAATATCCCTGGAATCATTGATGGCTTTTCCTCCTTGGGAGGCTCCCGCTATATCAGACAGTTTTCTGACATGCTCAATTTGAAACAATTTAATTGTGTAACTAACTCAAATAATAGACTGTTGGATCTGGTCTTGTCTAATATCGAGTCAAATATGCTCATCAACCGAGAAGAATTGCCTCTTGTTCCGGAGGATCGGCATCATCCTGCTTTAAATATTGAAATTACTATTGATATTGGTCGCCCTTCTCTCCAGTTTCCTTCTGCTAACAACACCCGTTATAATTTCAAAAGAGCTGACTTTCATGGTTTGTACAACTTTTTGATGAGCGTCGACTGGAGTTTTCTGCTGGAATGTACGGATGTTGATGCAGCTGTTGTGTATTTCTATGAGGTGTTATACGGAGCATTGGATCTGTATGTGCCTCGTATGCGTACCTCAAGATCTTCGTATCCCCAATGGTTTAATCCTGAAATAATCCGAAATTTAAAACTAAAAGATTACTATAGACGCAAATGGAGATCTGGCAAGTCTGCTTTTCATCATCGTGAGTTTAAACGTATGCGTCAGTTGGTAAAAGAGCAAATATCTACTGCATACTCCGCTTATATCGTTGCTGCTGAGGATTCTATTAAGGATGACCCGGGTAGGGTATGGAGCTTCATTCATCAGAAGAAAGGTACTTCCCGCATTCCCGCTACACTAACTGATGCTGATGGTCTGACTGCCTATGCGACTCCAAGTGAAATTGTTAACGCTTTTGCGTCGACTTTTGCGGCTTCTTATGCGGATTATGTGCCGGGTGACTCCGATTATAACGTCTCTTATGTCCCTGCGTTTACCTTTCGTGCCGTGGACGAGGATGAGCTTGTTGGATTGCTTGGAAGTTTTGCAAACAAAAATACTGCTGGCGATGATCTAATTCCTAGTTTTCTGCTACGGGACTGTAAGCTAATACTTGCATTTCCTCTGCAACAGATTTTCAACTTGGCTATTCAGACTTCTACTTTTCCATTATAGGTCATTACCAATTATAGGCCTATAGCAATTCTGTCGAATTTTGCCAAGCTCTTTGAGATGACTCTGTACTCCCAGATTTTCAAACATGTGAAGCCGTATGTTTCTCAGCATCAGCATGGATTTTTTCCTGGCCGTTCTACGGTTACGAATTTGGCGAGTTTCACTCAATTTGCTTGTGAGACCTTGGATGGTGGGGACCAGTTGGACGTGCTATATACTGATTTTAGCAAGGCATTTGATAGAATACCTCATCGAATTCTTGTGGAAAAGCTGAATCTCTTCGGGTTTTGTCCGGCAGCTTTGAAGATGTTAACATCATACTTACACGATAGAAAGACCTATGTGTTCTACAACGGATATAAATCGCACGAGTTTGTGGCGTCTTCGGGTGTTCCACAGGGCTCCAATCTTGGCCCTCTGCTTTTCATTCTATTTATCGATGACCTGCTTAAGGCACTGTCCTGTCGAGCTTTAGCCTACGCTGATGACTTGAAGCTGTTTTCGCCCATACGCACCGTGTTGGATGTACGACTGCTCCAATCTAATTTAGACATACTCAATTCTTGGTGTATCAATTTCGGCTTACCACTTAACATCGAAAAGTGCCAGTTTATGTCACTAACACGTAAACGGGTGCCAATTCCTTCAACCTATTCCCTATCAGGAAAAGTGTTACCGCACGTCACCACCATTAAGGATCTCGGTGTTTGGTTCGACGAGGAGCTTAGTTTTGTTGGTCACGTGGAGAATGTGTGTTCGGCTGCCTCTCGCTCTCTCGGGTTTGTGCTGAGGATGTGCAGGATGTTCAACAATCCACTTGTTTTCAAGTCTCTGTACCGTGCGTTCGTTGGAAGCAGATTGGAATACGCCTCTCCTGTCTGGTACCCCTATTACACTGCCCATCAGTTGGCCATTGAGCGTATACAACGAAAATTTCTGAAGTACCTAAGCTTTCGACAGACAGGCATTTATCCTGTCCAGGGATATGACTATGGCCTCTTGCTTGTAGAACACGAATTTCAGTCTCTACAACATCGTCGTGAGATACACAGTGCCAATCTCTTAAGAAAGATCATCCATAACGTTGTGGACTGCCCGATGTTGCTTGGAGGTGTGTCATTTCATGTGCCTAGGACGTCTGCCCGATATACCTCGACTTTTCGACTTCTTCCGGCCAGAACAAACATTGGATTGAGGGCTCCACTGAGCCATATGTCACGAAATGCCAATAATATATTTGATGATATTTTTCTTTAGCAAGTTGGTGTTTCCGATTAATATTTTCGACTTGTCGCTTTGATTTTTGATTTGTATAATTCCTTTGCGCTTACGTTTTAAATTTTTATTGTATCGTTATAATTTTTAGATACATGTATTATGTAATACTTTCCTGAAGATTGTCCTGTAATTGGTTCTGTTGGGCAAATAAATACTATTATTATTTATTGGAATTCTCTGATACATCTCATTAAATACATTAAACCTAGATAATATAATTTAGATACAACATATAAATACTAAAATTACACTAATAGATTTTGACAAGTAATGAGGATCATCAGGGCAAATTGGTAGTACCGAGCTTCGCTGAAGCCTAGGGTACTCCCTTTGCGGGTATCACCACAGCTCAACCCAATTTTGAAAAACAACGCCATTTATGCTTTGCAACACAAGTTTGCAAAGCAAAGGAAAACTGTGGAAACCCCGTACAGCGTTGTGTACAGGTCAGTAAAAACACATGCAGATATTTATTAATAGACATATACAAAGGAAGGTAAAGATGAAAAGTAGTACGATAGCAGTAAATTTAGGATGCTTTATGATAAAACTCTCCTCAAAATATTCGCGCTTCCCAAAACCGCAATTTCCTGAATTTCCCAGGGCGAAATTTTGCACGGTAACTCCTTGACATGTTTACTATAATTTAGAGTAACTGCTCCCAATGAACCTACAATCACCGGAATAATGTTTACTTTCATTCCCCACATACGTCCAACTTCTATTGAGAGATCCTTATATTTAAGTTGTTTTTCAAGCTCCTTCCTTACAACATTCGCATCAGCAGGTACCGAGATTTCTATGAACGTGCATACCTTCCTCTGGAAATCCTTTACCACGATATCTGGCTTATTAGCATCAAGCATTCTATCAGTGACAATAGGCATGTTCCATAATATGGTAATATGATCATTACTCACAACAGGAGATGGAACGTGGTCATACCACCGAGACACATCCATTGCTAAACCTAATAGTTGGGAACACAAGTTGTAATGTATATATATTCCCACCCTATCATGCCTAGCAATGTAATGCGACTCAGCTAAGACTGGACAAGCCGCTAACAAATGATAGACATGTTCCGGAGCCTGATGACACAGTCTACAACTCCCATCATGAGCAACTTTCATAATCTTCTGTTCATGATATCTGGTACGTATTGCCTGATCTTGCGCCGCTATGATAGAGGATTCCGTTTCAGCCTTAATGTTTCCATGACAAAGCCAAGATAACGATCCTGACTTTGAAATACCATCACCCTCCACAATTCTTAAAAATTGGCCATGCATTGGCTTACTAACATAATCCTCTCTCATTTTCTGATTCATTTTTAACTTTATCTGTCGCTTTAAACTCTCCACTGAAATTTTATTTTCATAATTACCGAGTTCTTCCACCTGAAATTTTTCTAAAATTAGTTTATGTTTACTAATTATTGACTTACCAGAAGTATCCCTAATTAATTGTTTAATAACTTTATCCTCCTTGTTGGCCTTTATAAAATTTCCTAAATTTAACATTTCCAAATCATAAATATTTTCCAATTGCTGCAAGCCACGACCTCCATCTAAACGGTGCAGGTATAGTCTGCAGACATCAGACCTTGGATGAAACATAAAATTTAGTGTTAACTGTTTTCTAGTTTTAATGTCCAAATCGCGTATTTCCTTCTTAGTCCAGTTTAAAACTCCAACACTATATCGAAATATTGGAATAGCATATGCATTGATCGCTTGCATTTTATATTTTCCATTTAAACCAGATTTTAGAATTTTTCTGACTCGCTTAATGTATTCGCCTATAACCTTCGCCTTCATCCCTTCATCATCTATACCAAAGGCTTCATCCATTCCCAGATACTTATATCTAGTATTATCTGTTAATTCATTAATACTAGTATGATCATTCAGGCATATGTCAGCGGTTCTCTCAATTTTGCCTTTGACAATACTAATTTTGGCACACTTCTCTAGACCAAACTGCATCCCAATATCGTCAGAGAATTGTTTAACTATACTGAGGCTCCTCTTCAACTGCTCATCATTTTTGGCATAAAGTTTCAAATCATCCATATATAATGAATGACCAATTAACTTTTCGCCAGGTAATAACTGAACACCAACTTTGTCCTCATTCAATTCACTGGACAATGCAAACAGGCCTATGCAAAAGAGCAAGGGTGATAAACTATCACCTTGAAATATGCCACAATTAATATTAATCGGCTCAGAGAAAACACACGACTCTCGTCCCCGCAAGCATAGTTTAGTAGACCATAAGGACATACTATATTATTATTATTATTATTATTATTATTATCATCTTTTGCTTTCGTAAGAGTGCTAAATACATTGCTCTCAATGTTGAGAAAGAAGTCAAGTGAGCAAACCGAAGGTGAAGTTCACATACCGTTGCAAAGACATTAAATCATCAGGTTGAAGGTAAATGTAACTAACATTTTGTTAATTTTTTTTAAAGCGTTATAATTTTTCCAAATAATTGTGGCCAAATGTTAATATATTTGTTACGATATTTATTAGTATTCACTTTGAATGTATGCACCTCAATTCTGTAAGCACGTGAACTTCGGGCTTGTGTAGCATTACTCAATTGACGTCATTCGTTCTTTTACCGTTAAACTGACAAATATTAGTATTAACTTAGAAACTTAGATATGATCTTTTGTAGAGTGAATGTTAATGATAATTTTCAACTACAACCTAAGTCGTTAAGTAATTGTCAAATAGTTTAAGGTCTTGTATTTTCTTTAACCTATAAAATAAACGTCCTGAATACTTCATAAAATGAGAAACTGTATCAGCAGCGGTGCGGAGAACGTGTCACCTATATCTAATATTCATGTTCTGCGCACATTTAGCGGTTAATCTCCTCATTTGATAGACTATAGGGCAACAGACCTTACAGATCCTTCAGATAGCTCCCCAGGACTTATAGCTCGATGAAAATACTAGTCGTAAGAGAATTATTATATGTGAAAGTAAATCACAATAATATTGAAATGGTTTCAATGTAAGTTTGAGCGTTACTATTTGAAACCTGAAATTGACCTACAAGTTATCAACATAAAGTTATTTTCTACAAACCTTAGTTGTTTTTCTTGACGTATAACCAGACGTTGTAAGATATGTAAACAGTATCGTTTGTTGTCTTTTTGTTGTCGACAACCCTGCTCTACACAATTGGTCTTCATAATTAATTCTACTGTAAGAAATGAAACATAAATAATAATTTGTTATCTACAGTAACAAAATAAATCTTACAGGTGCTCTAGTAAGTGACCTTCTTCCTATCTTCTGGATTAAATGTGTTCAAGTTATACGAGTGATTAATTACTCGAAATGTTTTCTGTGATTGGATGTGAAAATAATATGCATAAGAAGAATCTCAGTATGCATAGCCACTAGTGATGTAAAAAAAGTAACTATTAGTTACTTTGTACCGGGTACTCGGCGAGATTCGAAGTAACGGGTACCGATATGAACGTATACCCGCTACTTTTACTATCGGTACTGGTTTCGCGTGTTCTACTGGTAATCCACTCGGCTCTGCACTAGAGATGTTCGATACGATATTTTTAAGTTCCGGTACTTTCCATTCCGATACCCGATATTTAGTACCGGTACTAGAGAATCCAATACAGTACGATACGATACGTTTTTGGACGATATTGTATCGCGGTATTTGTTGTTGCCAACAACTAGCGTACTCTAGCAGCAAACTAATATAAGTTTGTTTTACAAGTGACACTGATTACAACGAATGAATTTGTATTTATATTCTTTTACAGTGTCAGAAAACGATCAGGGAAATTCCGACTAAAATTTAACATAACTTTGGTGTGCAAATCTTTGAGTGCGAAAGGCATTAAATCCATATTCATAGTGCTTTTTACAAGCAAAATACATACAAACATGCCACGTTCGTCGAGTAGCGTATGGAAAGTGATTATTAAAACAAGTTGGGTAGAAAATGCGAGATTTGTACCACTGATGTTAAAATTGCTGAATTTACGACAAACTTGAAAAAATAAACACCTTCAGCGGTGGCATCCAACATACAGAATAGAAACAAAGAAAACACTGATGATTCTTTGGGTGATAGTCTAAAAACACACTTTGCCATGGTTTTATCTGCGCAAACCATATTGACCAAACTGAATAATACAAACAATTCTAGGAAATTAACATAACAGGATCTTACATATGGTTCACATTATTTTGTATTTTATTTCATGTTATTAATATTTGCAACTGAAACATGTAATATCATTTATTGTGTTGCCAATAAATAATGTATAAGACTAACAAGGCTTTTATTATATTTGCATTTATATTTTATTTCACAAAGGTAAGTAAAAAATGATTTTATTTTAATCAATAATGTCAAATAGCATTCAAAGTAATTCTACTAAGTAAAACATAGTAACATTCTAACATTCTACATTCTACATAGTGCTTTTTACAAGCAAAATACATACAAACATGCCACGTTCGTCGAGTAGCGTATGGAAAGTGATTATTAAAACAAGTTGGGTAGAAAATGCGAGATTTGTACCACTGATGTTAAAATTGCTGAATTTACGACAAACTTCAAAAAATAAACACCTTCAGCGGTGGCATCCAACATACAGAATAGAAACAAAGAAAACACTGATGATTCTTTGGGTGATACCATGGTGAAACAAGTAGTTCCGTATGTGATAATAATGTTAATATAGCAGTTTGATATTTTCTTCGGAAAAATACATTCATAACGCATTTATATATTGTTTACAAAATCATAATTAAAAAGCCTATTAATTTCTGGAAAACATTGGTGGTCCCATGGTGAATCAAGTAGTTCCTACCCTCGGATAATCGGTGCTGCACTGGCATTGCGATTTGCGATCATACAATCTATTTTGTTAAGTTTTACGTAGGAGGCAAAGAAGCAGCTAATGCGACCAATGCAATAGTATATAATAGATATGATAGCTAAAGATAATCTACCTTAAGCACCACAGATAAAGAAACTTTCAAAAATTTATTAAAAACCGCACACAGACAGAAATTTTTGTTTAACTGAAATGAATATTTGTTTGACGAGAGGCAAAAATATATTTATTTGCTACATTTTTCCCTCTATTCAAACACGCATTTATATGTGAGTTAAACAAAAATTTCTATCTGTGCATGCCTTCTACATTCAAATGGGACTTTATGTAGGTATACCTACCTATATTGTATATGCTATTTTAAAATAAAAATACGTATTTCTTCTACTGTATATTATTTTATTTCAATGTGTGTAGGTATCTGCCGCTACGCAAAATATTTTTTTTATTTGGAATTACGTCTTGAAAAAATGTACCGGTACCGATGTACCGGTACTTTGTGTTCCGGTATGGTACAGAACCGGTACATTTGATACGATACAATACGATACGCGATACCGGTACAGCCAGGTGTATCGGAACATTCCTACTATGCACTACCTGAGTACATACCACCGTGACCGATACCACAGATTATATAGATGCGTAACTTTATTATTTTTCTCAATTACGCACTGGAAGACTATTGATAGACGTGAGTAAAATTGTGTTCAAAATATGAATAAAGACGAACAAAACAAAACTGAAAAAAATGCGCAGAGGGCAAGACAGCAACGAGAACGAAATGAGATCTCCTGTCGGTATAACTCAAGAAATATTGAATCAATTATCTATATTTTCTTGATTATTCTTTGAGATACAAATAATTTATATGGGAAGTCCTATCAAAATTAATTAGGTAATATCTTTTAGTTGTATAGCCACAAAAAAATTTCGTCAGTGTACGTTTGCGGCAAATACCATATACGTGTACTCGTATAGGTAAGTAAACGATAGTGCGAGTACTCAAAATCAAACACTGAGCAGTCAATCGGTACTACTTGTACAAAGTAACGGGTAGAAAGTAACGGGTACACAGCAATAGCATACGCACCTATTTTTGCGTTAACTTTTTATCGTCCACAAGGAAATAGCTTCCAGTATTCTAAATTTTTGGAAATAATGTATGAAAATGTCAGTCCTATCAAATTCACGATGGAAATAGAAGAGGATAATCAGCTGCCATTCTTGGATGTGCTGGTATACAGAACGTCAACGGGTACGCTTGGACATACAGTCTACCGTAAGAAGACACATACCGATCGGTACTTGAACGCCTAATCACACCACCATCCCCAACAGAAGAGAAGTGTTATTAACACTCTGTTCAACAGAGCCGAGAAGGTGTGCGACTCCAGCACCTTGGACGACGAACGGAAACACTTGGAGTGGGCCCTACGTCAGAATGGGTACACAAAGTCTGACATACGGGGTGTCACACAAAGAAAACCGCAAGTCTCAGAGGAGCGGCAAGAGTCAAAGGGGTTCGCTTGCTTACCATACGTAAGTGGGGTATCAGAAAGAATCGGTAGATTACTGAAGAAATTGCGTATCACGGTAAGATACAGAGCACTAGCAAAAGTAAAGGATCTTTTGCCCAAAGGATATCACACCCCCCCTGAAGAACGAAGGGATATACAAGGTAACATGTGAGTGTGGACCATGCTATGTAGGACAGACAGGACGAAGTATCGAATGTCGAGTCAAAGAGCACAGTAGAGACACCCGGCTACTCAAGATTCAACAGTCCGCTGTTGCTCAACACTGCCACGAGTCGGGACACATAATGAAAACGCAAGGGTGGGTAATTATCATCGAAGGCTTATTAGAGAAGCCATCGAAATTTACAAACATACCGAGAACATCAATCGCGAGGACGGGACTGACATTAGTAGGGTCTGCAATCGATCCTAACGCGGTCAGGTGGAAAAGCACGGGAGCGGTAGCTCCAGATGTGCGCAGTGAGGTGTAAATTTAGGTGTATAAGGGATTTTCTTGGTAGGTCTTCAGTATTCAATTAGCTTTGAAGAAGCGAGCAACATGGTTCGCGAAACGTCAGCATTTACAAATCTTGACACACGGCACAACCCGGAAGCAGTTTATTTTCTAAATGTCACTCTAAGGTAATAAATTGTCATTTTGAACTCAGAAGGCAGAATTCAGACGGATTTTATATAATTTGTTTAAACAAATGGAAATTAACTGACAAATGTTTATAAACATTCCACTAGACTTATAGTAATGATTTCTATGAGAAAAAAAAGTGAATAAAATGATTAGAACGGTCAATTTTCTGAAGAATGTAAATTTTTTCATTTGGGTTGTTTTCAGGGCATTGTGGGGGTAGGTTGGGGCGTCAAATCCATATGTATAATAGGGTGGAGCGAAAAACACAATTCTCGAAAATCGAAAACGCTATATGTGGAAAAGTGGTTACTAACTTAGATAAGAAACGTTGTAAAATTTGAACAAAAACGGACAACATTTAACGGTGCCCCCACAGTCTGAAAGATCGCATGATCATTAGAGGCTCTGCAATTGGGGGATGTTGGTAGCATGGTGGGCGGTAGCTAGAGGACATAAACTTGGACTAGCCGCTAGACCAGTTTGCTAGTGACCATTGTCAATATTGTGTTGTTCGTTATAACCTCAAAGCGGATTTGAACTACGTATTGTAGCTAGCGTGTTGTGAAAATAATTCTCAATAATGCCTTTCACGAGAAAAGACAAAGAATCTCCTGTTTGGTGGACCTGTCCAATTCAAAGGTGGGTGTAATGAGAAATTACTTTTGGATACGGTATGCAATCCTGGATGCTTCCCCTAATAACGCAGCACAAACTTTAGCGAAGATTTCAAGTACACTAACTGCGGAACTAGCGTACTATGGGTCTAAGCTTCAATTCCAGTAGTGTCGGATAAACAAATTTTACATTTGTTTAGTATCTTGATAAAGTCAGAAAAATTAAGAAGTCCGTGAAATCCAGGCAAACTGAGACACATAAGCAAAAAATAAAAATATTTCTTGATAGCGCAGAACAAACTGTTTGACATTTCTTCATGTAAGTGCTCCGGCTATCTGTCTTGTAGCAGCAAATTGATAAGACCGATTAGAGACCTAGATTTTATCGTGGACCAAAGAACTGACAGAAGATGTTTATAAGCTCTGTTGATATAAAAACCACTAAGAAGCTTAAACGATCGCTATACAGGAAAGATTTAGAGACTAAACGTCTACCGGCCACTTCCACAGCAGAAATGATTTTGGCAGAAACCGATAGTGATAATGATGAGGCAATAGCACAAAATGGCCTCGAGGTATTTCCTCTGTTTGTAGCCATCATGAACATTTAAGTCCTAATTTATGACAAAAGAAACAACGAAATTTGATCCAAGTGCGGATTCAACTGCCAAGTTTGGCCCAAGGTTGCGATCGTACAGGCGTTTCTGATCCATCAGCTGCTATAACAGCAAGTACGGTATTAAAAGACATTGGAGTTGTGACAGCGACAGACAAACAAAATAATAGATCGAAACAAATTATGTATATATTTATGCACCTACATGGTTTAATATTAAAGTTAAATCCGAAATGAACTACGGGCCGATTCTCATGTACGATATGATACGCCGATCTCGGTATATGCCACTCCGTTTGAGGAAGATAGTTGACTATTCAAGTTAATGGATATTTCGCAAATCCTGACAATATTCTAGTGGCAATGCTTGGCGATGAAAGGATGCACATTAGACAAGTGGCGGTAAAACGAATTTTAAAATCAAGTCCTCAATAGCTCAGATGGGAGAGCATTGTGCTAGAGACGCAAAGGTCTCTGGTTCAAATCCAGATTGTGGCTGTAATTTTTGATTTATTTAAAATTTACATCCCGCCTGTATGTCACCATATTATTAACCTTTAAAATCAAGGACCGATAATGTTGCTGGAGTACGAAAATTTCAAATACCAAAAATAAATTTTCAAGCAAGTGATTACACTGAATTAATAAACTTGCAAACACTAATGCTTCAGAGCCACCTATTATAAACAAAATCGCGACGAATCATCTTAAAGAAATGATAGTTAATGTCCATAAACAAATTTTAAATGTTCCTTGTCATTCCCAAGCAGTAGAGCGGTGTGTAATGTTGGAGACCGTAGCTTTATCGTCTGTTTGTGGGCCAGATGCAAGAGATGGATTTTTAAGGTGTCGTATGCTTTCTAAGCAACTTTTGCCAAAATTTGACACAAAATTTGATTTTACAAAATAATTATTTTTTGTCTTGACAGAGTGGGAGGGTGGAACTCGACATGCAGCCACCCCCTCGTGGTGAGTTCAGGGTAGTTTTTGGTAAAAACTAGCGAAGAGCTGCATAAAATGTACGGAAACAATTTTTTTTACATTTATGGCCGTGGGGGCTCCAGAAGATGAAACCTTTTAGAACTCAACCTTTGCAGGTTTAATGGCCATTAGTTCTATCCACTTTTCCGCATATAGGCAAAACAAAATTAAAACAAAAATTCAGGTATTTCGATCCACCCTAATGTATAATAGGCTAAATTCTTCCTTGGAAAGTCCTCTGCAAGTCCTATAACTTTAATATAAATTTTCCCAAATCCCAAACATTTATTTAAAAAATACAAAAAAAAGTCTTTTTCTCATGTAAATTTGAGGCCTCGATTACAAATCAAAATTTCGATAAAAAATACTTCTCCACTTTGTTTGGATTTGGAAACGATTTGGGGAGGATCGTTGCATTCCACATAAAATTAACCACCATAGTGTCCATGAAGGAAAGAGTGCTATGTAATAAACATACGGAAGGGGGGCAGCTGCCCCCCCTTCCCCTGGATACGCCCATGTATACTGCAATAGTGAGACTGTAAGTTGAATAACTAGACAACTCTCATAGCAGTTAGTCATTCAATAAAAACAAAAATGACCTTGCTTATTACCAAGAAATACAACGGAATTAATATTCACGAATTTATCTTATAACTAAAAAATTTCGACAGTATGGATTTGCCGCACTAACACTCAAGTTGCCATGAAAGTCCTCGTTGTTCTTCTTATTGTTTATTTACATCAAGTTGGACTTTCTTTTGCACAAGGTACGTACCGATTTTCAGTATAATTTTTATACTTCTGCTTGTCTAATTATTTTAATTTTTAATGTATAATGTAGAATATAATACATATAATTGAAAGTAACAGTACGACATCTTTTATAAATTAGATATTATGGCTACATCCTGTTAAAAACTCGCATACGATTCTATCATATGCAAATCCGGCATTCCCAAACTATAACGTCACATAATTACGCATAATTACGGCGAAACAGCTGATTATGATTGGAACAGACAAATTAGAATTAATTTTAATAGTATAGATAGTGTGAACTAACAGAATATGTTCCCTAGAGTTATCAATATTTTGCAATTTTTGCACTTAGATTATGCCACATTACAATAGCATAATATACATTATACAGGGTGTCTGACGGAACTGGTACATTAGAGGTTTCTCATGTTCTACTATTTCTGGAAACATGAAATTTTGGAATTAGAATTTACTCGATCTGAGCTCTTTGGCTAAAATATTCTCAACTTAACTGTCACGTCCGGTCACCGGAAGTCGGTATCAACTTTGTTATTTTAAATGGAATGATATAATTTTAATTTTTATTTTTCTACGTATTAAAATACATCACTTTTAATAAGAGTTCCCTATACCTAAATATCACCATTTTTGAGTTTTTTTGATTTTACTAATTTTTTGGTGATTTTCGCGGTGACGTTTAAAACTGAATATCTCAGTTATTATTGAAACTAGAAGTCTGATGATTGATGGTCCAAAACTGGAAACATAGCCAAATACGACGATGTTTAGTTCATCATGATATCTTATACAGGATGTTCAAAATTTACAACACAATAATTGAATTTTCAAACGTAAAAAACTCATTTTTTTCAAATGGAGCACCCTGTATACCGATACGCCATTCGATAGGAAATTTTATTCCCTATCAATCAATATTACGGTTCCCTATATCTATCTTTAATAGTTTTTGAGATATTGATAGATATTTAGAAATTTTGCGTGGATGTGTGAACAATTTTTGCGATACTCTTTCCCTCAATATTTTACGCGACTGCTTTTATCTAATGGACGGTGGACCGGCACATTCTTCGCATGTGGTATCCATTCAACTTAATCAGATGTTAGGTGACGGTAGGTGGTTCGGAAATAGGAGACCCTGGCGGTGGCCACCAAGCTCACCAGATTTAACACCATTAGACTTTTATTTCTGGGGTCATGTGAAAAGTCAGGTCTATTCCACACCAGTTAATACTCGAGAAGAATTGACTAACAGAGTAGTAGCCGCCATTAATGGACTTCAGCGACAAGAAATCCGAAGAGCGACGATGACAGTTGTACAGCGAAGTGTTTTAAAATGTTTGGAGCAGAACGTGCAGCATTTCGAACAACATAATTAAGTTTTAATTTATGTTAGATATCCCAAATCTATTATTTTAGTTTTAAGCAACAGAACAGCGAACACTTCATAACCCTAGTGCAAAACCATAACTGGTCACACATACGTACCTATGCAGATGTTAACAAAATGATTGACATATTCTTGTGCCAGATCACCAGATTTCACAATGAAGCATTCCCAATGATGCAGAGAACTGCGAGACAACCAACCTTCAAACCCTCAGAGAATCTGCACCAATTAAAAGAAACGCTCAACTTTCTTTTTAGAATACAGGATGTTAATAGAGATGAGGAATCCTATGACAACCTTATAAAATGCAGGAAAATCTACCAAGAGTGCGCTGAAAAAGAAAAAAGAAACTTTAACACAAAAACAATAGCAAACTCTGATAACAAATCCAAATCTATCTGGGCAGTAGTGAATAGAGAGCTAGGCAAATCAACACCAAAAGTGGATCAACACAATCTACCATCCTGTGAAGAATTTAATGAGTGGTTTGCTCCGGACCTTTCAGCACAGTTAAATCCAACCGACAGTTCCAACGACATACCTAAAAGTCCTACCTCTTTCTTTTTTCTACCAACTGATAAGCAAGAAGTGCTAAGTGTAATAAAAAATCTGAAGAACAAGAACTAAAGACATCTATGATCTGACCCCAAAAACGATCAAACTAGCAGCAAATTGGATATGCGGGATTCTTGCCGACATCTTCAATTAATGTTTTCAAACGGGCATCTTTCCTGAAAAACTTAAAATCGGGAAGGTCCATCCGATACATAAAAAAGGTGACACTCAGGAGTGTGGGAACTATCGTCCTATATCAGTACTATCAATACTCTCCAAAATTCTCGAACAACTGATGATGGTCAGAATCACATCCTTTTTTGAGAGACACAGTCTGTTTACACAGCATCAATTTGCCTACAGAGCAAACCGAAGCACTGAACATGCTATAAAGGTTGTGCAAAGAGTTGTCTGCGAAGCTCTTGAATACAAAAACAAATGCATGAGCCAGTTCTGCGATCTCAGTAAAGCCTTCGACACAATGCCACATATGAACTTCCTGATGAAAATGAATAGTACGGCTTCCGGGGTAAAGCACACCAACTGATAGAATCATATCTGACCAGAAGACAGCAGCTCGTCACCAATAATGGACACTCAAGTCAACTGCGTACCATGTACCAGGGGGTACCTCAAGGCTCTCTTCTAGGTGGCCTATTCTTCATCATCTACCTGAATGATCTCCCGAAAACCCTAAGATGCCATGTAACATGTTACGCATATGACAAAACACTCACCACTGTATCAACCAACGACCAAGTGCTAGCTGACGAAGCTGCAAATAACATCAGTGATGCTGAAAATTGGTTCGAAATAAATGGCCTCAAGCTCAACCGTGACAAAACTGCGCACGTCAAGTATGAAATGAACAGGTGGGAGCCTGCTGAAGACCAAACAAAATTTCTGGGCATCACCATCGATTCCCGACTAACCTGGAGACCACAAATCCATGGTCTTTCTAGCAAGCTAAGCAGGGCCATATTTGCAATCCGAAAGATCAAGACCACAGTAAGCGATGAGGCAGCAATCACTACATACCATGCGCTCTTCCATACCCGGATGGCCTACGGCATTGAGGTGTGGGGTCACTCAGCCCATACCATCCGAATACTAATTCTACAGAAGCGAGCTGTTCGTGCTCTGTGTGGTGAACCGAGAAGAACCCACTGTAAACCACTATTTACAAAACTAGGGATTCTAACAACTCATGCGGTATACATACTTAAAACCCTAATGACATACCGGAAAACGCATACATCTCAAGGCAAAACAACCACCACCCACAAGTACGAAACCAGAACAAAAGGACTCCCACAACCCGAACATACAAGGCTTCAATCAACTAAATTTCTTGAAATGGGAAAGAACCTGTACTGCAGATCCCCCAAGAATGGCATAAGCTTGACGACAAACAATTCAGGAGAAAACTGCTCGAACACCTGAGGAAAAATCCACCCTACTCGCTTGAAGAGTTCGAGCAACATAGATAGGAAGAAGATTATTATCCAATTAATTAATTGTTATTTTGATATACATTGTATAATGACGTTGACATGTACATGTTGGAAATAAATTTCTATTCTATTCTATTTCTATTTCTATTTCTATTTCTATTTCTATTTCTATTTCTATTTCTATTTCTATTTCTATTCTATTCTATTCTATTTCAACATTTTCAATATTTTTCTGTTTTCCTGCTGTTCCAAAGTTGTTACATTCCTATAAATAAAGAATAAATCGTTTTGTATTTAGTTTGCATTCTTTTATACTGACAATATCTCAAAAACTATTAAAGACAGGGAATCCTAATATTGATTGATAGGGAATACGATTTCCTATCGAATGGCGTATCGGTATACAGGGTGTTCCATTTGAAAAAAATGAGTTTTTTACGTTTAAAAATTCAATTATTGTGTTGTAAATTTTGAACACACAGTATAAGATATTATGATGAACTAAACATCGTCTTATTTGGTTATGTTTCTAGTTTTGGACCACCAATCATGAAACTTCTAGTTTCTATAATAACCGAGGTACTCAATTTTAAACGTAACCGGCAAATCACCAAAAAAATAGTAAAATAAAAAAAACTCAAAAATGGTGATATTTAGGTATAGGGAAACACTATCAAAAATGATGTGTTTTGATACGTAGAAACCATAAATAAAATAAAAATTATATCATTCCATTTAAAATAACAAAGTTGATACCGACTTCCGGTGACCGGACGTGACAGATAACTTGAGAATATTTTAGCTGAAGAGCTCAGATCGAGTAAATTCTAGTTCCAAAATTTCAAGTTTCCAGAAATAGTAGAACATGAGAAACTTCTAATGTACCATATCCGTGAGACAGCCTGTATAATATAATATAATATTAATTTTATATATGTATGATATAAATTTCTATTATTATATAGGTATGGTAATGGTCTTTATTTTTTTTAACTTTCAGATATTACATGCCAAGCAAGCGATGGCAGATTCGGAATTTGCATGTCAATTGTTGGATGTCCATGGGCTATACAAGAATTAAAACGTCGAAATCCCCCAAAAATATGTGCCTTTGACGGATTGCAGCCAGTAGTTTGTTGCCTTGAACTACCAAAGAAAACAGATATCGACATACACGTAAAATCAACAGATTCTATCGCTGTGGAAAGTATGTAATCAATGGTAGAATTGAACAAATAAGTATACAACTTAGCTGCCTGCGAATTATTGATTTTTAATGCCTTTTGCTTACATTTTAGAGTGCCTGCAATATGAAAAAGCAATCTGCAATAATGATGATCTTCCTAAATTTCCTGTCGGTATCATAGTTGGTGGCACTGATGCAAATCCAACAGAGTTTCCACATATGGCAGCCCTAGGTTACGGAAACGAGTCCAACATACAGTGGGAGTGTGGAGGTAGCTTAATAAGCGAGAATTTTGTGTTAACTGCAGCTCATTGCTTAATTTCGAGACAATCGTAAGTACAACTTATTTTTATGTGTAATCTGATTTAGCATTATTTTAGACAACATTCAAAGTTGATGGGATAAAAATTATGTTTGTGTATGTCTCGTTCATAGATGACCATAAATTGTTCGTTTGTGTAATTCATAGTAGCAGTTTGCAATGACCGAAAGTTGCTGCATGAATAAGGTGACCAGACGTCCAGCTTTTGGCGGGACAGTCCCGCTTTTTCGCATGTTGTCCCGCGTCCCGAGGAGTTTTAAAAATGTCCCGCTTTTTAAAGAATTTTATTTTTTTTTCAGAATTTTTAGAGAAATACTACGAAAAATGAACTATATGCTATTCCGTTCAAACACTCTTTTTCAAATCGTGCGTTAAAAAGCAGTAAACTTTTTTAAATTATTAAACAACATTTTGGGGTCGAAAACCGTTGTTTCACAATTGTATTATTTTACAAAGAAAAATATGAATTACTCATTTTAGGTAACTTACATACCATACTAAATATAATAAATATAAAAATTAAATGTTTTCTAATTCATCTCAATATCTGAATTTTTGTAGAATATACACAGTTTGAAGCAAGATTTTGTAATTCACTCATAATCAAGTAACATTTGCTGCAAGGTTTAACAGCAAATTTAAGTTGCTAAGTTTTATTTTAAATTGTTTATCCTCTACAAATTCAGATATTGGAATGAACTAAAAACAAAATGTTGAGAATATGGATGTCTTTTTTACAAAGTACTTTAAAATTTGCTGATGCTCGGCAGTTATTTCACAGCGTATATCAAAAGTAATAGTGCAGGCAAATTAAGTTGAGAGTGGGTATTAATTGTAGACAGGAGTTTTATCATTGGAAATGGTAAAGGGGCTCAAAGTGAACATAGAAAAAATAAATGGAGGTCATGGGGTGGTATAATTAATATTTGGGGGGGTTGTTTTCCGGCGAAACTTGATGTTTTATCCAAAAACGTCCTATACTAAGTTGTGGATCATAAAAAATCTACAACATTCATATGGATCACTTTTTACTATGACCTGAAAATTTCCAAGGAAAATGCGAATGCCAATGCCAAAACGAATTTTCTGTTTTTTATTTTTTGTTGTCGCAACAATAATTCAATTTTAATCAAATTTTGTGAAAGTGTGCCTTTTTATACCTTAAATAAGTATGCATTTTCTTATTACACATAAAACAAGAAGTTTTTGAGATACTTAGTTTTTCCGTCAAAAACAGACTTTTTTTAAAGAGAAATTCTGTGGTGAAAAATCATCCTACAGAGGTCTTCTAGGACTCATTTTTGTTGATTTTACATGTACTTATTGATACAATAATAAAAGTAATAGTTCCGATTTAACAACATGCTTAAAAATTGAAAAAACTCAAAAACGACTTTTGCAACAGTGAATTTTTCAGTAATTGTTCATTATTTGTTTAAATTGTTAAGAAAATTGCAATACTGGTTACGACATTAAATTGTACGGAAAAAATTCAAAGGAAACTGGCTCTCATTTCTACACTAATGCTATAACCATTAAACTAGAATAAGAAATCTTCAGATAAGTAAGTTAAATAATCAGTTTTTGTATTAGAATAAAAAAAAATCCAATACAAAAGTTGTAGGTCAAGAAAACATCTACAAATTTTGTAGAGGTTACTATATAACATAACCTCAAAACTTCCGAGAAAAATTGCGAATAAGGCAAAGATTGGCATAGTTATTATTTTTCATTTTTTATTTGTAAATTATTAAATATATATTAACGGGGTGGGGTCGTTCGGAAAGAGATATTCCAAAATGCAAGTCGCGGTAGGTGCAGCGTGTTGTATACTGACGATGCCTGTCTCTCCGTCTGGATTCCACGTTGTCAGCAAGGCCCTACGAGGTGCTAGTTTCCTGCAGCCGGTAAGCGAACTCATGTGCCAGGGTTGCGTACCGTCTTTTATGCTGCTCGCCCTAGCTGGTCACCATGGTGGCGAGCGCACTGGGAGCGCACTGGTATTAGGGGCGTGTTACAATATTAACTTTTGTAATTTATTATTATCAATTATTAAGGTACTGTTTCTACTGTATTGATGTTATCACATTTTTAACTACTTTAGTAGATTTTTTCATAAACAGTTTGTGATTTTTCAAGACATAAATAATTTACTTTCAGAAGTTTCGTCAAAACTAAATTAAAATTATAAAATCTAAAAAAAAAGAATTTTTCGCATTTTTCTCGGAAGTTTTGAGATTATGTTATATAGTAACCTCTACAAAAGTTGAAGATTTTTTCTTGACCTACAACTTTTGTATTGGATACTTTTTGATTCTTGATACTTTTTGAAGACAAAAACTGACTATTTTGCTTACTTATCTGAAGATTTCTTATTTTAATTTAATGGTTATAGCATTAGTGTAGAAATGAGAGACAGTTTCCATTGTATTTTTTATTTCGTACAATTGAATGTCGTAACCAGTATTGCAATTTTCTTACCAATTTAAACAAATAATGAACAATTACTGAAAAATTCACTGTTGCAAAAGCCGTTTTTGAGTTTTTTCAATTTTTGAGTATGTTGTTAAATAGGGACTATTATTTTTATTATTGTATCAATAAGTACATGTAAAAACTACAAAAATGAGTCCCAGAAGAACTCTGTACGATGATTTTTCACCACAGAATTTCTTTTTAAAAAAAGTCTGATTTTGACGGAAAAACTAAATATCTCAAAAACTTCTTACTTTTTTGTGTAATAAAAAATGTATACTAATTTAAGGTATAAGAAGGCACGCTTCCACAAAATTTGATTAAAATTGAATTATTGTTGCGACAACAAAAAATAAAAAACAGAAAATTCGTTTTGGCATTGGCATTCGCATTTTTCTCGGAAATTTTCAGGTCATAGTAAAAAGTGACCCATATGAATGTTGTAGATTTTTTTATGATCTACAACTTAGTATAGGACGTTTTTGTATAAAACGTCAAGTTTCGCCGGAAAACGCAATAATATACTTTGCACCCGCTTTCAACCCTCCCAAATAAACACTATACCACCCCATGACCTGCATTTATTTTTTTTACGTTCACTATGAGCCCATTTACCATTTCAAATGATAAAACTCAACTCCGTCTACAATTAATACCGGTTTTTGCTTATAATCAGTTAATAGATCAAAATTAACATTATGGTCTGTTTTTCAAAAGTTACTAATGTATGTGCTTATCGCTAAGAAATTCAATGAATTTCTTTAAAATGCATTAAAAAATTATGGAAACGGGACAATATTAAAAAAAATTAGCAAAATAAGCGTTCCTTTAATTGTGCCGGTCAGTGTATTTTTTTCTCAAAACTGTACCTTGGCATATCTTTAAACTTGGCATATCTTGTTGTGCTGTACAGAGTCGTTAGATTATAACATATGTTTGTTATTTCTTTACCTTAAGATTCTTAGTCCTTCTTACTACATACATATATTTATTAGTTGACAAAAATGTTGTTAAAAAATATAAAAATTTATTTAGAATATTTACTTAGAATGAAGAATTTATGTTAAAGGGAAGAGTTAATATATACAATTTTAATCCCTATAATAAACGATAATGAAATATACTTTGCCTTGTATCAAACAAAATTTTTTTATTTAAAATAAATATGGCAAAACAATTAATCACTAATAATGCAAATAATGTCGAATATTCAATGAATTATGTGTTGTTCAAGCAAGTATATTTTGATCACAAGCACAACCATTTAAAGGAGTATGTGTGATGTTGCTTAAAATACAAAAATGTGTGTAACCAACCAAACTAAAAAAACATACTAATAAATTATTGTGTTTATAAAAATCTTAGAATTTGTCTGTTTTCGAGTACGATCTTTTGAAAAGACGGTTGGTTTTAATTACTGCCCCACACCCCGCCCGCTACTGTCCCGCTTTTCTACAATAAAAATCTGGTCACCTTATGCATGAACAGAAGAATAACTACATTTGTGCGTTTGTTGAATTTCGTTCGTGGCAATTAGATATTTTATATTAATTTATTAATTATTGCGCATGAGTTATAAATGTTAAATTAGATTCTTAATAACATTGTAGCTGTTGATGATAGACTAGATAGACCTACCGAGTTAGGCATTTTCGGAAAGCTGATTTACAGATCTTTCAAAGTAATTCACGATATACAGGTTTTTTCATTTAAAATTCTAAAGTTATTTTACATACAGTGAGCGCATAAAGTATGGAAACATGACAAAATCTCAAGAACGGTTTGCTATTTTAAAAAATCCTCGAACACGTCGAATTATAATTATCAAAATACACCTTATGATATCAAATTAATTTTTTTTACCTTCATTTGCTTTTAACCGATGACGTCATCGACATTCTTTTTAAAATGACAACCCTATATTTTTTTAATGAATTTGCCAGATCTTTTAACTGTCTTAATGGTAGCATATATTTTTATGGCCATACATAAGAAAATTTTCGAGAAAAACACAATTGAGGGTTATGAAATAAAAGTGACAAAATTTCCGGAATCGGCTCGACCGAATTTAACGAAATTTTGGAATTAAATATTTTGCAACGTTGTGAAGTCACTGGCGTTATTATCGTTGATGCAACGTTTACAGTTTCTGAGATATAACCTCAAACTTTTGAATTTGAAATAGAACACCTGTATATTTTGACATTTTCTGTTACAGTCTTCATTATTAAATCAAAAACATCCAGAAATCAACAAAAACCTTTATTACTTAGGTGTAAAAATTAACAAAGAAAAAATTGATAATAAAACATTACATTTTCTACTGCAACTACTCTAGTTGGTTTATGAGGATTCTCAACCATTGACAAGAACACATTGTTTTAATTTAAAGTTTTCAATAGAGAGGGAGGACAACAACAGTCTAAATTATCTTGACCTCACAATCCGAAGGAACACAACAGGATTTAACTTTGAGATTTTCAGAAAACCAACCACATGCTCTGCAATTATACCTAACAATTCGCACCATCACCACACACAGAAATTAGCAGCAATAAGATCTTACATACATAGAGGCCAGACCATACCAATCACGGAGGAAAATTACAGGAAAGAAATGCTAATAATAGAACAGATAGCTGTCGAGAATAGTTTTGACCCAGGAATCGTGGATAAAATGATGAATAGTAGGCACATAAAACAAGACATACTGAACAGACAAGACCAACAAATACAAACAACATATAGAGGACTAACATACGGTGGCAGCATTTCTGACAAGATTAGAAAAGTACTACATAGATACCAAATAACATGCTCCTTCAAAACTACTTCTGTGGTATTTAACAGACTAAAAGAAAAAAGTCCGACAAACAAGATGGAACAAAGTGGAGTATACAGTTTGAAATGCGACGAATGTAATAGTACTTACGTGGGTCAGACAGGACGTAAGTTGGGATTGAGAATTAATGAACATAGAAAGGCTAAACTCACTTCTAATTTCGGAAAACACATGCTAGAAACGGGACACAGAAGCACAGACGAAAACAATATCAAATTGATTCACAGGGCAGAAAAGGGAAGAATGTTAGATCTTTTGGAGGCTTTTCAAATAGAGAAACACGAGCGAGAACGGAAGCACATTATTCTGAATGATCAACTACAGCTCACTGTGCCTCCCCTCTATCGGTACCTGTGGAAATGAACCATTAGTAACCAAACATGATCTGTAGTGTACCACTTTACCAGCATTCGAAATTGTTTATTTATTTGTTAGTACGTTCTTAGTGATTGTCCCTTATACAATTTTAACTATTTATTACTAAATTATTATTTTATATTTACAACAATTTTATAGTGTTTGTCTGTTTTAACATGTGTTTTACCTTTGTTTTAACATGTGTGTATACCTACAGTTTTATTTTATCTTTTTGACACGTAAGTGATTTTTACTTCTTAATGTTAGGTTAATTGATTTTGTGTGTGTAATTTTCAGGAGAGTCTGATGATGCGTAAGCGAAGCTAGTCACTCTTAAGTATCAATAAAACCTTACACGAAAAACAGTGTCTATTGAGTATTACATTGTTTTAAATTTGATGGGTTTATTTTTTTTTTGTTATTTTTTTGTTATCAATTTTTGGGTTATTAACGGTTATTGTTAATTTCTAGAAGTTTTTGATATAATACTGTAACAAGCGTAGTAACATTGAAAACAGTAACACTTTTGACTTAAAATTAACTTAAAATTTCAGGGGCTCTCTCAAATTTGTCAGACTTGGAGACATCAACCTTAGAGGAACAATTGGTAACGACAGATTCGCACAACAATTTACCATAGAAGACACATTTGAGCCTCAAGAATATGACCCATTCTCGCATTATCATGACATCGCGTTAATAAAATTAGCAAGAAGTGTAGATTGCACACAATATGTAAGACCAGCTTGTCTGCATGTTGACAGCAACTTACCAGAAGGAAATCCCATAGCAACAGGTTGGGGTGCAACGGAATGGGGTGGGGGAAACAGCAATATCTTGCAAAAAGTCAACCTCGGATATATTTCCTACTCAAGATGTAAGCAAACTTACAGATCTGAGCCAAAACTACGAAACGGTATTGACGAAGATTTGCAGATTTGTGTTGGAGATGGGATGCAGAAGAAAGATACATGCCAGGTTGGTTGCTTTTTTTTAATAACGTAATAATGTTAAGAACTGAAAATTTTTTTAGGGCGATTCTGGGGGACCTTTACAAGTTCAAATTAAGGATAATCCTGCTGTATATAAGATCATAGGGATTACATCTTTTGGAAAACTTTGTGCTGTAGCACCTGGTGTCTATACGAAGGTATCCCACTATATACCCTGGATAGAAAGTGTCGTTTGGAATTGAAATTTGAAGAATAAATTTAAATTTTGTGCTTTTGAATCTTTCAATGTTCTCTGGATGCTGTGTTCTATTGGTGAATTATATGTTGATGCATGTATTTGTTTGTTTTGTGTAAGAGAATTGTATCTAATATGAAACCTGGGTGCTAAATAAAATTTTCAAGATAGTGAATGTTTTAATTTACCTGATTAATTAAAGAAATTATTATGTTTTCGAAGGAATTAATATGGACCTATTATTGACAAGAACTTTTCGGAGGGTACACTATACTGTACCCTCCTAATCTCCACGTGTCACCGCCTTTTGGGATGTCGCACATCCTCGACCAGTGGTTGATTTTCCCAGAGCTACATAATATAGACCAGGGGTGGCCAACTTTTGTCTACTTAAGATCTACCTTTTATCTTTAAAATGTGTATGTCGCAATCGACATGTTGTCATAGGCGTAGCACTCCCGCGAGTTATGGGTAGTAGATACGCAAAATATATGTTAAAAACTATTTTTTTTTATTTTTTATATCATCTATTATGTTTTCGATATAAAGGCCTAAAGAAAATAAATTTCCTTACTCAACTTTTCATATTTGCAAGTTCATTATAAAAATTCACAGTATGGCTGAAAATTTGATTTTAAGATTCCGCGACAATTTTTTTGACAGGAAAATTAAAATTCATTAAATCAAAAGGAAGATTTTTAGACTTATTTTCTAAAAATTTTAGACTTTTGTTAATCTATCATTAGATCGTGGGAGTTCATCTCGTACTGAAACAACTTGTTTATCTACCTACGTTATTTATCTACCAGTAATATTAACATATCTGATTGGGTTTGAGCTGAAAGGATACCCCTTTGCTAATATTTTTATCTTGTTGAGTTGAAAGGTTAGTCTTTTGCGAATATTTGTTTATCTTGTCGAGCAGAAGGTCCGCTCTTAACTCAAATGTTAATTTATTTTGTTTGGCTGAAAGGTTAGCCCTTTTCTAAAATTTATTTATTTTGTTGAGCTGAAAGGTTAGCTTTTTGCGAATACATATTTGTGTCAACCCTTTACTGGCGCGGTAGTTAATTTATTTTGTTGAGCTGAAAGGTTAGCCCTTTGCTAATATATGAATGGTTTTGAGATGAAAGATGATCCCTTTGCTAATAATTGTTTATCGTGTTGAGATGAAAAGTTACCAATTTGATAATATTTATTATATTGTTGGAGATGAAAGGTCGGCCCTTTGCTAATATTTGTTTATCTTGTTAAACTGAATGATTAGTCCTTTGCTTATTTGTTTGTTCACGAGCTGAAAGGATGACCCCTTGCGAATATTTGTTTATTTTGTTGGGCTGAAAGGTTATAACTTAACATGCTCATATATGTAGCTGAGCTGAAAGGTGGTTCGCTTTTTGCAATTATTTGACTATGTTTTGAGTTAAACATTTTAGCGATTTTAACGCAAAAGGAAAAGAAATACATGTTGGCAACTTGATTATTGTTGAATGATTAACACCTTTGAATTTCGGCAAATTATGAATTGTCGAATGGAAGTTTGAATTAGTTACTGAGACCAAGTTTATCATTGAAGACAATAGCAAAAACTGCTATCGGTAAACGGACAGTTCTGTGAGATCCAAACTTGATTCTTGATTCGAAACTATCATCTTCCACAGTCGCTAACAATAGGGTTATATACTGAGGGAGAAAATCAAAGGTTCTTCACTGTTCAAGTAGTATATTGAGCAATTAGTTAACAACCGTCTTTTTTAATAGGGTTATAGTCAGGCTTATTTGCTACTATGTAATATGTAAAGTGACTAAACCCACCATCACACATTAAGTCAAGACATCGCGACCGATCGACCAAAATTGGCATCGCGATCGACTTGTTGGCCACCCCTGATATAGACTATATGTTGACTATATGATATAGTCAAGATTAGGGTAGCAAAGTGTACGCTGAAACTGAATCTATACTGCCGATCACACGGCCTTTTTTAGCAATTTAGCCAGACGCATGACATGAACTGAACGGTAGGCTTTCACCAGTCTATCATTTAGACTACAAGAATACACATATTAATTGCTCCATAACGTTAGAGGGGGTTCTATGAAAAAAGTGCAAAAGATGCATAAGCGTGCATAATTTCGCATGCTTGCACTAAAGGGAAGTGAGATAATCAATTAATTTTAAGCCAAAGATAATAAAATATCTGAACATGTAAGCTTTTTGTCTTTTTGTGTCCGACATGTAATGTTGAACAATTGTTTGTTTTTTCAGATATGTACATTGTGAAAACTAAGAGAGATATAGGTACATAACCCAGATATTTATATCATTGACCAACCGAATTAGACGGTAATGATATTATTTTTTGTGTTTGTTATGTAAATGATCCAGTGAATAATGTTAAAAATGTTTCTTGAATTATTTTTTGTAGCTTGGCCTGATGACGATGAAAAATCGAAACATGTAGCCAAAAGAACAACAATAAGCACGTTAGAAATTTATCATCTACTTATTTCATACTAGAATACAGTTGGATCAATAAAAATATGATTTCTTTGGCAGAAGTAAACCTATTTTTAAGCCAAATTTTATTACCTATTTCCCACGAGTGTCGATTTTTGATACATCCTGTATATAACGTATTTTCCCGTAACAAAATCCATATACAAAAGTTATTCCCTTCAATAGAAATCTAAAATTTACCTATACTATTTAGTATTTACACCGGATGTTATGACGCATAGATGATTAGCAGAATACATTAATTTATCCGGTCTGACTTAAAATTTGCGACACTGAAACAATTGACACATAATCGTGATATCTGCTTTCTTTTGTGGTGATTCCCTACTACCATTATTACAAAGTTTCGTTATCTAAACACATATTTCAATAGACATTACTACTATAGATCATATTTACCCAATACTGACTAACTCGAAAAATTACCGTACATTACATATACCATAAATAAATAATTCCCTTTGTCCAAAGCACTTAATAATATGGTAATTTAAAAATAGCCATGGGAAATGATATTAACATACATCAAATGATTTCACAATCATCAAAAGCAATTATGATTGTAACGATGTAGGTAAGTGTATTACATAAAAAAATATAATACCTATACGTGGTTTGTCCAGAAAGTCACCTATACAGATAGATATTTGTTTGCTACAATTTGAAAGAAAACTAAAAAGTGAAGAACTATAGTCCTCAACTAAATAAGCAAATTTTAAACTGTTGGCAGCAGCAAAACGTACTATAATTATTAATATTAATAATGATTATATTCTTGTTATTTTCCCACTTAAAACTACCCGCCTAATTGGCTTAAAGCATTGTCTATTGCAGTGTTTCGTGCAGTGAGTGGAAAACCTGAGTATGTCCTGAACATATGTGACACCGCACGAGAGAATGGACCTTACTGCCATCTTTCGTTTCGATAGTATTGACTCCTGTGGTTGAAGGCCTATAACTCTAAAGTTACTGAACAGAAAAAATTTAAATAAAGTATGTCATATGATTGTAACGATGTAGGTAAGTGTATTACATAAAAAAATATAATACCTATACGTGGTTTGTCCAGAAAGTCACCTATACAGATAGATATTTGTTTGCTACAATTTGAAAGAAAACTAAAAAGTGAAGAACTATAGTCCTCAACTAAATAAGCAAATTTTAAACTGTTGGCAGCAGCAAAACGTACTATAATTATTAATATTAATAATGATTATATTCTTGTTATTTTCCCACTTAAAACTACCCGCCTAATTGGCTTAAAGCATTGTCTATTGCAGTGTTTCGTGCAGTGAGTGGAAAACCTGAGTATGTCCTGAACATATGTGACACCGCACGAGAGAATGGCCCTTACTGCCATCTTTCGTTTCGATAGTATTGACTCCTGTGGTTGAAGGCCTATAACTCTAAAGTTACTGAACAGAAAAAATTTAAATAAAGTATGTCATACTCCTGAATCATTTCTACATAAGTTGTATGACTCTCAAAATTGTTTTCCTCTCGGTGTAAACATGAGCGCGAGAGAAGTGAAAAAACTACCTGATTTTTGCAGATTTAAATTGACGCTGGTCTTTCCGATTTATTTTCTCTTAAACCACAAAATTACAGTTTCTTGTTCAGGTTGCATTTAGAGTCTCTTCCATAGATTGGCGTTTTTGTTCCGTTTAGTTTTTATGTAATAAAGGTTGCGAACCAGATTTTGATGAACGGCGATATCTCACGAACGAATGTTAGCAGGATAACGCAGTTATCATGCAAATGAGCTTTATTTACTGCGATACATATCCGGTCAATTTAATAACATTCCGACTATTTGTTAATTTTTAAGACCGAAATAAACATGAACAAGCTTTTGCGCAGTTTAGCTTCCCTCGCTTGTGGGTTTTGGTGCGAGGCAGTCGAACGAGATGCGAAGTTTTGACGCGATCAGTGAATCCGTTTGAATCCGTGTTTGTAAAATATTGTTGGGTATAATTAATTGTACATCTAAATTCATTATTTATATTTAACTCGCACTACTATTCAAAATTCCGAAATTACAAATAGGGTATTCCGGTCATGTCAAAATTTGAGCAGATATTCGGTTTAACCTATTGTACAATTTATGAGGATTCATATAGTTAAGCTATGAGCTTTTGATTTAGTTTTTCTATCAAGATAATTGCAATTAAAAGTGCATTTCGTTTAAATTCACCGACCACCCTCGGAAATACACGATGATTACCGATCCCTAGTAGCGGTGGCAACAGCGGACAGCTCTCGAACAGCTGATCGGCCAAGTTGACGGTTGGCGACCCTGTTGTTTGACAACGAATAAAGGTAACTTTTTTGAGAGATGATTTGATCATTGAAACTTGAAGCCAAACATCTCTCATCTCGCTAGTCGGCAATGTAAAGAAAATCTTATCAGGAGTTGCTGTTCTACTGCTGTTACAGCCCGGCACAGAACAATGTCGGCGTTGGAGTTTATACATTTTGAACAAGTGTTTGATATAACCTCAATAACCAAAGCAGGTGTCAACAAACGAGCGATTCTAAACGTTCACACAACAGAAGACAAAAATTTACTACGTGCACCCTAGATATAGCAACGTTGTCAAGTCGCTCACTTTGACCGGTCTTTGTGACGTCACAAAGACCAATCCTAATTCAAACTTCAAACATTGATTTCTCTTAATTTAAAACAATGTTTGATATTTTACTTGTGAAGTAGCAAACAGTAGCACTCATACTTTGTAAAAAATGACAATTTCAAAAACACCGGAATACCCCATTGTAAATAATCTTCCAGTCCCAGCTACGTTTCCATTTACCGTTACGATTGACGTAGGGCGATTCTCTCGTGCGGGGTTACATATTCTGTTCTTCCACTCCATTGCATGGAGCATGCTGCTTCCACAGCAATACTGGTTATAGATGGAATTATGATTTTAATATTTTCGAAAAAAAGATCGAGAAATTTTATACAAAACGGCTATCTTAGTTTGAAATGTCAAATTTTGGACTTGTTCTGTTCTTCCAATCACCGATTCAATTATTCAAATCAAAATTTTATTTCTTTGACGGAAGAAAATTTATTTTTCAACCAAAGCCAAACTATTACTTGAATGATAAACAGTGAAAACTTTTCGTGTTACCTTTGTATAGCTTAGCTACTTGTAATACGCGTTTTGTCATGCATGGACAACTTCTACAAAAAAAATCGCAAAAACCAAAGCGATGGTAAATATATCTACGTCATTGACTGAAGTCATTAACACTCAACTTTTTACTTCTCAGAAGATTGTCCTTCATCTAGAGTAGGGGGCGGTGACGAAGCAATCTACTCGATGCCAACAGAATGATAATAAATTTAGTTTTGATTCAGATTTTGTGAGAATGATATATCTTAATATTTTTTTTGTTGTGGGTTTTATAACTGCACAGACAGTTTTCTGCCAAAGAGGTATTATTATTTTTTTTATTTCACCTTGTGCCAACTTATTCTTGTATTGATTTAAATTTTAATTTTAATAGGCAGTGGATTTAGATGTAGAACTAGAAACGGGCAACCTGGCGAATGTGTTAACGCAGAATTGTGCGAAGATTTTCAACCCTTTTGGGACCGTTTTAGACCTAGGGTTTGCGGGTATGAAGGTTTTGAAGAAATGTATTGTTGTGCAGTACCACAAAGGGAGAAATATGTTTCGTCTAAAAGTATTCAAAGTAAGTAAATACATTTTTCTTTTTATATCTATTTTTATATTAGAAGAAGTATGTATAAGTTATAGTTCAAATAAGTCTGCATTTTGAAACATGAAGAGAGCGAAAACGATTTGAAGTTTTACTGTTATATTATTTCTTGGGAAGCATCGAAATAAAATGACTAAGATCACCACTAGAGTAATGTTTGTTTGTATTCTTTAGTTTAAATTTTGTTTCAAATGTTTTAAACTCGTTGTTCTTTTCGCTGTCATGAATTTAACTTACAACCTACTTATGTAAATAAAAATGTAGGGTTTAACTTGGTATAACCTTAAAAGTCATTATTTTGTAGATAACTGCCAATATCTAGTGCCTTTCCTGATTTAATAGTAGTAATTTATTATTAAAATCAGAGTATTTAAGTATTTTAAGTATTTAAGTATTTAATTAATTAATAAACAGCATTTCCAAGAAGTTTCTATTTCGTTGATTTATACAAACACCCAAAATGTTTCCATTATCAAAATCAAATGTATGGTTTTCCTGAAAAGCATGTTGAGCTAATGCACACCTAAATTTACTAGTTTTTATGTCTGACTTATGTAGCGAAATTCTAGTTATTAAATAATTAACAGTCTGACAACTTTTGATTTTTAACAAATTATATTTTGCAAATCTTATGTTATTGCATTTTAAAATTTTTGTTTAACTAGATGTTCAAGCCATTACATAAGGAATTTTTAAAAACAAAGTAGGTTGTTGAAGAAAGGGAACATTATTGTTATGATTTAACCGAGAAACAAATAATAAACGCTTAAGTAACTTTTTTGGAAAACTTTGCAATTTTTTTCTATTCTATTTTTAGTGCCAAAACTGTGTTAATTTTTTGGTTAATGGAGTGATACGAGAAAAAATTAATATATCTACCAGACTTTGTAACTTTTTGTTTAACTTTTCTAAACCAATCTAACAGCAAAATGTTGTCATCTGTCCCAATAATATTTATATTTATAAAAAAACACTAAAACTATTTTCTTTTTCAACAGTAAACTGAAAATTTTGATTAAATCTATTAAAACAATCTAATGTATTTTTAATTTGGTCCTCAGGCAACGCTCAAATAATATCATCCACGTTTTTATGAATTCATGAAAATTGAAACGGTAATTTTGGGATAATATCATCTAAAAGTTTATACATTATAATTTTCGCCAAAATGGGCGAAATTGGAGAACTCATAGGAGTTCCATCAGTTTGTAAAAAAATACTCCATCAAAAGAAAAAGAATCATTATTAAAAATAAATGTAATCATAGCAAAAAAGTAAAGTTTCACTCAAATTTGTATTGTTTGATATCAATTGCCAATTCTCCTTGAAAACAACTAGTCACTAAGCATTCAAGACACAAAAGATGCCAACACGTAAATAGGGGAACAAATACATGAAACAACAGGCCTTAAAGGGATATTCTGTTTGTGAATTTTGGGTTGGCAATATAAGTTTGAAGAAATAGCATTATTAATGCATTAAAAATGATCATTGTTTAAATAAATAACAAAAATTTATTTGGTAATTTACCCGATAAATACGCTTTTACATCCCTGATAATTCCTGAATAACATGCCGTTGATTGGAAGAAAAGAACTAGCCCTGCCGATGTTTAATCTAATAGCTAATTTATTACTGCTTTTTGAACAAAAATTTAACCTCAAAACTACTACCAATAACATTTGAACTTACCCTGTTCTTCCCCTCACCAATCAAACTATTATCGTTGTATTAATACGTACATATATTACACAAAATCCAGCTCAAAACGACCTTAAAACATCCGCATACCAACAATATCAACAGCGATTACGAAATAGAATAACATTCTACCTTTTTCTGGCAATTTCTCGCTTCAAAACCGACGAAGACCGAACAAATTCAACGGGTACATCACTAACACGAAATGTCACACATTTATCGTTTTTTTAAATCAATACACCGATAGTTTTGATTGCATAGTGTTGAGTATAATGTACTTATTCTATGCGCGGTGATTCAATTATTTTATTGTTTATTAAATATAATTTAGAAATCTTAATGAATTGCTCTTGTTTTATGTTATCTATGGATTGAAATTAACGAAGGTTTTAGGGTTTTATAAGGCATTTGTTAACCTTTTGATATTTTAATGGGTTATTTTGAAAGTCTGATAATAATTATGAACGAAAACTCATTCATCATAACAGATTGGATTGGTTATGTAATCTTATAAGTGCATTGTGTTTGGTTATTGTGTATATATACATATGCTAAGTTATTGCTTTTTTCTTCTACTTGACGAAATTATATATTCACCACACAATGTGTTTACCTTGTTTACATAATGTTGTTGTTTACATAATTTATCACCGATTACTTTTCCCTTTGCAGAATGTGAAGATTATAAATCACTGTGGTCTCAACGTTCTTTGTTCGAAAGAGACGATTTTGATAATAATTTTTGGAGATTGGGGGCATTTAACGCTATTGTATCAGGAGAAAAATCAACGCCAACCGAATTTCCACATATGGTATGAAAGAATATTATTTCAATAAAAAAATAATAAATTTTAACAAAACTAATCTAATGTGTAACGTTTAAGAAATTTATTAACATTTTTTTCTTATTTAGGCAGCCCTTGGATATGGGACTTCAGATAACGTCCAATGGTTATGTGGTGGCAGTCTGATCAGCAACAATTTCATCCTGACAGCTGCTCATTGCTTATCTTCGCAAGACCAGTAACTACAATAACACATATCTGACCCCATACGAGAGAATCGCCCTAACTGCCATTTATCGTTTCGATAATATTGACTGCTGTGTTTAAAGGCGCATAACTCTAAAACCACCGAACAGAAAAAAAAATGAAATAAAGTGTACCATACTCCGAATCATTTCTTCATAAGTTGTATAACTGTCAACATATTTTGCCTCTCGGTGTAAACATGAGCGCGAGAGAAATGAGAAAAGGTCCCCGATTTTTGCACTTTTAAATTAACGATAGTCTTTCCATTTTCTTCCTCGTAAACCGCTTTCCACAAAAATTTCAGTTTTTGTTCAGGTTGCATCTAAAGTCTCTTCTATAGATTTGCGTTTTTGTTTTCTTCAGTTTTTATGTAATAAAGGTTGCGTACAAGATTTTCATAGAAGCGGATATCTCAGTAACGAATATGAGCGAATATGATATCGGGATTTACACGGTTGAAAAATCAAAATTTTTATCTTGCATATTTTGAAACTTTGAGGTGTATAAAATAATCCCCTGAAGCTGTTTTTTGATTCTCGCAAGTTTTACGGTTTTATAGTCTATGCCCTATGGTACCGTTTCCCAACCGGTGCTCCGCGGAGCCCTACGAGCGGAGCGCGCCTATGCGGCTGACGTGAGCGGGAGAAGGACAGCTGAAGAAGGTTAGGAAACGCTGCCCTACGGTATTCTCCGGTCGAAATTTCCTGCATTAGGCGGCGCAAAGGGATGCTTTTATTCAAATGATAATTCTCGGTGACGGTTTAAAATAGGAATGTGAAATTTGAATACAGTATAGAGTACGAATATATCTAGGTGCTTATGTTGAGAAAATTATTATATTTCAATGAATTCATATAGAAAAGGAGTTTTAAAAAGTATAATGTTTCTACCTTCTAGTGTAGAGTTAACAACACCGATACAACCAACGCGTTTTTCTATAAACACGATCTTTAAAACTGGCATGCGCGATTACTTTTAAATCGTTTAACGGATCGAGTTATTCTTTCTTGCCCCTAAAAGAAAATACGTTTTATTGGCGGCTGAACCTCATAATAAGTTAAACTTTCAAATAATTATATTATTTATACCGATTTGAAAACGAAAAAAAGCTGTAGAAAATCGAACCTAAAATTCAAACAGCAACCATTTTGTCAATTTTCAACTTTTTTAACTAAATGTTGGTTTAGCCTCCAACTAATTTCATCTAGATTCACATTGCTTTTGAAATTTCGATTTCTGGTTATTTTTGTAGGAGCTATCGAGCATGTCGTTAAGAAAAGCACGCCGCACAGGGCCTAATACTTCCTACAACAGTATCCACTTCTTGCATATAGTTTTTTCTGGCACAACTTTTTTTTGTACTCTAAAGTATAATAAATATATAGCAAAAGAACAAATATTCATATCTCTTACAATTTGTTTGAAAAACTGTTCTAAAGTTGAGGTCTCTACATGGGAACCTCCCCTTAATATGAATGATATAAATTTCGTGCAGTGCGCAGTACGTCAATCGTAACGGTAAATGGACACGTAGCTGGGACAGTGAAAGATTATGTACCGACTACGATCAGAACAATTTAATTTCGTTATTTTGAATAATAGCGTGAGTTAAATATAAATAATGAATTTAGATGTACAATTAATTATACCCAACAATAACAATATTTTAAAAACACGGATTCAAACGGATTCACTAATCGCGTAAAAACTTCGCATCTCGTTCGACTGCCTTGCACAAAAACCCACAAGCGAGGGAAGCCGACTGCGCAAAATAGTTTGTTTATTTCGGTCTTAAAGATTAACAAATAGTCGCAATGATATTAAATTCAAGGGATATGTTAGCAGTAAATAAGGATTATTTGCATGCTAACTACGTTGTCCTGCCAGCATTAGTTCCTGAGATATCGGCTTCCATCAAAATCGTGTTCGCAACCTTTATGACATAAAAACTGAAGAAAACAAAAACGCCAATTTATAGAAGATACTCTAGATGCAACCTGAACAAAAATTGTAATTTTTGTTGTAAGTGGTTTAAGAGAAAGTAAATGGAAAGACGAGCGTTAATTTCAACTACAAAAATCGGGACCTTTTTTTGACTTCTGTCGCGCTCATGTTTACACCGAGAGGCAAAGAATTTTGAAAGTCATACAACATATGTAGAAATGATTCAGGAGTATGGCATACTTTATTTAAATTTGTTCTGTTCAGTAGTTTTAAAGTTATGGGCCTTCAAACACAGAAATCAATACTATCGAAACGAGAGATAACAATTCTCTCGTACGGGGTCACATATATCATCAAAAAAAAGGAATAACATTAAACATTGTTCTCTTCTAGAGGAGTTGTCAAATTCATAAGACTTGGAGACACAGATCTCCAAAGAAATGACGATGACGCATCTCCACAACAGTTCACAGTGAAAAGAACCATAGAACATCCAGAGTATAAAGAGAATTTAAGATACCACGACATTGGTTTGATTGAATTAGACAGATCTGTCGATTTTACCAGATATGCCAGACCTGCATGTCTTCATACTACCAAGGAGATGCCATCCGACAATTTGGTGGCCACTGGTTGGGGTTCATCAGATTATGGTGTACCAAGAACTAGTTTTTTGCAGAAAGTTACACTAAGATATCAACCGTTCCAAAAATGTTCGTTGACCTACAACAAAGAACGAGGGTTAGAAAAAGGACTGGTAGATGATTGGCAATTCTGTGCTGGGGACCCATTTGGTAGAAGAGATACATGTCAGGTGAGATATGTACAGTGTAGACATAGTGTAGACCAGGGGTTGCCATATACAGGGTGTCTTCACGTGTTTTCACTCACGCGTATGTCGGATTTCCGCACGAGGTGCAGCCGAGTGTGTAATGACATACCAGCGAGTGAAGTGGTTTCTGACGACCGCCGTATAGCGTTTTATTCAATCCTGCCACCAAATTTAAAGAAATATCCTTATTGAAATTAGTTGATTTTGATACCTGTCGACGTAGGTGACAGTTTACGACGTTGTCATCCGGTTAATACAAACAAACTACATGTGTCAAATTGTATATTACTGACGTTCATCGTTTGTGCAAAGTTTTATATCAGAAATATGAAGTTTATAGACGATATTTATAGACGCAATTGTGCTGAATAAATTGATTGAACATACTGCAATTTTTGAAATGTTAATTTTGTTTTGTTTTAGGGCGACTCTGGGGGTCCTTTGCAAATTAAAAAGCGAGATTCGCCAATATATACAATAGTTGGGATCATTTCATTTGGAAAGCTGTGTGGATTAGTTCCAGGAGTGTACACCAGAGTGTCAAATTATGTGCCTTGGATTGAAACTGTTGTATGGACAGATTAGAACAAGACGAAAAAGATGAAGATGTAGATTAATTGATTTTTAACGACTTTCTAATGCACACTGCCCAATATTTTATTGTATATATTATAGAGTACTGAATATGTGTTATCTTGTCTTATTATAAATAAAGTATTTTTAATAAATTGAATAAAACATGAACAAACGACTAAAACCACATGAAACTTGTACTGTTCTTTTTAGTAAATGTTATTCTGAGTAAGAAGTTTCATGAGGTCTTATTGTTTTTTTTATTCTTTAAGAAGTTGCTTATTACTTCTTGTTTTGGGGAGACTTTTTGGGAACTTTTAGAAAAACTTTTGTTCAAAGATGTACAGACAATAATGCATAAATAATGTCATCACAATATATGTGGAAAATAAACTTTCCAAGTAAGTATTCGACATATTAGAATGGTTTTGAGAAATTATTCTTTAAATCAAGTGTTGTTGTGACCCTTTTAAAATCAAGGTTAATATTTTGCGTTGTTTTGCGTTTAAATGGAAAATAAATGAAACAGACCTGTATAATACGAGTTTATTTTTGTTTACCTCCTTGAAATCAGCCAGGCGTATAATAATAGTTCTTATACTGACATAAGAAGAACAAGTTATAAAAACTTACTAAAATATCATATCAATTAAAGAATAGTTTCGATTTCGTTGGTTTGCCCTAAAAAATACAAAAAAAAAGAGTTATCTAAGGCCACACAACTGATGTTATCCATGAAAGATAGGCTGACACTCTGGTGTACACTGCTGGAACTAACCCACAGTTCTTTCCAAAAGTAGTTACACCAACAACTGTGTGAAATATTGGCCAGTATTTTTCTACTCGTGACAGTGGTCCACCACTGTCACCCTAAAAACAATAAATAAATAAATATACCAGATTAAAGCAGGAGCAACAAGGAACCAAAATACAGTATATTGCAGTACAAGTGAAGAAACGACGTATTTTCACTCACGCGGATGTCGGATTTCCGCACGAGGCGCAGCCGACTGTGGAAAGACATACAAATGAGTGAAGTGGTTTCGCACGAGTGCTGTATAGCGTTCTGTTCAATCCTGCCACTAAATTTAAAGAAATAACGTTATTAAAATTAATTAATTTTGATATCTGTCGACGTAGGTGACAGTTTGTCGTTTGTTTTATATCAGTAAATATAGAGGTTATAGACGATATTTTGGAAGATTGTCATGGATCGCGTGAGTGAAAAAAATTTTCCCCTACGTGTTTCTATGACAACCACTTGAGTGAAGTAAAGAACTACTTTCTGGTCTCGTGTTCAAGTTAGAAACTGAGTATTTTAGTGGTAGGTTTGAACAAAAAATCTCATGTGGCTAGGTACATGACTTTATCATACTATACAGTAGGGATGTACAGTACCGATACT
The DNA here is from genome assembly GCA_963966075.1 of Aphodius sticticus. Taxonomy (NCBI): domain Eukaryota; kingdom Metazoa; phylum Arthropoda; class Insecta; order Coleoptera; family Scarabaeidae; genus Aphodius; species Aphodius sticticus. The sequence goes on along the minus strand of OZ014510.1, from coordinate 33,413,473 downwards.
TTTGAGTACCGAATTCATACCGGTAGTTTCTAATCGAGTCATCGTTGCTTTGTGTTCGTTACTTTGTATTCGTTACTTAAACTGATACTGACATTTTTCAAGTTAGCTAATTAGCTAATTAGCTAATTAATCCTACATAAAATATGGCAAACTAATACTTTTAACATTTCACCTACTTAACATTCGAAACAAATTGTTTCCTTATTGTATCCGATACAAATTATTGAGCACGGACATAAAATCTTATGTTTAAAATATGTCCAAAACCAGCGCGCCGCCGGCGCCGGCCGCATTTACTAGCTAATTTACTTATAAAACATGAAAAATCTCCGCACATCGTAGCACCCGCGCCGCAACCAGTCGTACCCGTACGACTGGTTGTTGCCTTCTGATCTCAGACTAGTTCGTCGGTGCCTCCGGTGCCGCCTGAGTATCAATATCTATATGTAGTCATTTGTGGTTCGTTACTGGATACTTAGTAGATACCTACACTTTCGGTACCGTTACCAGATTTGATACTGAGTATCAGTAATCATTCGTGTTTCGTTACTGATACTAGGTACCTATACGTTTCGGTACCGTTACCAGACGTGATACTGAGTATCAGTAATCATTCGTATTTCGTTACTGATACTTGGTACCTATTCGTTTCGGTGCCGTTAGCAGACTTGATACTGAGTATCAGTAATCATTCGTGTTTCGTTACTGATACTTGGGACCTACACGTTTCGGTACCGTTACCAGACTTCAAAGCGAGTATCAGTAATCATTCGTGTTTCGTTACTTGATACTTGGTATACGTATCGTTTTCGTTGCCAGACCGTTACTGATCGTGAACTTGATAATTTACTGTATTTAGTTGTACTGTACTTGTGTACCAATTTTACGTGTGGTGACTTGTGATTGTCCCATAATCTGCTATCTTGGGCACCTTGGGCATCAAGGGTGGCGGTATGAAATTGATAGACGGGTTGATTCGCGGAGAACGTATAGATGGAAGCGGTCGGTGTTGTGAGGAATGATTTGCCGGCACTAACTGATTTTTTAGGGATAACGATAGTGGATCACAATTCCGTTGGCGGGATTATTATTGAGTTACGTTTAGTGGCGATTACACGTGTTCTATTTATTATTCAATTTTATAATCATATTTATTTCCATCTTAATATGTATTTTATTTAATTACGGAAATTGTAGTTTATACATGATACTAGAATTGATATTACATTCGTTGTGCTTGTTGTGATTGATACCTAACCTGATGTAACGAATACCTTTTTAAATAAGTATTCGTTACTTGCAATATTTGAAATTAACGAATACGAAGTAACGAATTGGTACTATTTGCACATCCCTACTACACAGCAATGTCAAACTGAATCCTTCCGAACGCCTAGTGGTTATGGAACTTATAATTCACCAGTAAAAGCACGCTGCACGCGTGGTATTAAGATTAAAGGTATGATCAATTTTTGGACGAATTTAGGCGCAGGTGATATATAGACAACCAACATTGCATATGTCAAACTTAGGGGTTATGCCACTAACAATTTATATAATATAACAGACAAATGTACTTGTATAAAAAGAAAACTTTCAAGCATTTGCATTATGTGCGCAGAAATAAGCATAAATAAACAAAAATTGGTTTGGTACTAGTTATGTTTACGTTATTAGGGGTTATGCCACTAACAATTTATAAAATATAACTGACAAATGTACTTGTATAAAAAGAAAACTTTCAAGCATTTGCATTATGCACGTAGAAATAAGCATAAATAAATAAAAATTGGATTGGTACTAGTTATGTTTACGTTATTATTCTTCAACCATGGAGCGCCGCCCAGCGGATATTAACGTAACAAAGATTTTCGCAGATTTTCATCCCCACTCCACATGAGTATGAGCATACCTCTAAAGGCTGGTTTACACGAGGATAGTAGGTAAGTGGTAACTAAATTTTTAGTTACTGCTTTTGTGGTAAGTGTCGTTCACACGCATCGGCAAGTGACAACTAAATTTTTAGTTACTGCTTTTGTGGTAAGTGCCGTTCACACGCATTGGCGCTCAAGTAAGCGGACAAGATGGAGATGCAGCAGCAACCTGTAGAAATGGATGAAATATAAAACGATATCTTAGCGATGTCTTAACTATAATTGTGGAGGAAATAAAAGAGGAAATATCTGAGCAAAACAGACCAAAACGACTTTAGGAGCGAAAATGAATTGCGAGAAGAAACAACTTTGGTGCAAGTGAAATTTTATTCAAAGAACTCGCCGCTGAAGATACATTCTAATATTTTAATGCTTTGCGAATGTCTGAAGAATCATTCAATTATTTACTAGGTAAAGTTCAACCCATGATACAAAAGGCAGATACTAACAACTTCCACAAACTTATAAACTTGACTGTGCTTTACTTACTTATAAACTGTGCGCGTTAACGCACCGTTCACACGCGTTCAAGTGACTTAAAATTTAGTTAAAATTTAGTTGACTGTCCTCGTGTAAACCATGTAGGTCATGTATAATAATAATACCACGGCTGCACGCACCTTTACACGTAAATAGCTGCAAAACACGCGACGTCACTTTCTCTATCCGTCTCAGCTCTCTACTAATATTGGTAGAGAGCTGAGACTATACCCTTCTTGTTATTCATCTAAACAAATAAAATAAAACTGGAAATAACCTAACCTGGCAAGTGTCCATAACTTTCTCCAAATTTCCAGCACAAATTTGCAGTTCTTGATCAACACCTCTCATCAATCTTGCGTCCGGTTTGTAAGTTGCCTGGCAAGTTTTTACCGACAGTTCATTCAGTTTTACTTTCTGCAAGAAACTATGTATTCCTCCGCCATAATAAGTAGCACCCCACCCTGTTGCTGTAAGATTTCTGCTATACAACTTGTGGGTTGTTTGTAGACAGGCTGGCCTAACATAATCGGTGAAATTTGCTGGTCTATCCAATTTTAACAGAGCTGTATCATGATAAGTAGAATCACTTGCGTAATCTGGATGAGGAATCCTTAGGACAACTTTGAAGTCTTGTGGTGAAGCGTCATCAGTGGTGGAACCAATGTCTAAATCGCCAAGTCGAACATCTGTTATATCCCCACTTTAAAAGAACACTTAAAAAATGACCTGAGTGTTATTTTAAGAGTTATCAAGTTACAATACTCTAGAAAACAGGCAATGCGCAGCTGTCAGGACGTATTCTTGACTGATCAAGCTACCCCCACATCCCCATTCGACGTTGCCATCAACTCCATAACCTAAAATTGCCTATAAGAAACGTATACCATTAAATTTGATACACACAAAACGTTTATGAAGAGAATTTACATGCAGTTATAAATTAAGAGCTTGTGAGCTACGTTTCATTTGCTGCCGGTAGACTGCGAGCGTTATTGGATTAGGTAGCCGTTTGACATTACTCTAACCTATAAATTCGGTTCCAATTAGTGGTATTAGTGTGGTAACGCCATTATAGCAACTCTGATAAAAAGTGCTAGTGATTCATGTTTATATACATACAAACAAATATGTCACTATCACGTCTGGTGAAAAATTAAAGTGTTTAGTTAATAAAGTTTGAAAGTGCCAAGTGGGACGGAAATGGAAAAACACCGGTGCATATCTTAAAAAATAAATGTCTACAAACATAAGGTTTACTGAAAATGGTAGGAAGCTTTAACTTACCATATGGGGGTGTTCCATAGGTAAGGCGTCAACTCCACCCACAGCAGCAGCAACACCGCCTTTTCCACCATTGGCAATTGCCGAAAACTCATCACACTCTAAAATAATATAGAATTTCCAATCAAAAAAAATGCAGGTTTGTCCGGTGATAAAAAATTACTTTGGTCAACTAAATCAGCTGCCTGCAGTTTGGCTGAGCCTTGAGCTGAGCCTTGTATTGTGCCTTGAGCTATGTTTTGGCTTGGGCCTTGAGTTTGACCTTGTACTGACCCTTGGGCTGGGTTTTGGTCTGAACCTTGAGCTTTATCTTGATTTGGGCCTAAGTTTGGGCCTTGTTCTGGTCGAGGATAGTTGTCTTGGGTTGGGCCTAAGGTTGGGAATTGTTCTGGGTGAGGGTTGTAGTCATTTTGCTGGCAACACACGACAGGAAAGTAGTATGACCCGTAATACCCACAGACAGCTGGTTCTTGATGATATTTCAAGTCCTGTTGTGCTGACTGGCACACGCTGATGTGCTCTCATGTTCCAAGTTGACCATTATTTAAGTAGCACCAATCACCAATACCTATTGTTAAAAGACAACAGAATAAACTACTTGGCAACACTCAAGCGTTGTGATGTCACAACGTGGGTTGATTTGATGATCATGACTAAAGCTGTGATTATATGCCGAATGCATATTTTGTAATATTGATATGCGAACAAGTTATTTTGTGTATCTATTACGTAAAATAAAGCATTTGTGCCTAATTTCAATTTGCATATTTAGCATATTTAGTCGATTTCAAGCATATTATAGAGAATATTGGATATTTGGCCATATTTGCATATTCTTGTCATTTTTACACATTTTATAGAACTAAGCAGACAATCTAAAGATTTTCTACAATAATTTAATTCATGTTACATGTTTAGCCAGCAGATTACATGTTAGGAGTCAGCAGAATAGCAGAAGAAATACGAAACACCAATACCTATTGTTAAAAGACAACAGAATAAACTACTTGGCAACACTCAAGCGTTGTGATGTCACAACGTGGGTTGATTTGATGATCATGACTAAAGCTGTGATTATATGCCGAATGCATATTTTGTAATATTGATATGCGAACAAGTTATTTTGTGTATCTATTACGTAAAATAAAGCATTTGAGCCTAATTTCAATTTGCATATTTAGCATATTTAGTCGATTTCAAGCATATTATAGAGAATATTGGATATTTGGCCATATTTGCATATTCTTGTCATTTTTACACATTTTATAGAACTAAGCAGACAATCTAAAGATTTTCTACAATAATTTAATTCATGTTACATGTTTAGCCAGCAGATTACATGTTAGGAGTCAGCAGAATAGCAGAAGAAATACGAAACACATTTCCAGATATTAATAGTTTGGTTAATTCTACAAAAAAATATTTACCAAAGCAACATTACGTATAGAATATTATAAAACTAAGTTACTAATAACCCGGGTGATTACTAAATTACCCGGGTTACCTCTTCCTCCACAACCTATTATTACAAGGTGGGGTACTTGGCTTATGCAGGTGTATTTTATGCAGACAATTTTGAAGGCGAAGAAGTTGTGAACTCCTTCTCATCCGACGATTGCATGGCTATCCGGGACTGTAAAATTGTATTGAATTATGTTCCGACTCTTCCTCAAGATTTAGCATTTGTTAAAGCCAATTATGCATTTATTTGCGAATTTCTGACTAAACTAGAAACTCAAGGTTTAGAACTCACTGAAATGTAGAAATGGTGCAAACCTTGAAAACAAGAATTGACAATATTAAAGGTCAAAGGGAAAACACCAGAGAAGATAAAAATCAAATTACGGGACATTTTTAAAAAAAATAAGGGGGTCTTCTTCTGACAAAAGTAGCTAATATATTGCAGGAAACAATAAAGAAAATGTGCAGATGGGTCCCACAATTATGGCCGAAACGGAAATTCGCACCGATCACGTCTGTTGATGTAGAACGATGTTTTACATCCTACAATAGTATATTATTATACAAGTTTTATAAGACGTCAAATTGGCGCACGAGTTGTTTTGGGCACGACGAGCGTAGCGAGGAGTGCCCAAATGGAACGAGTGCACCAATACGTCTTATAAATCGAGTGTAATATACTATTTTTTCTACTTTGCGTCATTAATTTTATATAAGTTTAGAAATTGTGGTTACTATACCGCGCTAAATTAGAAACTAGGGTATTTTGCGGGTACCACGTGGTAGCACTGTAGTAACTGTCAACTTCGTTAAGGATGATATGGATGAGATAAAATCATGACAAAATCTAATTGTGAATAATTTTACTCTACTTTAGCCTACAAGTTTGAATAAATATTCAGCGAGGTGTGATAAATACATGAAACTTAACCTAAAAAGTTAACAATTTTAAAATACTGGTTTCATAAGTATAATAATCAGAATAGAAGTGTTTGGCGGTGACTGATTAGTTACTTCGAAGAACAAGAACTTACTAAAGAATTGTTATAACGCTTAACGTTTAATAGTGGTGTCTACCTAATTCCGCTACGTAGCCGTTGCGGCTTATATATTTACAAGCACTTATAATTGAAACCCAATTCTAATTTCGGCAAAGTATTTTATTAGAATAAATTATACTTAGTAAAATTACATGTGATGGAGGTAATACAAATACGTTGCACACAACCAGAACTAAGACGAAGTCGAAAGCGACGGACAAAAACGAATATGAATTGAACCGAGCATCCAAGCGTCCAAAATATTACCGAAAACTTATATGTTACATAAACTAAGAAATCCTCTACACTTTAAATGTACTATAGCTTCGTACGTGTATGCTGATAAACCATTTATTGCGCATATACAATCTCGCAGCAGTAATTAAAATCGTTCGTATCTACGATGTAGGTTTGATCTTCGCATAATACCTTATTAAAGTAAATGTGGTCCTTGAATTACATCTGAAAAGGGGATTTGATGTTTAGTTGAAAAGAATGATAACGATCACTTACTAGAGTCGTAAAACATCACCGTAAACGTCATGCTGGCGTATTTTGATGAACACAGCAAAACTAAGAAAGCCCCAATCCTTTGGCCATACTATAGCAGGCTACACCCATGTTTAAATACGTATAGAATATTGATATTTCGCAGTTTATGTGATTGCAAGCGATTAAGAAGATGCAGTGTGTGGTTATGTTGGGTTATGTATTGTACGTTTGACATATGGCATTTGATATCACTGTGTACCAATCAGACAAAAATGTTACTGTTTTCGGTATTACAATGTGTTAATTGTAACACCGAAAACAGTGTTACAATGTGTGCATTGTGAATGCAAAGTAGAAAAACAATTTATTGTCAGATCGCAGACAATCATTTCTGGTGGAAAATTTGGAGAAACATTTTCTGTAATACATTAAGTAAGTAAGAAGTTCTTATTTAATTTTCTCTTCATTATTTTTTTTTTGTACCAGTTGTATGTACATATTTTTGTCAAATATATTATCTACTATGCCTGTATTTTACCTTACCTTTCAGCATATGTCTGCATATTTAGTAAGATTAAATGCATATAATTTACAAAATATATGCATATATATGCGCATATATCCCTGTTTTTTAGCGCATATAATTCACAGCTCTAATCATGACAACCGTTTTTATCATTATTCTTACACTGTCACTAACGCGTATGTCGGATTTCCGCGCAAGGCGCAGCCGAGTGTGGAAAGACATACAAGTCAGTGAAGTGGCTTGTTACGTGTGCTCTACAGCGTTTTGTCCAATCCTACCATTAAATTCAAGGAAATAACGATAAAATTAGTTCATTTTGATATTTGTCGACTTAGGTGCATCTTAGGTGACAGTTTATGACGTTGTTATCCGGTCAATACAAACAAACTACATGTGTCAAATTATTTATTACTGACGTTCATCGTTTGTGCAAAGTTTTATATCAGTAAATATGGATGTTATAGACGATATTTTAGAAGATTGTCATGGAAACACTTTTTCATAGAGAAGATGCTTTAAATTTGAGAACTTCTTGCTTTTTGACCACGTATATAGGTTGAATCCAAACTCTGACTTTGCCTATAGACTTATTGATTTAATATTTCATATCTACTTATTTACTAAACAAGTATGTATGTACTCACATGTAGCTGCTACCAAATTTAACGAAATTAACAATACTATCAAAGAATTAATGATCTCACATTTGAAATTAATTCTTAACAATATTTAATTTATACTTTACACCGGAAAAACTTGTTGAATATCTTTGTTAAAATGACAATGAGCAGCCGTGTATGTTGATTATATTACATTCCAAAAAGAAGAAAACGTTAAATTAAACCTGTTGCGAATTATTGCTAACAAACTGGAAATGAAACTTAAGGATGAAGGCTACCCTGGAGGCCATAAAAATACTATTTATTTCGACAAAAATACACAAATATATTTATGCGACTTTGACATTTTGTACGCTAGAAGTAAGATAAAATACTGAAGATAAGTTTCTGTCTGTGATAAACATATAATGAATTATTACGTATGTCAGCAACTAACATTGTATATCATTATTTAATTGGCATAATTAGTAAGAAGTAATGATTATTAAACCCATTGAGAATTGATTTAATAAATTAAAGTTTAAATAAGTTCGTACCTGACCAAAGTGTATTGTAATACTTTTAATCCAAGGTGAATGATGTGTTGTTTTCTGTTTTTATTTTATATGCAAAATATGGGAGATAGATGAGCCATAAAAAACAAACACCACGTAGAATAGGAGCTTATATTTGTTTACTTGAAATCAACCAGGCGTTTATTATAATAGTTCTTATACTGATATAAAAAAGAACCAAGAAAACACTGTTCAACTATTCAGAAACAGCAGTTTTAATTGTCTTGGTTTACCGAAGAGAATACAAAATTAAATTTACGGCCACACAACCGATGCTATCCACTGAATATACGCTGACACTCTGGTGTACACTGCTGGAACTAACCCACACTGTTTTCCAAAAGAAGTTATCCCAACAATTCTGTACCCAGCTGGCCAATCATTTTGACGTTGCAGTGGTCCACCACTGTCACCCTAAAAATAATATTTATTTGTTACTAACATATATTGTTGTAGGCCAAAGAAATATTATATTGTAAGTAAACTGAAAAACTGTCAAAACTGTTTGCCTCTCGGTGTAAGCATGAGCGCGAGAAAAGTGAAAGAGTACCCTCGTCTTTCCGATTTATTTTCTCTTAAACCACTTTCTACAAAAATTTCAGTTTTTGTTCAGATTTATTTTATTTCATTTAGAGTCTCTTCTAGATTGGCGTTTTTGTTTTCTTCAATTTTTATGTAATAAAGGTTGCGAACAAGATTTTGATGGAAGCCGATATCTTAGGAACGAATGTCAGCAGGACAACGCAGTTATCCTGCAAATAATCCTTATTTACTACGATACATATTTCTTGAATTTAATAGCATTCCGACTATTTGTTAATTTTTAAGACCGAAATAAACATGAACAATATTTTGCGCAGTTCGGCTTGCCTCGCTTGTGGGCTTTGGTGCGAGGCAGTCGAACGAGATGCAAAGTTTTTACGTGAGCAGTGAATCCGTTTGAATACGTGTTTGTAAAATATTGTTGGGTATAATTAATTGTACATCTAAATTCATTATTTATATTTAACTCACACTACTATTCAAAATTTCGAAATTAAATTGTTCTGATCAGACGTACTAATAGTAAATAATCTCAGCTACGTTTCCATTTACTATTCAATCGTTTTAAAAATTACTTAAAAATTATTATGCAATTCTGTTTCTACAGTCGCATTAAATAAAATATCACGATTGATTACGTGCATATCTCGACATCGCCGTGCTCATATTCGTTACTGAGATATCCGCTTCCATGGAAATCTTGTCCGCAACCTTTATTACTCAAAAACTGAAGAAAACCAAAACGCCAATCTATAGAAGAGGCTCTAAATGCAACCTTTCTCATTTCTCTCGCGCTCGTGTTTGCACCGAGAGCCAAAAAATGTTGACAGTCACAGAACTTATGTAGAAATGATTTAGGAGTATTAAGCACTTTATTTAAATTTTTTCTGTTCGGTAGTTTTAGAGTTACGCGCCTTCAAACACAGGAGTCAATATTGTCGAAACGAGAGATGGCAGTTAGGGCGATTCTCTCGTGTGCGGTCACATATATCGTTCATTGAAGAAAACCGTTGTTTTGACCGGTTGTCTTACTTTAAGATTGTGCAATTTTAAATGGATACTATACTTATTTGACTTAAGAATTTGTTCCTTTAAATCAAAAGGTTGGGTAGTTAGATTAATAAGCTGACATTCTTGGCCTAAACATTCACCTACTTCTTTTAAATATGAACATGTTATTATGAAAGCAATATTATTTTACATGGAAAGCAATTAACGCATCCAAAGAAGAATATTGTTATTTTCCAACTAGAGTAGGCACCCGGTGTCCTTTCTTAGTCTCTTTCCATCAACACTAGAGCTGTTGGTCATTTCTACGTCAGGTCAGCACAGATTTGAAGAGCATCCTCAACGCCTCTCAACAATCTTCGATCAGTTTTGTAAGTTGCCTGGCAATTTTTAACTGGTAGTTGGTTTAATTCAACTACCTGTAAGGCGCTATGTGTTCCTTCTCCGTAATAAGTCGCTCCCCAACCTGTTGCTGTAAGGTTACTAGTGTCCAACTCGTGACTTGTTTGTAGACAGGCTGGTCTAACATATTCCGTGAAGTTTGCTGATCTATCTAATTTTAGCAGACCTATATCGTGATAAACAGAATCAGACGAGTACTCTGGGTGAGCAATGATTTGGACAACCTTGAAGTCTTGTGGTGAAGCGTCATCAGTGGTGGAACCAATGTCCAAATCGCCAAGACGAACTTCCGTAACGTCACCACTGAAAAACAAGACTTAAAAGATGGCCTGAGTGTTATTTTAAGAGTTACTATTGTCTCGAAAACAAGCAATGCGCAGCTGTTAGCACGTATTCTTCACTGATCAAGCTACCTCCACATGCCCATTCGATGTTGTCACCATTACCGTAACCTAAAATTGCCTATAAAACATTTACACCGTAAAATTTTAAAGGAATCATTTCTGCATGTGTTTGATGACACACGTGAGGCTAAAACTCACCATATGGCGGTACTCCATCGGTGCTGCATCAACTCCACCCACGCCATCAATTATTCCAAACAAGATCTCCAGGTTGCATTTGTTTCGGTCTCAAGAACTCAACACACTCTAAAACATCACCGAAATTACAAAAATAAAGCTATTCACTTCGGAAAAATTCAAACCCAGCTGGACTTTTCTATACACCTTTCGTTGAGCATTAGAGATAACGTGTAGCAAAAAGTCCTCATAGATATCGTGTCTGCGTTACGAGTTGTACTATTGATCAAACGAGAACGAGCTGTTTGAATGGTTCCAAAGTGAAATCGTTATTATTCTTATTCAAAATAGAAGAGAATAGATTATTATACTTTGGTCTACTATATTCGTTGTCCTTGCACTGGTTTGGCCAGGATTGTTGTCCTTTTGTTGGCAACACACAATGGGAAAAACGTCCGACTATTCAAACCCACAAAATACTGGTTTTTGACGCTTTTTTAGCTCCATTTGGGCGGAATCACAAGAGGTTATGTGCTGGCATATTCCTGTGTGTCCATTGCTTAAGAAACAATCATCTCCAACAGCTGTTTTAAAATAAAGATGTGTGAATGAAAATTTTAACTTAATCTAAGCTGATAATACTAGTGAGAGTGGATTGGTATGGTATGGTATGGTAGGGTCGTTTGGCATCTGTGCCGTTTGGTATACAATGACCTAAAATATCTTTCGTATTTCCCTCATACATTAGAGTCCTTCGATGTTAAGCCTTTTCGCGAAGTCAGTAATTGTTCGAGGAGTAAGTTGTCAGCTCAGCTGGTTCTATGATGGCGGCTCCCAAGCGGTTTTGTCTTGTGCGCATTAGAGCATAACTTTCGCACAGTGGCGTATCTAGGGTAGGGCAGACAGGGCACGCGCCCTGGTCGCCGCAGCCGAAAGGGCGCCGTGGCGCCCGCTCGGCTGCGCATAATTTTTAAACCTAAAAAATTTTCGAGTCCCAAATTGACTGACTCTTAAGGCCTGTTCAGACATACATAAGACAAGGATAAAACCAATGCAATCAACTGTACAATGTACGAATAAGCAGGGCTGGATTAACCATTAAGCCCACCTAAGCACGTGCTTAGGGCATCAACCACAGGGGGCATCCCAGGGCCGCGTTTTCCACTAGGAAAAATAAGACACATTGTCTGGAGCTGTAGACTTTTTTTGTCAAATAATTAATGTTCTTTCTTTATTCAGCCACCCTTACACATGTTTAATGTAAACAAAAATATAAGTAACTTTTTTATTTGCTGGAAGCTGGAATTTTTTACTATGTATTATTAGTGTGTAGTGTGTTTACGGCAATGTATTTTGGTGAACAATGCCATACCGCAGACCAAAGCGTATAAATATTTATTAAACCCTATCATATTTTAAAATTAAACGTTTTCGTCAAATTCAATAACAATAATAGGTTTGTTCGAGCAGCAGTACAAAAAGTACCCAACCAATTGGGTACTCTTTGTACCCAATCTTTTATTTTAAAATTTACATCCCGCCTGTATATCACCTTGATACATTGATTATTTTCATCATTACGGTTAGTCTGTATGATACGGTATGTCCGTATATTCATTTCTAGTTATAAACCTAATAATATTTTTCTTATAATTCCATATCTCATTTTGCTATAATAGATAACGTGTTATTTTGCTTTCTATTATACAGTCTGTTATACAGTGGAACCTCGCTTAACGAGCACCTCGCATAACGAGTAATTCGCATATCGAGCAAAAAAACTGTAAAAATTGACTCGCTTTACGAGCGATGTTTCACATAGCGAGTGACAAAGGCAGGGGAAGTCCCGAATTGTGCCTGCTACACAGTGTTGCCAAGTAAAATATTAGGTTAGCGGTAGGGAGCTTGCAAAAAGGCGGTAGATTTGAAGGGAAAAACGGTAGATGTTGTAAAATATAACTGTATTTTTTTAGGGAGAAGTCCATATTGCAAGAATTGTTAAGATTGGAAAAAGAAAAGCCTCTTTATTGCAATAATTGTTTTTTTTATTATACTTCGTATAAGTATATAACGATGTAGATAATAAAAAACAATTATTGCAATAAAGAGGCTTTTCTTTTTCCAATCATAACTGTATTTACCACATCGCCAAATTTTACGTGATCTATTTCATTCCAAAATTGTTCTATACCTGCATCTCTTATAATTTCTATCAGAATAGACGTTTCTCGTTCTGGTTTTTGATCTGACGATGTGCGCGCGCATTTCTCCCAGGACCAGTCAGGACTAAATTAAGTTGGCAACTGTGTTTTGTAAAAAGCCTAATTAGTATCAACTGAAAAATTGACAAAAACATTCATTGAAAACTGAATAATTATATGGAAGTGAACATAATAACCAAAATACTGTGTTTTTATGTTAGGACAGTTCAGAAAATTTTCCAAAGTACATAAAAACAGGTACACCCGCGGAAAGCTTCCTTCAGTTGGTATAAGTGGATACAGAATACTTCATGATTGACGCCGAAATTGGTAATTTTACATGGAATGCGTGCTTTCTGGGGATTTTAAGCAATATGATGTTACCAGATTTGATAGCGGCGCCAAGTCTTCATGTTGTCTAGCGTTTTGGATCAGAAGTAGAAGCCCCTATTGCGAAGTAGGCGCCACTCAGTGTCCAGTTGCACATTCGTCATGAAATGTGGAAAATGAATTACCAATGGAACAATATATTCCTTTTCAAAACTTAAAATTATTTCTGAGTCTATCAAATTCATTGTTTGGAAAACGTTATTGCTAAAATCAAACCTTTTTTTAATTTGTTCTGCCCCGTCAATATAAAAATTTAAACAGTTGATTCTAAATTGATTTAAATCACTATCGTTTTCATTAATTTGCAGTAAGCGTTCAACTACCTTTGCTCCAAGATAAATATTTGCTAAGTTTTTAATATTTTCCTTGTTGCTTACATCTATTTGTGACAATGGCGTTGTTTGTAATACTGACTTCTTTATAAAAAAATCTAACATGGTACGAAATAATGTACGAAGACTATATTGTATAATTTATGGATTTGAAGCATTGTTGATTGCATTTCTCTGTTTAAATTAGTGAATAAGGGTAGAGCGTGTTCTAGTTCTACTCTCTCGTAGATGCCGTTGGACATCGACATTCTAACAACAGAAAATAGTAACGTATGATATACTTCATATCTATTAAATATGTCGAAATGTCGCCCTTTCAGTGATATCATTAAAAACGGTAGATTTCAACTACAGAACGGTAGAGCGGTAGCCTGAAGTGAAACACGGCAGACCTGGCAAACTGCTGCTACACCAGCTGTGTTTCGTACTCATTCCAGTAGCATCTTAGTGGCGGTTGTGAGCGTTTGACATAATATACAGAGTGAACAGGAGTAGACAAAATCTGCTTGCTGATAGATCTCCTTTTGCTGAATAATAAATTCTTATAACAAAATATTCCATTCTTTGTCCTTCTTAAGACATGATACGACAAAGTTAAGGGTTTGCTAGCTTGAGTGACAGGCTGGGCCTATGTATTTTGCCTTCCTTTGACCCATAAACGTCAATTTTTAGACTTTTTTACTTTATCATACGCAGTATGTAAAGTATTGTAATCATGCCAAAAATTGAGATTTTAGCAGAAATATGTCTTTTTGAGTCCCCTGAACATTTTTGACCAAGCTACAAAAAATGTCTGTGTGTGTGTATGTGTGTGTGTGTGTGTGTGTACCCGTTTTTGTGGCGATGATTCCGGAGAAACTACTAAAGGTGTCGGGACGAAACTTCATATATAGAAGTTTCATAACCAAACTTAGAGCTGAAAAGCTTTCTGTTGAAAAGCGTCCAAAGGAACTGGTGGTTTACTCATAGCATTTTTCGAAGATTTTACAAATGAGCCGCTATTTGTGTAATGTCGTCAAAATAGTTAAATAATAAATTAAAGGAGAGAAAATTTTCTATAACTTATGTATATGACATTTTTTGGTAGAATTTATAGTTTAGCTGCATGAGCAAATTCTATTTCATCGAGATCGGTCGTACTGCTTTAAAACTAGTAGCCAGGATATGTCAGATTTTTTGATTCTAATGACAGTAGCTAGTGTCAAACGCTAATGTTTTGAAAATACTACTGTCAATATAGGCTGCGTTCGGATATTGAAAACCGTTACACTTTTTACACCCAATAACACGTAGGTGTCATTTGGACGGTGTACCCGGTGTCAACGGAGTACAATATCCGAACGCAGCTTTAATCGAGATATCTGTCTAGTTCTACTAGTTTTATTTTAATGCAGACATAGCCGATCTCGATCAAATAGAATCTCATGCAGCTAAACTATTAATTTTATATATAGTATGATAAAGTCATGTGCCTGGCCACATCAGATTTTTTTATTATACTATGTATAAATATTATTATCTAAGCTATCTTCGAGCCTCCAGGGGTCAAAATCGATTAAGCGATCTTACTTTGCACGGGGAAAAGTTGAGAAGCCTGAGGGGGGCAATTACAACATTTGCCATGGGCGCCATTGTACTCCGTTACGCCACAGCTTTCGCACAATAGGTGTACCGCTGTCTCGGCGTACCCCCCGCAGAATCTACAGTCTGCGTTCTTTGCCCGTCCAATCTTTGCGAGATGATATCTCAGTGGACTATGTGGCGTAAGGAGGCCTGTAATCAGTCGAAGGTCTGTTCTTTGTAACTGGAGATACTGTCTGGCCTTGGAGGCGGAGAAGGTTATGGTAGCCTAAGCTTGTCCCAGGCGAGGTGATGTTTCCCAGTAAGCTCGTTTAGCTTTATCTTCCCAGTTTTGTACCACCTCCCTGATGTGGCTCTTTGTGATACCGCACGAGGGTTCAGGTCCGTAGAAGGGAGTCTTAGGGCCTTCTCTGGCTAGGATAGCATAACAACGGCCATGGTATTATGCCTAATACCGGGCACAGGTTTCAATTCTTTGTTTATAATATATTACAGAACGCATCATACCTTTCTATTTTTAAACAATTTGAATCTATCTGTACGATAAGTGATGTTTTACTAATAATAACTCCATACTTACATGCTGTTGAAATAAAATCCAGCGTAAGTAGCACTATTAAAAACGGACTAACGACCTCAGTGTTGAAATGCATGGTTCACATACAATATACTGGAATAACAAGTCGATCTTCGTATATAAAGAATAGCTGAGTGTGGGTCACTTCCATGGTCTTACAAATAAAAGAGCGTATATAAATAAACACGTTGCTACGTCAGTGTAGCCTAAAATCTTCTTTACGTGAGTGGTTTAATTATTCAAAACCATTCAAGCGAAGTTGTATTTCTACTTTGAATCATGTTTCGCGTATTAAAAAATATGTGTGAGTCAATAAAATCTACATTTCTGACCAATCCAGTCTGGTATAAGATCTGCTTCAGACATGATATCTTCAAGCGAATTCCTCATTTTCACGTTTTGTGCATTCGTGACTTTGCTTTCTGTGACGTCATGTTTAGGTAAGTGCGTCACTTCAACGTATTAACACACCTATTTGTTTTTATTTCATTAGAAATAATTATGCTAATCTCTTCTTCTAATGTTCTTCTAGATATTGGTGACCTTTGTTATATGACTAATGGTTCTCAAGGCATATGCAGACATGTCAGTTCGTGCGAGTCTGCAAAAAATGAACTAAAGCAACGTCTTAAGCCAGTTGTTTGTGCCTATGATGGTGTTTACCCTATTGTTTGTTGTGAAGAAGAGAACCCCTCTCAACGGGATGGAGCTGCTACGTTGTTGAGGGTGGCAGAAGAAAGTATGTCATTTGTTTATACAGACTGTCTCAACAGTGCGATCTCGGAAGATTGTGCCTCTGTTAATAAAGATATATTAAAACTGATTTCACTCATATATACAGAACGCCGAGGCGCACATTCTAAAATTATTAGCGTATATACAGGGCGTTCCATAAGGTAGTACCATCCCAAACTTATGTTTTTTTAAATGAAACAACCTATATTTCGGCACAATTTTGAATTCCTCGCATATTTTACGACAATGAAAAATAACATTACCTACCCTAAACTTTATACTTTTTGATTATTGGCATTTTTATGGAAAAACAGCAGTGTAAGAAAATTGTATATCTCAATACCTGTTTTTAATTTTATTCCACACGCTTAGGTTATGATTAAGTAAGAAGCGTTCTATTAGCGTGATTACCTACCATATCCAAATTGTGTACAGGCTGGTCATAATTTGCAACAAAATATAGCAAATAATTTTCGTAAGAATACTATGTATCTAATAATTTTTTTTAATTCTACCCATCGTTCTGCTTAAAAAAGTATTAGCACACACCAGTGCTAAAATAAACAATTGCAGGTATAACTAGTATTCTTCATGGAATAATCGATTTTTCTATCAATAAGTACTTCTACACCTACATTAACCATTAAACCAGCTAAGTATTTACTTAAATTACTGTTTTCTCGCATGATTTCATCTTTTTTTAAATAAATCAACATTTGATCACATCTGCAATTTAATATTATAATTTGAAATAAAATTTTACTTATACCCTGTAGGCTATGAAAACTTGTAATCTGTCAGTGGTGGTGATATTGTTAGGTTAGATTGGCATAATTTTTGGAAATATGGCGAACTTTTCTCAGGAGGAACTAATTGTATGTTCTTGGCGAATTCAACAAA
This sequence comes from Aphodius sticticus, assembly GCA_963966075.1. Taxonomy (NCBI): domain Eukaryota; kingdom Metazoa; phylum Arthropoda; class Insecta; order Coleoptera; family Scarabaeidae; genus Aphodius; species Aphodius sticticus. The sequence continues at coordinate 33,395,892 of OZ014510.1, read as the reverse complement.
TATGCTGCACAAAAAAGTAGTAGCACACACTAGTTCTAAAATAAACCGTTACAGAAATAAATTGACTTCTTCGTAAAAATTTACATAAAATAACCGTTATACATTTCTATTTATTGCAAAACAATATTAAGTATTAATCTTTATGGAAAAATACAGTACAGTACCTAATATTGAGTTGCGTTATGCTTTTATTTTCGGATAAGTAAAACAACAACTGCTCTTTAACAACAACTTTATATCAGCTTTATACCTTAATAACTTGTTTAGCACAGTTTTTCATAGCCTACAGGGTATAAGTAAAATTTTATTTCAAATTATAATATTAAATTGCAAATGTGATCAAATGTTTTGATTTATTAAAAAAAAAGATGAAATCATGGGATACAACAGTAATTTAGATATGGCAAAACCGGGAGAGGTGAAGATTACTCATCGATTTCAGCTGTTATTTTCGACATACGTTACAGATTATTTCTAAATATTGACGTGTGTTAAAACGAAATAGCATCCCTTTCATACGTCTGCTGTATAATTTAAATGGGCAAGACCAAAAAGTACGTCTGTTCTTAGAACAGATGACAGCGGTACTTGCAACCTAACCTCCAGTTATTATAATAACACAGCGCGAACGTGTGAATTAAATGTGAGCAAAATGTTTTCGTTGAAAGGAAAGGCCCTAAATACGAAATCGATGGTAATGGTCATGAACGTATTAAATTATTTTCGTCGCACGTCTGAAAATGTAGGCGAGACAATACTTATGGAAGTAAGTCATTTTATTTAAGTTGTTACCTCAAAAGATCAATTTTATTTTATTATTTTTTTTTAATTTAGAGGACTGCTGATGCTTGTGGTGTTACCGTTTCAACAGTATATCGTAGAAAACTAAGATTTCAAACAGCAGAAACAGAAGGTACCTCAATATCTTCACCGCAGAAGAGACGTTGTCGACCAAAGTTTAAATCTGTCGATGTTGACGATTTTACAAAAGCTGCTATACGTCGCAAAATTTACAATAAACATAAGAAACGTAAGTAACATAAATTATGAATATTGCGGAATGCTGTGTTTTATCCCGGTACAAAATCTGTGCTCCGTTGGTGGTATATATGCAAGGCTATATTTGTTACTATTATTATTATTGCAGGTGACTGGAGAAGACTGGATCAAACGTCTAGACCACTCAGAAAAGGAGGATGAGATTGAAGAAGAACATGTTTTTTTTTATATATATATTTTATTATTATTTATGTATGTATATACTGGACAATGTTGTCGAAGAAGACCATGTTTTTTTTTAATATAATATATATTATTATTTATGCATATATGTTATATATTTTATCAAAATATAGTAATTTTCAGTTCATATTTCTTTTAATCCATTATACAAAACACGTATTAAAAACATAACCTCACATTTACAACAAACTACCACCGTTTTGTGAAATGCTTATCGTGAAATATTCAGAAACGAATTTCAAAACATTTAATAATGCCTACACAAACAGAAAAGAAACTCCAAGTTTAAGCACTCAGTCACAAAATGATTATTTCTGAGCTAATTCCAACCGCACAAATACACTGTCTTAAATGGGCTAGTTGGTATGTTTTCACTTTGCTTCTGTTAAACATGGTAATGATGGATATATAAATTAGATAGGATATTATCACAATTAAATGACCAATGATAGTATTTTTAGTAATTAAATATGTATTAATCTTTAACGAACTACCTAGTAGGCAACCAAATATACACAGCAATAGAACCAATCCGCGCGGTACGTCCATATCTTGGTTCATACGATTTTAAGCGATGAGTCAACTTCACCTCTCCCGGTTTTGCCATACTTAGCTAGTTTAATGGTTAGTTAGTTTAATGTATATGTAGAAGCACTTATTGATAGAAAAATCGACTTTTTTATGAAGAGGGCTAGTTATCTCTGCAATTGTTTATGTTAGCACTGGTGTGCGCTAGTACTTTTTTGTGCAGAAGGATGCGTAGACTTAAAAAAATTAATTAGATACTTGATGTTCCATTTAATAAAAATAACTTTCTTACGACAAACTATTTGCTATATTTTGTTGCAGAGTATTACCAGCCTGTACACAATTTGGATATGGTAGGCAATCACGCTAATAGATGGCTTCTTACTTAATCATAATCGAAGCGTGCGCAATAAAATTTAAAACAGGTATTGAGATATACAATTTGTCTTAGACTGCTGTTTTCCGTAAAAATGTCAATAAATCAAAAATTATAAAGTTTAGGGTAGGTAACGTTATGTTTTATTGTCGTAAAGTTTTGCGAAAAGTTAAAATTGTGCCGAAATATAGGTATACCGTTTAAAAAAATACAAGTTTGGGTTGGTACTACGTTGTAATAGGTCGGTATTTGATGCGTGAGTTTGAGTGGAGATTTGAATTCAAACTTTGGCGTGCTTTGTGTTAGGTTGGTATTAGCGGTCATATTCTCAAACAGTGGTTTGGGGGTAGCTTTGCGGTCGATTTGACGGTCGGTCTTATTTTAACGGTCGGCTGACGGTCAAGTGTTCAGAGCTGGCCCCTCCATAATGGGGCCAAGCTAAAATGGTGTGTCTCGCGCTGCCGTCGTCTCCATTGTTTTAAGAATGCGTAAGTTGTTTATTAGTTTATTTGTTTGATATTGCTGTTGCCTCATCTCCTGCAACTAACTAAGAAATTGACTTTTGTTACCAGGAGTTAGTATTCACATTTTCATGTAAGCAGTTCTGCATTGTTGTATATACTTTTATTAATAGATTTTAATGTGGTTTTATTTGGCTATATTCATTTTAGAATAATATAAAACCTGTCCTTTTTTTATAGAAAAGCACTTTTGGCTTGCAGGTAGTTGATAAGTTAGGGTTTCATCTTTCTCTGACTACATACTGGCGAAGAAAATAAATATTATCGCACACACACATGTAATAAACAGATTTCAATTCTTCTCAGATCATAGAATGGTAAGAGCAAAGATCCAACTCAATAAAGACGAAATGCGCCTCAATAAAATCCGCAAAACACCAGTAGAAGACAACGACTACAATAATGACGACGAAGTAACCCCGACAATTATCATGTCAGAATTGGAATTGGCTATAAATCACCTTAAAAACAATAAATCCCCCGGAGAGGACGGCATAACAAATGAAATACTCAAACTAAGTACAGATGCGGTAAAACAGAATCTCCTCCATTTGTTCAACGAGATCTTAAGGACAGAATACATACCAAAACAATGGATGATATCCGAAATTACACTATTGTACAAAAAGGGTGACAAACAGAACATAGACAACTATCGCCCAATCAATATTTCATCAAGCGTCTATAAACTGTTCGTGAAGGTGTTGCACAAACGATTATATACTACACTGGATGAGAGCCAACCCCACGAACAAGCGGGCTTTCGAAAGACGTACTCACCTATGGACCACATACACACGATAGACCAAATTATCGAAAAATCCAACGAATACAACAAGACAATAGCACTAGCGTTTGTGGACTATTCAAAAGCGTTCGACTCGATCTCCCACAGCAGCATATGGCAAGCCCTAAACAACCAAGGAATACCAAACAAGTATATAAGAATCTTTATCAATATATACACGAGTAGTAAAACCAGGATAAGAATGGAAACACAGGGACTCACTATCAACTTGGGAAGAGGAGTAAAACAAGGCGATCCTTTATCGCCAAACCTTTTTAATGCTGTTCTCGAAGAAATCTTTAAAAACTTAACTGGGAAGATAAAGGAATACGGATAAACGGCAGATATCTCTCCAACCTGCGATTTGCAGACATCATACTGCTAGCAAACAGTATGAACGAACTACAGCCCATGCTCAAAGATCTAGCAAGATGACTACATCTATCTGGGAAAACTGGTATCGTTTGCAAATCCACAGAGCAAGGAAATAGAACGCCGAATTAACAATGCCTGGAAATCATTTTGGGCACTAAAATACCTACTCAAAAGCGACATTCCTATATCCCTAAGATCTAAAGTGTTCAATACCTGCATACTACCCATCCTGACATACGCAGCGGAAACATGGTCACTTACTCGCAAACAACTGAATCGCTTGCAAACTACACAACGAAAAATGGAAAGAACGGTGGTAAATATAAATATAACCGATAGAATAACCAATAACGCAATCAGAACAAAAACAAAAGTGCTCAGTGTTGCAAGGACTGTAAAATTAAAAAAGTGGAAGTGGGCGGGTCATGTAATACGAATGAATAGAGAAAGATGGACTAAAAGTGTGGTGGAATGGTTCCCGTTTGAGGGCCGCAGAAGTGTGGGGAAACAGAGACAAAGGTGGAGGGATGAGCTGGAGAGATTCGGCGGGGTAGAATGGAGTAGAGCAGCGACAGACCGAAACGGATGAAGAACTGGAGGGGAGGCCTTTGCCCAGCAGTGGGATGATTAGGCTTAAAGTAAAAAAAAAAAAATCTTTCTCTGACAAAGTCTCAGAGAAAGAATTCACAAGTTTTAAGCCTCCATAAGAGAGAGATAATTAATTCACGCTACCGTAAGATTAATTAAAATTGGTGAGTTTAAATCAACTTAGGGGTTAAGTTGCAAAATGGCGGACCAAGCGTCGCTTGGGCAAGTCGCCGCCTTCAACATGTGGGCTAAGGTTAGGTTTGTAAGAGAAGCCCTAACAGGGGCCGTCTTCAGTTTAGAGTTGATTTAATAATAATAATAAATTAGAAGGGGTCCCGCCCCATCACAACGTTATGGAACATCCTGTATACACGCTAATAATTTTAAAATGTGGGCCTCGGCGTTCTGTATATATGAGCGAAATCAGTTTTAAAATATCTTCATTAACAGAGGCACAATCTTCGGAGATCACACTGTTGAGACAGCCTGTATATAATATTTCAGAGTTTACATGGAATATTATATTATGCACACAAAGATATTGGAAAGAACCAACAAAACAATATGTTGCCCATGGTCTTCCCTTATTCTACAGGGTGTCTTATTTTATTTTTAACACACCATTGTTTCTTGGTTTTTAAGAATGCGAGGATTGGATTAGAGCAGACAGACCAAAGTTCTATAAATTCTTGTATGCGTTTGGAGGTGTTAACGCGCTACCAGAAGAGTTTCCTCATATGGTAATTATCAATGAACTCATTTGATCGCTATATCATGTATATGGAACCCCGTGTATTTTTTAATGGCATGTAATTCTTTTATAGGCAATCTTAGGTTATGGTAGCGGTGAAAACATTGAATGGCAATGTGGAGGAAGCCTCATCAGCGAACAATATGTACTGACAGCAGCTCATTGCTTATACTCAAGACAATTGTAAGTTCATACAGCAGGTACAGGGTCCTTCACGACCCTGTAGAAAAAAACCATCTAAAATATTAAAATTCCCCAAAAATTCTTTAGTGGGGACGTCTCCTCTGTACGCTTAGGTGATTTGGACATCGGCAATGACACAGACAAAGCCAGTCCTCAAGACTTTAAAGTTGCTGAAGCATATCAACACCCAGAATATTCCCAATCCTCACATTACCATGACATAGCCATTCTTAAACTGGATAAACCAGCTGTCATCAACAATTTCGTAAGACCAGCATGTCTCCAAACTACACATGATTTGATGGCAACAAACTTCACAGCAACTGGATGGGGTGCCACTTATTTTGGTGGTGACCTACACACCTTCTTGCAAAAGGTTCAGCTGTACACACTACCTGTGGAAAGTTGCATACCCATCTACAAACCACATGCTAAATTAGCCACAGGTCTGAACGATACCACTCAAATATGCGCTGGGAATCTTCAAAAAGCCATGGACACATGTCAGGTAACAAAACTGTGTTACAAAAACTGGTGCAATAGTATAAGTGAATTAACCACGTGTTTTCGCATACGCGTATGACGAATTTCCGCACGAGGCGCAGTCGAGTGTGGAAACACATACGAGAGAGGGAAGTGGTTTCTCATGAGTGCTGCATAGCGTTCTGTTCAATCCTGCCACTAAATTTAAAGAAATACACAACGTGTTTAAATTAGTTAATATTGATATCTGTCGACGTAGGTGGTAGTTTCGACGTTGTCATCCGGTTAATACAAACTACGTATGTCAAAATGTTTATTACTGACGGTCATCGTTTGTGCAAAGTTTTATATCAGTAAATATGGAGCTTATAGATGATATTTTTTACTGTAACATGTAACACTTATACTGTAACACAGTGTAACAGTGTCTTCTGCAATTTATTTTAAAAATTGTTTTCTTTTTGACAGGGCGACAGTGGTGGACCACTACAAATAAAAGTGGGTACAAATCCAGATATACACAAGGTTGTGGGTATCACATCATTTGGTAAAGACTGCGGTTTAGTACCAGCTGTTTACACCAGGGTTTCTAACTATATAGATTGGATAGAGTCGATTGTATGGCCTTAACTTACGTACGAATATACTTACTTTATGTACATCACAATTATACTAATACAATTATTATGTTAATCTTCTACTAGGAAAAATTAAACAATATTTTGCATTAGAATAGAAGAATTGATTATAATTTTCTGTATAAGTTTAATTTTATTTAAGGTTACCAGATCTCATGTACCTATTTGCAATGAGTCTCGATATATTTTAATACAATCTGTATTTTGTATCTGTATTTTAGTACTAGTGTACTAATTTTATATTGTACAAACATCATTGTATTCAGGTAAAGAAATGCGCCTGTAAAGAATGTTAGTGATCACTTTTTGATTAACTATAGTTCGGATGAATAATCACCGGTAAACAGCATTTTTGAGTTGTGATATATATTTTCTGATTCCCCATGTTCAGAAACATAATAAAATGCCAATTATTTTGATTTATATCTCCTTTTGTAGTTACAGCACTGCTTCAAAGTGGCAAAAATTGCGTTTTCTGGTAGTTTTTGATACCCTAAAAAATAATTCTAGGCCACAGAATTCTCTATGTAGTCTGAAATGGAAGCTTAAACCCTGATCTTTAAAATAATGAAATAATAAATTAAGGAATCATATAAAGCGGCATCGGCCTTTTTACCGGACGCGCGCCTATGCGGCTATACGTATTTTCGATGGTCTATAATACGCGCGCCAACTTTATTTTCTTGCGGACGCGTATAGGGGTTAGTACCTATGACAACGTTGTGTCACTTTGTAATTGTTATCGCAGCATTGCGAACGTTATAGCTTAAAATTATAAGGTCGCGTCTTTCCTTTTAACACAAAACTTCTAAGGTAATCACTTGACTCACAGCACATATTTTGAATATAAATTGATCATACAGTATCGACATTTTTACCGGAAGCGCGGCAATTATGATACCAGGCGTCAAGGTATTGCAGTTTACAATTAATATTACTTCAGTACATTCAATTGGCACGTCTTACACGTTATAGCATTAAAGAATATCAGCCCAAACTATTCTAAACGACTATTTTCGGGACATGACTCTATTAACAACTTTTTTAAATTTTAAATTTAATTCCAAATGTAGTCGCCCATCATATTTCCCTACACTCTCCCTGCTTTCAAAATTCATAACGTCTTGATGAAGACGTTCACCATGTTCTTTGGAATAAGCTCCAATGTCTATTTTGAGTTTTTGGGTGATCCTAATAGAGACAATTACAACACTCTTTCCAATGAACCCAAAACCAGTACGGTGGCTACCTTAGCTGCTGAGTTATTTGATAGTAAAGTTTTGTAGAAAGTATAGTTTTCATGACACAAACGTGGAGGGATGAACTGGAGAGATTCGGCGGATTGGATTGGAATAGAGCAGAGACAGACCGAAACGGATGGGGATTTAGAGGGGAGGCCTTTGCCCAGCAGTGGGATGATCAGGCTTAAAATAAAAGTAAAAAGTTAGATAATACGTAATTATATTTAGTCAGATATTGCATACGTATTACATCGTTCCGCATTGACATCCCAACTACTATGGGAGGGTTTTTCAATTGCGGATTAGCAGAGTTAAACTTAAACTTTTGTTAGGCTCCATAGCGCGCATATGGAGCCTAATGAAAGTTTAAGTTAAGTTAAGTTTAAGTTCAACTCTGCTTAACCGCAATTGAAAACCCCCCCCCTATGACTACTAAAAGCACTAGTCAAACTCTGGAACTGTAAATGAGTAATTGGAGATATTTTTGTGCGAATGTAGCCTGAACAGTTCTTTTGCAATTGAGATTTAAAACACCAATCTAAATTCTGAATAAGAATGTGTAATTTTGTATACATCATTACCCTGGGGCATCAGTTGATAATAGAAACCACAAAATTCCATAGGAAATTTATAATTTGCATGATATTTATACAGTATGTACAGTGACTAGCTTCATGGCTTAGTCTTGTATATAACGGTTCTGCCGTTAAGATTCTGAACTGGCCTGAAGTTATTGCGCATCGTTGGCGTGCTCTTATACATATTCCTGAATAAAACCATTTGGAGTCTCGATATGGTTTGCACTTTGTTGTAAACAATCCAAGTGACCGATTCGGAACATGGAGGAGTTGTCAGTGATCCAACATATGTTGCGTATTCCCCGTCAAAAGGCACCACTAAGTCAGCCAAGTTCAAATTATCGACAGGAGTAACTGCGGTGGGTTCTTCCCTTTTCAACAGTGGCAATCTCGTGGTTATCTTGGCAAGTTCGGAATTAGTAGCTAAAGTCTTAACCTGTACAATAAATTAACATATTTAATGTTGAGTTTGTGGTAATTTGTGATAAATTTTATTGTTGACATGGTATGAAAAACTAGATTTTCATATTAGAGAAAGCCTATTACTTTCGGGGCTTTGATGTAGGGTTCGATTTGTACTTACGTCAAACAGGTAGCCAACGACCGCTAAACCATCTGGGTAGGCACTTGCGACAGCAACATTTGGATATTTCTCATTGTAGTGAACGGCGTGCATCTCTAAGGCTGCCGCCTTACTAGTAAAGGTATGCTCGCTACCGTAATTATCGTCATCCCCCCAATGGAAATGACAATGATCCAATAGATATCTACCACTCAGAGGACCTCCTTCTATTGACGCTCTTTGTCCATTTTTAAATTGAGGTGTTATTGATACTAAAATATAGAACCAACTATTATTTCATATGATTATGTAATATTTTGCACGACGATATACCAGAATAATTATCCTTTGATAGCACATAGCGCATAGCTTCGGAGTAGACATCGTTCCTAATCACAGCTGGGAAGTCTTCATTTTGTGAATCGGCATATGCAGGGATATTGATAGGTGACTGACGATTCCCACCGCAATCTTTGCTCGACTGAACCCAATTACCTGGACCTAAGAGTTCATATTATTACTTTCTTGTCAACTAGTTATTCTGATGTATCGAATTTCCTGAGACACCCTCGACAGATGGAGTAACCGACCCAATCCTGCATCAACTTCGCCAGGATCAAGTTCAAGGCACTCGCAAAGAAAAGAGAAGTGCTGAAGGCAGAAGGAGAGGCGGATGTAGAGGAGCTCATTGAAACAACCCCGAAACCATCAAAAGACCACGAACCATCACCATCTTAAAGCAAATACTTCAATAGTGCAAAAAAAACTTGCATTCTTTGTAAGCTTTATCTGGACCTTGCCCAGGTACGCCATCCTGGACGTTGCCCTTGTTCAGAAACTTAGGGTGGGCGTATAAGACGTCTCAGAGGGGTTGCTCTGGCAGTACACTGCAAAGTAGCAAGCACTGAACAGAAATATACAGTATACACTGCTCAAAAAAATTAGGGGAACACTTTTTTCGAAACCTGTACTTTTTAAATAATAGTTCTAGGCAATAAAATTTGGTATACTTCAACCGCATATATTTAACTAAAGAAAATTATAAAAGTTACACTTCCTCGACCTGAAGCGGGCATTTGAAACCATTAACAGAGACATTTTATTAAGGAAATTAACTTACTTTGGAATATGCGGTATTGTACTTGAATGGTTTAAAATTTAAGCTATTTAAGTAATCGTAAACAGGTTACTCGCATTGAAAATGTTATTTCTACTGAGAGACAGGTTGATTGTGGTGTCCCTCAGGGGAGTGTATTGGGCCCTCTTTTATTTATCGCTTATATCAATTATGTACAATATGCAGCTGATTTCGATTTTGTAAACTTGTTTGCCGATGACACTTTGGTCGCTGTACAGCATACAAACTTAGAAACTGCAGTACATAAGATGAATATGGAACTTTCCAAATTGTCAAAATATTTCCAAGATAATAAGCTCATATTAAATTTAAATAAATCAAAAGCAATGATATGCACCGGGAAATATAAGTACTCACATCTTGACATTGATAATATCAAAATATCAGTAAACGATGTCAAGTTAGAAATTGTGGACCATATAAAGTATCTGGGTTTTGTTTTGGACAGTAGTTTGACGTTTAAGCATCACTTTGAATATATATCTCGCAAAATATCCAAGAAATTGTTTTTCTTTAGTAGAGATTCTCAATGCGTTTCTATGTTCACTAGAATAAGAGTATTTTCAGCCATAGTTCAGCCGCACTTTGACTACTGTGCCAGCATATTGTTCCTTCTCAGTAACAATCAGATAGCTATGCTTCAAAAAATGCAAAACAGAGCCATGAGAACAATACTGCGCTGCAACCGTTACACTCCAATTGCGTTAATGTTGAGCACACTAGGTTGGCAAACAGTTGAAAATCGCATTTCATACCTGACGATGACCATGCTTTTTAAAATTGTAAATGGAATGTCCCCGACATACCTTTCAGACTTCATCATATATAATAGTGAAATACATTCCTATTCGACAAGGTGCAGAAATGATGTATATGTAAAGGTTAGTAGGACTAGCAAGGGTGCCAATTCACTTTTCCATAAGGGATTTGTAAAATTTAACAGCCTGCCTTCAGCTCTAAAGGAATTGAGTAGCCTCAGCACGTTTAAATGTCAGTTAAAGAAGCTCCTGATATGAACTGTAATAATGCCTGCAATGTTGTATATGCTTTCGTGAGATTTATATGGTATGTTATTTGTTCAGTGTTTTATGAATTCTGAGTTTATTTCATTAATGTAGTAATATTATGTACTTTAGTTAATTTGTATTAGGTCTTCTATTTTCAATAAATATTATTATTATTATTATTATTATAAAAATGTAAATTAATAACGGAAAACAAAATGGAAAAATGTCAAGTATGCTTTGAATGCACGTATGAAAGCCTACTAAAGATGACTAGTGAATTCAGTTGTCAATTTTCGTTGATTAGGAGTAAAATGAGGCATCTTAGTGAGGTGCAAGTTGCTCGTGCTGTCGCCCTTATTCAGCATGGCCACTCTATTCGACATGTTACCTTCGAGTACCTTCTAGTTTCCCCTTCTGTTATTCAGCGTTTATGGAATCAGTTTCTGGAGACTGGCCAATATGTTAGAAGAGCTGGACAAGGTCGAAACCAAAAAACTACTCAAAATCAAGACCGATTTCTTATCATTTCCTCTCTACGTCAGCGTACTGCCACAGCACGAGACCTCCTAAACGACCTTCGACGTTTAGGAGGTCATGGAATAGAAATTTCTGATCAAACTGTTAGAAACAGATTAAAAGAAGGGAATTTGAAACCAAGAAAATCTTGTCGCGCACCACGCCGTACGCAGCATCAGAAAGCAGCGCGAATGAGGTTTGCTCTGGATCACAGAGATTGGCAACTTCGTCACTGGACTCATGTACTGTTTACCGACGAGCCCAGATTTCGTTAAACTCGTTGCGACGGTCGAGTACGTGTATGACGTATGACGTGGCGTATGTAGACTAGCAAACGCTACGCAGCTGGTACTATACAGGAAGTGGATAGATTTGTTCGTGGATCTGTGATGGTTTGGGCTGAAATGAGTATAGACACCAGAACTGATCTTGTTGTGGTGCCTGGTGGACTAAATGCAATGAACTACATCGAAAACATCTTGCAGGACCATGTGGTGCCTGCTGCATATGATGTCGGTCAAAATTTACAATGCAAAGCCACATACCGTCGGCATCGCCAGAAATTTTTTCCAAGAACGTGGAATTCAGGTCATGGAATGGCCGGCGTCCTGACCTGAATTCTATTGAACACGTGTGGGATCAGCGTGACCGACGTGTTCGCAAGCGCCCTTATCCACCACTAACTATACAGGAGCTGACACAAGCCCTGATTGAGGAATGGGAAAGCACACCCCAAGAATCTCTTCGCAGACTGCGAAGCATGCCACGCAGGTGTGAGGAAGTGATTTGTGCACGTGGAGGACATACGGTGTATTAAACCTCACCAATCCACAGAAAACCCGACTGTCATCGATACTGTGGCAGTCATTTCCATTTTGTGTTGCGTTATTAATTTACAGTTTTAAGTGCAATTTAGAAGTAAGTATGAGTTATAACATTGTTTTTGTAATTTTCTTTAGTTAAATATATGCCGGTGAAGTATACCAAATTTGATTAGCCTAGAACAACTATTTAAAAAGTTACAGGTTTCGAAAAAAGTGTTCCCCTAATTTTTTTAGCAGTGTATAAAGTGTATTGTTGCCAACAAAGGCCAAAAACTATTCCCACTAAGGAATTTCTGTTGCTAAAGTGGAAAAGTCAACGGACAACCAACACCTTCTGATTAGATGTAATGAAAATGCAACCAACCGCGATGGGGGAGCAGCAGCATCAACAGAATAGGTGAGTTGTTACTAGATTATATAATAAATCAAAAATGGTGAGATAGCCAATACGAATAATGAACCTACGTTTAACCACGGCCGACGAAGGGTCATTGATCAGTACGGGGCACTATGATAATTTTGTTCAATCTAGGAATACCTACTTTAAATTATCAAGATATTACGGATAACGCCTCATTGATCACGGCCTTATTGACCTGTACGCGTGAAATCTGTAGGTTACTGTATTCAACGGATAAAGTGATAGTGAATCCAATTCTAATAATATATATATATATATATATATTATATAATCAACTAAAGAAGCGAATGATAATTAATGCAGGTGAGGATAATTTTTGGGAAAAGCACCTCCGCCTGGATTTGAACCAGGACCCCTCCAATTTCCGGTTGACTGCTCTCCCATTTGAGAGGTAGTGGAAATTTATAGGTTTTATTTGTCACTTCAGGACTTGCAAGCCGAATTTCGAATTAAACAAACCCGTCGTGACACCTATTGGGGATAGATGGAAGTTTGGTAACTAGGAATCGCTAAATGTTTATTGCTAAAAGCTCATACAGATGAATAAATTCAAGGGAAAATGGTTAATTACGTAAACTCGTCAGTAATGTAGAATCAACTAAAGAAGCGAATGATAATTATTCCAGGTGAAGATAATTTTTGGGAAAAGCACCTCCGCCTGGATTTGAACCAGGACCCGTCCAATTTCCGGTTGACTGCTCTCCCATTTGAGCTACAGAGGTAGTGGAAATTTATAGGTTTTATTTGTCACTTCAGGACTTGCAAGCCGAATTTCGGATTAAACAAACCCGTCGTGACACCTATTGGGGATAGATGGAAGTTTGGTAACTAGGAATCGCTAAATGTTTATTGCTAAAAGCTCATACAGATGAATAAATTCAAGGAAAAATGGTTAATTACGTAAACTCGTCAGTAATGTAGAATCAACTAAAGAAGCGAATGATAATTAATCCAGGTGAGGATAATTTTTGGGAAAAGCACCTCCGCCTGGATTTGAACCAGGACCCCTCCAATTTCCGGTTGACTGCTCTCCCATTTGAGCTACAGAGGTAGTGGAAATTTATAGGTTTTATTTGTCACTTCAGGACTTGCAAGCCGAATTTCGAATTAAACAAACCCGTCGTGACACCTATTGCGGATAGATGGAAATTGGAGGGGTCCTGGTTAAAATCCAGGCGGAGGTGCTTTTCCCAAAAATTATCCTCACCTGGATTAATTATTTATCATTCGCTTCTTTAGTTGATTCTACATTACTGACGAGTTTACGTAATTAACCATTTTACCTTGAATATTATATATTATAATATACGCAAGAGTCGTATGGTAGTAACCTACTCATCTAAAGGAGTGTAGGGTAAAAGCAAGGTGCAACGCCGTGCCTGTCTGGGCATCAAAGGCAGTAAGTAATCAACCTAACCGACAGCAACCCTGGAGGTTTTGCTTGAACTACCACCTTTTTATCTACTGGTGAAAGCCAGAGCATTGACCGGGAATACAACTTACAAACCTCCAGACTGGCGGAGGAAATACTGAAGAAGAGTAAAGCCGACATCAAAATGTGTGACGGGAGTGGTGATACGTGACTGCCAGGGAATCGACACCTGCCAGAGACAGGACTGACGGAGGGGTTGTAGGGAAGATGCACCATCTCTGGTCACCTTTATGATAATACTTGGCTTTTGTCAATGATATATGTGACTATCTGGGAATGGGCCAGGACCATTCTGGACCTGGTCAAGAAAATAGGATTTAGCGTACAGAACCACTGAAACCGCAGTTCGAATAATCTGAGGGACCACCTATTGCTTATAATAATAATAATAATAAAAATCACTAGTACAATAAATAATCATATTTTTAGGTACGTCCTGACTTACCATTGGCTCCATTTTCGTAATTCCATTCGCAATTAACCGACGCCGCGAGGACAGCTGGAAGAAAGATATATCAATAATGAATGATGCTTAACAGAAAATGTTCACTTTGCATACCGATAACTGTATAGGAAATCCACATTTTATCTCTTGTTCTTGCTACGTTGACCGTATGAGATGATTTGATTAATTTGCTGGTCACTGGACCTTATATACCGATCAGACACCAGGGTTGATAAGGTGAAAATCAGTCGTAAAATTAGTTCGTTATGGGTAAAAATATGCACTTTGATCAAATAATATAGACGTCTTTTTTACATACCCTTCCATACCGTAATTTTCCGATATAAAGGCTTAGATTTACGCAGTGAGGGTAGGGTGTATTGGCCTGTATGATTTTCATGGCATTTTTTTGGCGTTTCTAAATCGTGTTTGTTCATATTTGGAACAATAAATTAGGAAGTTAGTACACATCTTTTGCGATGATATTGTATCATGTCTGTATACCATAAGTGCTTAGCGTCTAGGTGGCATGTGACGTAATGGAATAAAGAGGACAAAGGTAATCTATATACATATATAGAGAAAGGTATTTGTCGGACAATTCCGTCATACGAAGATCGAAGAAGCAACCGTAGACAGTGTTTCGGACTCATCATCCGTCCTCATCAGTACGGTATAGCCAAGGAGCAAGATGGACACTCAATGGAAAAAACACTCAAATGGAGACCTTTTTTCCATTGAGTGTCCATCTTGCTCCTTGGCTATACCGTACTGATAAGGACTAGTCCGAAACACTGTGTGTACGGTTGCTTCTTCGATCTTCGTATGACAGAATTGCCCGACAAATATCTTTCTCCTTATATATCTCACCGTCGATTAACCTGTTTTCCTTTTAATTTCCATGGGCTATGCTGTCTGGGGTGTACCAGTCACCTCCGGCGCGACGTCACTTCTTGTCTTCGAATCCTGAAGATGTTGGGACTGAAGCACCAAATTGGCGACATTGGTCACCCCCTTTAGGTCTCCATTTGAGTGTTTTTTCCCTTGAGTGTCCATCTTGCTCCTTGGCTATACCGTACTGATGAGGACTAAAAGTCCGAAACACTGTGTCTACGGTTGCTTCTTCGATCTTCGTATGACGAAATTGCCCGACAAATACCTTTCTACTTATATATCTCACCGTCGATTAACCAGGTTTCCTTATATATATATATATATATATATATATATATACTATATATATACTATATCCTTATATATATATATATATATATATATATATATATAAAATAAAAATAATTAAAATATTTTATACAAAAGTTGTTAGGTCCATCATTGTCTACACCACAAGTTTATTTTAATTTATACAGGATTTATATAGCATTTATTCGTGAAGGAAAAATCAAATTTTTTTTACCGGAATGTCCTGTATATAGTTTATATCATACCATATTTCGAATACTAAGGAAGTTGCATTCCCAACTGTATCAAGTTATACCTGTGTAAAGTAAATAGTTTCTGTGATATTCAATTGTTTGTCAATAAAATGGCAACTGCAGGCCTATCTTAAAAACTACGTGATAACTATATTTTTTGCAGATATTATTTTGCAACTTCAACTGTCATCAATCACAAAAACCAGTAGGTAGAATCTTGAGAAAAAATGACTGCGCTGTACAGGTCTTACCGTGGTATTATTATTAGAGGTATGTCCATACTCATGTAGAGTGGGGATGAAAATCTGCGAAAATCTTCGTTACGTTAATATCCGCTGGGCGGCGCTGCATGGTTGAAGAATAATAACGTAAACATAACTATGACCAAACCAATTTTTGCTTATTTATGCTTATTTCTGCGTACATAATGCAAATGCTAGAAAGTTTTCTTTTTATACAAGTACATTTGTCTGTTATATTCTTTAAATTGTAAGTGACATAACCCCTATGTTTGACATATGCAATGGTGGTTGTCTATCTTTCATCTGCGCAGTAGCGGACGTAAATTCGTCCAAAAATTGATCATACCGTTAGAGCGCGTTCGGTTTGTCAGGGTAGGGTATGGGGAGAGCAATGCTCAGATAACCTGGGTCGGCTGTTTCTCTCTTATATGCAGATAAACGCCGTATGACGTTAGTCCGCCTATTATGCAGCGCGTCACTCACCGTACCCTACCCGATTATCCGAACGCGCTCTTAATGTTCATACCACGGGTCTTACCATGTATTCATTTTTGAACATTTTGAAATGGCTTTTTCCTGAGTTTCTTAAATGGAACACCTGTATGATATGTGTTGGCTGTAATAACCCTTTACGTTACAATTTATATCGAGTATGTCATATACTCTGTTATAGACTAAGAAATAGTGAACGATTATCGATATTCTACTTTACACCGCTTCAAATTTTGAACAAATACACGCGTTTTGCCGCAATACAGTCACGGTTTAAAAATTTTAGCACCTATACAAAACGAATCCCTATAAAATTCCGAATAAAATAAGCTATATTCCACTTTTTACTTTATCATACGCAGAATGTAAAGTATTGTAATCGTGCCAAAAAAATTTGTTGAGGTTTTAGCGGAAATATGTCTTTTTGGGTCCCCTGAACATTTTTGACCAAGGTACAAAAAAATGTCTGTGTGTGTGTGTGTGTGTGTGTGTGTGTGTGTGTGTGTGTGTGTGTGTGTGTGTGTGTGTGTGTGTGTGTGTGTGTGTGTGTGTGTGTGTGTGTGTGTGTGTGTGTATACCCGTTTTTTGTGACGACGATTCCGGAGAAACTACTAATGCTATAGGGACGAAACTTCATATTTAGAAGTTTCATAACCAAACTTAGAGCTGAAAAGCTTTCTGTTGAAAAGTGTCCAAAGGAACTGGAGGTTTAGTCTTAGCAGTTTTGAAAGATTTTGCAAATAAGCCGCCATTTCTGGAATTTCGTCGAAATAGTTAAATAATAAATTAAAGATGAGGAAATTCTGAACAATTTATGACTATGACATTTTTTGGTACAATCAATAGTATAGATGCATGAGCAAATTCTATTTCATCGAGATCGGTCGTACTATATTTAAACTAGTAGCCAGGATATGTCAGAAATTATGATTCTAATGACAGTAGGTAATGTCAGGCTAATGTTTTGACATGATTTTGACACAACACCTACTGTCAATATAAGCTGCGTTCGGATATTGTACACCGTCACTTTTTACACCCAATAACACGTGTCATTTGAACGGTGTACCCGGTGTCAACGGTGTACAATATCCGAACGCAGCTTAATCGACATAATATCTGTCTAGTTCTACTAGTTTTATTTTAATGCAGACATAGGCGATCTCGATCAAATAGAATCTCATGCAGCTAAATTATTAATTTTATATATAGTATGATAAAGTCATGTGCCTGTCCACATCAGACTTTTCTTAAATACGGTGGTTCTCACACTGGGGCAGTACGAACGCGAGATGACATGAAGGGGTTGTATGGGACGGAGTGGGGTTATTTGCGGCAACACTCTGTTGGAAACGTATTCTGTGAATTGTGAGCTACTTTTCATTTGCTGCCGGTAGAGTGCGCGCGTCCTTCAGTTTGGCAGCCGTTTGACATTACTCTAACCTATAAATTCGGTTAAGGCATGTTCTCATTAGTGGTAGTGGTGGGTAAACGACACTATTATAGTATTTCTGATAAAAAGTGCTAGCTAGTGATTCATGCACTCACACCATTATTTGCACAAAAGAAATTGGAATGCGTTTTAATTGTATTTTCAAAATGCCTTCTTAATTTCCACCAAATTTTGTATGATCTGTGCGACTGAAAATTTTATACGATACGATACGTACAGAAATACCTACTGAACAGGTATTTTCTAAGCGATTCGATACCATACGCAATACCGGTCCAGCACAATGTATCGGAACGTTCGTAAGTAATATGGTAGCTATAGCGTGACAGCATAGAACTCTTCATACAACAGACACAACTAAATGTTTATATTTTATCCGAAAAGTGGTCCACCTACAATTGAATACGTTATTATAATTAAATTTAAACAATGTTGGCTGTAGGTCTTATTCAAACGATTGTCGAGGTTTAACTAAAGTATTCTTTATTTGTTCAACAATACAAGACACAAAATATATACAATACTGAAAGAAAGTAAGAATTGTTATAGTATTGTAGTAGATATGCAACCAATGTAGCAAGGATCGATATTATGTAGGTACGTGCGTGGTATTATTATTAGAGGTATGCTCATACTCATGTGGAGTGGGGATGAGAATCTGCGAAAATCTTCGTTACGTTAATATCCGCTGGGCGGCGCTGCATGGTTGAAGAATAATAACATAAACATAACTAGTACCAATCCAATTTTTGTTTATTTATGCTTATTTCTGCGTACATAATGCAAATGCTGGAAAGTTTTCTTTTTATACAAGTACGTTTGTCTGTTATGTTTTATAAATTGTTAGTGGCATAACCCCTAATAACGTAAACATAACTAGTACCAAACCAATTATAATAATAATAATAATAATAATAATAATAATAATAATAATAATAATGTTTATTGACCAAACATAAAAATGATACAATATAAACACAAGAAAAGAAATGTCAATTGGAGTCGAGTCAGTTCCACTACAACTAAGTTACAGTGGCCCTGTTTTTCATCGACCCCAGCAAATAAATAAGCAAATGCACATGCAAAAAGAATACATGCAAAATGAAAACAATAAATTTAGTACACTATAACGCTCATCTAAGTAAGCTCTGTTTCTAACCACCACATCACACAAGATAATGTACATAAAGAAAAACTACACTGCATCCATCGCCTCGCCTAATCACCCGCCAAAAGAAGCCTAGATCTAACCGCCACCTTAAAACATCTTGAACTAAGAAAATGTAATGCAAGTAAATCATTGTATATGTTAGGCACACAATACGTGCAAGAACGCTGAAATATTTGTAATCTATGTTTGGGTATTGTTATTGTGTTCTTGTGCCTAACATTAATGTGATGAACGTCGGTACGAAATCGAATTTTATTATAAAGGTAAGGCGGGGTTTTAGTATGTATTATGCCGTGGTATAGACCAGCAGTGTGTAATAATCTGCGCTGCGCCATGCTCATCCACCCAGCCCACTTCAAAGTGTGCGATATTCGGCTTCTTTTCCGGATGTTATATATAAAGCGCAAACACGCGTTTTGTACACGTTGCACACGCGCCCGCTCTACTCAGCCAATACAAGGGCCATACAACTGATCACCATAATTAAAAATCGATAGCACCAGGGTGTCACATAATTGAATTTTAATTTTTTGATTTAATAAGTGGCGATTGGTATAAAGCAGTTTAAGCGCAGAATATGCTCTTTGCAGCAGAAAGCCTACATGTTTCCGAAACCTCAAAGCGGAGTCAAAAGTTATTCCTAAGTTACGAGATTCATTTGCTACGTTAACTCTGATACCGTCAATGTGTACATTTAACGATGTACGCACCCTGTCAGCTGCAACCCTACCTCCAAACACCAAAACAGAAGACTTAGAAGGATTAATATTAAGACAAAGACGCCTGGCATAGGTGACTAAAGTGGCCAGGTCACTATTTATATTGTTTTCAGCATTCAAAAAATTTTCTTCAGGAAATGAGTAATAAAGTTGCGTGTCATCGGCATACATGTGTGATCTGCAGTGACGAACAGATTTGCAAAGATCGAATGTATATATAAGGTACAAAAGAGGGCCCAGGATTGAACCTTGGGGGACTCCAGACACAACAATATTTTCCTGAGATACTTTGTCTTTCAATACAACGGTCTGAGTTCGGTTTTCCAGGTAATTTTTAAATAAATCCGTTGCATGACTCGAAAGGCCAATAAAATGTAAAATCGAAAGAAGAGTTTTATGATGCAGGGTATCGAACGCCTTAGAAAAGTCGAGCAGTACGAGAGCTGTGATGTTTTTATTGTCTGTAGCACGAAATATGTCGTCAGTGACATCAAGGAGAGCAGAGGTGCAGCTGTATCCAGGTCTAAATCCCGATTGATAATCAGGCAGTATACCATGTTGATCTAAGTGGTTTCGTAATCTGGCAGCTATAATTTTCTCAAAGACCTTTGATAGGACCGGCAGGATGCTAATCGGTCGCAAATCAGCCAAACGGCAAGGGCTCCTCACCTTGGGAATCGGTCTAACAAGAGCCGTCTTCCAAACCGTAGGAAATGTTGATGTCTCTATTATAAAATTCACTATATGACACACATACGGAATAATAGTAGGGCAGCACAGCACCAACATCCTCATGCTAATACCGTCCACCCCTATGGCATTGCTCCTAACAGACCGCAAGGCCATCACCACCTCCGCCTCAGTCGCGAGAGAAAAATTGAGCACCCCGACAGTATCACTAACCGTATTATGATTATAGTTGTGAATTATTTCACTATCCCCGTCCGTATTAATTTGAGACCCAACAAAATAGTTGTTAATTTCGTCAACGCTGCCAATGGTGTCCGGGACCACATGGGACCCGCCACCAGTAATATTCAGAGCTCTAAAGCTGTTCCAAAGCTCACGGGGTTTTTTATTATTAAAAACACTATCAAGGTACGCTCTCCTCTCCCGCTGAACCGCAGCATTAGTTAGGTTCCTCAATTCCTTATAATAATTGAAATGGGAAGGGTTCTTAGTTCTTCGAAAATTCACGTACGCCCGGTCTCGAAGTGACATTAAAATTTTAACATTGTGGGTTATCCAGGTTCGATATTTTTTTCTTGCAACCAGTGCGCATTGGCGCATGTAATTCAAAAAGAGATATTAACAAATTGTTAAAAAAATTGACTTTATCGTTTATGTTATCATAATAAATTATCTGAACAAATGGCAACGACGATAAGTCAGTATTGAAAGAATCTATATTTAGTTGACCAAAATCTCTGTACGTGAATGTCCGAGGAGGAAATGAGGAAACAGGCGCCAGATCGAGGGTCAAGCAAATCAGACAATGATCAGCCACGTCATGCACGGGGATCACCCCTGAATCACGAATCGGCGCATCCTTACCGGTCACTATAAAATCAATTAGCGTAGCAGAATCTGTGGTGATTCGCGTTGGTTCAGAAATAATTTGTGCAAGCCCAAACTGCTCAATAGCGGGAATAAAGCGAGCACCATACACCCCGTTAATATCCATGCCATCAATATTGAAATCACCCAAGCAGACCAACTCCTTAGAGCTGGGGACAAGCACGGCCAGCAGATCCTCAAATGCATTAATAAAAAAAGATAAATTGCCCCCCGGTCGATAAACACATCCAACCACCACGCCCTCGCCATGCACGTCAATTTCAATCCAAATGTGTTCAATAGTTGGAAGTATGTCCTCAGCAATAATTACATATCTTTGATTTGTCTTAATATAGAAACCCACACCACCTCCATTACCCACCGACCGTCCCCTAAAAACATGCTGATAACCCTGTATTGACAGTACTGATGTATCGGTATGCGGATAGACCCACGCCTCAGAAATAGCAAAAATGTCAAAATCATTATCAAGTATAACTTCCTTGACAGCTGGAAAATGAGCCGGCAAGGAGCGAACATTAAGATGACCTATTTTCATCCTCAAATTGCCACTACTTCGAAGAGTTGACCAAGCGAGACACAACTACTAGCTGAGAAAACAGAGAACAGTTACGTTGACACAATGTGGACTACTGATGTGGTGGCCAGCTCAAACAAAGCAAACCATACAAACAGAAAAGCAAATAAAATAAATGGATTCAAACTTAAGCAACAAATAGGCAAAAAAATAGCAAACAGAAAATATAATTAATCTCTAAGCTTAAAGAAACAATTGAGCAATATTAGACAGCAAAAGAATAACTAAATAGTGTGCGTATAGTGCAAATAAAAAAATAAAACAAAACAAAAAAGCGCAAAAATACAATTATTGTTTATTTATGCTTATTTCTGCGTACATAATGCAAATGCTTGAAAGTTTTCTTTTAATACAAGTATATTTGTCTGTTATATTGTATAAATTGTTAGTGGCATAACCCCTAAGTTTGACATATGCAATGTTGGTTGTCTACATATCACCTGCGCAGTAGCGGTCGTAAATTCGTCCAAAAATTAATCATACCTTTATATTCATACCACGGGTACGTGTGTGCACGCGTGTGTGTATACAAGATGGCGAATCAATACACAAGTCTGCAAGCAAGCTGTAGTTTATTTCCATAAACATCTCCTATATACAACAAGAATAAAACATGGTGTCAGAAGAAATTGATAGATAGAAGATTGAGGAAACGCCAAGCTGCAATATTTTCGTCCGAAGTACGAAGAAAAGCGAAGAAGGAGCAAAAGCATCATATTCATACCAGTGGAGGAAGAAAAAAGCTATAGTCGATTTCACCAGTGCTCAAATTACTCATCGATTTCTGCTGTTATTTTCCTCATACGCTACA
This sequence comes from Aphodius sticticus, assembly GCA_963966075.1. NCBI lineage: Eukaryota > Metazoa > Arthropoda > Insecta > Coleoptera > Scarabaeidae > Aphodius > Aphodius sticticus. The sequence continues at coordinate 33,372,777 of OZ014510.1, read as the reverse complement.
TTTCATATTTCTATACATTGCCGTGTGTTAGAACGCAATAGAATGATTATGATACATCTGCTGTACAAATTAAATGCGCCCAGCGAAAAAGTACGTCTTTTCTTAGAATGACATTTCTAACGTTTCTAACCTCTAATACTGAAGGTAAATATTGAACGTGGCCGCATGTTAGCAAAAATGTTTTCGTTGAAAGGTAAGCCGCTCAATAAAAAATCTATGGTGATGGTTATTTAAAGGTTATTTAATTAGTAAAGATAATAGCAATATTAATTTAATTTCTATAATATCCGCCTCGGTAGGCAACGTATTTACAGTGATCTATGTTCGGTTGCCTATGCACAACAATCAAGCTGCGCGATACGCAAAAATCTGGGGTCATACACTTATAAGCGATGAGTAATTTGCAGCACTCGTGATATCGACTATACGTGTTTGTCACAGGAGGTTCGATTGGAACTTTAGATAGGTATCGATCATCATTTATATTGATCTGTAGTAATTTGTACTGTAGAATAGATAAGGGTAGTTGCTTTGCGGTTTGCTTAAAGATAAAAATGGATACTAAGGCTATGTTAGTCTTCTTAAAACAACAAAGTGATCTTCTGCAGGTCATGGCAGAAATAGTTCAAGGTCAGGCAAATTATGATATGGCAAAAATTCCTTTACCATCTCCATTGAATATAGAGCGAGATATAGCTCAAAATTTTGAATTTTTTATAAAAAGTTGGCAAAATTACTGTATAGCAACAGGAATGGACCAATGGTCTGCTGAAAATGAAAATAAAAAAGTGCACACCTTTTTAACTGCTATTGGGGAGAAGGCAATGGTTAAATATAATCATTTTAATTTATCAGATAGTGACAAGTTAAGTTGTACAAGCGTAATAAACGCCATAAGAAAAATACTTTCGGGTAAGAAGAACGTCATATATGAGAGGGCTATGTTCAATAGCACGTCAACAGGACAATGAAACTTTTGATGAGTATTTAGTTAAATTACAGGGTCTGATTGACAGTTGTGAGTTTGGAATATTTAGAGACGATCTTTTAAGAGACAGGATTGTGCTAGGCATAAAAAATAGGGAAATTAGAAAAAGATTAATGCCTAAACCAGATTTAACACTGGAAAAAGCAATAGATATTTGCAAGGTTGATGAGATAACCACACAAAGAATAAAAAATTTGGATCAAGATCAAACAGTAAACAAATTAACAACTAGAAAAGATCAAAATATTAAACAATGTTATTTTTGTGGGGGCAAGCATAAATTTATAAAAGGAGCTTGTCTGGCATATGGAAAGAAGTGCAAAATATGGAATGGCATGAATCATTTTGCTAAGGTCTGTAAAAAGAAAGATAAAAACCACAAGAGAGTTAAAGAATTAAAAGAGGAAACTGATAGTGATGACACAGATGAAGATCGCGAAGATCAATATGTCGAAAATTACGAAATTAATAAAATTATTGATAAATCTACAAATGGAGGCAATGTTAAAGCAGAATTAGACTTCTTGATAAATGGAAAAATAATTAAAGTTAAATGTGATCTAGATACAGGAGCTAACATTTCTATTATAGGAATTAAACAGCTATATAGACTATTAAAAACCGAATCTGTCAATTTAAAAACAACAAACCACAAATTATATGGTTTTGGTGGCAGTGAAATTCCAGTTATTGGCGAGATAACACTTAGATGTAACCACAAGAATATTGAGCATTTCATACAGTTTCAAGTAGTAAAGATAAATCATGGGCCATTGTTATCCGCTGGGGTATGTAAAAAATTAGGACTTGTAAAATTTTGTAATGCGATATATACAGAAGAAGCAAACAATGTAAATTTAACCCTCAAGAAGGAAGCGGAAAATATAATTCGAAAGTACGAAGACGTATTCAAAGGATATGGGAAAATAAAAGATACTATACATTTAGAAATTGACCACCAAATTCAACCGAATAGTCAGAAAGCTAGACGTATACCTATCCATTTGCGGGATCAATTAAGAAATGAATTAGAAAAGTTAGAAAAACATAGTATTATTAAGAAGGTAAATGAACATACTGACTGGGTCAGCAACATTTTATTAGTAGCAAGAAACCAAAAAATTCGCATTTGTCTTGACCCAATTCCCTTAAATAGAGCGTTAAAAAGACCTAACTATCAATTTACCACAATAGATGAGATATTACCTGAATTAGGGAACGCAAAGGTATTTTCAACGGTGGATACAAAAAAGGGGTTTTGGCATATAGAATTAGACGAGAGTAGCAGCCGTTTAACAAGCTTTTGGACTCCTTTCGGTAGATACCGTTGGTTACGAATGCCGTTTGGAATAGCCCCGGCTCCAGAAATTTTTCAAATTAAAATGCAAAACATCTTGCAAGGTCTTAAAGGTATAGAAATATTAGCTGATGATATTATTATATACGGATGCGGAAATAATGAAACTGATGCGTTAAAAGACCATAATAAGAATTTAGAAAATCTAATGAAAATACTCAAACAAGAAAATTGCAAACTGAACAAAGAAAAGCTAAAATTGTGCCAACAATACATTTTTACGGACATGTCTTATCTCAGGATGGACTTAGACCAGATGAAAAGAAAATAAATGCAACTCACAATTTTCCAGAACCCAAAGATAAAAAGAACTTCAGCGTTTTTTGGGCATGATAACATATCTGAGCAGGTTTATCCCAAACTTAAGCTCGGAAGTTCGTCAATTAAGAAATTTAACATCTGACCAAAATGACTGGAAATGGAATAAACATCATTTAGACGAATTTATTAAAATAAAAAATAAGGTAACGACTTCGAACACTTTGAAATATTACGAAAAGGGAAAACAGATAACAATAGAATGTGACGCGAGTGCTTACGGGTTAGGAGCAGCTCTTTATCAAAATAACCACGCGATTAGTTTCGCATCACGAACACTCACTAAAACGGAATCAAACTATGCACAGATTGAAAAAGAACTACTAGCAATCGTGTTTGCGTGTGTTAGATTTGATCAATTCATTATAGGGAATCCCAACATAATAATAAAGACCGACCACAAGCCTCTGGTAAATATTTTCAAAAAACCTTTACTTAGTACACCAAAAAGGTTACAGCGAATGCGTATGATACCGCAAAGGTACAATCCTAAAATACAATATGTAAATGGAAAGGATAACATCGTGGCAGATGCCCTATCAAGAGCCCCTTTGACAGAATATGAATGGAATATGAATATGAACCTAAAAAAGAAGACCTTAATATTTACACTTTACACAAGACAACGGAAGACAAATAATGGTCTAGAAACTATAAACTTAGAAAAAGAAGTGAAGATATCAAAAGACAGACGCGAAGAAATACGAAAGAATACTTTAAATGATACATGCTTACAAAGACTAAAATATTACATTTTGAACGAATGGCCAAAGAGTATAGGTCTATTACCAGATGAGATCAAAAGATTCAACCAATATAGACACGAATTGACTATACAGAATGATATTATCTATAGAAACGATAGAGTGTTAATTCCATATAAATTAAGAAAAAAAATTATTGATATCCTGCATACAAGTCATAGCGGTATTGAAAATACTCTAAAGTTAGCACGAAAAAATGTGTTTTGGCCAGGAATGTCAGGTGATATTAAAAATAAAATAAAGGAATGTGATGTCTGTACAGAACTATCCAGCTCACAAGCACAGCCAACTATGCAATCACATAAAACCCCTGTATATCCATTTCAATATGTCTCACTAGATGTTCTAACAACTGATTATAAAAACACACCAACTAATTTTCTTGTTACTGTGGACCACTACTCAGATTTTTTTGAACTTGATGTTCTAAAAGACTTAACCGCACGAACAACTATAGATGTTTGCAAGAAGAATTTTAGTAGACATGGCATTCCAGAAACATTATGCACTGACAATGGTACAAATTTTGCTAGTAAGGAATTTTATGACTTTGCTACAAAATGGAATTTGGAACATACTACTTCATCACCTCATCACCCAAGAGGGAACGTAAAGGCAGAATCAGCAGTAAAAATTGCTAAGAACTCAATAAAGAAAAGTAAAACAGAAGATGTATGGCTTAGTTTGTTACATCTTAGAAATACACCGAACAAAATTGACACAACTCCCGCTCAAAGAATTTTTTCAAGATTCACTAGAACATTATTACCAACAGCCATTAAAAATTTAATACCTAAAGCTATTAAAAAGGTCCCTGAAAAAATAGAATCAAATAAGCAACACAGCAAATATCACTATGATAAAAGAACAAGGCAACTCCCTAATTTAGAAATAGGTCAACCAATTGCAGTACAATTACAACCCGAACAGTCAAATAAGTGGTGTCGAGGTACCGTTCAAGCAAGACTATCCGACAGATCATACAATGTTGATTGTAATGGTAAAACATATCGAAGAAATATAGTCCACATCAAGCCAGCAGCAGGTTCCAGTCCCTATAATAGTTTGCGTACGCCTGGCTTAAGATCCTGCACATTTATTTTTCAGCTGAACAAATGCTTGACAATGTAACACGAATTGATTAGGTAATACCGATTAGGATTATCACGCCTGTTTTTATTATACTATTTTCGGTTATTCCTATATGCCAAATCGTATAAAGAAGTATAAATGGTATAAAGTAATTATATCGTAAATTTGATGTATACATTTTTCTGGTACTTATGGAAAAGTTTTGATATCAAGAACGTTGATAACGTTTGTGTGGTATGTTTCCACCGGTACATATATTATGTAGTGACCAGGGTCGGCGCAAACATTTGCTGGCCTGGGTTCAAAATTTGCGCGGGCCAAAAAAAAACACTTTCAAATAATTTACTTACGATTATTATAATAGTATATTATTTGACGAGCACATAAATAAGGATATAAATCACGAGCACGATGTAAACATGCGAGCGATTTATATCCGTTGTGTGCGAGTCGAATACGTCGTTTTATCTACGACTCATAAATACCATCTTATATCAAATATTTTAAATGTATTTGTCAATGATGGCGAGAGGAACTGGCACATAACGGTCATCCACGTATATTTTGACAGACTTTGACACTAGCGTTGTATAATAATGACAATTAGTTCAAATAACGACACTGTCATTATTATACAACGCTAGTGTCATTATAATCATTGGCGTGTATCATGATGGGGATTATACAGGGTGTCTCAACAGTGCGATCTCGGAAGATTGTGCCTCTTTATGAAGATATTTTAAAACTGATTTCACTCATATATACAGAACGCCGAGGCGCACATTTTCAAATTATTAGCGTGTATACAGAGTGTTCCATAAGGTAGTACCAACCCAAACCTGTTTTTTTTGAAATGCAACGACAATGAAAAATAATATTACCTACCGTAATCTTTATACTTTTTGACTTATTGGCATTTTTATGGAAAAACAGCAGTCTAAGAAAAATTGTATATCTCAATACCGGTTTTTAATTTTATTGCGCACGCTTAGATTATGATTAACTAAGAAGCGTTCCATTAGCGTGATTACCTACCATATCCAAATTGTGCACAGGGTGGTCATAATCTGCAACAAAATATAGCGAACAGTTTTTCCTAAGAAAGTTAACTTTTTTAAATGGAACGCCATGTATTTAATTATTTTTTTAATTCTACACATCGTTTTGCACTAAAAAGTACTAGCACACACCAGTGCTAAAATAAACAATTGCAGAGATAACTAGTCTTCTTCATAAAAAAGTCGAAAACAATATTAAGTAATAATCGTTATGGAAAAATAAATGTACAGTGCTTGATATTGAGTTTCGTTATGAATTGCTTTTAATTTCGGGTAAGTAAAACAACACCTGCTCTTTAACAACTTTATATCAGCTTTATACCTTAATAACTTGTTTAGCAGTTTTTCATAGCCTACAGGGTATAAGTAAAATTTTATTTAAATTAAAATCTTAAATTACAGATGTGATCAAATGTTGATTTGATCAATTTGATTTATTAAAAAAAGATGAAATCACGCGAGAAAACCTGAATTTTGGTAAATACTTAGCTGGTTTAATGGTTAATATAGGTGTGGACGCACTTATTGATAGAAAAATCGACTTTTTTTATGAAGAAAACTAGCTATCTCTGCAATTGTTTATTTTAGCACTGGTGTGTGCTAGTACTTTTTGGTACAGAACGATGCGTAGAATTAAAAAAAATTAATTAGATACATGGCGTTCCATTTAACTTTCTTACGAAAAACTATTTGCTACATGTTGTTGGAGATTATGACCACCCTGTACACAATTTGGATATGGTAGGTAATCATGCTAATAGAACGCTTCTTACTTAATCAGAATGTAAGTGTGCGCAATAAAATTAAAAACAGGTATTGAGATATACAATTTTTCTTAGACTGCTGTTTTTCCATAGAAATGCCAATAAATCAAAAAGTATAAAGTTTACGGTAGGTAATCTTATATGTTTCGTTGTCGTAAAATTTTGCGAGGAATTCAAAATTGTGCCGAAATATAGGTTGTTCCATTTAAAAAAAACATAAGTTTGGGTTGTTACTACCTTATGGAACATCCTGTACACACGCTAATAATTTCAAAATGTGCGCCTCGGCGTTCTGTATATATGAGTGAGTGTATATATGCGAGTCGTAGATAAACACATTATTGCGTTATGTAATTTCCATATGATACAGGGTGTTACCTTCGCGTTGTCAAATCGATACCTATGTAGCAAAATGTTCAAAATATAATCAGTAATAACGTAACAATTTAGAGTTATAATTTGACTTGAACAGGTAATAACTGTTCTCCTAAACTAAACAAAAGAAAAATCATCAAATAATTTTCATAGATATTGAAATAGGGGTCTTGCATGATTTTACCTAACTTAACAAATAAAATCCTTAGGTGGTAAGAATACCGTGTGTAAAAATCTTTCCGCTTAATATTGTTGCATTCAATTGCTATTGAACATCAAAGTTTAAACCGCGCCAAAACGCTCCGTGACGTCATAAGATTGGTGAGAAGCTTAGCGAGCCTAGGCCGTAGAGAGCAGCCGAAAAAATAGGACCTACGGGCACGAGAACGGCATCGAATTGAACGTATAGCATCTGGAAGACGTTGTGTGCGTTCTGATAACGAATAAGTATAGTTGGGTCATGGAATCTTTGCGTATTGTCAAAAGTGACAGTCGTCTAAGAAGACGTACGTCCAACGTTAATGTCAATCTTTTCACCTGTTATAGAAAGAGTGAAGGCATGACAATCGCATAGTAACTAGCTCATGTCACGTGGCCTTCGACCAGGCATGCTACGTCACACCAATCACAGCGCGTTCATATTTAAAGGGACAAGACCGATTTTAATATTATTAATTGCGTAATAACAGATTTTTTTCTTTAAAAAAAACGTTTGCGGACGGTTCTGGTATACGTTTGGCACTAAGAGAGCGTATTAATTTTTAATTTTGAGACTTAGTGCAAGACCCCTATTCCTTTCCGATGGCAGTTGCATAAGGACCTTCAGAATCGAATGATAGCGAGCATTTCGCTATTGGCGCAAAAATTATAACGTGGGTAATTTTCGCGTTTTGGGGGTCGGAGACCGGAGCCTTAAGCGCATGAACCTGATTTTTTTTTTAATTTTGGTTCCAGGTATTGAAATAGTCGTTAAATGAAATCGCTAACAACTGCTTTTAGCGATACCCAGCAACAATGAGCTTGTTTTCAGAGTTTTCAGTTGATTCTCACCTTCGGCGTACTTGTTTCGAGAAATTTGTTATTAAAAAATGCTCGAAATAATGACGTTCAACATCAATACATTTATTGCTTGCGAGAAGCGGCTTTTCTTGCCAGCGCAGCGGTTAAAACTACCGCGGGATCTACAAACTTCAACCTATAATAAATTCTCATAGATACATTGTTCGACAAATTGTTTCATATACAAGATTCTTCATTTTTAGTGAAAACCCATTATTTGCAAAAAAGGTGGATTTAAAAAAATAAGTTAACCCCATTCTCACCCAATTACGGCGCTAACAGCTTCGAAACTATATTACAAGCTTATTTCCCCTTTTGCATACGCCACGATTTATATAAGATACATTTGTCCTTGGATGCACATTTCTCGAGATATATATGCGTTTCAAGTTATCACGACCACCCGGTAAACGTTTATAGGTAGATAATTTGTATATTTTTATGGGGACTTATAGTTCCATCACAAGATCACAAGATCTCAGACATATTTGCCAATATTACAATCTTACAAAAACGTATACGTTGTGAGAAAAATAATAATTAAATTAATTTTATTTAATCACCCATAAAATAGTAGAACCCAATAAAGTTATGTTAGTAAAACACATGTTATATTATTTTCTACTTTAATAGCTATTTCAATTAAAACAATTTTCTTTGATCAACATCTGTTGTCATAATCTTACAAAAACCTATATAGAAAATGTTATATTTAATAACCCTAAAGTTATGTCACAATGAGGAATAAAGTTAAATTAGTAAAAGACAATTTTAATAGTTGCTACATTACGGTGTGGTGCGGTATTGCGGCAACCACACCATAAAATATAATAACACTCTGTAGTCACTCACCTCTGTAGTTTGCGATTAGCTTGCATTTACACGTTATCTTGCAACCAGATTTAAATTTCTTAATATAGGGAGTTACTACATAACCTATCGATTGCATGTATCAAAGACTCACAGTTTTGGCAAATTTTATAGTTTGTATTACCCTTATGGGGCACTATAATATTATCTTATTAAAATTGGTTTAAATTTTTTTCTACTTTGCATTCGTTATAAACTCATAACGAAACTGCTTTTGGTGTCGTTATGAAAACACTAGATCACAAACTTTTAGTAACTTTTAGTTTTCCAAGATTGATGTTGACGTCAAGTGTCAAATAAGGCTGACATCTCAATGGCTATTGGCTTGCCGCAATCGTCTTTGTAAATTTTACTACAACTACCAAAACTGTTGAATATAAAACTACTCTAGATTGTAAGATGATAACCACAATTTTCGAAATTTATGTAAAATTAATGTTGCAAAGTAGAAAAAATAGTATATAACACTCGTTTTATAAGACGTATTGGCGCACTCATTCGATTTAGGCACTCCTCGCTACGCTCCTCGTGCCCAAAACAACTCGTGCGCCAATTTTTGTATTATAATATACTATAGCTCATGCACTATTTGTAGCCAGGGTTTGGAACCATACACTTGACTGTTTTACTCTAGAGAAACTGGGTGACAAGCCTGCTCAGTGGTAATATGGCAGCCTCCTTTATGTAACATGCACAAAGGAATGTGCACACGGTCAATGAGCGTTCTATCATTTCTGAGATGCTCTCTCACAATCTCAAGATGAGACCAAAATAGTTTTTGTCCTCCATGGAGTCTCATATGTTTAGTAAGAGTGGGAGGATCTGTGCTAGCCTAGTCACAAATGGTGCAATTAAATGGGTTATCTCCTTACATTCCATTCCAGATTTGAATGTTTTGTTCGTTTTCCTCCGGCATGCAATCTCATATGCCGTGTAAGATTACTTTTATGTACAGCAGCATAGTCACATAAGGTGCACTTAAATGGTTTTTCTCCGGTATGCAATCTTATCTGATCTTTGAGATGACTACGTCGTAGAGCAGCATAGCCACATAAGGTGCACTTAAATGATTTTTTCCTGTATGCGTTCTTATATGCGCTAAAAGGTGTCTACTTCGTACAGCAGCATTGTCACATAAGGTGCACTTAAATGGTTTTTCTCTTATATGCGAACTCATATGCCTTATAAGATGACCATTATGTACAGCAACATAGTCACATAAGGTGCACTTAAATGCTTTCTCTCTTGTTCGCCTTTTCGTGGGAATTTTAAGTAACTTCTTCCTTGCATGTTTTTGCTTATGTGCTTTTAAGAATCTAGGTTGCATAGTAGTAAATTCACAAATGTTACATTTATATAGCTTCTCTGCCTTTGAAACATTCACAGGTCGCGCTGATTGTGCAGCTACATAGTCATACTTGCTAGACGGGAATGCTTTCTCAGGTGAGTCTGTCTTCACAGGATCTATAGATTGTCCGGATACAGTGGTTTCAGTAAATTCAACTTTTATGTCCAACCTGAAAAATATGAAACAACAATAAGCTAAATTCTATTTTGTAGATCAATTGCATATTATAAGTATATAAAGCTGGGCACAAAAGCGTTAATCCGTTAATCGTTAATTAATGAAGTTAAATTTTGCGTTAACGAATTAACTTTTAAGTTAACTTTCAAAACCATTAACGGACTCATTAACTTCCGCTACATTCATCATCAGTTAATTCAAGTCCGTTAAATCGAAAATATCATAAGTAAATATTGCAAACTGCTATAGGTATTCTGTGCAAGTTCGGACTTGGTTTTATTTAAATGTGTGGGACGCGACTATGGGTGACACGGCGTCCGATATGTATGCATGCGCGCGAATTGTGTTGTTTTTAGGATGTCTTTAGTAATCCCAGTTCCCAGTATGGTTCCCAATGGTTCCCGGTCGCACGAAAACACTACAAAAAGGTTTCGCTTAGTGAAGATCAGGAACCTATTTATGATGTAATAATAACTATTTCGCTTTTTTAATATTGGGACCTATTGTTTCAATATTTAAACCTAAACTAAAAAGCGCAACCTTCTAAAAATGAACTAACTTCTAACTCATAAACGATTTCATTCCCATCCGCATATTAAATTAACCGGTTACGCCATCTATTGGTGAAGTGCCGAACTATTATAATTTCAGCGTTGATCCCAACCTCGGTATGTAGTTCGGTAATTGGTCGGTAGATGGCGCTCCTCGGCACTTCACCAATTTAATATATTAAATAATTGTGTATAACTGCTCAAGAAGATGGCGTCGTTTAAAATATGGCGGTCGGTCTACATGCCGTTTTAGCGCGTGGGGTTGGTACGTCTGGGGTTGGCGGACCTGGGGTTGACGCGAAAATTTGAAATTTTTAAGGTTGGCGGAAAAAATTTGAATTTTATCGGTTCGGGCGATCGGCGTTCGGTCATCATCGGGTAAGATGGTGCGCGCGAAATTCAAATCCGAATAAATTTGATGCGAAAATTTGAATTTTATCGGTTTGCGCATGCGTGGGAATGTTGACGCGAAAATTTGAATTTTTTAAGGTTGGCGGGAAAAATTTGAATTTTATCGGTTCGGGTGCGCTCGGCGTTCGGTCATCATCGGGTAAGATACGGCTGGCGGGAAAATTTGAATTTTATCGTAAATTCCAATACCGGTAGCGCCATCTATTGGTGATTACGCTCGAAAATAAAAATCGTAGTGCGTTCTCTCTCTAGCATCGATGGTTCTATCTCTAACATCGACTTCACTTCGTTCGGGTGCGCCCGGTTTGGGTCGGGTGGCGTCGGTGAGGTGGGGAGGTGGGTCTGAAAGTGCCATTTATTATCTACTAAGACGCGATGAAAATCTTGACAGAAACAATATCCACATCCTTGGAAAAGAAACAAAAATGCCAGGCCCAAATGTGTGACCTGAGTCGAGCCTTCGATACTATGCCACACACAAGACTTCTCCTGAAGATGGAACGGTATGGGGTGAGAGGCGTCCCTCTGCAGCTGCTCAAGTCTTATCTTACCAACAGGCTACAACAAGTACAAATAAATGGTATACGAAGCAATTTTGAAGAGTCAACTGTGGGTGTGCCACAAGGGAGTCTTCTGGGAGGTGTTCTTTTCATTATATACATAAATGATCTACCATCTAGAATGAACGCAAAGACCATAATCTACGCGGATGACACAACCCTGCTTACCACCGCAACAACTCACGAACAACTTAACATACAATCAGAACACCACATGAGTCAGGCTAAGAGTTGGTTTGAAGAAAATGGACTGAAGTTAAATGAGGGGAAAAACTGAGCGAATAGTTTTTCAAATGGACCGATGGGAAAAAACCGATAAAGCAGTTCGATTTCTAGGAATTCACATTGATCCACGTCTGACCTGGAAAGTCCACACCGAGCAGCTGGGCAAAACTCTTAGCAAGACAATCTTCGCAATAAGGAGAATAGAAAAAGCTGCTGGCTACCAAGCGGCAAGAACAGCATACATGGCACTTTTCCATTCGAGATTGACGTTCGGCATAGAAACCTGGGGACACAGCTCGCACACTAAAGATATATTAATACTCCAAAAGAGAGCGGTGAGGTGCCTGACAGCAGAACACCCAAGAAGCCATGCTAAGCCACAATTCCGGAAGCACAAAATACTAACCGTCCATGCAGCATACCTTCTTCGTTGTCTCTGCAATGTGCACAAGTCCAACAGCAACATCCCAAAACAAACAGACCATCACAAGTATATGACCAGAAGCGAAAACAACTTACGACCTGATTTCTCCCGCTTAGCAACAACAGACCACTACAACAAGCCGGTCCGTATCTACAACACTCTGCCAACCAGTTGGAAAGCCCGAACACACAGATCCTTTCGGAAGACGTTAAAAGAGCATCTACTGGAAGTATCACCGTATAGCATCGAAGATTTTATGAACAGCCTCAAACAAACTATTTAATTAACATTTAATACTTATTATGCAATGAATACTTTTCCACATATGTATAATGATTTGTGACTTTGTTCTGTACAGAATGTCAAATATATATTTCTATTTCTATTTCATATAGTATGGTTCTTAAACTGCAAACACCTATATTGGGACTTGCAATTTAAGAACCACTGTATTTGACAAAAAGTGAAATTTACCTTTTCTGTGACGAATTCTATAAGGATTACAATAATAGTTTATTGGTGTTTGAGATACAAAGAAATGTATATACACAGGTCAAGAATACAATGAACACAAAGATCAAACAAATTCTTACGTCCTATTACACCATACATTACAACCACAAACAATGTCAACCCTAACAAAAACATAATTTTAAACTAACATGACATTGAAACAAAATAGTCGATATATTCCTGAATACTGTAAAAAGCATTCTGCAATAAAAAGGTTTTCAGCGTTTTTAAATAGTTCAGAGTTTAAGGTCTTTACGTGGGTTGGAAGTACGTTGTAAAACTTTATACCATAAAAATTAGCAGCCGTGCTATTGAAGTTTTTAACAGAAAACACCCGGAGGTATACGTTTCTGTCAATTGTGTTCGTGAATTGGTTAAAAAATTGCATGCAACAGGAGACGTGAAGAATATCAAGAAAAAAAAAGCGAAATGGCGAAGATGATGCAGGAGCTATGTTAGCTATTGATTCCGTGAACACTTCCCCAAAAAAGTCGTTGAGGCAAAGATATCGTGACTTGAACATCAGTAAAAGCAAAGGATCTTTTCAAATCAAAGATTTCATCCTTATAAACCAGTACTAATACACACTTTAATAGAAGGAGATAATGCTCGTCGATTAGAATTTTGCCTGTTAATGGGAGAACGAATTATGGTCGATAAATTTTTCTACAGAAAAATTATTTTCTCTGACGAAACGACGTTTACCACAAATGGAGTTTTTAGTTCACAGAATTGCAGATATTGGTCTCAAGAAAATCCAAATTTCCCTATTACAACCAATTCTCAAAAATATAAAAAAGTGAATGTTTGGTGTGGGATTTATTACAAGAAAATAATTGGACCATACTTTTTTGAACGGTACTGTAAACCAAAACATTTATTTTGATGTTGGAAAATTTTTTGTTACCAACTTTGGACGAAATTAACTTACAGCTTAGGTGTTCACTACACTATCAACATGACGGTTGTCCTGTTCATAGCGCATGAAGTCAGGGATTGGTTGAACAGACATTTTCCAAATAAGTGGATTGGACGATTCGGCCCTATAGGATGGCCACCACGTTCACCTGATTTAACGCCGCTTGATTTTTTTTCTGTGGGGTTATTTAAAACAGAAGGTGTATGCGAATAATTTTCATGATAATGTAGACATTCTAAAATTAAAAATTAGGGAAGCAGTAGACGAAATAAATGAAGAAACAATTGATTTGGTATATCGAGAGTTTAGAAGAAGATTGGAAAAATGTGTAGCTGTAGGAGGGGAACATGTGGAGTAATGTTTTGTTAAATTACTTTGTTAAAAAAAATAAAATATAAAACTTAGATTATAACATTGAAATTTGATATCTGGGCATAAATTTAAATATAAAACAACTTTTACCTATAACATTTTTGTTCTAATTCCGAAAAGCCGATAGTTTACTCTTCGGCCAATTTAACATTTTCCTGTTTTCTAACCGTCCTGTATGTTAAATCAAAATATTAACAATGGCTTTCGACTTCTTAAGACATCCAAAACTCTTTATAAAGAATGACTTCCACATATACAGTTTGATACATACACACTGTATATGTATCAAAAATCAATTGCTTTAAAAACCTAGGGAATATCGGTGTTAACCACTAGGGATTTAAATATTACTCATCAGGCAACACTGGTTACCTAGCTGTGAAAAAGCCAAAACATTATTTTGGAAAGAAGGGTAAAGTTGCGTTAGTTCTTTACATTGCATTTTCTCTCAAAGTAACTTGTAGAAATCAATGAAAAAATCTGAAAATAATGTCATTTGTGCAATAATTGTAATCGCCATATGCATTTTAGATTTTTCAAATGTATTGAAAATGGAACGAATCATTTTCAGTTTTAGATTTTTGCGTTAGCACAAATATCTACCAAATTCTGGATTCTATCTGCTACTTTATTTCCATACTGTATAGCTGATATATAAGTAATAATTTCTATTTATTTAGAAATTAAATGGATCGCTTCTTCAGAGCTAACTGAATACAGTATTCATACAGCAAACGAACCAGGAATTCTAAAAACTTCAGTTATTCCCCGAAGTAAACCATAAACAGTGTACTTTTAGGTCGACTTTCGTGGAAGTTGTTTCACTTGCATAAATTTTGCACGTTTCATTGTAGTGGTATAAAAATCAGAAAACGCTAAAACTTCACTTGATGAGCAACGTTTCAGAACGGATTTTTATTCAGTACCAAAAACAACCAACACAACAATATCCTGATCCATTTACTGTCACTGTTAATTTATTTAAAATAAGTTATTTTTCTGGACAGTTTGAAATTGGGATAATATGCATAATGATATGAGTAAAATATTGATAAAACGTAAATGGGTTATTTTGAGCTGCTTTGATAGATTTTTCCTTTGCTCTGAATAAAAATCCGAATCTAAAGATCGATCAACTTGTTTTTTTTTGCATATTTATTTTGTTCTTTATGTGTGAGCACATAAATCACAGACGGCGGGTCTGTACAACACTTTCAGAAGTCAATAAATTTTCACAGAGGTTATGGTTTACTTTAGTAGTAATTTGAAGTTTTTTGAACCGTGTTCGTTTGCCATACGTTTGCATATTACATATAAAATTGATATCTTGATAATAGTAAAACTTTGTATAAGGATAAATCTGGTTAAAAAGGTTCTAAATTACATCTTCAATCACGCCTTCTTAGGTCAATTAAATTGCAAATATCACAAAAACTAGTAACATTCGGTATTAAATTTTTTGTGCAAATGGCTTTATTTGACAAATGACACCGGACTACCCCTCGGATGAAAGTTTACCCTTCTGTAAGCCTTAGATGCTTCTAAAACAAAATTTTCGGAGAGGGTTGGCCCACTACCCGCTAGTTACGCCACTGATAATGACAGTACATTTGAATAAAGAGTTTTGCCAGATTTTGGACTACAAAGTGCAAATTTAGTTAACCTTTGATGCATTGGATAATAAGGTAAATAATAGGCTGCATGAATTATAAGTAACATAAGAGAGCGTTTATTTAAACGAACACAACTATACATACACAATATAATAGAAACTAGTCATCGCACCGGCTTGGGGCGAGCACGCGCACTGTATGGAAAAATACCAAAATATAAATTCTCTTTATTACACAATAGTTTTATAAGACGAAAATTGGAATGAGTGCGCCAATACGTATTATAAAACGAGGGTTACATACTACGGAACTTTTGTAAAAATTAATCTACTGCGCGACATTAATTTTCCAAAAATTCCGAAAATTGCGGTTGTCACCTTACAATCTAGAGAAGTTTTATCTTCACCAGTTGGTAGTTGTGGTAAAACTGGCAAATACGATTGAGGCGAACCTATAGCGATTGAGCTGTCAGCATTATTAATTGACGCTTGGCATCAGCATCACCATTCTTGAAAAACTAAAAGTTACTAAAAGCTAGTGCTCTAGTATCATAACGACACCGAAAGCGATTTCGTCATGAGTCGAACGCAAAGTAGAAAAAGTATTTTTTTATATTGCACGTCAAACTTCTTGAAACATGTTCAATTACTGAATTACTCAGTAGACCAAAGAAATTATATCAGCCCGCTAAACCAGTAATATTGCGACAACTTTCTGTAATATTGTAAGAAGGTAACTTGTGTGAATGTAGTTAAGTTATGTTATTACGATGTTTGTCTAACATTATCAACACAATATTTCAATGACAACATTTTAGCTGTATAAATGCAACATATTTCTACAATCTTGAGACGTTTCATAGACAACATTTTATCTACATAAATACAGCATATGTTTACAATATGGACATAATATTACATTGAAACATTGTATCTACATAAATACATCATAATTATACAATCTCGAGACAAGATTGTATTGACAACATTTTATCTACATAAGTGCATCATATTTTTACAAATAGCCCATAGCCACATAGCCCACGTCATCGCTCTCTCTTTTACTTGCGCCTGCATCACATCTCGCCAGCCAATATAAAGCGCGGGACCCTTCCAGTTATACGTAGTATTATACAGTTCACTTATTGGGTTAGAAGGCCTCCAAATCAAAATTATTCTTGGATTGACCTTGTTTATTAATCCAATATTTAAAATAATAATCCCATGCTAAAATAATACATACAAATAACACTGAATAAAGCGCCCATGACCGCCACCGCTATTTGTTACTATTTTGAACCACGGTTGAGAAACGGTGGGTTATACCTAAGGTAAAGTAAAGTGGGACAATAGCGTCGTGTGTGCGGGGGGGGGGTTCCGCCTTGGCAACAGACAAAAAACTACAAATTTAACACCAAAATTTTAGTTTTTATACAGATTCTTTTCACATTATCACATATTCCTTTAAATTTTTGTTCTTTTGATCAAAAAATACTTGGTGAAACAAAATATATGTACTTCACTGCATACTCGATATTATTTGCATTATTAGTGATTAATTGTTTTGCTATATGCATTTAAAATAAATAAATATTTTATAGTTTGGTACAAGAAAAAGTGTACTTCGTTATATTTCTGATTAGAATTGAAGTTGTAAATATTAAAAGGCTGGTTCAGCCTAACTTCAGGTCTGTTCTGGTGGGCCCCTATTGGTCCAATTATTCAAACTGTTTAGTGCTCGTGTGGGTTTATTATTGAATAACGATAGCATCTTATGAAATTATAACAATCTAAATTAACTCTTCTTGGTCGGACTTGCTCGATATTTATTATACCCATGCCCAATTTTAAACAATTGCTGCTCAAAATAGACGTATAATTAGATGTCGTGATTTCAGGAATAACAATGTAATTATGTTTTTTGTGTCAAGTCCGTCGTAGTTTCACTTTACGTCAATGTAATATTTGTGAAAATTCCAATAAATAAAACGAAATAAAGCCACACTTAAAAAATCGGCGTCGTATTTTCCCAATTTTTCCATCCATGTTCGAGGCTGGACAGTGTGGCCATCTACGATGTTGTCGAGAACTAGACGTCATTAGACGAAGATAGTAATGGGTCTATCTCTATCTACCATATACCACAAAAAAAGGCTGTAACTCGCTAAAATTCACACATTTATATTTACTGGGACAGATTTCGAGAGTTCTAACCTACAAATCCGATATAATCTGAAAATGTAGAAAACTTGGGGACACTGCACAAAGAAGTATTCTAATCGAAATTAGGAGATTACATAAAAATTCAACTATTATATCAGACATCAATCAGGTTTGTGCCTAAAGAAGTATACTATTGTTTTTTAAAATTTCCTTTTCAATTGTTAGGTTAGTTAGCAGAATATACATATAAACAGTGCTGTTTTATCCATTCTACTACCAGGGAATTCAAGCTCCAAGTATGGTATGATGCAGATAGCTCATTACGGGGTTTGTAATTGGATTCAAATCACATTACGAGGAATCAAAATCCTTACGTACTATTTTGTTGATCGAAGAGGATCTCTAGACAAGAGATGTGGTTACTAATTTTCATAATTTCCACGAACTGACAATAAAATTATCGAGGTATGCTGAAGATTACCGATTTTTTATCAAATTTTTTGGTAATATTACTGGAAGACGTCTATAACTGTGATGTATTGGGCGTGCGCGGGTTCTAAGGTGTGCCGGTTGGGGGGTTTGCTTGCGGAGGGTTCAGTTCTTCGTGCGCGACCGTTTGACATACACGCAAGTCAACATTGTACCAGTTTATATTACTTTACATTTCTATAGTTGTATATGTATCATTACGTTCAATAAATACATAACAATTTTGGCGACGAGGATGGGATCCTAGTGATTCGATGAGACCGTGCATCCCAGAGATCGACGGGCATAATTTAGCGTGGTAAAGTGAGTGACAACGACATTCGTGGTTACAGTGACCAAATGTGCGACATACGGTAACATTGAACCTTTCAATGTGAACGATCTACACTCGTGGGATTCGTACAAGGAACGAGTTAGTTTTTATTTCGATGCAAACAAGATTGAAGATGACAACAGGAAACGCGCCGTTTTCTAAAGCGTCTGTGGACCAAGTACATACGAGATTTTACGTTCGTTAGTAGCGCCGAGTAAAGTGTCCGACAAAACATTCGTCCAGATAATTGAAGTACTGACGGGGCATTTTGCACCAAGGAGTTCCGAAATCGTAAGTCGTTTTAAATTTTATCGCCGTGATCAGAGTACGGGCGAAACAATTGCGGTTTACATCAAAGAATTACGACGTTTGGCCGAAACTTGCGATTTTGACAATTTAGAAATAATGCTACGAGACCGACTTGTTTGTGGTATTAGGGATGACGCATTGCAGAGACGTTTATTGGCGGAAACAAACTTGACGTTCAAGAAAGCACAAGATATGTGTGCCGCGCATGAAGCAGCGACTTTCGGGCTAGCCGTTTTAAAGCAGACGACGGGCGCGCCGGCCGATGTACACAAGCTCAGCCGACAAACGAAGCCGCCACCGAGTGATCAAAGAGATGCCGCCGGGCGAAAACATAAACATTGTTTCCGATGCGAAGGAGACCATTCTCCGGACACGTGCAAATTTAAAAATACAAACTGTCGGTATTGTAAGAAAGAGGGACATGTCGAACGAGCTTGTTATGCAAAAAAGAAAGCTAAGAATGGCCGAAAATTACATCAACAAAACACGGAAGAATTTGTTGACGACGTTTCACCAACAGAGGAAAATGATAACTTCCTGCTGACAATAAATAACGTATGCGGAGATGCGCAGGACAAGTACATGGTACAGGCGAAAATTAACGACAAGGTCATACCAATGGAGGTCGACAGTGGCGCTGGTAACACCGTTGTCGGACAACAAACATGGAATGATGCTTTTGGGAAACACCGACCAGCACTGAAACCGACAAGCGTAATTTTGAGGGATTACCAGAACAAAATCGTGAGCACACTAGGTGCGTGCGACGTGACAGTAAGTCTGGGTAGCAAGTGCGCAAAACTACCTCTCCTAGTGGTAGCCAGCCAGCGTTCCAGCTTATTGGGAAGAAATTGGTTCCAAGCACTTGGAATTTCAATAACGGGCGTGAACAAAGTGACTACTTTAAACGCGCGAGTGCCGGATTATGCGAAAGAATACCCGGACGTATTCGAGAAGAGTATTGGTACGTACCGAGGACCACCCGTATCCTTTGACCTGGATCCGAATTTCAAGCCGGTGATATTGAGATCGCGTAAAGTGCCGTTCGCGCTCAGAGACAAGGTCGAGGTTGAGTTAGACAGATTACTTAGCGAAGGGGTTTTGGAACCCGTCGCTCACCCTAAATGGGCAACACCTATAGTCGTGGTCGCGAAATCGGACGATGGGGTGCGGATTTGTGGCGATTACCGTAGTACGGTCAATCAAGCATTGCGTACGGACAGATATCCTGTGCCATCGGTGCAAGACATCCTAGCGACACTCGCCGGGGGAACAGTGTTCGCCAAATTAGACATGGCTCAAGCTTATCTACAGTTGGCTGTGGACGATGAAGCGTCCGATATCCAGACCATCATAACACACCGTGGAGCCTTTCGATGTAGGAAACTGCAGTTCGGGGTGGCAGTGGCGCCTCAGATTTTCCAAAGGTTTATTGATACGCGTTTGTGCGGGATCCCGGGCGTAATTCCGTACTATGACGACATACTTATCGTAGGTAAGTCTGCGGAAGACCTGGACAATAAAGTGCGTGCGGTTTTGGGACGATTCGTGGAAGACGGGTTAAGGTTAAAACGCGAAAAGTGTATTTCCGGACAAACAGCCTAACGTTTTTGGGTTTTAACATCAGTGCGGATGGTGTTAGACCGACTAAAGACAAAGTTGACGCGATCGTGAACGCACCGTCACCCACCAACAAAACTGAAGTACAAGCATTCCTGGGGTTAGTGACATTTTACCATAACTTTCTGAAAGACAAAGCGACAATCGCAGAACCGCTTCACAAACTTTTGCACAAAGACGTTGAGTTCGTGTGGGGCGCGGAACAACAACGGGCATTTACAACGATTAAAGACATTCTCGCACGAGAACCAGTTTTAACTCATTATGACGAAAAGAGACATTTAATACTTACGTGTGACGCGAGTGCCTATGGAGTTGGTTGTGTGCTAAGCCAAACATTAGCATCGGGAGATGAAGCACCAGTTGCCTACCACAGCCGAACACTATCAGCTGCTGAAAGGAACTACGCACAGATTGACAAGGAGGCCCTCGCCATCATAGTTGGCATTAAAAAATTTCATAACTACCTGTACGGTAGGCAGTTTGAGATCAGAACAGACCATAAACCTTTATTGGGACTGTTACACGGGAAAAAAACCGTCCCCAGAAGTACTATCACCGCGAATGATTCGTTGGAGCATTATCATGGGAGCGTATAGCTACGATATACACTACATTAAAGGCAAGAAGATAGGAAACACCGATGCTCTAAGTCGTTTGCCGAGACAGAGTAAAGTACCCGAAACTCCACTAGCAGCAGAAGTACTAGCATTGGAAAGTGCACCTGAGAAGTTGCTGTCAGCGGAAAAGATCTCCAAAGCTACGGTAAGAGACAAAACATTAGCAAGGGTACTTATGTGGACACGACATGGATGGCCAAGAGATACCAAAGAAGTGGAAAAGGAGCTTAAGCCATTCTTTACCAGAAAAGACGAGATTACTTCTTACCAAGACTGCCTGCTCTGAGGGACAAGAGTCATAATTCCACCAGGAGGGAGGAAAAGTGTACTGGAGGTGCTACATACCGCTCATCCTGGAATGGTTAGGATGAAAGCGTTAGCCAGATCTTATGTATGGTGGCCGAACATGGACCAGGAAATCGAGGAAATGGTTCGGAGTTGTGAGACATGCCAACTCTCTCGAAACTCGCCAGCCAAGGCACCCATACATCCTTGGGAGTGGTCAAGGGCACCTTGGACACGACTACACTTGGATTTTGCCGGTCCCGTAAGAGGAATTTACTATCTAATTATAGTGGACTCATACTCGAAATGGCTTGACGTTCGCAGGGTCACAGGACCATCCACCAGCGAGACAATTGCAGCACTTAGAGAGTTGTTTTCGACACATGGCATTCCAGACGTGTGTGTGTCCGATAACGGAACAGCTTTCACATCTAGTGAGTTCCAGCTTTTCCTTAAAAACAACATGATAAGACAAGCATTAACTGCACCATACCATCCCAGCAGCAATGGCCAGGCAGAGAGAATGGTGCAAGACTTCAAAAATGCTTTGAAGAAGATGGAGCCGAATAATATAACAGCAGAGTTATCTCGATATCTGCTAACACAACACATCACACCTCACTCGACCACTGGAAAATCACCAGCTGAACTTTTAATGAATCGAAGATTGACGTGTTTGTCAGATAGATTACGACCGGATATTGCAAAAAAGATGAATACCAAACAAGAGGATCAGTGCGGAACCAAAGCACCACGATCTTTTGAAATCGAGGATATGGTTTATGCCCGATCATATAACACTGGAGAAAAATGGGAACCAGCAACAGTGACTGAGGTAACTGGCCCTTTAAGCTATAGGCTTATGACACCTCAAGGAAAAAACTTGAAACGGCATGCGGACCAGATAAGAACGCGAGAGATCATGGAGGAACCGCAGCCACAAGAAGACAGCGAAGTTGAAGAAGTAGAAGCAGTCCCGGTTCCTGTCGAAGCAGCAGCACCATCGTTGGGTACGCCCAGACCCATACGCCAGCGGAAACCACCCAGAAGATTGGAAGATTATGTGCCCATCTAGGAGGGAGGAGTGTGATGTATTGGGCGTGCGCGGGTTCTAAGGTGTGCCGGTTGGGGGGTTTGCTTGCGGAGGGTTCAGTTCTTCGTGCGCGACCGTTTGACATACACGCAAGTCAACATTGTACCAGTTTATATTACTTTACGTTTCTGTAGTTGTATATGTATCATTACGTTCAATAAATACATAACAATAACATTATTATATGAGAAATGTATAATGGGACATAGTCGACTTGTCAACCACTGACTCCAGATGTTTTTCTTCTCAAGTGCAAAGTGTATGGAGAATTACGTTTAACACAACAAACCGCAGATAGTATTGCAATTAGCCCCGAAGAACCCGTATGCGTGTGGTCTCATGATAGCGAGGATCAACATTTTTGTGATTTTGATATTATAATGTATTAATAAAGCTATATAATATTATAAAGCTTATGTTGTCTAATTGTCTTTTATAAATAATATATGAATTACAAATTGGTAAATAAAGAATAACTTATTAACTGTTTTGTTTTCCTTATACATCATCAGATCCCTGCGCTGTGGATGTACATACGTATGTAATATCGACCCATGCAACAAAGACTATAGTAACTACATTTAGTTTGTTAGTTACGATAGTCTTCGTTGCATGGGTCGATATGTATTTGTTTTTCAGTAGCTAGGCATAAGTATATTATAGGCTGAGAAATGAGTGCATAATCTATCGTACCAAGAGTAAGTAATCCGTGACCAAAGTTATCGGTACGGGGTTTGTTTTCTAGGAGGTATAAATGTATATGGGCGCATTATCTCAATACACTTTCAAATATTCCACATATTCACAGTACGTGTGCGTGTATTCATAGTACGTGGTTTTTTCATATATCACTTCATAAACCGTAGACAAATATTGAAGTTATTTATCATATAAATATATGATAAATATCTTACATTCTCCACATAGGTTATGTCACGGTTATGTCAACAATTTATCACAGTAATTTTTAGAGCTACCATGTTATGTTGGTAGCCGTTGTAAAATCACTAGACAGCCTGCTTACGTGTGCAAAAATAAATTGAAACAGCGTTAAATACGTTAGATCATATAATGTTGACCGCACGTCGGCAAAGTCTATCTTGTTCCAAAGTAGCTTTAGCGAAAACGTCGACATCCCCACGCAAAGACCAATTCTCGACTGATTTTTCTAAACTTATCAAAAACAGCCAAGCCTCTGTCGATCAGCTGTTGGACAGGACACTTAACTGTTACCTTTAACATAGATTTTTCAAATATATGCCTTTTGCACGAAATAAGTATTATTTCATCAACTAGTAAATAATATTAAGAAGACTAAGAAAGATGAATTACATTCTTATGGGAGCGGAGGTGGCCTAGTGGATAGGGCGAATGCCTTCCACTATGAAGCCCAGGGTTCAAGCCCAGGTTAGGCGGGGTTTTTAAAAATACTCCGTCTCCACGACCGCCGCACAGACAAGCCAACAGGCTTTGTGGACATGGCAACATCCCAAAAAAAATAAATAAATCAAGTCTTACAGTAAAAGAGGATAACAAACAAATGTTCTAATCTAACGACCCTGTACAATACAACAAAATATTCCAAATTTAGGAGTACGTTTTTGCGCGAAAAACATGTACTTACCAGCCTATATTAAAGGAACGCCTATTTTTTTAAACCTTGATGTTAAGTATCTTTTCTAATCTTTGACAACTTTCATTATTTTTTATTAAGATTTTTCATCCGATTACACCAAGTAAACTATGAGGATAGTTTTGATCTGATCGATATTCTCAACATTTTATTTTTGGTTCATTCCAATACCTGAATTTTTTTAGAAGATCCATAATTTAAAGTAAACCGTTGCAATTTAAAATGCTGTTCAACCTTGCAGCGAATGTTACTTGATAAAAAGTGTTTTACTATTGTTTTAGTACCAACAACGAATTAATTTAAATATAATGACCAGAAATTTACAGATAAACAGATGGATGAAAAACTAAATTATACTAAGCTATACTAAACGTGTATGTGATACTTTAATAATGTGTGATGAAATAACAGCACTTGTTGAAATAAGAGCAAGTAGTCGACATGGAATCTAAATGATACGTTTCAAAGTTCGATTTTGATCCTTGCAGCATATTCAGCCTGCCAGATTTACCAGTGTTTCTGGTCCAAAAATAATGCAATATTTTACCTACAAAAGTGTATCTCTTACAAAAATTCAGATATTGGAATGAATTACAAAATAAGATGTTGAGAATTGATATGGTTTTTGTAACTGAGCACTTGAGAACATTCGAGAGAAATACCTCGTTAGTTACCCCACAGGATGTCTGAAACTTTTTAATCAGCTGGAACATTATTTTCTTTATCTTTCAAAGGTAAGTTTACTTTTCATGTTCCGAAAAAATAATGGAAATTGGTCAAAGAATACAAAAGTCATTGAATATCAAACTTTAGCTAAATTGGTTTAAGCGTTCCTTTAATTGTGCAGGTTAGTCGATACATCAAATGTTGGTGAACTTTTGTACACGTATAGAAGAAGCTTCCAGCAGGGTTGGTTAACTATATCTATTAAATTTTGCAAAAAAAAATACAAACATCCATAAATTCCTTATGCACTAATGTGCATATTTTTTTAAAAAACGTACAAATTCAAATTCCATTAGAGAGAATGGGTAAACCATAATTTTTTTTAAAAAAATATTAATTTGGAAAACACGTGGCGACCCCACAACATTGTTTAAAATTATAAAAATATTAATGCCTTTCAATGAACGCTTTGAAGAAAAGTGTTTGAACCAAATAACAACGTTGTTTCTTTATTTTTTTAGTAATTCTGTAAAAATTCAGTAACACAATATTTCCTAAAGAGCGGGACTTTTTTAAAACTCCGCGGGACAAAATGTGGAATTCGGGACTGTCCCGCCAAAAGCGGGACGTCTGGTCACCTTAGTTATACCATACGTCAAACGTAATAAATTCGAAATATGAACAGACATGTTTATAGTAGCGCCATCTACATCTGGTGATTTTTTTACGTCGAAGCTTTGGACAAGTTCGTTATAGTTCACTATTTGTATTGAGACGGGACCCTGAAAGATTTCCCTTATGTGTGCTTTCTCATATGCACCGTAAGAAAAGAACGTTTTATACAAGCATAATGACATCTCGAACATTTAAATGGTTTTTCTCCTGTATGAGTCCTCATATGCAGTGTAAGGTAATAACCTGCTATACACGAGTAATCGCATAAGGTGCACTTAAATGGTTTCTCTCCGGTATGATTTCTCATATGCAATGTAAGAGAAGAACGTACACTAAAAGCATAATTGCATAAACTGCACTTAAATGGTTTCTCTCCAGTATGCATTCTCATATGTTGTTTAAGATTACTGCTGTTTGTACCAGCATAATCACATAAAATACACTTAAATGGTTTCTCTCCTGTATGCTTTCTCATGTGCACTCTAAGATTACAACGGGCTGCACAAGCGTAATCACAAAAGGTGCACTTAAATGATTTCTCATTCTCTTCTGTATGGGATCTCATATGCTTAGAGAGCGTTGAAGGATTTCTGCTAGCATAGTCACAAACGGTGCACTTAAATGGTTTCTCTTCTGAATGCGTTCTCATATGCCGTGTTAGAGAAGGACGTTCTGCACAAGCATAATCACACAACGTGCAATTAAACGGTTTCTCTCCTGTATGGCATCTCATATGCCGTGTAAGAGAAGTACATCTTGAACAAGTATAGTCACATAACGTGCACTTAAATGGTTTCTCTCCTGTATGCGTAGTCATATGCTCTGCAAGATGACCACTATGTACAGACGCATAATCACATAAGGTGCACTTAAATGGTTTTTCTCCAGTATGAGTTCCCATATGCTGTGTAAGAGAATACCGTACTGGAGAAGCATAATCACACAAGGTGCACTTAAATGGCTTCTCTCCTGTATGAATTCTCATATGCTGTACAAGATTAGCGTTTTGTGTACTAGCAAAATCGCATCGGGAACATTTAAATGGCTTCTCCCCTGTATGCGTTCTCATATGCCGTATAAGATGTATACTTTTTGCAGCAGCATAATCACATAAGGTACACTGAAATGGTTTCTCTTCTGTATGCCTTGTCTTTTGAGGTTTAAGTGACTTCTTCTTTGCATGTTTTTGCTTATGCGCTTTTAATAATCTAGGTTGCGAAGTAGTAAAGTCACAAGTGTTGCATTTGTATGGCTTCTCTTCCGTACAAACTTCCACATTTCCACAAGCGTCCACTTCTTTAAGTTGCGTTGATTGTGCCGGTTCGTCGTCATACTTCATACACAGGAATACTTCCTCAGGTGTTTCCGTCTTCAGAGGATCAATAGATTGGCCGGACACCATACAAGTAGAATCACATGAACCAGTTTCAGTGAATTCAACAGCTTCAACTTTTATGTCCAATCTGCAAAATATAAAACAACAATCATTCCACATACTAGGTCGATGGGCAATTGCGTATTATAAAGAACAGCAATTGGAGAAATGAAAAATTTAGTAAATTAGATTTTTAGTACATTTCGACGTCCTGAGTAATAGGGGTACATTATCATATATTGCACTGTAATGCTAGCTCTTGACTCAGCCCGAATAAATCGGCGAAAAGTTCGGCGAGGCTGGGTGAGACATAGCGGTCAAAGAAGGCCATCCACATTCTCGGCGTTCGGCTCGTGCATTCTCCGTTCATCTGCGGGTGACTTAGAATACACGTCGCTGAAGTAGCCGCTGCCTCAACATATAGTGTGTGTTCATACTTTCATTGAAATTGTGGTTATTATTAATTAATAATTAATTGAATAACGTAAATAAAAATTTAATATAAAATAAAATAAATAATTGAAAAATTTCTTAAATGCTATTTATTTCTTATTCTGATTATATTATTATTCTGATTTATATTAGATACCATATAGATACTAAAATAAGACATAGTAATACGATTTTCTATAAAACAAATTAAATAATTGTATAATTATTACTTTACTATTTTGTATAATGTATTGCGTTATAAATCAAATATTATCGTGCATATCTATGACAGAGTTAGTTAAAATTACAACTAAATAATTCTCCAACTGTAAAAAATAAAGAAAAATTTTTTTTTTGTTGTAAACTAGCTATCGAAATTTGGTAACATTTCCTTTTTCAAACAGTACAATACAGCATATTTTTAAACTTTTTAATTCTTAGATTAATTCTAAGAATTTTTTGTAGGAACCATTTTTTATAAAATGCATAATTTTTAGTTATCAGCAATTAATTAAAACTCCTGAACTTTGAAACTGATTCTTTTCCCACATACATACACACATTTATTTTAATTTGCTGTTTGAACATTTAATTTTATTTTTCTATTTTATGGTTCTGCTATTTTTTATCCGTTTAGTTAAAATAAATGTTTATGAGTTTTGATTAATGGCTTATAACTAGTTTTAATTAATTATTGATTTAATATTGCTATTAATTTTAGTTTTCAATAATACGGATGGTTAACTTATTGATATGCATTTGCATTTCTTCAATAATACAGAAATAAATATCATTATCTGACAAATTATAGTAATGGGGACGTTACAAATAGAGAAAAAACTACTATCGGATATTCAATTTTATATCAAGTTAAACTATTTGTATTTTGCATATAAATTTATTGTTCATTATTTTTTAATCTTTTTATTTCAATACTAAATAATTATTCCATTCGTTAATTACTTTTCGCGTGCATTGATTCTCGAACAGCCCTTCACCGCACGTGTTTGATGTCAAAAATCAGACGCCTGTTGTAAATAATACCTTCGGGTACACACAAAAACTGCTCGAGCAGTCAAAAATCCAGATTGAATGGATCAAAGCGAATGCGTAGAAAAGAAGCGAGCCACTCGCCGAACGCGTGATTTTTATCCGACTATCTGCATCCGTAGAGACTTCTGGCAACTCGAATGTTAGCGGATTTGGGTAAATGTGGCATCCACACTCTCCCGAATCGAGGTCTCTCGCTATGTCTCGCGAGAGTCTGGAAGAGGTATTAGGGTAATCTTTTGAGAATAGTAATATAATACCGGCCCTTTACTATGACTGGTAATCGGTGCATTTGTGTTTGCGGTTATCTGGTGAAAATTAAATGAACTTTATTTTTACGTTACGTTATTATTTAAGGTCTTGAAAACATGTACAAAATTTCAAGACAAAAATTGCAAAATTATCATGCATTATGGCATGGATAAACATTCAAGAGAAGCACATCCATGTGGTGATAGACAAAATAACAAGATTTTCTGGGAATGATGTTTACGTAAGGCATCAATTTAAATTGTGGCTTTATGGATTTATCTCAGCGACTATGCCTCCATGGCAGATATCTCCACTTATGGCATTTGACAACCATCAAACGAAGAAAATGTAGAAATGTAAAGAAAATGTAAAGAATGTTGAGCATGGAAATTCATTTAGATATTTCGGTGTCTGGAAATGGAACATAGAAGAAGAGAGGCCAAAGTGGTTGACCTTGAGGTGAAGTACGTGAAATAAGACAATGTGTATCTAGTGAGATCAGTGATGTGGATCGGGTAAATACCTGGCGGGTGGGAACTTATAAAATGGGTATTTACCCGGGTATTTACTCCTACTTAGGGTAAATACCTAAATTTTGGGTATTTATTCTTTTTATCCTTAAATCACCTTTTAACAACATTTCAGAGTTTTTTATACAAGCTGTAAGTAACACTTTTGCCCGCAAGAATTATTTTTAGATAGTAAATGTCATTCTAAGTATAACTTTTCATATGGACCTAATTGTTTTCTCAACGCCAAGTTCCAGCCGCTTGAAATATTAACTAAATAAAGAAAAATAAACAATATACTACATATCAAACAATGCTAAAACTATGAAAGAGGACAATCAATCCCATAACAAAATTAAAAGTAAATAAATTTAAGTAAAAAATTCAAAATGTTAAAATTAAACTAAATAAACAAATAAAGGAAAACAAACTACATATGAAACTTTTTAGACATTTGTTTCTCTACAAGTAATTGTCATCCTAAGTATAAAGTTTCTTTCATGCCGACTTATTGAGGTTTTAAATTCCTAAAGAAGTTAACGTCATTTAATATACAGTTTTGCAATTATTTTACAATTATTTCAAGCGGTTGTAATTTTTTAAGGAATAAAGAAAACAAATAGGTCCATATGAAACTTTTTACTTAGTGTGGCATTTACTATCTGGAAAAAAGTTATGCTGGAAAAAAAATGTTTAGTTGGATTCATAGCAAAATAAGAAATTGATTAACAACGACAAAAGCCGGTATGTGAACCCTACTTAACATATAATCATAAGTTTCTGCTAAATCTTCTTCGATAACAGAATCAGAAAATATGGAAGATTCACACGATTGAATGGACGATGATGCCAAGGAAATGTCTGCTCTTGATATATCGTCAGATCAGACTGATATTTTTATTCTTTGTTTTAAAAATGTTTTTATTTTTATAAGAATAACCTTTATTTTGTGATACGAGAATACCTTTTTATTTTGTGATAAAATAAAAACCTTTATTAGTAATTAAATATTTCCTTTTACTGCTATTTTTTATGACAATATTATGTTTATAAATACCCCTATAAATACCCACTTTGGGTAAATACTCGGGTATTTACCCGGGGTATTTACCCTTGATAATAAATACCCAGGTATTTAACATCACTGAGTGAGATACATAAAGAAACCAACACAAAAATGACTAATACATTAATAAAATAATTGATAACGTTCCATAGTTTAGCCACAATTTAAAAACAATAATTATTCTATAAGTTTTGGTCTGTTTATTCTTGAATGTTCACTAAAATACGAAGAACACAAATTTCGTTGGGTTTCTGAGTCGAAAGAAAAAATTTAAGATGTAGGTATGTAACCATATTTCTTTCTACGAGAAAAACTGTCCGATACATTGATTAAAGAATTGTCAACTATCTATGGTTTAGCCATAAGAAGCCATAGGCAAGGTATATCATACGATCTCGAAGAATGTTTAAATCCCTCAGTATTTGTACTGGCCAGTCGGTCCACAGAGTTGGTGCAAGTGGCGCAATGTCGAAGCCAAGAAAACTCTAGACCAAACCATCACAAACCGCCACTTGATACAAATGTTGTAAATGAAAAGACGATTTTCGATTTGTCATCAAAAGAGTTGCTAGGATGGTGTTTAGGTGGCTATACGCAAAATAACATGGAAATCTTCGACATTCTACTGCCTGGCGCCATCAGTTCAAATCAATATTGCAGATTATTTAGAAGCAGGCATTTAATAAACGCTTTTCTGCTGTCTTTAAAACGTTCACGATAAGAATGGGCAACAAAAAAAGATATTTGTAAAAGTGCGCTACAAACAGCGTCTGGCAAACCGTCCAGAGGCATCAGCATAAGAATGCGGTAAGGTTCGATATGCCTTCGTAAATTAAATTTGAAACTTTAAACGGATTTTTCTCGAAACAGTTTTTTTGCGACTGGTTGGCATGATACTTCAAAAACTATTGGACCGATCAACTTGAAATGTTTATCGCATGTTCAGCAAACATTGCTTTATAGCTCGATGAACCAGAAACTCAATACGTTATGGTATTTTATATTGAATAGCAAAACATCGTCAATTTTGTGAGCTAAATCGATAATTTGAGTTTGAGTTACCATTTCCTTTACCATTTCCTCAAATACAAAATATCTTTTATTCCAGTTTCATTAAGCGAGAACTACTTGTGTATAGAATACAGGGAGGGGCATTAGACATTTTTATTTCAGACCACCCTGAGTGGAGAAATCATGCCAACCAGATGCAGCAGAGCCCGCGCAGCATCATGGTCGAGGGGGTTGCGGCGGAGCTTTTCATGAAAATTATTTTTTTTCGCCAAATACCCAGGTTTGTGAACCAAATTCTGTATCAACTGATCGCATAGTGTCGTAAAGAATACAAAAAATGCGATAATTTTAGCGTAAAATTCGTGAGTAATTTCAGATAAGGTGGAGAGTACTTACGCCATTATTACACAGCAAAAAAAAAACGGAGGACGTAGACACAGGATTGTTTAGTACTTTTAGTTGTTCAGGGCACTAAATAGTAGTCAGACTTTGGTCAGATTTGGTCTAAAATGACTAGGCCATTACCTGTAGTCGGGGCTACAATAATGCCCAACGGCTAACGCCTTTATGCGGTAGCTAACGCGTTGTCAATACCGCCCTAATGAAATTAATGCATGTAATTGTGGTTACAGTTTTTATAACGCATTAATTTAAACATTACGCATTAGGCATCAGAGGCGTTAGGCGTAGTGATGGGCATAATCGTATTATTTATAGAATCGATTATTAGCATTCGAGTGATTTGCAAAATCGTATGATTTGGTTCTCAAGATATTCTCGATTAATAATCGATTTTTCATAATAGATTTTTCATAATCGATTTTAATAATCGATTTTAATAATCGATTTTAATAATCGATTTTAATAATCGATTATTTATAATCGATTTTTTATAATCGATTATTCATAATCGAGTTTTCATAATCGATTTTTTCATAATCCGTTTTTCATAATCGATTTTAATAATCGATTATTCATAATCGATTATTCATAATCCATTATTCTCGATTTATAGCCGAGTCGAACGCATTCATTTGTTGATTCGCTCGCAGAGGTATATTAAGTATTTAAGTTTAATAAAAAAAAGATAAAAAAAATATGTATTTAGGTAAATAAATACAAATACATCTATAAAAACCACAAATGCTGATCCGCTAGAATAAAAAATGAAGTAAATATTGCAAACTATAACTAATATTGCAAACAACATAAAAACACTAAAATAATAGAAGAAATAACACATAACTAAAAATCCCCGTGTACGTTGATAAACTTAATACAAAAATAAGCAGCTCAAAATACAGTAGTTACCACATTAAACCTCGATTCAAATATCGAACAAGAACACTACAAATACTTTTTAGGACCTTACTTTTTAAGAGATAAGCTTGTATACCAAATTTCAGATCAAATACTTCAAAATTACGGCAGTTATCGTGTACACACACGGACAGACAGACGGACGTTCGTGAATGAACAAAATCGGATCACTTGTTTTTTTTTATCTTTTACGGTGGGGAGTTTTATAACTTCAGTATGGCTGAAGATAATTTTATTACTAGTTAATTTTCGAATTATTTAGCAAAATTTTAATAATCGATAATATAATTCGAATGGACCAAAATCGCTTATTAGAAAACCATTATTAAAAATCGATTATTAAAATCGGTTTAAATCGATTGTTAAAAATCGATTATTTAAAATCGATTATTAAAAATCGATTATTAAAAATCGATTATTAAAAACCGATTATTAAAAATCGATTATTAAAATCGATTATTAAGAAATCGATTTTTAAAAATAATAATCGAGATATCTCGATTATTTCAAGAATCGATTATAATCGATTCTGTAATCCCAATGCGCCCATCAGTAGTTAGGCGTTAGTGTAGCCCGGGCATACGAAAAAAATTTCTTAAATTTGTCTATATATTTTACGAATGTATATCTCCGTAGTCTCCGTAGCATGGTCTGAAGATGAGATATTCTCAAAACATGTAGTTTCATAGTTTTCTAAATAAACTTGACAAAGACCTAACTATAGACGGACCAGATAACCGCAGGACGGACGAGTAAAAAGAGAGTCCGAACTATACTGTGACCACCTTACATCGTTGCAAAGATAAAAATATAAAGGAAAAAATACACAAGAAGAACGGAAGAAGGAATTGGTAGCGCAAAGAATACGTATAATAAAAATCTATAACTTGCAAGATATAGGGATAGCTAACAAATACGAACAATTAGTGGGCACACAAATAAATGACGAAATAGAACTTAAAGCATATGCCAATTGAACAAAATTTCAAGAAAATTTTAACGCAAGCTGTTAGTTTATGTAGTGAGAGATACAAGACAGGCAACTAAAAAGAACGAGCTGGTGCAACAAAAGAATACAACTAAAATGAAATTATGGCAAAAAGATTTAACAAACAGAATATAGAGCACAAATACGATATTTCACTAGCGTCTAGGATGTCTGTCACTACATAATCCCGAACGTTTACGTCCGCCGGCGAGTTGCCGTTAGGATCGATCGGGACGGACGGAGCGAATTTGATAGTACAGACTCCCTAGTTTCTCTCCAGATTAGAATTGACTGAAAAGGGCGTGATACCGATGTAAATAAACTATAGAATACGTTAAATTAAATAAGGTAGTGTATTCTTTATAAAAGCTTCTGAATTATCTTATCCTTATAATGTAAATATTAAAATGTAATTATCTTAAGAGTACCTTTATGTTCAAAGCTATGCAAAAATGTTATTTGAAAAAAAGTATTTAGAAATATTAGAGGCCAACTTTTTATAACATTATGATTTTACGCTAAATAAGAATAATCTTGTCTGAAATTTTTTTTCGTACGACGAATCTATCAACAGTTATTGAGGATGGAAGTTTGTGGCGTCTGCGGTAGTTACGACCGCTGCCACTGCATGGGATGCGCTCGCCGTCTGGCAGTCAAAGCGACGACTGAGTAGACTCATGGTACAACGTAGGAAGGTATGTGCATAACTAGGACACGTTTTGGTATCTCGCGCGTTGCCCCGTCGTGCGCATAGGGTTTATTTACGCACGAAAAAAAA
Source organism: Aphodius sticticus (assembly GCA_963966075.1). Lineage (NCBI taxonomy): Eukaryota > Metazoa > Arthropoda > Insecta > Coleoptera > Scarabaeidae > Aphodius > Aphodius sticticus. Next base: position 33,338,373 of record OZ014510.1, on the reverse strand, counting down.
GCATCGTACGAAAAAAAATTTCAGACAAACTATTCTTCATATTTAGCGTAAAATCATAATTTGATAAAAAATTTGGATATTCCCATTTAAAAAGATGAAGTTAGTAGCCTCATTTTCACCGATTGCAGCGCCATCTGTAATGAAACTGATATCGTCATCTCATTTCCCCCTTTGAGTCCTACAAGTTTATTTAAGACACTTTTGTCGTACCATGCATATTTCTCGAGATATTTAGGAGTCTCAAGTTAAAAGGACCACCCGGTATAACCAAGCATGGGTCAAAGAAACTAAAGTACTGCGTAGGACAAATATCCCGCTATATCAAAACGGTGATAAATGAGAGTGCAAATAGTATAGGGATATAACTCCAATAAGCATACCACATAAGATCTACGAACAAAGCACAAGCTGCGTAAAATAACAAAACCAACATTAATTTAGGCACAGTGTGGGTTCCGAAAGGGAACAAGTGTACAAGATCACATTTTTACGTTGAAATATGTACTTAACAAAATATTGTTATCCTACACTACATTCTTTGATTTCATAGACGTACAACAAGCATACAACAGAACGCTACGTCATAAAGTATGGGAAAGCCTGAACAACAGAGAAGTCAGTGCTCAGTTGATTGCAGTAATAAAGAGCCTATATGAGTGTTTTAGCAATTATGTTATCAATAACAACATCGCAACCGAGGAGTTTCAAACGAAAAATGGAGAAAAAAGAAGACAAGGCGGTGTAATGAGCCCAGCTTTGTTTGTGGTGTTTATGGACAATGTTTTGAGAAGATCCAACCAGAAACTAGAACACTACAAATAGTATATAGCATTTTTGTGGATAACGTTGCAATTATTGCAGGAAACGAGACCGATCTACAGAGGAAACAAAAAATGTTAACAAGACATTAAGTTAAAAGGGAATGAACATGAACCCAGATGAACTTACAGAAGTAGATATAACAATGAATGCCAGAAAAAATGAGCAAGTTGCAAATTTTACCTACTTGGGAGTGACATTCGACAAACGAGGTAGCCAAGAAACAGACATAGCTGAGAAAACCAACCGACTAAATCATGCGACTAATAAGACATTCATATGTAGTATGGAGGTAAGCCGAGAAACAAAGCCGAGTGTTCCAAGAACAATATTTAAACGTACTCTAACGTATGGAAGCGAGTCGTGGACACTAACACAACAAATGACGAGAAATCTGGAAGCAGTGGAAATGCAGTAGTTGCGTAAAGTTAAAGGCGTCTACCAAACGAGAGAAGAGCTAGCAGTTACACCAGTGACAGAGTATGTAGAAAAACGCCAGCTGAGCTGGTGGGGACATTTACAGAGAATGGACACAGCAAGATCAGTAAACCAAGTATGGGAAGCTAAGCCAATTGAGAGAAGAAATACGGGAAGGCCGCAGGAGACATGGAAGTAGACACTGGGGAATATACTGACAAGAAGAGACGAACGAGAAATAACGATTTTCTAACCGACAAAAGAAGTGAGCACAACGATACATCTTGAATTCTCAATAAGTGAGGCGAATGCATTTGGTATACAATCCGCAGTGATCTGGGATACCCATCTCTTTCTATCTAATATGGCACCAGGAGCAGATTAAACACAGGTCGAAATTGGGCGATCGCCCGGGGGCGAAAAATCAAACATACAAACAACAAGTGAAGTTAAGACCCAGTTCTACCTCTCCTAAAACGCGTTTGCAAATAAAAGCGTTATTTATTGTTCAAAGTTTATGAAATTTTTTATGTAACTTCTTAGATATATAACGAGTTGGGCTGGATGAAAAAAAAAATTTTTAAGGATAAAAATCAATTTTACTTCTACATCTTTGGTTTTTTTCAAATATAAAACATTTAGCCCAACTCATGATACAAAAATAGATTTTTTATTTAAGTACAATTTTAATCTAAACATTATAATTGCGATAACAAAGCGTAATTGCCAGAAATGTATGTAATTTGCCTATATTACGGGCCCGGTGTAGACAGCAGACGTTAGGAGTTTCAAACACCGCCTATAACTACGCCACGCCTACTGCTATTTTTAGATTAGACTGGTCACAAGTTATGACCGTAGCGTATATTGAATCGGGAGAACAGAGTTCTCGCATTTCACATTTATACGCACGGTTTACCAATTTAACACACGATAAAAGTCATATACTGTATGATATTATACTTAGTGTAGTTATACCTGCTAGGTGTTAGGTACATTTGTTTAATAATGGGTAGAAGTCGTGGCAAAATACCTAAACATCCGCGTCTGTCCTTTAGACGAATTAGTAAAAGACGACTACGTACCTACCACCTAAGTTAAAATATATGCATAGATCATCTAAAAGAACAATATTGTAATTATTTAATTACAAATGAGACAAAGAGACCAGAACAGGACTCAAATGAACATTTTATTTAAAATGTCGGTTTTATGGACAGGAAGAGACATTTAGCAGTGACGAACTTGGGTCGGCGAAATTAGTTCAGCGACTGTATTGGGCAGTATTACAGCGGGAATTGGATATAGCCAATGCCAGAATTTGTTTTCATTCATGAATCTTGCATTCATGGCGCCCAAAACGTTTATAAAATATAGCGAACTTGTAGGTGACAAAATATTTGGGATTTATATAAATGGTTTGGGGAACTTTGGACTATGTACTATCATTTTACTTTATCATACGTAGTATGTAAAGTATTGTAATCGTGCCAAACAAAATTTTTGAGGTTTTAGCGGAAATGTCTTTTTGGATCCCTTGAACATTTTTGACCCAGGTAAAAAAAAAGTTCTGTGTAGGTATGTGTGTGTGCTTTTTTTGTGGCGACGATTCCGGAGAAACTACTAAGGTATCTGGACGAAACTTCATATTTAGAAGTTTCATAACCAAACTTAGAGCTGAAAAGCTTTCTGTTGAAAAGGATCCAAAGAAACTGGAGGTTTTTTTTCTGGAATTTCTGAATTTCTGGAAATTTGTCGAAATAGTTAAATAATAAATTAAAGTACAGGAAATTCTGAACAATTTATGACTATGGCATTTTTGGTAAAATGAATAGTTTAGCTGCATGAGCAAATTCTATTTTATCGAGATCGCTGCATTAAAACTAGTTAGCCAGGATTAGTCAGATATTGTGATTCTAATGACAGTAGGTAGTGTCAAACGCTGATGTTTTGACAATACCTACTGTCAATATAATCAAAATATCCGTCTAGTTCCAGTAGTTTTATTTTAATGCAGACATGGCCGATCTCGATCAAATAGAATCTCATGCAGCCAAACTATTAATTTTATATATGGTATGATAAAGTAATGTGCCTGAACGCATCAGATTAATTTTTTTTTGTTTTTGTCTTCGTGTGTCACTGCCGTGCGTTCGATCGATATCCAGCATGTTTATAGATGTATTGTGTCCTCATTGCTCGATTTTAATTAATTCCTTTCTAAATTGAAGTCCATAATTCACCGATGAGTTAATACATTTTTGTCAATTACACTATACAGTATGTATTGTCACCCTGTTAAAAAGATTAAATATTATAATAGCAAGCGCGCTCTCTCTAACTTAAATCAATATATTTTCTTTTACCGCCTGGCGGCCGCCAGCCAGCTGTATGCAGTCCGGGATGCATATGCGACCGTGATGAGTGAGAACACTAATACATTGTAACTTGAGCGAAAGCGAAAGCGCCGACGCGTGGCGACAAACTGGCTGAGTACTTCCCCTTCGAATGTACTCACGTCGACTATGCTCCGCCTTTGCCTACTTCCTCTAAACTCCCCAACTCCCCCTTATCATAAAACTGTGGCCTAGTTGACGTTGGTGGGGGCCAGGCAGACCACTCCCAGCAAAAAAAAACATCGCAACGAAATATTTCGTTTGGAAGTTGCGATGTTTTTAAAACGGAGCCTTAAGATAAGCGTAGTAAAATCGCCATTCCATGAATAAAAAAAATAAATAGCAGAGAAACACCTACGTGTTTTGCAAGTAGAAAACAGAGGGCAGGTAAGTAGTAATTCCTCTTCAGCATTTTAATATTGATTATTGACTACTATTTATCAGTATTTGAATAAAATACAGTATGTCTCGAGAGAGGGTAAAATGCATAGATACTTAGAACTGTAGGGTAGTTAAGTAGGTAGTTTAAATGTTTACTTTTAAGGGTAATTTATGTAAACCTGTTAAGGTGCCAGCTCCGGTTGAGTTTGGTTGTAATTGTTTTTTAAAAAATAAAGTCACTAGAGCAAAGGGGCCCAGATTTTTATATTTAAATTCTTATTGTGGTAATGAAGGAAGATGCCGCTGCACTGCAGAATGCCTCACGGCGATAGTTTTTTTTTAAGAAAATAAATGAATTGTCACATGCTATATTAACTCTGTTCCAACACATAGTAAACACCATTCTGGTACGATACAATGTATTGGACCAGATATGTCAGCGCTACTTTTCATCTTGGAGTTGTTAATCGTAACATAACTGGCCCCATCACAAAACAAGATACCTGCTTGGTGATTTTTTTGTGTTGGAACAAACCTTATAATTTTGAACAAAAGTATTACCCGTTATTACACACAGAGAACCAGATTCACTTTACAGAATTCACAAATGATTATGCACAATAGATTTATTAAATTTATTTATAATAATTCTTTGTTTCTACAGAACCAATTCTGTATCAATTCCTGTACCATGGACTACTGGTAATTTGAGGTAGTTGTTTACACACGTGATAAGAGAGGTAATTTGTAATCATTTTTAAAGTGCAGTTTTTAGTAACTCAATACTGTTTGAGACATTTTAACAAATATTTTCAAAACATACCTATAAACATATCTTTTAACTTTTCATATGATTTCCTTACCTAATTAATACTTTGATAATGCTTCCAAAGTGTAACATATCCAAGTCTAGCAAAACCACCAAATGAAACCAAAAAACCATGACTTTTATCAGTTCTTTTACTTGTCTCAAAAGGAACACCTACGCCTTCACTGCATATATACTGTTCTCACATTTCAGTTAATTACAATTTTATTGTATGGACGAATATTCTTTTCACATAAATAAATTGTATAAGTATTATGCATGAATTGAGACTAATATACACATATTATTAGCTTTTAAATTATTAAATTAAAGTGATACATTTGGCATAACAATTCAAGTAATCATGATAATATCGTACTATCATTCTTCAACAATATTCTCCATTTGTATTAGTTATTAAACATATAATATATATTTAAATCTATTTTTAATTTTAGGTGATACTTTTACTACTCTATGGTAGCAAGAGTATGCAGTGTCTAGAAAGTGTATCGACTACGAATACTATACATTTTATAATGAGTTGATACTCTTACTGAAATGATACATAAATTTATTCACTGACCAGTAAGTGTATACATTTACTACGGTTTACGCTTTTACTGTAACGCATATAAAAACCTAACTATAATTTTTAAAGATCCTAGTCAAAATGTTACCTTGTTTTTGTTGGCATTTTTAGAAAACCAGTATCCTATACTAATTGTTGTTTAATCATACAATATGATCCTCTATTATGTTTTCAAATAGTTGAGATGCGGAAGGAAACACCTAGTATATAAATGTGTTGTTACTCTTACATGCTGTGGACATTTTGTCAGAAGTATAATTTGGAAATGCCAACTCATACTTAAACAATGTGTAGACACTTTTTATAGAGAATTAAATCTAGAGATTTCCTAATAATGCTCATTGCCATCTGATCAATAGAAAGCGAAATATAAAACCAATCTTTAAGCGTGGATAACTCGCGTGGCAGTCAGATTGTCAATGAGGGATGTTTGCATGTTATTTGTAATGCCAAACCAAAGATGCGTTCAACAGTTCTTGGTTTGAATTACTAGAACTACAGTAGAGAGTCAATAATCCGAACCTCGGTAACCCGAACGCCCAAAAATCAAATAATAAACAATTTAATCACTGAGTAAACGAGTAAAAAGCCATTTTTGTCGATTTCCGTTTACAGAAATATTGCTTTTGTTTTATATCTTGTATCCAATACTCCTATTTTCTACTATTTAGCTGCAATGTTTGATAATCCGAATAATTTGATAATCCGAATAATTTGTTAATCTGAACAACCTTCGGTCCCAATTAGTTCGGATTATCGACGCTCTACTGTACTATTGTATTACCATACAGGCGGTAAAAACAAGCTGATAATGTTGGGAATTTCACCCATTTCATATCGGCTCCTGGCACACCATGTATAATACTTACATCGGCTCGGTTGTCGCACATTCATCATCAATTGCATCACTTCCTTCACGTTCCATTAATGGATGTTCTTGTAGCGTAGTCATCTTTGTTTTGTAATAACCTCAAGTCTAAAAACAAAATAGAAGTTTTGAACTCAGGTTATAATGCATAAAATATCCAAATGCTGTCGTGTTTTCGATTATGATGACGTGCTAGTGGCTATATCTTGATATACATGCGCTATACATATATGAATTAGGTCAGCAAGTCTCTTAACTTCTTCGACACATGTATGTATGTATTAAGCTATAATAAGCTTACCTTGTATCGGTAGTATTATCTCGTATACAAAATGGTGGAATTTATGAGTTCTGAGTTCTGACCCACAGTTTAATGTATACCTATGGTATTGAGGTTATGTTGGGTTGGTCTTCCATGGTTGGTCTGGTCTGCCAAGCAGTGTTGCCAAGTTGAGGGAATTTCCCCATTTTAGGATTTTATGGAGGTGTATTGATAAATCGAGAGAGGGCGCTGCTCTCTCATAGAGTTTTCGATTTATACAATTTTATGCACGCACTCGGCGCAATATTTTCACGGTGAACAGAAGTAGAAGAATAAAAAGAAGTTTCCACTTTTCCCGATGGTAAATACCTCAAAATACCAACATTGGCATTATTGGCAATAATATGTACCATCAGGAAAACTGGAAACTTCTTTTATTCTTCTACTTCTGTTCACCGTGAAATTGATTTTAAAGAATTGAACCGAGTGCGTGCATGAAATTGTATAAATCGAAAACGCTATCAGTGTTGGGATGAGTTTCGCATTTCAAATGCATATTATATAAGCGCTCGTAAACCGTCCGCTATACGCGCTTATATCTTTATTTTTATCGCTGTTTAACATACGCAATACGGAATACGGCAATACGCAATACGGCAATACGGACGTGAGCGCACCAGGGAAGGTGGACGACAATCATACGACAACAATCTAGACAATTGTACGACATAGCAAATTTAGGTGTATGTTTTACTATAATATATTTCGAAAGAGTAATGCAGCTCTAGGATCGGATCAATCTCGTAATGTCATCGGTGCAAACCACGAGATTGATCAATATTCGTATTTGTACACTAACTATGTACAAATGTCGCTCGATTTAGGAGTTTGAGACCATTATTTAAATGGAGATCTGTGAGAACAATCAGTAATAAACATTTTCTTCCTCTCTCATGCTGCTGTAAAATGTCAATGTAGATTTGGGCAGTGATGCCACCAGCAAACCGTAGTGGGCCGCTACCTTGAACGAGAAATTCCGCTACCGGCCGCTACCACCTTGGGCGGTTGCGTTACCGGGGGGGGGGGGTGGTTATATTATATTATAAAATTTGGTGTAGACAAATTTTTATAAATTTTGTATTTGTGTGATGTTGTCGGGGGGGGGGGGGGGGCGAATATCATAGAGTCGCCAAAGGAGAGCTGGAAGAAGACTACTACATAATGTATATGTACCTATGTTTATTAATCAACATATAACATATCGAATAAAAACACAAAATAACCTATTAACTACAACAACATTAATAGCGTTTTCGATTTATACAATTTTATGCACTCACTTATAGCGTTTTCGATTTATACATAAGATGGTAAATACCTCAAAATACCAACATTGGCAATGGTATTTACCATCTGGAAAACTGGAAACTTCTTTTATTCTTCTCCTTCTGTTCACCGTGAAGTTGGTTTTCAAGAATTGCAACGAGTGACTGCATAAAATTATATAAATCCAAAACGCTATAGTGCAATTCTTTAAAACCAACTTCACGGCGAACAGAAGTAGAAGAATAAAAAGATGTTTCCAGTTTTCCTGATGGTAAATACCTCAAAATACCAACATTGGCAATGGTATTTACCGTCAGGAAAACTGGAAACTTCTTTTATTCTTCTACTTCTGTTCACCGTGAGGTTGGTTTTAAAGAATTGCACCGAGTCAGTGCATAAAATTGTATAAATCGAAAACGCTACCATAATGACATTATTGGCAACAATATGTATAAATAAATGTTCAAACATTTAAAACAACTTATGAAAAGATAGTATTACTCCGAGTCGGAATCAGAGTCGCTGCCGCTATTTGCTGTATTCTTTTCTTTATACGTGTATAAATCGCTTTTATACCTTTGAAGGTGCCTTTCATCAAATTTATAGTTGATGCAACAATTTTGTTGACTGTGTAATTCCAACTTTATGCGCAAAATAGCGGCTAGATTTTTACTCAAAAGTCGATTCCTTTGCTTTGTTTTGACGTCAGTCATTAGGGAAAAAACTCTTTCAACATCAGCAGTGCCATGTGCCAATGATAAAATTATTAAAGCAATTTCCTCAATGTTTGCAAATAAATATTTATCATTAAAGTTTTTAATGTTTTTATGTTTTATTGTTTGTTTAGTTGTTAATAACTTGAATTTGATGAGCTGGCGCCATCTGATGAGCGAAGAGTGGAAAATGGAAAAATAGGAATCTGTAATGAATATTGTGCATACTGCTACCGTTGATTGTCAATGAATATAGATAGTCAGCCATGGGTAGTTGGGGCCTTAACATCCAGAGGGCAGGGTTTTTTTGCAAGATTCATTCAGAAATTATAGCCTTTTCGACTTATATATTTATTATATATTTATGCTCGACCTCAGCTAGTTCGCACCAAGTGCGTGCATAGAACTGTATAAGTCGAAAACGCTATAATTTGTGAATGAATCTTGCAAAAAACCCTGCCCTCTGGATGTTAAGGCCCCAACTAACCCATGGCTGACTATCTATATTCATTGACAATCAACGCTGCTACCATTCTGCTACTATGTTGCATACTTTTTGTTTTACAACTCGTTGGGTGCGGGAGGGGGGGGGGGTGCGTCCATGCGTTACATCATGCGGGGATATTGGGCCAGGGGAGAGGGGCGCGTTCATTCGGTAGTGAAATGTACGGTTGCCAAAAATTCCGCTACCAAAGACCCAACGCCGCTACACCGCTACTTCACAAAAATTCCGCTACTGGTAGCGGAATTCCGCTACCGGTGGCATCACTGGATTTGGGCTGTATCGACCCAAGGGCGTAGCCAGAAGTTTTTACAGGGGGGGGGGCAAGGAGTCAGAAAAATACCAAAATTTAAGTAAATAAATATTTCTTATCGTATATCTTCTTGTTTATAAAAATACATATATGTATGAGGTATGTACATAATATGAAATATGCTAATAAAACATTACGTAATGTTAAGTTTCCGCTTGTTTTCGGAAAACTTCTGCAGGACAGATTCTTTGAGCTGCTCTTAGTCTTCATTTGCAATGTTGCGATGAACGCTGAGCATGCTACCGAAACAAATATTCTTGGAGGACATGTATCAAAATGTACATATAAGTGTACAAGAACAGTAATACTAATATATCATAATTTCCAAGATATTTGCGAAAAGCGAATTAATGCAACAACCGCCATAGCGCCATCTATTGATTAAAAGACTAACTATAGGTAAACGGGTTGACATTTGCCAAACGAGACCAAACTCGAAACTCAACAAAATATGACTAATCTAAAGTAATATTTAGCTATATGCACTTAAACTGCAATAATTACGTGATTACAGTGTTACGGATACAGTGATAACACTGTAATCACGTAATCCTATAACTGAAATACTCTTTAGGACCAGTAATTCTAATCACCCAATCATACAACGATATAACACTGGTTTCCAAATAATAATTAATACTTAGTAAAATAGTTTCTTATATCCATTACAAAAAAAAACACTGCTTTATTATCGCGTTCAATAACTACACATCACACAGACTCCAGTAATATACAAAGTTGATATGTGGTTTTGGTTGCCAAACCGAGAAGTAAATTGAAGATATAATTTTATTTACTTTATTACAAATAACATTATATTATTATATAAGGTTATTTGTAATAAAGCAATCTAAAATTTTTACTTCAACTTACTTGTTGGTTGCATAAACAATTCCTCTATTAATTCCCATTAAATCAACTTAACAATAAATACCTCACCCTGTATTGAGATTTGGAGGTAGGTACTGGTTTTTGAGTTGCATACTCGACGGTAATTTATTAAATTACATTTTCTCATAAAATAAGCACAACTGGCTTTTACAGTACATGTTATGTGTCTTTGTAAATTTATTATGTACCTAATACAATTTTGTGCATTTTTATTTTGAGCGCCAGGGGGGGGCAGGTGCCCCCCCCTGCCCCCCCTGGCTACGCCCTTGTTCGACCCCTCACCGGCAAAACATGAAGGGGGTTGTCTTTCCATTCATTTGTAACTGAAAAGTTATATTGGCTATGATGTAGGGAGGGATTTCAAATTCTGATCAAACCTTTCACCAGTCGTTCTTCGCACTTTTTTTGTTTCATCCACCATGTTAAGGCAAAACCTTGACTCATCCGTAAACAAGACTGCATTCGACCATTCAACAAAATTTCTTCTAACAGCACGATGTACAGGCATTTTAGGACTTTCTGTAGGTCTCCTACTTTTTAAATTAACATCTTTTTGACGTATAATGCCTGCTTACGTACGCCAACAATACAAATTTGTCTTTAAATTTTTTTTAACAATTTCTATTAGTTTATTTCACTAGAAAACTGTTTCTCGATAAATTTAGAAAGTTTTTTAAAAAAAGGCTGTAATTCGGAGAATTTTAGAGATAAATCAATAAATAAAGAAACAAAATGCCTGTAAAAGATGCGTGTTTCATATGGACTCTAAGCACTTTCCATACCAGTACTTGATTAACACACAGGGAGAGTGAAAAATGAGGAAACAAACATGGTGTCAGTATTTTCCACTACAAACAAGGATAAATTAAAAAAAAATCTGATGTGGCCAGGCACATGACTTTATCATACTATATATAAAATTAATAGTTTAGCTGCAGGAGATTCTATTTGATCAAGATCGGCTATGTGTGCATTAAAACAAAACTAGTAGAACTAGACAGATATGTCGATTAAAGCTGCGTTCGGATATTGTACTCCGTTGACACCGGGTACACCATGCAAATGACACGTATTATTGGCTGTAAAAAGTGTAACGATGTACAATATCCGAACGTAGCTTATATTGACAGTATATTTGCCGGTATTGTCAAAATGTTAGCGTTTGACACTATCTAGTGTCATTAGAATCATATCTGACATATAATCTGACATATCCTGGCTACTACTTTTAATGCAGTACGACCGATCTCGATGAAATAGAATTTGCTCATGCAGCTAAACTATTGATTGTACCAAAAATGTCATGGTCATAAATAATTCAGAATTTCCTCATCTTTAATTTATTATTTAACTATTTTGACGACATTACACAAACAGCGGCTCATTTGCAAAATCTTTCAAAAATGCTAAGACTAAACCTTCAGTTCCTTTGGACCCTTTTCAACAGAAATCTTTTCAGCTCTAAGTTTGGTTATGAAACTTCTAAATATGAAGTTTTAGCCCAATACCTTTAGTAGTTTCTCCGGAATCGTCGCCACAAAAAACGGGTACACACACACACACACACACACACACACACACACACACATATACACACACACACACACACACACACACACACACACAGACACTTTTTTGTACCTTGGTCAAAAATGTTCAGGGGACCCAAAAAGACATATTTCCGCTAAAATCTCGAAAAAAATTTTTGCCACGATTACAATACTTTACATACTGCGTATGATAAAGTAAAAACACCTCTTTATTTTATTTTTAATGACAAAGAAATTGCCTTCCAAAAATAAGCAAAAAATAGGACCACTGGTTTAAAAAATATAAGACATTAAAGTTAGGTCAAAAATCAAGTGCGTCACTTTTTTGGAACTAGTCAATAAATATAAAATAATATAATATAAGAAATTTTTATCAAAAAAATAAAAATGTGAATTTAGAGAATCAGATTGTGTCAGAATCAGTTTTTTTTGTATAATTTATTTTTTTGCTAACCGAATGGGTTTCTTTAGAAAAAAATCTGATGTGGCCAGGCACATGACTTTATCATACTATATATAAAATTAATAGTTTAGCTGCATGAGACTCTGTTTGATCGAGATCGGCCATGCCTGCATTAAAATAAAACTACTAGAACTAGACAGATATGTCGATTAAAGCTGCGTTCGGATATTGTACTCCGTTGACACCGGGTACACCGTCCAAATGACACTTACGTGTTAATGGGTGTAAAAAGTGTAATGCAATATGCGAACGCAGCTTATATTGACAGAAGTTATTGTCAAAACATTAGCGTTTGAAACCAAGACTACCTATTGTCATAAGAATCAAAAAATCTGACAAATCCTGGCTACTAGTTTTCATGCAGTACGACCGATCTCGTAGAAATAGAATTTGCTCATGCAGCTAAACTATTGATTGTACCAAAAAATGTCATAGTGATAAATTATTCAGAATTTCCTCATCTTTAATTTATTATTTAACTATTTCGACGAAATTCCAGAAATGGCGGCTTATTTGCAAAATCATTCAAAAATGCTGAGACTAAACCTCCAGTTCCTTTGGACCCCTTTCAACAGAAAGCTTTTCAGCTCTAAGTTTGGTTATGAAACTTCTAAATATGAAGTTTCGTCCCGATACCTTTAGTAGTTTCTCCGGAATCGTCGCCACAAAAAACGGGTACACACACACACACACACACACACACACACACACACACACATACACACACACACACACACACACACACACACACACACACACACACACACACACACACACACACACACACACACACACACACACACACACACACACACACACACACACACACACACACACACACACACACACACACACACACACACACACACACACACACACACACACACACACACACACACACACACACACACACACACACACACAGACATTTTTTGTACCTTGGTCAAAAATGTTCAGGGGACCCAAAAAGACATATTTCTCCTAAATTTCAAAAAATTTTTTTGGCATGATTACGATACTTTACATACTGCGTATGATAAAGTAAAAAATCTGATGTGGCCAGGCACATGACTTTATCATACTATATATAAAATTAATAGTTTAGCTGCATGAGATTCTATTTGATCGAGATCGGCCATGTCTGCATTAAAATAAAATTAGTAGAACTAGACAAATTTGTCGATTAAAGCTGCCTTCGGATATTGTACTCCGTTGACACCGAATACACCGTTCAAATGACACTTACATACGTTCGTTATTGGGTGTAAAAAGTGTAATAAGCTTATATTGACAGAAGTTATTGTCAAAACATTAGCGTTTGACACTACTTACTGTCATTAGAATCAAAAAATCTGACAAATTCTGGCTACTAGTTTTAATGCAGTACGACCGATCTCGATGAAATAGAATTTGCGGACAGAAAAGACAGAAAAGACGACACAACAACCTTACTCATTTTTCGATATCTCTTATAGTTACCGAGATCTCCTACGAGATCTCCTATAGTAACATCGAATTTGGCCCACCCTGTACAATTAATTATACTCAACAATATTTTATAAGCACGGATTCAAACGGATTCGCTGATTGCGTCAAAACTACGCATCTCGTTCGACTGCCTCACACCAAAACCCACAAGCGACGGAAGTCGAACTGCGCAAAATATTGTTCATGTTTATTTCGGTCTTAAAAATTAACAAATAGTCGGAATGCTATTAAATTCAAGGGACATGTATCGCAGTAAATAAGGATTATTTGCATGCTAACTGCGTTGTCCTGCTAACATTCGTTCCTGAGATATCGGCTTCCATCAAAATCTTGTTCGCAACCTTTATTACACAAAAACTGAAGAAAACAAAAACGCTAATCTATAGAAGAGACTCTACATAGAACATGAACAAAAACTGACATTTTTAAAGTAAGTGGTTTAAGAGAAAATAAATCGGAAAGACGAGCGTTAATTTAAACTCAAAAAATCGGGTACTTTTTTTCACTTCTCTCGCGCTCATGTTTACACCGAGAGGCAAAGAATTTTGACAGTCATACAACTTATGTAGAAATGATTCAGGAGTATGACATACTTTATTTCAATTTTTTCTGTTCAGTAGTTTTAGTTATGGGCCTTCAAACACAGGAGTCAATACTATCGAAACGAGAGATGGCAGTTAGGGCGATTCTCTCGTGCGGGGTCACATATATCTTTTAGTCTGCCTTCTGATAATCACAAATCAACATTTTTTCTTCTCTCAGGTCTGCTTTAAATTAAATAAATTATTATATGCCTCCAAATATATGCCTGAAGGATAAAAGAAATAAGAAAGTGGTCTTATAATTCCGTTAATATTTTATCCCTATCCCTACTATATACTAAAAGTCTAACACACTCCGCGCAAGAAGTTTACGAAAATCGGCGAATCGGGGGAAGGGTCTGCTCCTCGGACAAGCGAAAATCGGCGCCGCAGGCGCCGATTTTCCGCCTAAAATTTGATTCTACAGCGCTTAGGCCTTCGATTTCGTCCAGTTTCGGCCCAGTTTTCGTTATTTTTTACCTCGATTCGGGTAAATTTATGGATTATGCTTTAGGAGTGTACAGGTCAGCGCGTCGCCATGGCAACCGATCGTGGTTGCTAGGCAACGGCCACGCGCTTCGCGACGCGGTCACCAGACGGCGGCACATCATCATGTCGCTGTTGGCATCACGCTACGAAGCAATAGATGGCGCCCCGTAACCGCTTCGAACGTACGAGATAATCACGTCGCGCGTGTAGCAGCATCCGGGTTTTTTGTTTCCCTCTTAACGCTTCGGCGATCTACCTCGGTCGACCAGCAGGCCTATTAGGCCTGCACATTCTCCTAGTCCCTATCCCTACTATATACTAAAAGTCTAACACAGTCCGCGCAAGAAGTTTACGAAAATCGGCGAATCGGGGGAAGGGTCTGCTCCTCGGAGAAGCGAAAATCGGCGCCGCAGGCGCCGATTTTCCGCCTAAAATTGCATTGTACAGCGCTTAGGCTTTCGATTTCGTCCAATTTCCGGCCAGTTCTCGTTATTTTTTAACTCGATTAGGCTAAATTTATGGAGTATCGTTTCGGACTGTCCTCGCCAGCGTGTCGTCATGCCAATCGATCGCGGTTGCTAGGCAACGGCCGCGCGCTTCGCGACGCGGTCACCAGACGGCGACACATCATGTCGCTATTGAGGTTACGCTACGAAGCAATAGATGGCGCGCCCGTAACCGCTTCGAACGTACGAGCATTAACGCTTCGGCGATCTACCTAGGTCGACCAGCAGGCCTATTAGGCCTGCACATTCTCCTAGTAGCATACTAAAAGAATAGAAACACACACTGTTTTCCATTATTAATTCATTACTTTATATTTATTTTCACAAACATAATTACACAAAAAAATAAACTATAATAATTATTATTTCTGTCTAAAACCTACAGCTATTATAAAACTGACAAAAATTTAATATAAATATGTGAAAACCACACAAAATCCACAAACATTGCGTACAGTTCTACAAGTAATGGCGAACAATTGCTAAGATAATTTGCGAAAGTTATTTTCACGCAGAGGTCAATTGATAGTGAACATCGTGCACTTAAATACTGTACTACTTTTATATTCTACTATTAATGGCTCTAGAAAAAACGCCATTGTACTACAACAAATCTACGCTATAAAATAAGTGATGGGAACTGTTTTTGGTATTTGTGTATTGTTTATTTAAAATTTGTTTATTCATTGGTTTGTGACTTCTTCAATGAAGCTTGGTAGAACTGCAGTGCAACCAAAAGGTACGCCAACACCGAGTGCAGCGTCTATAAATAATAATACAGAATTTACTCCATGGCATATTTATGGTGTTACGGTCATACCACATAAGTGACAGTACTTACCGTTGGTACTAATTTCACCGAAAACGTAATTATTTTCAGAGGTTTCAAAGACATCTTTTCGTTGAGGCAACGCATCATTGCTTCAAGCTAAAACATGAAATTGAATAGTAATTATGTTCATTAGGGGTGTCGATGGGCGACATACAAAGTGTCCTTCGATTTTGTTTACGTGACTTATTGGATATCGATTCAAAAACGATATCAAATCGTCCGCCTGAAATGAAACATTATGTAGATTACACAGGTCAAAAATCGATTTTAGATTGTTTTCAAGATTGTTGTTTTAAATCCTCTAGTTTGTGGAAAGCAAAAACATAGCCATAATACAAAAAAGACAAAATAAGAATTTCTTCCTTTAAAAAAGTACTTACGTCAGATTTTGCCATTTCATTAGCTGACGTAACAAAGAATGCCACTAATCCGTAGATCAATAAAAACACGATAAAACTAATAAACAATATCAAGTCTTCAATTATTCTTCCACGCATCATGATACTTATAACCACGTAAGAGAAGATTAGAGCTGTTGTAGAAATCATTAGGTAAGAAAATAGTATAGCTGCTCCGTGTGTTTTATCAAACAATTCGACGTTCTCTAAAATCAATTTGTGGATTTGAATCAGTTTTCTACGGCTTCTCGAGAGATCTTTTCTGTGGGTCGCCCTAGCAGGAGCTGTTTTCAAGGACACAATGATCTCAGCGTAGCAAATCTTTAACAAGCACCTGTGAAGACATATGAAAACATTCGCTGCAAATAATATGTAAGTATACTGAATTATGGCGATTCCAGACAAGCTTAACACAATGTCCTGGTCGCAACTGATAGCAGCAACGACATATGCCGAAAGAACGCATATCGTAGTTAAAATATACATTCCACACCTCCAATGAATATCGGCGCTCATATTTCGTTCGACTTTTCGCCAAGGTGCGATCTCTTCCAACATATCTATTAGTTGATAGATATTGTTCATTGCAGTCATTGTACCTTTTTGTCCATACAACGTTAACATGGAGGCCACAACGGAACTCGTTGTAACTTGCATAACTATTATGCGACCCATTGAGCAAGACAAGGAATCTTCTCTCTCCGAAAATGTGTAGGCCGAGTAAGAAACTATTGCTAAGAGTGACGCATTGAAAATTATCGTGGTGCAATATTGAATCCAGTTCACTTGTAACCCATCTGGGTGTCTGGGTATCTGCCCACAGCGGCAATATCTCTTAAACGGTAATATTCCGCTAAATATGGAGCAAATAAATACTGAACGTAAATTGCAAAATAGACACTTCGAAAGATTTGCCATTTCAACGCGACGAGGTACTTTTGACCTCTGTCAGGTGTCCAGGGGCGGTTGTGATTCCTGACATTTCGCACATAATGTGATTGATTTGTTATTTATTAATGTGGTTATTCCGTATTGCTGTATTACTAATTTAACTGGCTGTATGCAATTCTCGGATCCACAGCAATAAACAATGAATGAAGCATTCCAAATGGAACGATTATAATTTGTCATCAGGACAAGATAAAATGTATGAGAAATTGAAACGCTTTGATGTTTTCACATGTGAATTTTAGTTTATCGAATTACACATTTTTATATCAAATTGAATTTCAGACCTTCAAGTTTGCTCGTATGACGTCGTTAACATATTTTTTTATTACAACCCACTATTATTCTTATTTATTTTGATTGATCCTTTAATAGTCTTACTGGCACAAAAATGTATGGTCTTACATAGGAAAATTGTTGGACAAAAGACTATTGAACATTAGGAAAATAATGATAACTTTTGGAGCATCTATTTTGTGAATGGAAATTCACTGAATACTGACAGTATTCAGTATTAGTTAGCTCTGAAGAAGCGAGCAACATGGTTCGCGAAACGTCAGCATTAACAAATCTTGACACACGGCATAACCCGGAAGCAGTTTATTTTCTAAATAATTCAGGCCGTGACAGCCTACATACTTACTTAAAATTATGGCAGTTTGCTTTCACTTGTCTGCTGGTCAGGTCTTTGCTTGTTAGTTTTCCCGTAAAAACTACATCTTCAAACGAAACATATCGAAAAAAAAGGCGCAACACAATGTATCCCAGTGTTCGGGCTAAGGTTGGAAGCGCTCTTCATTTAAACTTTTTTTGTTTAGTGTGTTTTTTTCTGATACAAAGTTGTTGTTAAAGAGCAGGTGTTCTTTTACGTATCTTAAAATAAAATCATTTCATTACGCAACTCAATATCCAGCACTATACATTTATTTTTCCATAAAGATTAATACTTAATATTGTTTTACCTACAAGAAATAGAAATTTATAACTGTAATTTTATGTAAATTTTCACGAATACTCAGTACTTTTTGTGCAGAACGATGAGTAGAATTCAAAAAATTAATTAAATACAGGGTGTTCCCTTTAAAAAAATTATGTTTCTTAGAAAAAACTGTTTGCTATATTTTGTTGCAGATTATGCCCATCCTGCAGTTACACAGTTTGGGTTGGTACAGAATGGTACTACGTTATGGAACAATCTGCATACGCGCTAATAATTTTAAAATGGGCGCCTCGGCGTTTTGTATGGGTGAAATCAGTTTTAAAATATCTTCATTAACAGAGGCACAATCTTGCAAGTATTTATCGGCGGAGCATTGGCGGCATGAATATGTCCGCAAATATTTTAATAAAATGCGACGTAGAAGTTATTTACGGCCACAAAATAACACGTTTTTTGTCCAGCCAGATGCAGCGGTTTCGAGGACTTGGAACGTGTTTGGAAATTCACTTGCAATGTCTCGAATTGATACCAAATGTTTATATTTTACGTATTTTCAAAATTTTAATCTCATATATGTACCAATTTGCTAAGATTACTAGAATAATACACTGGGCGCAATACCACTGATTTTTTTACTTGATTTCTTAAATAAAAACAAAATAAAAAATATCAATAATTTTGTTACATGTTATTACAAAATTAAAACAAATTGAAAAATACCTATCCTAAGCAATTAGTCACCGTATAAAATACCTACCGTATTTTCACATAATCACGATTCAAAGCAATGTATAAGTATGATCATGTATGATCATATTGACATTGCAATATTTATTGTATTAGTACTTAGTTATTAGTGGGTTAGTTTTAAGTTAAAAATTACCTATTAGGTATTTAATAGGTAAACTTCTCATCCATTAAAAGGCGCAAATTTGTAACAATAATTTATAGTATAAATCTTTGCATCCCCAATAAATACAAATCAAACAGCTGGTCTCCATCTGGTTCTATACAAACCTAAACCGTTTTTTTTGCTCTATTGTAAATTCTATTATTTTGGTGTTAAGAGTGAGGTCTAACAGCTGATCGACAGCAGCTCGGCTGTTCTAAATCAGTCGAGAATTGGTCTTTGCGTGGAGATGTCGACGTTTTCGCCAATAGGTCAAAATAAAGCTTGTAGAATATAAATTGGTATACTTCTATAAAAACAAATTAGATATTTACACTACGGGTTACTGAGTAATCTCTTCGACATCATAAAAGTATAATAAAAGGTAACTAATTCTGTATGTAATATATTATCAGTAATAAAAAACTCTATACAATTGAATCATTTTTACAGTCGAAGAATTTAGTATGTCATTTTTTTGCTTTTTGTTGGTGCGTAAAAAAACAAACAATAAATATATATATATATATATATATATATATATATATATATATATATATGTGTATATAAAGGAGAAAAGTATTTGTCGGGCAATTCCGTCATACGAAGATCGAAGAAGCAACCGTATACACGTGTTTCGGACTATTAGTCCTCATCAGTACGGTATAGCCAAGGAGCAAGATGGACACTCAATGGAAAAACACTCAAATGGTTCCCTACAGGGGGTGACCAATGTCGCCAATTTGGTGCTTCAGTCCCAACATCTTCAGGTTTCGAAGACAAGAAGTGACGTCGCGCCGGAGGTGCTACAAAGTATTGCAATATAATTGTAAATTAATTGACTTACCCATTGTATCCACAGCGAGTTTTTTTCGTTTGAGGTTCGTTAGTTACAATCTGTTTGTACAGATTTAAAATACCTTGCTTATCAGCTAAGGTTAAGTGACCCATTTCTAACATTTTCCGCTTTTTCGGGGGCGAAACTTGCACTGAACTTGTACTTGGCACAGAATCCATATTTCGTTCTTGTACGAGCTGCTGATAAAATTGAACTGAAGTCGCGATGTTTGTTTATGGTTTGTTTACCTGGTTTACCTGGTACCTAACCTAACGGGATTTCAAAATGCGCGCGATAGCGTAAGTTTGCTCGGTGTAAAACCGTCTGGGATCCAGCCAATCACAGGCGAGGTCTTCCTAGTAACACGTTTGAAAAGTTCCTCCTAGTTATTAAATGGATTATAGTAACTCCCAATACGGGATTCCGCCAGTCGACACTAAAAAAATATTTAAAGCAAATATGACATATTATGACAATCATATCTACGTGGTCATGTAACTAAGTAAGTAAGAAATCAGGAAAATTTTGCAAAATTTGCTTCTAGTTATTGCAAAAAACTGTAAGCATAATTAAATTTCCAAATTTTTATTAATCCAAATTTAATATAAAATCAATGCTCATCCTCGGATAATCCGGCAATATTAATAGTTACAACCAACAACATTCACAATCACTTAGTAACAAATTTTTCAACACGACAGTCGAGAATTGATACGGAAATTAAAAATTAGTCCAAAATCTACATCGGAATTTTGGCCCCTTACTGTACGTCCTCTAAATTTTTCAGAGCGGCAAACTGATTGGTTTTAAGTCATTTGGTTATCTAAGAACATGTTCATGTCACTTTGGATTAAATTAGACCATAGCGCTAAAATAATTTTGAACGGCTAGATTCGCATTTTCAACCACTGTGCGCCGCGCCGTGCCGGCAACGATATTATTTTCGTGGTAAGTTTTATTTGACTATATATAACTGGAATAATCAATACATACATACATACATACATACATAAATCAGCACTGCAGGCCCAGCAGGCCCATGGCTTGGTTGCACATTCTTCTCCATTCCTTCTTGTTGGCTGCCAACTTCCTCCAATCGTTCACTTCCAGCTTTTCCAGGTCTCTCTCCACCGCCTCCAGCCAGTCTGTTCTCGGCCTTCCTCTTCTTCTACCACCCGTGATGCCACCGCACAACACTTGTTTTGGCGTTCTTTCTGTTCCCATCCTCGCTGCATGCCCGAGCCACCGCATTCTCTGAGCCCTCACCACAGCCGTCACACTTCGATGCCCGTATAAATCCCATAATTCACCATTTGTTCGTCTCCTCCACAGCTCACCCTCCCTTGCTCCGCCATAAATTCTCCTCAACACCCTCCTTTCCCACACCCCAAGTACATTTTTCTCTCTCTGGTTTAGCTTCCACAATTCCCCCCCGTATGTCACCACTGGCCCCACAACTGTTTGGTACACTCTGACTTTTGTCCTCCTCGACATATTACTGGCATCAAATATGGTTCTGAGGGATCCCAGACACTTGTTGCCCTTGGCTATTCTTTCCTCCACCGCCGTCCTTTCCTCACTCCTGCTGCTCACCGTTATCCCCAGATAAGTAAATGCCTCCACTCGTTCCAATCTGTATTCGGTTGTTCCGTCCTCCGACTCGACCAACAACTCCTTCTCCCGCCGCCCACTCATTCCTATTTGGAGCACTAGATATTTTGTTTTTTGCTCGTTGATTCTGAGGCCCCTATTTTTGGCTTCCTTCTCTACGCTTTTCACTGCTGTCACCAGACTATCTCTTGTTCTCGCTAAAATTACAATATCGTCTGCATAGGCCATAATCTGCGCTGTTTGGTTGTAGATGGTCCCTTTCGTTCCTTTTCCGCTTGCTCTTACTACTGTCTCTAGGACGATATTAAACAGTGTGGTGGACAGTGGATCGCCCTGTCGTAAACCCTTATTGGCTGCAAACTTCTCCGGAACATGCCCGCTGACCAGTACCTTGCAGTCCGTGTTCCTTAACGTCATCTTAATGGGATGTACCAACTTAGTCGGCAACCCAAGTTCTCTCATCGAGTGAAACAGCTCTTCCCTTTTCACTGTGTCGTAAGCTTGCTTGAAGTCGACAAATACCATGTGTAGCGGTAGGTGTTGGTCCATGTTATTATCCATTATCTGCTTCAGAACAAATACTTGGTCTGTCACGGATCGATTTTTGCGAAAACCACATTGGTACTCGCCTATCTGCATTTCCACGTCATCATTGAGCCTATTTTTCAGCGCCGTGGCCAGTATTTTATAGACCACGTCCACAAGTGCTATACCCCTATAGTTTGCACAGGTTGCATAATCTCCTTTTTTATGCAACGGACATATCAGAGCCTGCTTTCAGGAATTTGGCATCTCTTCTTGCTCCCATACTTCTTTTATAATTTTGTGAAGGTTCATCAGTAATTGCCGACCTCCCACTTTCAACATTTCGGCACTGATTCCATTTTCCCCTGGGGCTTTATTGTTCCGGAATGAGTAGATTATGTTTTCTATTTCCTCAATACTTGGTGATTCTCTGTTCGCTATCGCGTCATCTTGTTCGCCGTATGTTTCTGCTTGTCGGTCTTCGTTATCGTCGTTATATAGCTCACCAAAATATTCCGCCCACCTCTTTAGGCTTTCGCTTATTCCTCCTATCAGTTGCCCATTCTTATCCCGGCAGTAGTCCTCTGTTTTTGTATCCCTGCTTCTGATTTTTTACTTCTTGGTAAAATTCTCTTGTCTGCCTCGCCACAAATTTTACTCGATCGAGATCTGACATTTTTGCAGTAAGCGGTTTAGAAAAAATAATCAGAAAGGCAAGTGTTAATTTAAAACAGTTAAAAATGCACAAATTGGGTTAATCTTTATTACACTTCTCTCGCGCTCATCTTTACACCGAAGTGTAAAAAATTTGATTGTGGTACATTTCATATAGAAACTATTAACGAGTATAAAACACTATACTTCATTTGTTTTAGATAATAAGTTTCAGAGTTCTTCAAACACATGTCTCCATACCATTATTTAGCGCCGTGCAGCGCTGTACTCTAGATCTCAACGCATATTTCTCGAAAACTTGATTTTAGAGTAAGACCCCTTTCTTCCGAGCGGGTCACATATAGTTTCCAGGTAAGCAGTTAATGTCCTATAAAGATATCTACATCAATAATCATAATTTGCGTATTGTCGTTTCCACATTTGGTATCATATCTCAGAAACGCTTCATTTTAAGAATCATGTTCATGTAGATTTGACTTTCTGACATATGAGTCTCTACCATGCGTACGTTAAACATTTTATTAGTATCTGTCTTAAAAAGTTGCCTTGTCCACATTCCAAGTTCATGGGAAGATTTCATTTTTGTTTATTTCAAATAAATATACATGGACTCAAAGAAATCTGGTGTTTCAATAGAGGCAAAGAAATATTTCTTTGAGGATAAAAAAGCATTTTTTTATTTTTGTTTGGTAGAAAGAGCTTTTATTTGTGTAAACACCTAATGTTTTCAGTTAAAATTCACAATTTGTATATTATAATGAACGGGATGTATTTAGTTCAAATAATTATGATCGTGTTGAGTGAAAGAATGATAATTTTTTAAATTAACGAAATTGTTGTTTGAGTTAAAATGCGTAGACTTGGACATACAGTCTACCGTAAGAAGACACATACCGATCGGTACTTGAACGCCAGATCACACCACCACCCCCAACAGAAGAGAAGTGTTATTATCAGTTTGTTCAACAGAGCCGAGAAGGTATGCGACTCTAGCACCTTGCACGACGAACGGAAACACTTGGAGTGGGCTCTACGCCAGAATGGATACACCAAGTCTGACATACGGGGTGTTACACAAAGAAAACCGCAAGTCTCAGAGGAACCGCAAGAGTCAAAGGGGTTCGCTTGCTTACCATACGTAAGTGGGGTATCAGAGAGAATCGGTAGAGTACTGACGAAATCGGGTATCACGGTAAGGTACAGAGCACCAGCTAAGGTAAAGGATCTTTTGCCTAACCCAAAGGATATCACACCACTCCTGAAGAACGAAGGTATACAAGATAACATGTGAGTGCGGAACATGCTATGTAGGACAGACAGGACGAAGCATCGAATGTCGAATCAAGGAGCACAGTAGGGACACCCGGCTAGGCAAGATCCAACAGTCCGCTGTTGCTCAACACTGCCACGAGTCGGGACACACAATGGATTTCGATGACGCGAAGATGTTGGCAAGGGTGGGTAATTATCATCGAAGGCTCATTAGAGAAGCCATCGAAATTTACAAACATCCTGACAACATCAATCGCGAGGACGGTACTGACATTAGTAGGGTCTGGAAATCGATCCTAACGCGGTCAGGTGGAAAAACACATGGAGCGGTAGCGCCAGATGTGCGCAGTGAGGTGTAAATTCAGGTATATAAGGGAGACTTTCTTGGTAGGTCTTCAGTATTCAATTAGCTATGAAGAAGCGAGCAACATGGCTCGCGAAACGTCAGCATTAACAAATCTTGACACACGGCATAACCCGGAAGCAGTTTATTTTTCTAAATTATTAATATGTTGAAGGAATTAATGTGGATGACCTACAAATATAGTCAAGGTTCGGGTAGCAGATACAGTATCGGAACTTGAACCTGCATGCATTGAGCTCTACACTGCCGATCACAAGGCCTCTAGCAATTTAGGCAGACGCATGACCACCTGAGCTGTAGGCTTTCACCAGCTTATATATACTCAAGATAAGTCGAACTGCGAGGAGACTGTTTACAGTGCCATTTAACAATTCAGACGCCCAGGAAACACACCTACGTTTAAAAAACGTTGATAAATTACAAGAAACCAAACGTTGTAACAACGACCCAATGTCGCTCGGTTAAACGTTTTTCAAACCACATTTCCCAACATGATGTAAACGTCATACAAAACGTTTAAGAAAACGTTGTGGTGAACGGGTTTTCACACGGCTTTGGTTTTCTTACAACAAAAAAAAATCGTATTTTAAACGTTGTTTTAAATGGCTCTTACCAACCGGCAGTCAACGTTTTATGAACAATAATATATTTCTTTATTTAAACTTTGGCATTGTCTTATACGAAACTTAAACCGCAACGACAATTTCCTATAAACGACTTTAAAATGTCCACAAGAAGTTATTAAATGCTTAATTAACGTTGAAGTGTTGAACAACGTGAATTATTCGGGATAACACGTACGCAGTCCCGACTACCAACAATTACACGCTCAATGCGTTGTAGTGTGATTTTGTGCATGGTAACTCTAACTTGATGCATTTCGTGTAAGAGGCAAGGGAATACCCTTTATGCCTCGCCTTGATACGTGGATTGCGCAAAAGTAGCCGCGCAATTGAATTGTGTTTTATGGAAGCAGGATTTTAATGTGGATATTCTGGTGTGGATGTCTTGGATAAATTGCTGGAGGATTATATGAAGGGGCAGGATACTTGTGGGAGGAGCTAACTTGGTTGGTGGAATCTTCGGTTGAACGGCCGTTGCATAGGTGTGGGCAGGTAGAACGTTGTGGGCGGGGCTTGTTGGTTTGAACATGAGGAGCAGTGGGGTGGGCGTGTTGAGTGTGGATGGAGTACTGACTTGGCGTGGGGCTGGGTTTGGGTTTGCGTCGGTTTGGGGCCTTCTCACAGCCCAGATAGCTTGCCCGATGTTGTCCACCGCAGGCCGCGCACTCGGGGAGCTCGTCAAGGGTGGGACACTGGTCGATGTGGTGATTTTTGGCACAGTGCAGGCATCTCTGTTCGGCGTAGCATTTAGCGGAATAGTGGCCGTAGATTAGGCATCTGCGGCATTGACCTGGTAGTGGTGGGCGTTTCAACACCTCCGTGGTGACTTTATTGCCACACAGATCGGCGACGTCGTAGATGTGCTCTTGGTCTCTGGGTATTGATACGAGGATAAGGGGCATTTCTGCTCTCGTTTTGGGGTGCTTCATTCGTATCACTCTACTGGGGTTGGAGCCCCGTGATTTGAGGTCGTCTTCCATTTCCTGCAGCGGGAGGTCCAGGTATGCGCCGCGAAATACGACCTGGAGTGCTCTCTCCCCGACAGGGGTGTAGGTGTGGTGTGGAACTTCATTGTCTTTGAGGTATTGCGTCATCGACTTGTGGTTCTCGGTGGTGGAGGGGTGGACTATTATTCCATGGAGTGAATTATAGGCGGAGCTGATGTTAAGGTTTAACTTGGTAAGGGCGGTGCGGACGGTGGGCCAGTTGGTTTTATCCCTGATCACTACCGGAGGTCGGAGTGGGTGCCTTGGCGGTGGATACCATTTTCGTGATAGCTAGGCGGGATTTTTTTTCCTGGATATTGGATGCTCGGGAGGGGCGGAGAACTCAGAAAAGAATTCAGCCAGGTTGGGTATGGTGTCGTTGGCTTCTCTGTTGGCTTTTGTCTTATGTTTCTTCCTCTCTTTTGCCGAGAGCGGACGCTGTGATGGTCGGTTTTGAGCACGAGAGACAGACTTCAG
Source organism: Aphodius sticticus (assembly GCA_963966075.1). Lineage (NCBI taxonomy): Eukaryota > Metazoa > Arthropoda > Insecta > Coleoptera > Scarabaeidae > Aphodius > Aphodius sticticus. The sequence continues at coordinate 33,311,630 of OZ014510.1, read as the reverse complement.
GACGTTTTCAAGCATCCCCCGCATTTGGAGGCATTTCGCTTGTGTGTGACAGAAGTCCTTCACAAAGTACCTAAGCTCCCTGCGGATGGTGTAGGGTGACAGCAGTGAGTACCAGTTTGGGAGGACTCTGCAATGGACGCGTTGAGTTGATGGTGATGATGGCATCGTAGCGGTGCTGGGCACAGTACAGAGCAGTCTCAGGATTGGACGGGAAGTATGTACAGGGGGCATGGCTTAGAAATGATAAGGTAATTCTTGGTATAATGGAAATTGAAAATGAAAATAAAAAAGGACTCGGAAAATAAATAAACGTAATTGTAGGAAAAGAAAACGGAGAAAATGGAAAATAAAACGTGGATTCGGTCGTTGCTAGTACAGTCGATATCACGAGTGCTGCAAATTACTCATCGCTTATAAGTGTATGAACCAAGATTTTGACATATCGCGCAGCTTGATTGTTCGGTGTTCGCTTGTTGTTCGGTGCATAGGCAACCGAACATAGATTACTGTAAAGTGTAAATACGTTGCCTACCGAGGCGGAGATTATCGAAATTAAATTAATATTGCTATTATCTTTACTAAGTAAATAACCTTTAAATAACCATCACCATAGATTTTGCGGCTTACCTTTCAATGAAAAGATTTTTGCTAAAATGCGGTCACGTTCAATATTTACGTTCACGTATAGAGGTTAGAAATGTCATTCTAAAGAAGACGTACTCTTTCGCTGGGCGCATTTAATTTGTACAGCAGATGTATGAAAATCATTCTATTGCGTTCTAACACACGGCAATGTACAGAAATGAAGTGTAGCGTATGCGGAAAATAATAGCAGAAATCGATGAGTAATTTGCAGCACTGGTGAAATCGACTATACGTAGACTTCCGGCGGTTGCCGTCGGTCGAGACGAATCACGGTCGCTTGTGTTGTCGTTGGAGGACCAGTCGCGTGTGACTGGCGGTGCCAACAAAACCAGAATGCTGGACAGGTCTCTCTGTAAGCAGTCGGAAGAGCGGAGCACACGTCTGGTCGATGTGGAGGCTGCTCGAGGACGACCGACGGGACGTGTCACAGGACGTGTGCATGGTAACTTTTTTCAAACTTGACACATATGATTAGAGGCAAGGGCTTAGCCCTATATGCCTCGAAGTGATGCAATGAAAGCGCTTTCTCTATCGCGCTGTGGATAGTTAAATGTTCGGACTTGGTTGGTATTTTTAAAAGTCAACTTCTAAAAATATCCGGGCACTGACCTCGTCGGTTTAGCTATGAGAATAGCTTCCTAGAGGTCTGGGATTTTTTAGACTGGACAACGATAAAAAACATGACAAAATTACGAAAAAATTTTTGTTTTCTTTGGTCGCTGCTACCGTAATTAGATTAAAAACGGACAAGAACAAATTTAAAAAACGGCGGTCTTAGCCGGGATTAAACCCCTGACGGCAAGCGTACGAGGCGAGAACGCCGCCCACTGCGCTATCAGGTCTGTACGACAGAGTTTCTGGTGGGAGAGCTTATATCCTTAGCCCGTCACCGACGGTGATTGCTGTGGTAGACGCACCGGCAGCAGCCCGAAACGGTACCGAAGCGGCGGGCTAATCACGAGTGGACAAAACGACGGAGAACAGTGGACAGAACCAACGAATACTTGACTAGATAGTGTAAAGGACAATAGACAACAATGTACGAAGACAGCGCGGCAGCAATAGGACTGCGGGAGTGACTAGAAAATTGACTTGGAGTGTGAATAAATAAATAAATAAATAATTTATATCACAGTGGTAATAAATAGAACGGCACCATACTGAAACATAGACATGAATATTGAGAATAGGCATGGTTGGGGACAAGCCTCGGACTATCTCCGGTGTTAAGGGACGTCGCGGTGCAGAAGGACCGTTTTGGGGCGGTTCCTGCGAGCCCTTGCGGCTGGAGGATAGTCCAGTGCCTGCGTGACCAGTGGGTTCGGATGGACTTCGGCGGTCTCAAGCCTTTTTATTGCCAGCCTGGAAATGAATTCCGCTATGGTCTCGACTCCGGATTCCTGGTGGAGAAGTGCCGTGCTTGTGCGCCAGGGCGCATTAAGTGATATTCGCAGGAACTTGTTCTGCTGAACCTGGAGTCTCTGGATGTGTGATGGGGCTGCAGTGCCCCAAACCAGACTACCGTAGGTCACAATCGGCCGGAAAATCTGTTTCAAAAGAAGCAGTTTGTTAGCCTTCGTTAACTTGCTGCATCGAGCGATCAGCGGGTAGAGCATCCCAATGGCTCTAGCACCCTTTTGGGAGGCAAGGTCGATGTGCGGGCGCCACGTCGGTTTTTCGTCTAACGTGACGCCTAGGTACTTGACTACCCTGACCTGCGGAATGACCTCCCCATCAAGGAAGAGCCGCTCACGGGCCAGATGGAGGCGGTTTGAAAAAAGAATTGATTGGCTCTTGCCTGGATGCGGGTGGAGCTTCCATTCTCAAAAGAATACGGACGCCTGGTTTAGTGCAGACTGCACTCGACGGTGCGCCAAGTTTTCGGCCCTACAGGTACCCAGAATGGCAATGTCGTCGGCATACGAGTATACAGATGCAGCTTCGGGTTTCGGGAAATCAGCCGTGAAGAGATTGTACAGGGTCGGAGAGAGGACGGAACCCTGTGGGACTCCGGCCCTGATGTTCCTGGGGTTGGAGATGGCATCCCCAACCGAGACCACGAAGCTGCGGTCTTTGAGGAAGCTTTCTATCAATTCTACCATGGTAGTGTTGATATTGAGCCTGTAGAGTTTGGCGACGAGTCCCTCGTGCCAGACTGTGTCAAAAGCCCTTTTTATGTCGAGAAAGGCCCCGACGGCGACGTCCCTGTGATCGATGGCCTCGTGAACGGTCTCAGTAAGACGCAGGAGTTGCAGCTCGGTGCCGTGGGAGGCACGGAAACCGAACTGCTCCTGGGGAATGCAGCCTAGATCGTCGCTTTGTTCTGTGAGGCGGGACAGAATAACCTTCTCGGCAATTTTCCCGAGCGTCGGCAAGAGGCTGATAGGCCGGTAATTGCACGGGTCGTCTTTGGGCTTGCCCTGCTTGTGAATAAGGATAATTTTAGCCTTTTTCCAAGCGTCGGGGAAGTGGCGTGTGGAGAGAATCTCATTAACTATCTCGACCAGAGCGACCAGAACTGACTCCGGGAGGCACTGGGCCATGACGTTTGAAATGCCCTCGATGCCAGGAGCCTTTCGACGCTTTAGGGCGCCGATGAGAGAGCGGATTTCGTCCAAGGTGGTAGGAGTTAAGACTTCGCCGGGTCTTAAGCGATCCCGTTCCTGCCCTCGAAGGATAGACCGGTGCTCGGCCTCGTCAGGAGAGTCGTTATTGAAGATACCGAACAATGTTTCGGCAAATAGTTCGGCCTTCTCGGAGTCTGAGTTGGCTACTGTGCCTTCATAGCGGAGAACACCGATGCCGGCCCGGCTCCTGCGGAGGGATTTTGTAATTGACCAGAGACCGCCGTCTTCCGCCCGGAAACCCTCCAACTTTGCCTGCCACCTGGCATTAGATAGATTTTGCAGAGCTACTCGAACCTGATCATTTAACCTATTCTTTATGAGCTTGTCATGCGGAGATAGAGTCATTTGATAGATTCTTATAGCCCTTCGCCGTGCCTGGATGAGTGCGAGCACGTCTGGCGGGACATCGTTGGCAGTTTTGGAGACTGACCGAACGGTGGTGGACTTTGAGAAGGACTCCAAGATCTGCCCCTCCATGGAGAGTAGCTTGGAGTCCAGGCTAGCAGCCGTGCCTGGGATGGCAAAATCCGACAGGCCTTCCCGGAATTTCTTCCAGGAGGTTTTGGATTTCTCTATCAGTGTTTGGTTTGGGTCGTACCGCGTTCCCCAAGAGAAGAGAATGGGGAGGTGGTCTGACGAGAGTTCGTCAAGTACGTCTATCTCGTCACTGATCTCTATGTTTTTGACTACTACGACGTCGAGGACGTCGGCAGGCTGACCGTCTTGGTATGGAATTCTGGTCGGTTTGTCTGGGGCTTTTACGACGAAGTCTAGGACGCTCGCAATGGAATTGAGGCGGCGTCCGTTTGGATTTGTGGCCCTAGAATTCCATACAGGATGTTTGGCGTTGAGATCTCCTGCCAAGATGAAATTGGCACCGAGCTGACTAAGAGCCAGGAGATCCTCGCGCAGAATAGCCAGATGAGGAGGGTTGTATGCCGACACTACTGTGACACTGCCCATTGCAGTGGTGACGCTAATGGTGGTTGCCTCGAGATTAGTGAGGTCTGGCACCAGGACCTCGTGATGTTCAATATTTCTTTTGATATAGATTGCAGTGCCACCGCCCCTATTGTGCAGCCTATCGTTGCGGTGGCAGTTGTAGTTTGGAACTGCTGCACGCTGGGAGGGTTTCAAATGTGTCTCGCTGACAAGCACAATGTCAGCCTTCAGACGTGCCAGCAGCTCCCGGAATTCAGGAAGTTTGCAGGAGAGACCGTTTGCGTTCCAGGCCGCAATGCGCAAGTAGCGTGGTTTGGTCTTAGTTATCCTGGGCATTAGAAATTATTTACAGATTGCGCCAGGTTAGAAAACAAGGTGGATAGAGATTTGATTGCCTCTTTGAATTGGCTTATGGAGGCCGAAAGATCTTGTTGGGAGAGCGGCGTCTGTTTAGTCGGGCGCCCTTTCACAATTTGTGCCAGGTTTGGACGGTTTCCGGTTGGTTTAGTCGGGGGTGCGTGATGTTGCTTAGCCAACTGAGGAAAGTTGCTAGCATTTGGCACTTTTGCGGTTGACTTTGGCGGGTCTGCCGGTGGTTTACGGACGGGTTTGTTTTTTGGGGCACGTTTGCATCCGCGGTAGCTAGCTCGATGGCCTTCACCACAGTTGTAGCAGACGTGCGGTGCGTCTGGGGGGGCCGTACACTGCCTGGAGTCATGAGCCCCTGCACAGTTTTTGCAACGGTAGTCCGCTGTGCAGTTGCTAGAGCTGTGGCCGAAAAGGAGGCAGCGAAAACACTGTCCAACCTCGGGGGATTTTTTGAGCGCCTCAACAGAGATAACAAGGCCGCAGAGATCTGTGATGTTGTATACATCGGTTTTATCTCTGGGCAAAGTAACCAGGATGAGGGGCATCTCCTCTCTGGTGCGAGGATGTTTCAACCGAACTATTTTACTTGGGGTAAAGCCCATGGAGATGAGGTCGGATTTGGCTTCCTCAAGGCTGAGCTCGATACAGGCTCCGCGGATGACGACCAATAAGTCTCGTTCCTCTTGAGGGAGGAAAGTATGGTGCTGTGTGGAGGACTCATCCAGCACTTTCAATACCTTTCGGTATACCTCCATATTTGGAGTAAGGACTCTGATGCCTGCCTGTGTTGAGATGGCAGACTTAAAAGAAATGCCGTTGGCCACGAAGGTGGCACGTAGGGCCGTCCATTTCCCCTTCTCCCTTATTACAATCGGGGGTGCGGGGAGGTCTTTGATTGGGTTTGAGGCGGAAGTGCCTTGTTGACTTGGCTGTGGAGCAAGCGCTTTATTTTTGCTGCCTTTATTTTTTGTTTTGGGCGTCGCGACGCCAGACGCCGGGACGCCAGGCGCCGGGACGGCAGGCGCCGGGACAACAGGCGCCGCGACGGCAAGCGTCGAGGGGCCAGGAGTGGAGGTAAGCAGAGAGACGTCGTGCTTACGTGCCTTGGCAGATTTTGGGCTGAATTTGCCCTTCCTCTTTTTACTTTGGACAGTGAAGTCGGAATCCTCAGCTGAACTGGAGTCAGAGGCGGATTTTGAGTCGAGAAATTTTAGGGCATCACTAATCTCCCTAAGTATTGTTTCGACGTCGTTTCTCTGCGAGAGGCTTTTAATGTACCTAATGACCAGCTCAGGGTTGAGATGGTCAAATTCGTGCGCCGAGCTTTCGGCGGAGGCGTCGTTTGACGAGTCTGTGGCATTTGGTGACGTAAGGTCGCCCTCCACGTTGCCATCCGCAGGCAAAGTGCCGTCGTCCAAGTCCATAAAGTCGATATTTCTTGATTCGTTTGTCCTCGACATGTTGGCGAGGGCTCACGAAGCCAAAAACAGGCTGCAGACTGACCGGGGCCAGCTGGTGAGATAACAGGTCCGGGCCGAGCCGCAAAAAGCGGTTCAGTGCCCGGCAACTGAACTCGACAGAGTTTGTGTGATATTGATAATCACTGGACGATACAATAAATTGAAAATAAACGAAATTGGCTGCGCCGTAATAATAGAAATAAAAGGACTTCGTATAGAATAATAAATTAAAATACCTTCTTGGTAAAAATAAAATAATAAATTCTGTGGCAGGACTAAACGGTCCTGACGGGGTTTTTCCCGCGAGATGCCGGGAGAGCACGCCTACCGGATGAGAGCGTGCCAATCTCCTACTGGCAACGTCCCAATCACACCAGGCGCGCCCGACAATCTCGATGAAGAGAAAACGTCGCTGAACGAAGGAGGAAGGGCCCTATTGCGTAATTAGCAACGGATCCCTGTACCGCCCACGCGCACGGAAAGCTAGTCGCAGGCTTAACTTGAAGTCAGCACTGCCGCCCTTCCGTAGCCGGCACGACAAAAGATCCGCTAAACTGCTAATCCCGCAGGACGCCTTACCTCAGAACGCGTCTCTGTGGATCCCGTCTTGCGCTCACAGAAACACGTGGCCAAGATTGAGGATCACACAAGAGAGCTAACACTAGAAGATAGTGTGGTGATGTCCAGGTGGTGCTGATGCTGAGAAGCCCAGGTCACTAACACTAACACTAACACTACTGCACTCAAAAGTAAACGGGACGGATACGTCCGAGCTCGGCGAAGCGTGAGTACTGACTGTGAACATTGTGCACGGTAATCCTTACGCCGCGCCGTGCCCCCTTTATACTTAGAGATTGCCTCTTGTTGCGACGAGAAGAAAAAGCGCCATCTCTACGTGGTCGATGGAAGCTCGATATGGGTTAAGCGCCAGCTGCATTGGGAGGAATCGGCAATACGAATCGGTAAAACGTTCAATTCGCGCAATCAAAACGCTTTTAAAACATGTAGGTACATGAAACTGAATACAAACGTTTTCCATTAAATTACGAAAGGTCTGTCTCAAGCATTTCTAACTTATTTTAAACACTTTATAACCGGTTGGAAGAAAACGTTTCATGAACGTGTATATTAAGCTGCAAAAAAACGTTACATATAAAATGTCAAATAAAAAACTGTTTAAGTTTCGTTATCAAAACCCTTTTTAAACGCGAACATTAAACGGAATACAAGCGTTTTCTATTAAATTTCAAAAATCTGTTCCAAGCAAATCTAACGTATTTTAAACATTTTATAAACTGATGGAACAAAACGTTTTATAAACGTATATATCCAGCTACAAAGGAAACGTTAAATATATAACGACTAATGTATAATTCTCGTGCATAAAACGTTTAAATTAAACGTTCTAAAAACGATTGAATTTTATGTTTGATGTGTTTATTTCGACGTATTAACTACGTTATAAATATAACGTCCAACTGTTAATAAACTTAACATATATGTCTAACTAACGTTTTACAATTAAACGTTTATTGACCGTTCCTGATTTTGCTAAAATAACGTTAAGAAATAAACCAGTAACGTTTTTACTTTATCATACGCAGTATGTAAAGTATTGTAATCGTGCCAAAAAATGTTTTGACATTTTAGCGGAAATATGGCTTTTTGGGTCCCCTGACCATTTTTTACCAAGGTACAAAAAAATGTCTGTGTGTGTGTGTGTGTGTGTGCGTGTGTGTGTGTGTGTGTGTGTGTGTGTGTGTGTGTGTGTGTGTGTGTGTGTACCCGTTTTTTTCTGGCGACGATTCCGGAGAAACTACTAAAGGTATCGGGACGAAACTTCATATTTAGAAGTTTCATAACCAAACTTAGAGCTGAAAAGCTTTCTGTTGAAGAGGGTCCAAAGGAACTGGAGGTTTAATCTTAGCATTTTTGAAAGATTTTGCAAATAAGACGCCCTTTCTGGAATTTCGTCGAAATAGTTAAATAATAAATTAGAGATGAGGAAATTCTGAATAATTTATCACTATGACATTTTTTGGTGCAGTCAATAGTTTAGCTGCATGAGCAAATTCTATTTCTACGAAATCGGTCGTACTGCATGAAAACTAGTAGCCAGGATTTGTCAGATTTTTTTCAGTTTTTTTTTTGTCAGTCTTGGTGTCAAACGCTAATGTTTTGACAATAACTTCTGTCAATATAAGCTGCGTTCGGATATTGTACACCGTTACACTTTTTACACCCAATAACACGTAAGTGTCATTTGGACGGTGTACCCGGTGTCAACGGAGTACAATATCCGAACGCAGCTTTAGTCGACATATCTGTCTAGTTCTAGTAGTTTTATTTTAATGCAGACATAGCCGATCTCGATCAAATAGAGTCCCATGCAGCTATAGTATATTACATTACAAGAGCTGTAACTAGCATATTACGTACGAGTGGAAATTTAATATACGAGCCGCGAAGCGGCGAGTTTTGTTATTTTTCACGAGTATGTAATATGCGTTACAGCTCGAGTATTGTACATAATTTTACCTACGACCGACAATTTCAATAAATAGTATCAAAAATGACAAACAAATACAGGTAAGAATATTTGACGGTTAACCAATCAGTGTATTCGCGCGGCATCTATTGCAACTACGGAGAACTTTGTCTGAAGTGTCGATCGAAAATTCCGGTACAAATTCAACATAAATTATCACGTGCAAGTAATATATGTTACAGCTCGAGTATTGCACTTACTTACGACCGAAAATTTCAATAATTATAAATTGTATCAAAAATGACAAATGAATAATCAAAATATTCGCGCGACATCTGTCATTATGACATTATGTCGTGCGTTAAAAACACAAACGCACAGCCAAAGGCACACGTATGTTATAAGCGATATACGAGCTAAGCAGTCCGTAACGTAAGGGACATTTACACATACGGTCGTAAGTAAAACTATTAACTTTATATATAGTATGATAAAGTCATGTGCCTGGCCACATCAGATTTTTTAAACTGTTATCACGTTTTTTATACGTTTTATAAATGTTCATGTGTTTCCTGGGAGATAAGGTGTTCACACTAAAAAGATAAATATTTATTTGAATCAAAATATGATTTCTTTGGCGGAAGTAAACCTATTTATAAGCCAAAGCAAAAATATTTCTTTGAAAGAAATAAATCTCTTCTTGTATACAAATATATTTGTTTGAATCAAACTTAGATTTCTTTGGTGTAAAGAAACGTCTTTTTAAATCAAACTGAATATATTACTTTAAAGGAAAGTAATTTTTGTTTGTATCAAAATTTATTTATTTGAGTTCAAAAAAAATCTGTACAGTGAAAAGCAAAGTGAAATATCTCTACATACTATTGACGGGATTTTAACAGATTCTTTCACATTCATTTTATTTTGCTCTAAAGGACAACATAAAGTTTCCATTTGGGCTGCTCATCAGAAGCACATTATAATGCATAATTTAAGTTAAATTACAGATATACCAATACTCTGCGAAATAACCACATAAATAAATAACTACACATAAATAAATAACTAATCAACCACGTCATATAGTATATCAAGAATGTCAAACGCTCTTGAAAAGCCAACAGCGTAAAAATGTCTCGTTGCGTTGACATGGCAAATCTATCAGAGTGTATATTTTGCAATTTACAATCACTACTTATTTGCTCGATATTTACCGGAATGTTACCGTTCAAAAGGTATTGCCGATGTGGGAAGATACCCAGGCACCCAGCTGGATTACAACTGAACTGGGTCAACTATTGCATCACGATAATCTTCAACGTTTTCCTCTTAGCAACAGTTTCTTACACAATTTACACATTTCCGGAGAGAAAAGCTTCACTAATGGACAATTCTACAATAACGACCATAATAGCTTGCTTAATCATAATTAATAGCGCCGCAGCCTCATCATTATTTCTGTACAACCAAAGAGGTACGATGTCAGTATTGAAGAATATAACTCAACTGATAGATATGCTCAAAGAGATCGCACCATGGAGAAATATCGAACGAAATATAAGCATCAACATTTATTGGAGGTGCAGAATGTTTATTTTAGTCGTGATATGCTCTCTTTCGGCTTTTGCCTCTTTTTTAATTTGTTGCGACCTGAGTATTGAGATAATCGTATCTGCAATTGCCATAATTCCGTTTTCTTACATGTTATTTGCAACGAATGTTTTCATATGTATTCACACGTGTTTGATGAAGAATTGTTATGCCGAGATCATTGTATCCTTGAAAACAGCTCCTGCTAGGGCTGCCCACAGAGGAGATCTTTCAAGAAGGCGTAGAAAACTGAATCAAATCCACAAATTGATTTTAGAGAACGTAGAATTGCTTGATAAATCACACGGATTAGCTATACTATTTGTTTACCTAATGGTCTGTACTTCTGCTGTATTTCTATCTTATGTGCCTATAACTATCATGATCCGCGGAAGAATAATGGAAGAATTCATGTGGTGTATTACTTTAATCGTGGTGTTATTCATCTACGCACTGGTAACATTCTTTATGACATCAGCTAATGAAATGGCCAATTCTATCGTAAGTCTTAAAAATACTTTGGTTTATAAACTTCGCTTAAAAAAATAATAATAAAAACCTATGATTTCAGTTTAAATACTATGACTTAACAATTCTCGAAAATAAATAATTAGATCATGTTTGTGTGTGTAATTGACGTAAAAACAAAGAATTCAAGCTTTTATTTTGTCCATTTTGCACTGTGGTCGTGTTGTAGTTCTCACAAACCAGGGGATGTAAAACAAAAACCTTGACAACAATTTAAAATCGATTTTCGACCTGTCTAATATAACATAATGTTTTATTTCAGGCAGACGATTTACTGTCGTTCCTATATCGATATCCAATAAGTCAAGTAAGCACAAACGAAGCACACTTCGTATGTCGGCCATCAACACTCCTAACGAACATAATTATAATTAAATTTCATGTTTTAGCTTGAAGCAATGATGTATTGCCTCAACGAAAAGATGACTTTGAAACCTTTCGGAATAATTACATTCTCGGTGAAATTAGTACCAAGGGTAAGTGCTGTTGCTTGTAAAGTTTGCTTGAAGTAAAGTATGTATTATTTATAGACGATGCACTCGCTGTTTGCGTACCTTTTGGTTGCATTGCAATTCTACCAAGTCGAATTGAAGAAGACGCTGATCAACGAATAAATGGTTGTAGGTAACATACAACAATATAAAAAAGCTCGACAAGTCCAATTCACCTATTTTAAAGTATAGACTTATTCTAGTAATAACAACGGTTTTTCTGGAGCTATTAGTGGTATAAGATAAAAAATAATACCTACAATATTTTAGTGCATCGATATTTAGTATCATTGTGGGAAAAGACCTTTCGCAAATCATTTTAGAATTACACGTGATGTTTGTGGATTTTATATAGCTTATGCATACTTATATTCGTAAAGTCAACTTTCTAATAGATGTTTGTTTAGACACAAATAATAGTTATATTATATTATATTTTAAATTTGTGTGTAATGTTAGGATAGGTGAAAGTAGTGGTAGCAAGCCGATTCGGGAACCTCCTCCGTGACCTCCACCCAAGGTCAAGGTCACGGAGGAGGTTCTCGAATCGGCTTGATGGTGAAAATTAGGAGGACTCCTCATTTTAATTTTAGACGACCTTATCTAATCAGGAGGAGATCGAATTGGAGGAGGTGAATGACTGGTCCAGAGCATCTCACTCAATGAAGGTGAAAATGAGGAGGACCTCCTCATTTTATTTTTCGATGACATCATCTAAAAATGAGGTGATCGAATCGGAAGAGGTAAATGAGAGTAGTGGTGGCCAGTCGATTGTTAAAATAAGTAAAATCCGATACACCAAGACCAACGCGGAGGTGATGACCGACCTTCTACTAAGTAAATCGTATGCAGGTATAAAAATGAGGAGGTCCAGAATCGGCTTAAATAAATAAAATAAAATCCGATACAACAAGGACAACGCGGAGGAGGAGGATAAAGAGAGAGAGAACAAAATGCTAAAATACCGCTACGGGTTAACAACCATTCACAACGGCATACGTCACGCGACTGACTAACGACTGGTTGACCTCAACACGTATGCAGGTATAAAAATGAAGAGGCTCTCGATTCGGTATAACGTAAAAGTCATACGAGCATAATAAAAAGAGAAAAATTGCGAAAAACGCCGAGTTATCTATAGTTATTAAAATACCGCTCGGGGTTAAGAACTATTCCTAAATCCAAATGCATAAGCGACGCGACGCGACTAGCCACTGAACCTATCGACCTCGATATGTATACACGTAGAGCAATGTTGCATTTTATATATTAAGCAATATATTACCAACTAATCAGGGGTTATAGCTTATTAGCTTTGCATACAAAGAGCGCATACATATATTGCGAGGAGGTGTGCCTCTTATACATATGGAATAATGCTATTTTACAGTATGGACCTATATGAAACAAGTTCCCATACAATTCATCGCACCGATGTTATGATACCATAGCTCGAGAATTAATTACCACGACGGTTACCGGTTTTAAGATCAAACCTGGTAAGCAAGACCACTGCATTGGTACATTTTCGTACTATATTTAAAATATTTTATTAGTACGTTTACTGATATTGTACGTACAAATGTAGTTATTAAAGGTGTTTAGAGAGTTATATTATTACCTAAGTGTATTTACACGGTGTTATTAATGTTGTTATTAATACGTGTAAATACGACATATTTACATGTATGATGCCGAATACATATTTAAAGAAGAATAATAAGAAAATTTAAATTGTCTTAAAGCTAATTTTTAATGAATTACTTGTTTTCTTTATTAAAGTATATGCATTAAAATGAAAACACACGGAATTATACTAATTATGAGGTTATAGCGTGTATAGCGAACTCTTTTAGAGTTTTTAGATGGTTGTCGAAATTTTTTTTGCATCATAAGGAATACCACGTTTTATTGGTTGGCACACCACCGTATTTTGTAACAATAAAGCAATAACTGCGCATTCATACGGGTAAACACAGGAACTAATTTTAAATTATTTTTGTATACGCCGAAATGCTGAATTAACATCGAAGACAGGTTTATATCGAGATTTTGTATTTTGTATACAGCGTTTCAACGATTTGAAAAAGCTTGTCGCATAATATGATTGAATTAAAAAGATGTAAGATATATTATTCCGATTCCATTTATATATATAATACTGTGTTTAGAAATCGTATACATTTTATCGCATATATATTACACCATCGAATGATTTTCATATTGTTTCTATGTGCTGTCGAATCAGTACCAACAATTCGTCTTCTGATACTGCTCACAATAATTTTTATATGTGAACTTCTCCTCTGTGCTTAGCGTCGGTCACATTTTACTGAAAAAACTTTTAACAACTGATTTAACATTTGATACATCTTATTCAATGAGGAAGCCGTTCCAACACATGTTGTCCCAAAGCACCATTGCTAGATATTTTTCGACATCATTTTAGTTCAATTTTTCGAAATCATACATTCCGTTCTAGCTGTATAGAATGTGTTGTAACTTATACAGCATACATTTACGCACTTGCCAATAAGAAAACAGTATTATGGATAATATTTGAACAGTTGTAAAATGAGCCCACACTTTGATGCTCGATTCCTTTTTTTTGTCCATTTTTAACCAAACAGAATACCATTATTAAATATTTCACGGTGATTTTTGCAACCCACTAATTAATTATATTACTGTTACGGCTACAAGTCAAACTCGTTACTACCACATAAAAATCCTTTGCACTATCGTAAATAGACATTGGTTTTATACTCTATATCTTAGCTCAAGATTCCGGAGTATATTTATCGTAATGTAAGCATGCGGGTAGATAAATAAATATTTTCAATAAACTGAACCATCGTCGTAAATCGTATGCAGGTATAAAAATGAGGAGTTCCAGAATCGGCTTAATGTTAAATCCGCTAAAATAAAATCTGATACAACAAGGACAACGCGGTGGAGGAGGATAAAGAGAGAGAACAAAATGATAAAATAAAATCCGATGCAACAAGGACAACGCGGTGGAGGAGGATAAAGAGAGAGAACAAAATGCTAAAAATAAATGTTATTGTGGCTAATGAGTAATGACCGGTTACCTGCTTGTTTTAGATGAGTATGGTCACTTCTCAGTTGGAAGAAGTCGTTTCGGGTTGCCCGCTACCTCAAATACAATCATATGCAACAGTTATTGTATACACATACCTAATTTGTAATAAAAATTGATGTATGATGAGTTATAAATAAATAAGTAAACAAATAAATTAATAAATAAGTTAGCATACAACGCGCGACAGTCGCTTTCTGGCGCTCGCTCCTACCTTGGTCGTGCAGATCTGGTGTTAGCTTATTCATAACGTATAAGTACCAAGTTTGACCGCGCGTGAATTCCAGATGTCGCCACAAAACGGTCGAACGTAAACTGTTGTTATTTTTATATAGACATTGCGTTTCTTTAAACCGAAGTATATTCGAAATTATCCTTTATAAGTGGATGTTACGGTGCGGCAGAAAGTTATCAACTAATGTGTATTTTAAAAATGATTTATTATATTTGCGAATTTAGAGCGTCTAAACGCTTAAGTAGCACGGAATCGATTTTCTTAGTTTTTATCGAGTAAAGTGTTAGGTGTAAAACAAAAAAAAAACACATTTATGAATTTCTGACCGCTTAATTAGCACATAATCTATTTTTAGTTGTTATCAAGTAGTGTTAGAAGTAAAAAAAAACGTATTTAACAATTATTTATTATCATTATAAATTTCTGACCGCTTAATTAGTACATAATCGATTTTTAGTTGTTATATATAAATAAAATTTTAGATGAAAAAAATATATTCACGAATTTCTGACACTTATATAGCCATATTAAAAAAATTATTACTCTCTTCACAAATTTCAACATATTTCAGACTCTACTTCTTCATTGTAACGCATTCACGACATATTGGGTTGGGATTTACGGTGTTTTATAAATAGCAGGCTTTGTTATCACAATGATTGTATTATGAATACATCATTTATACATTGAACTTCAACTACACTACATATAATATACATTACTATTGTACCGATATGAATGTTTATGATAGGAAAACTTTTACATATTTTCCAATTAAAATTAACTTATTCTTGTGGGTACTTATATTTTGTTATGTATATATGAAGGAAAATTCTTTAGCTAAACGTACAACAACATTTTATCGGGTAAACTGTTAGATGTAAAACAAAAAAATACATGTATAAAATTATTTATGAGTTTCTGATTGCCTAATTAGCATATCATCGATTTTCTTAGTTGTTATCAAGTGTTAGGTGTAAGTTAAAAAATATTGATCATATTTACGAATTTCCTAAATAAAACAGCAATAGGTTAGCTTATACTTTTCTTTAGGTGATGTAACTTATACGGCTTCATTACAAAATGTTATTAAGTGTTTGATGTTTGTTGTATTCGATTCCAATACAGTTTTGATTGAAAATAATGGATAGAAATTTAAATTCTTACGAACATAGAAACGTTGGTCTCCGAGAGGCCATCTGTTGAACAGTGAGGGTTCAACAAGTTGTTATGTTGGATAGTGTAACTACTTCCTGTTGGTAGGTTTGAGCGCTGTATATTAAATTGTTTTGATATGACTCTCGTATGCTAAATTCTTATATTCTTACCTTTGCCCTTGATTAATCAGCCAAATTTCTCAGTTTTCATCGTGTATTTACTAATATTATTTGTTCGCTCTCTTAAAATGCACTTAGCCATAATTTTCTCTCGGAACTTTCATACTACTCAGAAAGATTATGATGATAACGTATCGATAAATCAAATGTATGTTCTTATGGTTTTCAATTAATAGAACTATTAGGTGATATATGTATACCATCATTTCTTTATTCCAATATTTTAAGTATGGGCTATAGAAAGGAAAGTCTTGGTGAACAATAGTATTCACAGTTATATTTAATATTCTTTTATTATCTACAGTACAACTTCAAATCCGAACCTCCAATAATACGAATTCATATCCGGGGTTGGTACGGAAATGTGCGCTTTTTGTAACTTGAAAATACCTTATTTCTGATTTTATTCTGGAATATAGTTCTGGTAAAATTATTGACATGTTATCAATGTTTATTGCGAATACCTACTGTTTCCTTACATAATCGTATGGCAGTTCAATCCATGACGGAGCCTGGCCGACTCAAAACATTAATGTGAAAAGAGAAGTAAATGTAAAGCTGGGTAATGCTATCATGCTCATGAGGGCCTCTACGTTATTGATAAATCATAGTCTCCCATGTGCTAGTCATTTTCCCCATTGAGTTTAGTTGGTTTTCTTACTTTATATTCGGTTCAACTCCGTTGTCTTCTCTGTCTTTTCCCCACAACATCCCCATCAATCTGGATTGTTCCTTGTGTACAGAGTTTGTCGCTAATCTAATATTAGCTAAATTGTTGAACGTTGATGATGGATACTTATCTTATTAATGGTGGTAGTTAGTTTATCGTCTGATATAACCACATTCCGCTGACTATCCTCTATTGTGACAATTTACGTGTATAGAAAAAGGCCGTAATCAAATTTAACATATTAGAGTAGCCTAGTATTGTTGCGTACTTCTTAATCTAAGAAATAAAAACACAAGGAAAGCGTTCAATACGTTTATTGAACAAAAATAGCAAAAATACATAATACAGAAATAGGTATTTCTTAGCATAATTGTATGGTTCACATTCTTAACCTAACACTAAATACACAAAAATATGATTTTTATATAAAGAAAAATAATTCATGTAAATACTCAACAGACGCTGTTGAAAAACCAACAGATCCTATTGATAACGTCAACAGAACCGGCTGAAAAACGAACAGACCCTGTTCAAAAACGAACAGACCCTATTGAAAACGAACAGGGTGAAAAATCTCCATCATTAAACTTTGTGTGTTTCAAAGGTACATAACAATGCATACACATCTGTGGTAGAAGAAGTATGTTTGTTTTAATATGGCGGGATAATTCACTAATTCCCATATACTTTTTCACACATAACCGACAATGTTTACATTCTTAAACTAACACTAGATACAGAAAATGATTTTGAAATTGAAATTTTTTTTAATTTAAATAATTTAGTTATTCCAGTGATCAACGTTTTTTAAAACCGTGAGGAACGGAAAATCCATGGTCGTCAAACTTCCTTTTAGTAGAGTTTGGTCTGTATATTTTACTTTCGGTTTTTGTTATAACTCTATGAGAGCTATCACGGCGAAAATTTCTCCCTACGATTTCTATGGGATCTGTTTGATCTAAAACAGCTCTTACAATAGATTCAAAATTTATATTTTGAGAGATTAAAGCTCACCTTTTCATCACATATTGCTTTGGCATACTCTAGTGTAAAAATGCAAATTTTCAACGTTCTTTTTATCGTAATAGAAGTTATTTAAGTAAAAATAAATATAAATAAAGTTTTTACCCACCTGAACACTACTGTATAGTATGATACAGTTATGTGTCTGACCATATCAGATTTTTTAACTGTCTTTGCTAATAGAACACTGTTCGGTTTGAAATATAAAATCTAAATAAAATCAACACAATTAATAGTTTTATTTCATTTTAAACCACTGTTTCCAGGAGAAATACCTGCAAATCGTAGTTTCTTTAAAGATGTTGATAACCAATATTGGGAGTAATTTTGTTTACTTTGTGTATATATCTCTCAATCTAAACTATATAGACTTGATTGTTTTTTTAATCAAAATAAAAAAGTTAATTTATGTCACCTTGTTGTCATCCAACACCAGAAGGTTGAATCTACATACATACATATTTCAGTGTCAATGCAAAAATGAAACGATTGTGTACATTTTACCCTAACCTATCTAAACACTTGTAAGTAAAACACTTTTTTCAAGTTATAAGAAAAAAGGCAAATATTGCAAAAAATATTTTGTTCTTTGTAAATACCTCTTTTGTGACTTTGGACGGCAACATTGTTTCCATTTTACCTGTTGATCGGTATTTAAATACTTGTAAGTAAAACACTTTGTTTCAAGTTATAAGAAAAAAATGCAAAATATTGCAAAAAATATTTTGTCCTTTGTAAATACCGCTTTTGTGACTTTGGACGACAACATTGTTTCCATTTTACCATTTAATGTTAAAAATCATCGATAATTAAAAACATCGATAGTTTTAGTCCAATGTTATCGATATTTTCAAAAAATTTTACCACCGATGTCAAATATCGATAGTTCTTACTTCGATACCCATCCCTACTTCAAACTAACTACGATGAACCGCTTCGAGCATGCCTATCTCAATCTATTTCGTCTACAACTAATTAATTTCAACCGTTTCGAGCATATAATCTGTGATACGCGTCGTCAATGTAATAAAATTAATGTGTTAATCGTGGCAACACTTTATTTTAACGAAATTGTTTGTGTTTGTATTGTTAATATATAAAATAATGTGTAATATGTTTTGGATGTGAACATTTGAACAACACAGCAATTATACTTTTACTATATATTTTTATTTTGCAAATGTATATTTTTAAGCTATGATTGTTTGTATTTAATTTACCTGAATTATTCAGAGATACGATTAAATACAATTTTTTTTAATTGACTGAAAACTTAGATAGGCGCGTTGTAATATACTTTTCGTATTTCCTTTCCATGTTCTTATATCTTTATCAGTTTTAATTGATTAATAAAAAAGTTATACCATCTTATGATATGTATCATATTTATCGGAAAAGGTGAACCCTGACCAAATTTTGTAGAAACGACCTCTATGCTTAAGACGACAATGTTGTCAAAGGAAACAATCGGTGAAATAAAAATCTGAATCTCATATTGCATATTGATAAACACTAATTAAGAATAAATAAATAAAAGACAAAGTTCTTCACTGTTCATGTATTTATTTATTTATTCTCGTTAGTACTGGTTTCTCTTATTGAACATTATCAACTAACGCAAAAAATATATATAGTATAAACTAACACAACATATTCAATTTCTTAATCTATCACCAGAATGAAAAAACGTGAACAAAATTCTTAATAGCACGCTCTAAATGTAATCTCGTGCAACAAGTATATCCTACAAGGTCAGTGGTCACAATTTAAAAACCGTTTATGTGATGAAAAAGCGCCTCAGTGTATGCAACCATAACCCCAGACATCGACCTACAAGTATATGCTACAAGGTCAGTGGTCACAATTTAAAAACCGTTTATGCGATGAAAAGGCGCCTCAGTGTATGCAACCATAACCCCAGACATCCACCTACAAGACATCGAACAAATATGAGAAAAGGGGAAGTGTAAAACCTGTTCACTTGCGTGACCCCCACACATAACTAATTAAGAAGTATACTGTTTCACATATCTCAATCTATTTCGTCTTCAAACTAACTAATATGAACTGCTTCGAGCGTATAATCCCTTAATATAATATTAATATATGTTATTTACTGTTATGGTACATTCAATTCAATATAAACAATATATAACATTCAATATAAGACTGTATGTTATATGTGAGAACTTGATTTCTCACTACTTTCCTGCAAGAAGTGATTCGGTTGGAGCTACATTGGCACCCATTAGCACTTCTTCTCCAGTGTCATATATGTTAGTCATATATGTCAATCATGACACAAAACGATAACAAAATAATAGTATTAACTGAATATTATAACATTATCTGTGATGAAAATAAGATTGCTGTTTACTATTGTTTAAATTTTGGGTTATGTTGTCAAACCAGTGTTGCTTATTTTTTACTTTAGGATTTTTGTATTGTATTGTAACTGTATTTACTTTAATTAGTGTAGATAATATAAAATACTTGTTAATAAATGAAACCATGTTTAATATATTTTGTTTTCAAATTTATTAACAAGTATTTTATATTATCTACACTAATTAAAGTAAATACAGTTACAATACAATACAAAAATCCTAAAGTAAAAAATAAGCAACACTGGTTTGACAACATAACCCAAAATTTAAACAATAGTAAACAGCAATCTTATTTTCATCACAGATAATGTTATAATATTCAGTTAATACTATTATTTTGTTATCGTTTTGTGTCATGATTGACATATATGACTAACATATATGACACTGGAGAAGAAGTGCTAATGGGTGCCAATGTAGCTCCAACCGAATCACTTCTTGCAGGAAAGTAGTGAGAAATCAAGTTCTCACATATAACATACAGTCTTATATTGAATGTTATATATTGTTTATATTGAATTGAATGTACCATAACAGTAAATAACATATATTAATATTATATTAAGGGATTATACGCTCGAAGCAGTTCATATTAGTTAGTTTGAAGACGAAATAGATTGAGATATGTGAAACAGTATACTTCTTAATTAGTTATGTGTGGGGGTCACGCAAGTGAACAGGTTTTACACTTCCCCTTTTCTCATATTTGTTCGATGTCTTGTAGGTGGATGTCTGGGGTTATGGTTGCATACACTGAGGCGCCTTTTCATCGCATAAACGGTTTTTAAATTGTGACCACTGACCTTGTAGCATATACTTGTAGGTCGATGTCTGGGGTTATGGTTGCATACACTGAGGCGCTTTTTCATCACATAAACGGTTTTTAAATTGTGACCACTGACCTTGTAGGATATACTTGTTGCACGAGATTACATTTAGAGCGTGCTATTAAGAATTTTGTTCACGTTTTTTCATTCTGGTGATAGATTAAGAAATTGAATATGTTGTGTTAGTTTATACTATATATATTTTTTGCGTTAGTTGATAATGTTCAATAAGAGAAACCAGTACTAACGAGAATAAATAAATAAATACATGAACAGTGAAGAACTTTGTCTTTTATTTATTTATTCTTAATTAGTGTTTATCAATATGCAATATGAGATTCAGATTTTTATTTCACCGATTGTTTCCTTTGACAACATTGTCGTCTTAAGCATAGAGGTCGTTTCTACAAAATTTGGTCAGGGTTCACCTTTTCCGATAAATATGATACATATCATAAGATGGTATAACTTTTTTATTAATCAATTAAAACTGATAAAGATATAAGAACATGGAAAGGAAATACGAAAAGTATATTACAACGCGCCTATCTAAGTTTTCAGTCAATTAAAAAAAATTGTATTTAATCGTATCTCTGAATAATTCAGGTAAATTAAATACAAACAATCATAGCTTAAAAATATACATTTGCAAAATAAAAATATATAGTAAAAGTATAATTGCTGTGTTGTTCAAATGTTCACATCCAAAACATATTACACATTATTTTATATATTAACAATACAAACACAAACAATTTCGTTAAAATAAAGTGTTGCCACGATTAACACATTAATTTTATTACATTGACGACGCGTATCACAGATTATATGCTCGAAACGGTTGAAATTAATTAGTTGTAGACGAAATAGATTGAGATAGGCATGCTCGAAGCGGTTCATCGTAGTTAGTTTGAAGTAGGGATGGGTATCGAAGTAAGAACTATCGATATTTGACATCGGTGGTAAAATTTTTTGAAAATATCGATAACATTGGACTAAAACTATCGATGTTTTTAATTATCGATGATTTTTAACATTAAATGGTAAAATGGAAACAATGTTGTCGTCCAAAGTCACAAAAGCGGTATTTACAAAGGACAAAATATTTTTTGCAATATTTTGCATTTTTTTCTTATAACTTGAAACAAAGTGTTTTACTTACAAGTATTTAAATACCGATCAACAGGTAAAATGGAAACAATGTTGCCGTCCAAAGTCACAAAAGAGGTATTTACAAAGAACAAAATATTTTTTGCAATATTTGCCTTTTTTCTTATAACTTGAAAAAAGTGTTTTACTTACAAGTGTTTAGATAGGTTAGGGTAAAATGTACACAATCGTTTCATTTTTGCATTGACACTGAAATATGTATGTATGTAGATTCAACCTTCTGGTGTTGGATGACAACAAGGTGACATAAATTAACTTTTTTATTTTGATTAAAAAAACAATCAAGTCTATATAGTTTAGATTGAGAGATATATACACAAAGTAAACAAAATTACTCCCAATATTGGTTATCAACATCTTTAAAGAAACTACGATTTGCAGGTATTTCTCCTGGAAACAGTGGTTTAAAATGAAATAAAACTATTAATTGTGTTGATTTTATTTAGATTTTATATTTCAAACCGAACAGTGTTCTATTAGCAAAGACAGTTAAAAAATCTGATATGGTCAGACACATAACTGTATCATACTATACAGTAGTGTTCAGGTGGGTAAAAACTTTATTTATATTTATTTTTACTTAAATAACTTCTATTACGATAAAAAGAACGTTGAAAATTTGCATTTTTACACTAGAGTATGCCAAAGCAATATGTGATGAAAAGGTGAGCTTTAATCTCTCAAAATATAAATTTTGAATCTATTGTAAGAGCTGTTTTAGATCAAACAGATCCCATAGAAATCGTAGGGAGAAATTTTCGCCGTGATAGCTCTCATAGAGTTATAACAGAAACCGAAAGTAAAATATACAGACCAAACTCTACTAAAAGGAAGTTTGACGACCATGGATTTTCCGTTCCTCACGGTTTTAAAAAACGTTGATCACTGGAATAACTAAATTATTTAAATTAAAAAAAATTTCAATATCAAAATCATTTTCTGTATCTAGTGTTAGTTTAAGAATGTAAACATTGTCGGTTATGTGTGAAAAAGTATATGGGAATTAGTGAATTATCCCGCCATATTAAAACAAACATACTTCTTCTACCACAGATGTGTATGCATTGTTATGTACCTTTGAAACACACAAAGTTTAATGATGGAGATTTTTCACCCTGTTCGTTTTCAATAGGGTCTGTTCGTTTTTGAACAGGGTCTGTTCGTTTTTCAGCCGGTTCTGTTGACGTTATCAATAGGATCTGTTGGTTTTTCAACAGCGTCTGTTGAGTATTTACATGAATTATTTTTCTTTATATAAAAATCATATTTTTGTGTATTTAGTGTTAGGTTAAGAATGTGAACCATACAATTATGCTAAGAAATACCTATTTCTGTATTATGTATTTTTGCTATTTTTGTTCAATAAACGTATTGAACGCTTTCCTTGTGTTTTTATTTCTTAGATTAAGAAGTACGCAACAATACTAGGCTACTCTAATATGTTAAATTTGATTACGGCCTTTTTCTATACACGTAAATTGTCACAATAGAGGATAGTCAGCGGAATGTGGTTATATCAGACGATAAACTAACTACCACCATTAATAAGATAAGTATCCATCATCAACGTTCAACAATTTAGCTAATATTAGATTAGCGACGAACTCTGTACACAAGGAACAATCCAGATTGATGGGGATGTTGTGGGGAAAAGACAGAGAAGACAACGGAGTTGAACCGAATATAAAGTAAGAAAACCAACTAAACTCAATGGGGAAAATGACTAGCACATGGGAGACTATGATTTATCAATAACGTAGAGGCCCTCATGAGCATGATAGCATTACCCAGCTTTACATTTACTTCTCTTTTCACATTAATGTTTTGAGTCGGCCAGGCTCCGTCATGGATTGAACTGCCATACGATTATGTAAGGAAACAGTAGGTATTCGCAATAAACATTGATAACATGTCAATAATTTTACCAGAACTATATTCCAGAATAAAATCAGAAATAAGGTATTTTCAAGTTACAAAAAGCGCACATTTCCGTACCAACCCCGGATATGAATTCGTATTATTGGAGGTTCGGATTTGAAGTTGTACTGTAGATAATAAAAGAATATTAAATATAACTGTGAATACTATTGTTCACCAAGACTTTCCTTTCTATAGCCCATACTTAAAATATTGGAATAAAGAAATGATGGTATACATATATCACCTAATAGTTCTATTAATTGAAAACCATAAGAACATACATTTGATTTATCGATACGTTATCATCATAATCTTTCTAAGTAGTATGAAAGTTCCGAGAGAAAATTATGGCTAAGTGCATTTTAAGAGAGCGAACAAATAATATTAGTAAATACACGATGAAAACTGAGAAATTTGGCTGATTAATCAAGGGCAAAGGTAAGAATATAAGAATTTAGCATACGAGAGTCATATCAAAACAATTTAATATACAGCGCTCAAACCTACCAACAGGAAGTAGTTACACTATCCAACATAACAACTTGTTGAACCCTCACTGTTCAACAGATGGCCTCTCGGAGACCAACGTTTCTATGTTCGTAAGAATTTAAATTTCTATCCATTATTTTCAATCAAAACTGTATTGGAATCGAATACAACAAACATCAAACACTTAATAACATTTTGTAATGAAGCCGTATAAGTTACATCACCTAAAGAAAAGTATAAGCTAACCTATTGCTGTTTTATTTAGGAAATTCGTAAATATGATCAATATTTTTTAACTTACACCTAACACTTGATAACAACTAAGAAAATCGATGATATGCTAATTAGGCAATCAGAAACTCATAAATAATTTTATACATGTATTTTTTTGTTTTACATCTAACAGTTTACCCGATAAAATGTTGTTGTACGTTTAGCTAAAGAATTTTCCTTCATATATACATAACAAAATATAAGTACCCACAAGAATAAGTTAATTTTAATTGGAAAATATGTAAAAGTTTTCCTATCATAAACATTCATATCGGTACAATAGTAATGTATATTATATGTAGTGTAGTTGAAGTTCAATGTATAAATGATGTATTCATAATACAATCATTGTGATAACAAAGCCTGCTATTTATAAAACACCGTAAATCCCAACCCAATATGTCGTGAATGCGTTACAATGAAGAAGTAGAGTCTGAAATATGTTGAAATTTGTGAAGAGAGTAATAATTTTTTTAATATGGCTATATAAGTGTCAGAAATTCGTGAATATATTTTTTTCATCTAAAATTTTATTTATATATAACAACTAAAAATCGATTATGTACTAATTAAGCGGTCAGAAATTTATAATGATAATAAATAATTGTTAAATACGTTTTTTTTTACTTCTAACACTACTTGATAACAACTAAAAATAGATTATGTGCTAATTAAGCGGTCAGAAATTCATAAATGTGTTTTTTTTTTGTTTTACACCTAACACTTTACTCGATAAAAACTAAGAAAATCGATTCCGTGCTACTTAAGCGTTTAGACGCTCTAAATTCGCAAATATAATAAATCATTTTTAAAATACACATTAGTTGATAACTTTCTGCCGCACCGTAACATCCACTTATAAAGGATAATTTCGAATATACTTCGGTTTAAAGAAACGCAATGTCTATATAAAAATAACAACAGTTTACGTTCGACCGTTTTGTGGCGACATCTGGAATTCACGCGCGGTCAAACTTGGTACTTATACGTTATGAATAAGCTAACACCAGATCTGCACGACCAAGGTAGGAGCGAGCGCCAGAAAGCGACTGTCGCGCGTTGTATGCTAACTTATTTATTAATTTATTTGTTTACTTATTTATTTATAACTCATCATACATCAATTTTTATTACAAATTAGGTATGTGTATACAATAACTGTTGCATATGATTGTATTTGAGGTAGCGGGCAACCCGAAACGACTTCTTCCAACTGAGAAGTGACCATACTCATCTAAAACAAGCAGGTAACCGGTCATTACTCATTAGCCACAATAACATTTATTTTTAGCATTTTGTTCTCTCTCTTTATCCTCCTCCACCGCGTTGTCCTTGTTGCATCGGATTTTATTTTATCATTTTGTTCTCTCTCTTTATCCTCCTCCACCGCGTTGTCCTTGTTGTATCAGATTTTATTTTAGCGGATTTAACATTAAGCCGATTCTGGAACTCCTCATTTTTATACCTGCATACGATTTACGACGATGGTTCAGTTTATTGAAAATATTTATTTATCTACCCGCATGCTTACATTACGATAAATATACTCCGGAATCTTGAGCTAAGATATAGAGTATAAAACCAATGTCTATTTACGATAGTGCAAAGGATTTTTATGTGGTAGTAACGAGTTTGACTTGTAGCCGTAACAGTAATATAATTAATTAGTGGGTTGCAAAAATCACCGTGAAATATTTAATAATGGTATTCTGTTTGGTTAAAAATGGACAAAAAAAAGGAATCGAGCATCAAAGTGTGGGCTCATTTTACAACTGTTCAAATATTATCCATAATACTGTTTTCTTATTGGCAAGTGCGTAAATGTATGCTGTATAAGTTACAACACATTCTATACAGCTAGAACGGAATGTATGATTTCGAAAAATTGAACTAAAATGATGTCGAAAAATATCTAGCAATGGTGCTTTGGGACAACATGTGTTGGAACGGCTTCCTCATTGAATAAGATGTATCAAATGTTAAATCAGTTGTTAAAAGTTTTTTCAGTAAAATGTGACCGACGCTAAGCACAGAGGAGAAGTTCACATATAAAAATTATTGTGAGCAGTATCAGAAGACGAATTGTTGGTACTGATTCGACAGCACATAGAAACAATATGAAAATCATTCGATGGTGTAATATATATGCGATAAAATGTATACGATTTCTAAACACAGTATTATATATATAAATGGAATCGGAATAATATATCTTACATCTTTTTAATTCAATCATATTATGCGACAAGCTTTTTCAAATCGTTGAAACGCTGTATACAAAATACAAAATCTCGATATAAACCTGTCTTCGATGTTAATTCAGCATTTCGGCGTATACAAAAATAATTTAAAATTAGTTCCTGTGTTTACCCGTATGAATGCGCAGTTATTGCTTTATTGTTACAAAATACGGTGGTGTGCCAACCAATAAAACGTGGTATTCCTTATGATGCAAAAAAAATTTCGACAACCATCTAAAAACTATAAAAGAGTTCGCTATACACGCTATAACCTCATAATTAGTATAATTCCGTGTGTTTTCATTTTAATGCATATACTTTAATAAAGAAAACAAGTAATTCATTAAAAATTAGCTTTAAGACAATTTAAATTTTCTTATTATTCTTCTTTAAATATGTATTCGGCATCATACATGTAAATATGTCGTATTTACACGTATTAATAACAACATTAATAACACCGTGTAAATACACTTAGGTAATAATATAACTCTCTAAACACCTTTAATAACTACATTTGTACGTACAATATCAGTAAACGTACTAATAAAATATTTTAAATATAGTACGAAAATGTACCAATGCAGTGGTCTTGCTTACCAGGTTTGATCTTAAAACCGGTAACCGTCGTGGTAATTAATTCTCGAGCTATGGTATCATAACATCGGTGCGATGAATTGTATGGGAACTTGTTTCATATAGGTCCATACTGTAAAATAGCATTATTCCATATGTATAAGAGGCACACCTCCTCGCAATATATGTATGCGCTCTTTGTATGCAAAGCTAATAAGCTATAACCCCTGATTAGTTGGTAATATATTGCTTAATATATAAAATGCAACATTGCTCTACGTGTATACATATCGAGGTCGATAGGTTCAGAGGCTAGTCGCGTCGCGTCGCTTATGCATTTGGATTTAGGAATAGTTCTTAACCCCGAGCGGTATTTTAATAACTATAGATAACTCGGCGTTTTTCGCAATTTTTCTCTTTTTATTATGCTCGTATGACTTTTACGTTATACCGAATCGAGAGCCTCTTCATTTTTATACCTGCATACGTGTTGAGGTCAACCAGTCGTTAGTCAGTCGCGTGACGTATGCCGTTGTGAATGGTTGTTAACCCGTAGCGGTATTTTAGCATTTTGTTCTCTCTCTTTATCCTCCTCCTCCGCGTTGTCCTTGTTGTATCGGATTTTATTTTATTTATTTAAGCCGATTCTGGACCTCCTCATTTTTATACCTGCATACGATTTACTTAGTAGAAGGTCGGTCATCACCTCCGCGTTGGTCTTGGTGTATCGGATTTTACTTATTTTAACAATCGACTGGCCACCACTACTCTCATTTACCTCTTCCGATTCGATCACCTCATTTTTAGATGATGTCATCGAAAAATAAAATGAGGAGGTCCTCCTCATTTTCACCTTCATTGAGTGAGATGCTCTGGACCAGTCATTCACCTCCTCCAATTCGATCTCCTCCTGATTAGATAAGGTCGTCTAAAATTAAAATGAGGAGTCCTCCTAATTTTCACCATCAAGCCGATTCGAGAACCTCCTCCGTGACCTTGACCTTGGGTGGAGGTCACGGAGGAGGTTCCCGAATCGGCTTGCTACCACTACTGGTGAACTTTAACTGCGCCATCCAGTATAATGGCGGCCACTGTAGCGACGGGCCCTAGCAATGGGGAACAATATCCATGACTCTAGGGTGGTTGACGGAATATAATAAACAAGATTATATATAGTCTGACAGTACGAATAAAGATAATTAAGAAAATAGCTGTTTACTTATAACAAATCAGAAGTGTGTAGAGAACTTTACGTGCCTAGACGGGACCATACCTGTAATGCCGAAAACATCGAAAACTACAAAAAAAAAGACGACGCCCGAGTACAAGTTCAGAGTTACAGTGGCTATAACAAGACAGTGTGGCCATGAGAGCAAATGCCGCCATTTTTGTGCCAGTTGGATTGAAACATGCATAGGTTTCCAGGAAGAAAAACGATTTTTGGGTTATTTAAAGTCGTTTTCTTCAATGTGTTACAATATATTACCACATAAATGCTTCCTGAACCTACGCCGACACATTATTATGTAAAATATAGATATAATATATAATCTTATAATAATATAATCTTTATATATACGAGTATATAAGCATAAACTATAAAGTTTAAATACATACTTCATATTTATTTAACAATATGATTAAAATATTTGTTGTACTCTAAATATGGTAGTTAGGGAACCATCTTTGTATAGGAATACTACTTACCTTAAATAACAGGATTACTTCATAAAGATTAATTAAAGTGGCTGAAATAAAAATACCTTTGGAAACTTAAATTTCGAATATTTATAAATCCATATATTTTATTGTTACATACAGATAAAGGAAGTATACAAAGAAGAGATATCCTTTATTCAATCTACAAACCTATACACCAATATAGATAAAAATTAACAACTATAAATATCTTAATAATGAGTTGTCGCTGATCTGCTACTGTACGATATTTGCAATTTTTTTCTTGCGTGATATTTTTAATCTAAAAGTTACAAATCGAGATATTATTTTTTCTTTTAATTTGTGGCACTGAAAAATTATGTTGTGCATCAGTTGTTTGAATTAAGCTAATATAAACATTTTCAAATTATTTCTTTTTTATGAAACAGCTGTGGATGTTTGAAAAAGATTTTCCAAAGAAATAAATAACTCAAAACTTTCATTTTACAGAAAAATAATGAATTATCTTTGAAAAGTTTTATTTTAGATCATTTGGCATACTTATAGCTTTCATCGTAACTTTTTGACTCCACTAAAGTCATGCACAAAGGGCATGGTCTGGACATTCGTGAAATACTATTTATTAAATATCCTGCGATACAATGAAATTAATTAACTGTTGTTAAAATTAACTTCCGCTCGTGTGGAATCTACCAAATCGAAAAATTCCGATAGGAACAATCGGTCATCCGTCTCATAACTGCGATAAGATTTAATTCACTGTTGTTAAAATTAACTTCCGCTCGGAGCTCTTCATTATTAAGTTCCACAAGATCTTCTCCATCAGTTTGTTCTTTACTACGTGTGGAATCTACAAATCGAACAATTCCGATAAGAACAATCGGTCATCCGTTTTATAACTGGCTTTTGACACGATACGTCTTTCAGGTATTGTGATACACCTTAACTTTAGATTGTTCCTATATTGAAGTGCTGTTGGAATTATTTGTTATTTTCGTTCTCTAGTGAATAAATTCTCCAAGTAATCTTGTGTAAATCTCAACGTCCTTTCTTCTTTGAGGATCGGTTGGAAAGGCCTTTCTCAGCTCTGTTAATGGAGTTGATTGAGTTGACAGAGCAGTTGATGGCAGCACAACAAGACATGTTTCTATTTTATGACCTAAAAGGGGACCAGTCATTACATTAACTAACAAATAAAACTATACAACATAATAATACGAACTAGATAACCTATGTGGAGCAACTGATTACGTCTTATTTTACTTAACAACAGCAAACAAATTGCTATTACATACCTTTATATATTTAGTACAACAAGTCTACTAATGATTAACATGTTATTTCGTTTGTACGACAGTTTTTCCTCGATTACTTTAAGAAAAACCTAACAACGTAATGTAAACACTGGGTAAACTGGCACACTAATGGCGGATTTGTACCACGTGACCGAACAGCCAATCAAAACGACGACCGCTCTTGTCCACACTGTCTTGTTATAGCCACTGTATTCAGAGTCTAGCAGCAGCGACACCTGTTCCAGTTCCGATGGAAGCCGAAAAACCCGACAACTGAAACGGAAGGTGAAAAACTTAGAGAGAAAACTGTAGTCCAAGTCCAATTGCTACCAAGGTAGGATTGATAGTGTGCCAGTGTTTAATGGACGCATTGAATACCTAAGCGTGGAGCAATGGTTGCGTACAATAGACGCTACTGGAGATGTATTTGACTGGGACGAGACTGCAAGAATCTTTTGCATGACTAACAAATTGAAGGGAAATGCGAAGTCGTGGTATGATAACCAGGAGGAGTTAAGATGTTCGTGGAGTACCTGGAAACGAAGATTACTTGACGCATTTCCACCTCAACAAGGCGTTTTTGGAAAGTTGAAGGACCTAGTGAATACTGAGAGAGGCAAACACGACAACTTGGTGGACTTCTACTACCGCAAGATGTCGTTGGGGCTTAGCTGCAAGCTACAGGAGCACGTGATTGTCGACATCGTGGCGAACACCATCAATGATCCTTTTTTAAAATCGGGGATAAGGGCCGCAGGATGCGTGAGTACAAAACAATTATTAAAATTTTTAGTCGCAAATGCCGAATTCAGCGACAGTCGTAATGTACCCGAACACTCACGCAAAGAAAAATCGTACTTTGTGAAGCCTAACTTACCAAATGAAAAAAAATCATCAAAATGTTATATCAGTGGGCGCGAGGGTCGAGTGCAGCAAATTTGTCACGGATGTCACCTGTAATTATTGTCACCTGAAGGGTCACAAAGAAGATGTTTGCTACAAAAAAAAGAAACGACTCGAAACATAAACACATACGGAAGATAGTGGGCAATAACAACGACAATGCAAACGGAAAATACTTTAAGAAAGCTAAAATAAATGGGCATGTTGTAACCGCTTACATAGATTCCGGTAGCGAATGTAATACACTAAAAATTGCTATAGCGCGAAAACTGAACTTAGACATTAAAATCGATGCTGACAATACCGTGATTAAAGGATACGGTGGTTCTGTGGTTACACCATTTGGTATTGTACGTGCAGACATTGCACTCGATGACATTAAAACAAGCACAACATTCTATGTAGTATCAGATAATTTGCAAAACGTGGACGTGTTGGTGAGGCGGCCCGTTACCGAAAATGATGGCGTCGTGGTGTTTAAAACGTCAAAAGTTCTTAAATTAACTAAAGCAAACCTTTTCAACGGTTTACCCTTTTTAACGCCAGGTGATAATAGGCTTAGAATAATTGTAACTAACCAAACTGTGCTAAAGCCAGGAGTTAATCTTGTTACTGTAAATGCGGGCATAATGCATGGAAACGTGCATACTGGTTACTCCGAACAGTGGAGAAATGGTCAAATAATAATTGCGCCACAAAACAAAATGAAAATTCAAAATAGTCTGGGGGTCTTAAGGGTCATGAACCTTGCACTACAACATGTAACTTTGGAGAAAGGAACCTGTCTTGCCAGAGGTGTGAGAATACAGAACGAGACAATTCCCGAGATTGGTAGCACAGATTAGCAAACAAGAAATGAGTTAGAACTGGTCCTTAAGAGATACCCCAGATGTTTTCAAAAGAATGATTGTCTTTTAAGTAACGTCAGTATCGAAATGCATATACAGTTGACAACTAATGTACCTATCACCTATAAACCGTACCGTTTGTCCGTGTTTGAGCGAGAAAAAGTTCGAGAAATCGTTGGCGACCTAATAAGACGTCAAATAAGGTGGCGGATCGTAAAAATGTTTCACGTCAATATTGGACATCCTGGGTGGGAGCGCACTTTAGATGCCATTTGAACAACCTACTGGTTCAACGAAATGAGAACATTTACTAAAAAGTTTGTTGGAAACTGCATAGCGTGCATGGTTTCAAAACGACCCACTGGCAAAAGACAAGTCGCTTTGCATCCAATAGAAAAAGTGGCTGAACCGTTCCATACATTGCATTCGGACCATATTGGACCTTTTTGTAAAACATCGAATGGCAATACACAACTACTAACAATAATTGATGGGTTCACAAAATTCGTATGGATAGAACCGGTGCCAAACACTCGTAGCAAGTACGTGTGTGACAAATTGGAAACTCTCATAAAACTGGTCCATGCTCCAGTTAGAATAATCACTGATCGTGGTAAGGCGTTTGATTGCAAAGAACTCAGAACATTCTGCGAAAAGCATAAAAGAAAACACGTTAAAAATGCAATCGCATCGCCCAGAAGTAATGGACAAGTCGAACGATCTAACAAAACCATATTAGAATCTTTAACTGCCAGTGTGGCTGGAGATCATGACAAGTGGGACGAATTTATTGTTCAAGTGCAGCGAGGCATAAATACTTCTCAAAACGCCACAACGGGTATAGCTCCCAGCGAACTTCTGTGCGGGTTTAGACCTAAATTATATAATGAAATTCGATTGAGTGTCACAAAGCGAAAAGATATTCAAAGCTTACGAAATATAGCAAAAGTTCGTTGTGATGATAAAGGTAATAAAATGAAGGCAAGATTCCAAAGAACCAAGGTGCAACCTCAAATGTTCAACGTTGGTGATGCTGTGTTGGTAGAAAGAACGCTTCTCGTCAGAGGGCTCACCAGTGGCAAATTAGTGCCGAAGTACATCGGACCTGTCCTGGTGACAGCAGCACTTGGGAACGACCGCTATCAAGTAACGTCGTTCGCGAAGGATCGACGGCGATTCAAAGGTGTCGTGGCCAGTGACGCTTAAAATTGTTTCGTCCACAAAAACTGTAGACGTGCGTTTATTAAGAAATTTAATTTAACGTGATGACGAATTGTTGATAACTTCATGGTTTGTTTGTAAAGAGAAACACTCTTCTAATAAAAGTTGTAGTTACATTTGTGACGTATGACTAGTTATTGAGTTCAGACTTATTAACAGTCACACGTTATCCATATCGACTCTTGGTCTAGTGTACCAAACGAGCAGTCTAGTGTACTGCTGGGCCATCGATCCACTGCATCGTTTGGCCAATCTAATCGAATTCTGGTCTAGTGTACCAAAAGAGCAGTCTAGTGTACTGCGGTGCTAACGATTCAGTACATCGTGTGGCACAACAAATCGATATGTGGTCTAGTGTACCAAACGAGCAGTCTAGTGCACTGCAGGGGCATCGATTCACTACATCGTTTGCCCATCAAGTCGAATTGTGGTCTAGTGTACCAAAAGAGCGGTCTCGTGTATTGCTCTGTCAGCGATTCATTATATCGTATGACACACCAAATCGATTTCTGGTCTTGTGTACCAAAGGACAGTCTTGTGTACTGCCAAGCCAGCGACTTAGCATGTCGAACGATAGGTCGAGTGTACCAAATGGACGATCGACACTCGCCAAAAAAAAGGAAGTCCATTGTTTCCCAATATGACTCTCGTATACTGTTCTTGTCGATTTTTCAGCTACTAGTCATCCATCCCTGACGTTCCCAAGTGGTCCTGTGTGCCAACGAGTAGTCTAGCAGTCTGCTCAGTCAAAGACTCTGCATGTCGCGCCTATCGTCGGTCCTGTGGCATGAAGTACCACTAGATCCAGCTAGAACAGGCGCACAGCCCTAGGAAGTTTGGACGGTCGAGTGGTGCCAGCGAGGCCGCTTCTTCGTCAGGAAGGCCGAATGTTAGGATAGGTGAACTTTAACTGCGCCATCCAGTATAATGGCGGCCGCTATAGCGACGGACCCTAGCAATGGGGAACAATATCCATGACTCTAGGGTGGTTGACGGAATATAATAAACAAGATTATATATAGTCTGATAGTACGAATAAAGATAATTAATAAAATAGCTGTTTACTGATAACAATATATATATAAGCACAATCAAGCGACTGAAAATTCCGGTTTAAGGTGTTAAAATGGGGCGAAGATTTAAATTTGTTTAGGAATACAACGAGTGATCAATCTCACCCCGTGAAGTCAATCTCACCCCGTTTTACGGTAATAAATAATGAGGAAAGCAGTCGTTTATTATATTGCAGTTTTAAATCATCATTTCTCACAATTCTGATAGGATTTTAAATATTATTCCTCACTAAGTGTAGTCTGTCCTGCAAGACAAATCATTTTCATTCCATCCGAACAGCTTTATACCCTCATCAAAATCACAGTATGCAGGTCTGATCAATGCATAATGTAAATCAAATACCGATACAGCAATGCACTCCGGAATAACCACATGAATAAATAAACAAATCAATAACGATATGTGTAATATATCAAAAATCTCAAACGTCCGGAAAAGACGACAGAGTTTAAAAGCATATACCGGGTGATTCAATTTCGAGGCTCACCATGGGGATCTGGCTTATTAGTGGAGATAGAGCATATGTTTAAATTTGGCAAAGATTCGTATTTTTGTGTTGGTCAATTATCTGAAAAGAAGTTTAAACTATCATTTTTCATTGTGAAGATATCCGAAAAAAACTGAAATGTTAAGGTATCGTTTTTATTTTTTTATTCAAAACCAAATGTAGCTAGACATTTGAAACAAAAACATTCAAACTACTTTTTAACAAGGAATGCAGTGACCTTTTTTTAATTTGAAATAACGTCAAAGATGACGGCGTAACCATGGCCAACTCTTTCTTATGGGCGCCATGTTGAATTTTGGCATTTTCCGATAGTCGTGTCTTTTCTCATTTCCGCAATGTATAACATGTTAGTATTAATTTTTAAAATAATGGTGTAATAATCAAAAAAACCTTCAGGTAGGTACCTAACTGGAGCTTGGTTACAGAACACCGGACTCGTTGCCAAGCAACGTCAACAAAATGCACTTGGATCAAGCGGCGCGCTCAGCGGTGGGTTTGCCATTTAACCAAATAAACCTTATTTGTGGTTGATTGTGGATGTAAAATGCCATTTACCAATGACGAAAAGTGTGATATAATAAGGGTTTATTATTGTTCTCATAGAAATGCCCAATCGTACAAATTTCCTAACATTGGACACAAATTTAGGGGACCATGGTCGTTTAGTAAACCCTGCGATTCTTATAATCCTCATGGGAATGTTCAAAACGATCAAAGAGATATTTTGGAAATGGTAAACGTTAGATTACCATAATTTGCAACCCTTCAAATACTGTTTTTTAGATAAATGACGATCCTCGGAGTTCTACGAGGGAAGCCTCTAATTTGGAATTGCCGCAAACACGTGTTTGGAGAGCATTACAAACAAAGAAATTGAAACCGTACAAACCCCGCAGAAGTCAAACTTTGCAGTTGTACGAAATTATTTGAATCAACAATTTCCAAATCGCTGCATTGGTAATGGTGGAGTGGTGGAATGTCTTGCTAGATCCCCTGATTTAAGTCCTCTGGACTAGTTTCTATGGGGAACTGTGAACGACGAAATTTATCACGATACTCGCAGAAATATCGAGAATCTGCGGGATCGAATATCAAATGCGGTCAATGCTACGGGAAGAACAATTAGAAGAGCATAACCATATGTAGAAAAACTGGGTCGGTTCTATGCCTTCAAGAAAATGGCGACCAATTTGAAGATTTACTTAAAAAATAAGTTTTTTGTTGTATAAACTTGCTTCTTTTACAATCTGAATGTTTTGAATCCAAAGCACTCCATCCAGTCCGGCGCCGGCGGTCTGTAACCAAGCACCAGTTGGGTACCTGATAAGCACGACAAACAACGAAAAAAGAAGAAAGTTTTTTTATTAAACCATTGCTTTTAAAAATAATGCCAAAAATGCCAAAATTCAACATGGCGCCTATAAGAAAAACAAAAGTTGGCCGAGGTTACGCCGCTATCTTTGATATTATTTCAAATTAAAAAATAACAGTGCATTCCTTGCTAAAAAGTTAAAAAACGAAACTTTGCCAAATTTAAACATAGGCTCTATCTCCACTAATAAGCGAGATCCCCATGGTGAGCCTCGAATTTGAATCACCCGGCATAATCCTTTTCCCAGCATCTTCTGCTCATCCTATCATGATTTTGTTGTATCCATATGTGTATATCCTGGTATACACACAACTAAATACATCTAAAAAATATTCTTTCTAAAAGTTACGCTTTATAAAAAACATGCACACAAAACTAAAGTTTAAAAAAAATTCAAATTTTTTTCTGTCTTTTTCAAATCTTTACTGTCTTCGGAAATGTGTACAAATGCAAAATTTCAACTCGATTGGAAATTGGAGTGGTAATAAATAACATTATGTAAAAACACATTTTTTAAAAACAACGTTTTATAAAAAAAAGTTACTCTTTTTATTGATTCATGCATTGCCATCGGAAATCTGCCCACATAAAAAATTTCAACTCGATTGGTCAAACTCCCAAATTTTGAAAAATGTTCATAGAGCAGGATATAAGATTGTTTTTCTGTTCAACATACTTGTCCGAATTATTGTTTTCAACCATGAATATCATAAAATGAAATACAGATTTGTCTTAAACTTTTACATACTATTATTTTGGAAGAGCTTATTTAATCTGAAAATATGAAGAATAATTTATATAAGTATTATAAATTAAAGTATAGTAATTATAAGTATAAGTATTTTATAAGAGAACGTATTATTTATATATGTAACTATACATAATTTTGATTAAAAAAAAACGTTGGTGCCCCCAGCCTTATAATTATTCTAGAATTATTCATCATTCTATATGAAAGAAAAATGTTGGGAACCCTGCATTAGAGTATCATGTTTCTTTATAAGCTTAAATAATAATTAGTCCATACTTAGGTGAGATTCTTAACTCATTTAATAGTTTTATGTGTGAATATTGTCTTTTTACAAGCCAATATTTACACCACTCATGGCGGAGTGAGTTTTTTCTCTCTTTTTATGCACATAATTAACCATCATGTATCGCGAGTGATTGCGTGCTGCCAACTCAAGTTTTTCGATTTAACTACGCAATTCAAATCGTTACGATTTATCGTTACATGTGTAGCCTTAGTTAGCTTCGTTGACGACGAAAAGGGATTTTAAATGACGACTACCTACTTAAGTTAAAACGTTTTTCCTACAGTTTATTCAAAATATTTATCTATTTATGTAGATACAACGTTGGATACGAAACTATTGTTTTATGAAATACATGCCTTACACCCAAACAAAAATTCCGTATTAGAATAGAAACCGTTGCTAAGAACAGTCTTTATCTATCGATTCCATCGAATAAATAATTATCTGAATGCGTCTGAAATATCAACATGTATAAACAACGAAGCATTCAAGCATCAGTGTCTTCTAGCAACTTATTTCGCGTCGCTCCTAATCGCAAACAGTGCTTAAATGTATCTCGTTGTGTTGAAATTGTCAATCTTTCGGAGTGTCTATTTTGCAATATGCGTTCACTTCAGAAATGTTCTGCATTTAATGGAACATTACCCAGACACCCAGCTGGGTTACAAATGAACTGGATTCTATATTTCGCCACGATAATTTTCAACGTTTTACTCTTGGCAACAGTCCCTTACTCGATCTACACATTTCCGGAGAGAAAAACTTCACTAATGGACATTTCCACAATGACGACCATAATAGCTTTACTAATCATAATTAATTTTGCTGTAGCTTCATTATATTGACGTTGTACGGCCAAAAAGACTTCAATGTCGTATTGGAGAACACAACTACTAGATATGCTCAAAGAGATCCCACCTTGGAGAAATATTGAACGAAATTTAAGCGCCGATATGTATTGGAGGTGCAGAATGTATATTTTGGCTACGATATGCTCTCTTTCGGCTTTTGTCGGTATTTCTATCTCTTGCGATCAGAGAATTGAGAGTATCATTGCTGGAATTGCCATAATTCCGTATTCTTACATATTATTTTTTGCGAATGCTTTCATATGTATTCCCACGTGTTTACTGAAGAGTTGTTATGCTGAGGTCATTGTATCTTTGACAAAAAAAAAACAGCTCCTGCTAAAGCGGCCCACAGAGCAGACCTTTCAAGAAGGCGTAGAAAACTGATTCAAATCCACAAATTGATTTTAGAGAACGTCGAATTATTTGATAAATCAAAGGGATTGACTATACTGTTTTTTTACGTATGGTTTATGCTACTACTTTATTAGTATCTTTCGTGCCGATAAGTATCACGATTCGTAGGAGACTAGACTAGAGACTAGTGACACGCGATGTTTGTGGATTTTGTATATCTTTCACATACTTATATTCACTTTAAAGTCAGTTTTATAATAGCTGTTTTTTTTCTATACAGAAATAATAATTATTAAATCTTAAATTTGTGTGTAAATATGTTCTCAAAAATAAAAATAAAGTAATAAATAATGAGAAAAGCAGTAGTTTATTTTTGATGTTTCCGTTGCCGAACTTCTGAGCGAAAAATATTAAGTTGAATTTAATTGCAGTTTTAAATTATCATTTCTGACCCTTCTGATAGGATTTTAAATATTATTCCTCATTAAGCTTAGTCTGTCCTGCAAGACAAATCATTTTAATTCCATCTGGACAGCGTTATACCCTCACCAAAATCACAGTATTCAGGTCTGATCAATGCATAATGTAAGTCAAATACCGACACAGCAACACACTCCGGAATAACCACATGAATAAATAAACAAATCAATAAAGAGATGTGTAATATATCAAAACTCTCTAACGCCCGGAAAACTGACAGAGTTTAAAAGTGAGTCGTAGCGTTGAAATGGCAAATCTATCGGAGTGCCTATTTTGCAATTTACGTTCAATATTTATTTGTTCCATATTTAGCGGGATATTACCGTTTAGGAAGTATTGCCGATGTGGAAAGATACCTAGGCACCCAGCTGGGTTACAAGTGAACTGGATCAACTATTTCATACCGATAATCTTCAACGTTTTACTCTTAGCAACAGTTTCTTACACGATCTACACATTTCCGGAGCGAAAATCTTCACT
This sequence comes from Aphodius sticticus, assembly GCA_963966075.1. NCBI lineage: Eukaryota > Metazoa > Arthropoda > Insecta > Coleoptera > Scarabaeidae > Aphodius > Aphodius sticticus. The sequence continues at coordinate 33,272,140 of OZ014510.1, read as the reverse complement.
AATGGACATTTCAACAATGACGACCATAATCGCTTTATTATTCATAATTAATTCCGCGGTCGCCTCTTTATTAATGTTGCGCGGACAAAAAGGCACAATGGCTGCAATGAACAATATGTATCAACTCATAGATATGTTGAAAGAGATCGCACCTTGGAGACAAATCGAACGAAATATGAGCGCTGATATTTACTGGAGGTGTAGAATGTATATTTTAGTTACAATATGCTCCCTTTCGGCGTTTGTAGCGTTTTCCATCTGTTGCGACCTGAGGATTGAGATTATCATATCTGGATTTGCCATAATTCCGTATTCATACATATTGTTTGCAGCGAATGCTTTCGTATGTCTTCACGCGTGTTTGCTGAAGAATTGTTATGCTGAAATCATTGTATCCTTGAAAACAGCTCCGGCTAGGGCGGCCCACAGAGGAGATCTTTCAAGAAGGCGTAGAAAACTGATTCAAATTCACAAATTGATTTTAGAGAACGTCGGATTGTTTGATAAAACACACGGATTTGCTATACTATTCTTTTACCTAATGGTCTGTGCTTCTACTTTAGTGATAACATACGTGCCTATAAATATCATGATCCGTGGAATAATAACAGAAGAATTCACGCTGTTCATTACTTTAATCGTAATTTTATTGATCTACGGACTTGTGGTATTCTTTGTCACATCAGCTAATGAAATGGCCAATTCTATCGTAAGTCTTAAAAAGATTTTGGTTTACAACAACCAAACAGCTAAAGGATTTAAAGCAATTAACTTGCCAACAATTTAAAATCGATTTTCGCCTTTTCTAATCTCACATAATCGTTTATTCCAGGCAGACGAATTGCTATCGTTTGTGAATCGATATCCGATAAGTCAAGTGAACAAAATTGAAGCAGAGTTTGTATGTCGCCCATCGACACTCCTAATGAACATAATTATAATTCAATTTCATGTTTTAGCTTAAAGCAATGATGCTTTGCCTTAATGAAAAGATGTCTTTGAAACCTCTCGGAATAATTACGTTTTCGGTGAAATTAGTACCAAGGGTAAATTTGCTTATGTGTCACGACTGTAACACGATAAATTTAATATGCCAAGGATTAAATTGTGTCTCATTATTTGTAGACACTGCACTCGCTGTTGGCGTACCTTTTGGTTGCATTGCAATTCTACCAAGTCGCAGTGAAGAAGATAAAGATCATTGAGTAAAATGCACAATTTCTATAAACGCAGGATTATGATATGTACATCTTTTGATTATATTTGTCAAACACGTCTACTAATAAATATAAATAATAATAAATGCACCTACCACAAAACACAACTATTGTTTAATTTTTCACCGGTTAAATAATATTCCAATGGGTAACGATGTTATGAATAAAATCTACAATATCAACATACATTGATATTAGTTTCCCGTACACTGAAGGGAGTTTCTATCGTTAGGATTCAAATGAATTATTAACAACCTATACGTGTAGCTTTTACTTTGTCTATTGTGTATTCACTATTTATAGAATGTAATTAAATAAAAAAAATAAAAAGTATACTCCTAAACGAATATTATACATTATTTATCTAATTAATCAATCAAAGCCGATAAATAATTTTATTAAGACAAAGCATACTTTTCTAAAATTGCTTATAGGTATCTTCTATAAAGTTTTGAATCTAGAATGCTGAAATAGCCTTTTGATGGTAATATCCTAAATAAATATTATTTTTAAAGATAAGACATGTTCACTAAAGTAAAAGCGCGTTTAAAACGTTTATAACATAACCTCATTTATTTTAATACTACACTACTACAAGCAAAGGAAATAAAAGTAAAACAAATTTAAACAAAACAAAAACACAAAGTTGAAACGATACTGCTTTTTACACACTTTTTTTTGTGCTCTAACAGACATCAGTTGGGGCGCAGTTCGTACTTTCAGTGTCAACCAAAAATATGTGTTGTTTTAAATCATATTTACTTCATGGCACCATGGATTAACGCAAATATAAATTGCAACAAATTACCGGGGGGAAGTTAGCCATAAAAGTTATCCGTAGAACGTTTTTTCAACCGATTTCAATGAACGACACATTTTTGGAAAGCTCGCAGCGTGCTGAGTCTGTAGTAGTTATGGCAACAGGATTAAATCATAATTACTACCTCAAAAAATTGAAAAGAAAGTTGTGTGCAAAATGTGCAAATTTATGAAAAAAATTACATTCTTTTCAATTTTTGAGGTAGTAATTATGATTTGATCCTGTTGCCATAACTACTGTAGACTCAGCACGTTGTAAGCTTTCCAAAAATGTATCGTTTATTGAAATCGGTTGAAAACAAGTTTTATTGATAACTTTTATGGCTAACTTCCCCCCGGTCAACAAATTGCGACAAAAATCGTCTTATTTTATTTTAAGATATGGCTGTGGCATAATAATATTATTTTCAGGGATTCGCAAAAAAATTTATATTTCTGTAACTTTATCCATATGACTGTATTAAACATAAGGCTTGTATCACATCAAATTACTCAGAAAAAAATGCTAAAGCCAAATATGATAAAAACAAAGCCAAATATGATGTACGATATAAGATAATCAAAAGTGTCATGTGTTTCCAGCAAATTAATTAGCAAAATGCAAAACAAACTCACATAATCTCTTCCCATTGGCTAAAACATTTGCGTTGTTATAGTAATAACAACTTATACTGGTATTTATACCAATATTTAGTTATACCATGGCATAACGAGCTTTGTAAGATCGGCCCTTAAATAAATATTCCAAATAAATTATTGTCTACAAGCAAATAAACTAGAGTAAGTGATGTAAATAGTGTTGGCGTCAAAGAAATATGTTTTGATCCAAGAGGATAAAATCAAAAGAATATGTTTCTTAAAAGACAAGAAATCTTTTCTATCTTTGTACAATATCACATTAATTTGTTACTGTTTATGGTAGAGGCTTTTTTTCCGTAGATTCTAAATCTGTCGGCATAAATTCGGAATTGTCTAGACCAGTTTTGGATAAAATCAATTGTCCTTTAAAACAACACAAGTATAGACATAAAGAAACTACGAGGGTCGTGTACAAAAGAAGGTAATATACAGGTGTTGTATGTCAAATTCAAAAGTTTGAGGTTATATCTCAGAAACTGTAAACATTGCATCAACGATAGTAACGCCAGTGACCTCACATGATTGCAAAATACTTAATTCCAAAAATTCGTTAAATTCGGTAGAGCCGTTCCGGAGATTTTGTCCCTTTTATTTCATAACCTTCAATTGTCTATTTCTCAAAAATTTTCTTATGTAAGGCCATAAAAATGTTATGCTACCACTAAGACAATTAAAAAGTCTGTCAAATTCATCAAAAAATATAGGGTTGTCATTTAACAAAAATTCGATGACGTCATCTGTTACCATACTTTACGCGCTCAGTGTATAGCTACACCATGGCTACACCACCCATACTTTCAAACTATCAAAAGAAACTAAAAATCGTCCCACACTCCCAGCAATCAGCATACAATAACCCAATACCTATTAACTACCTAAAAATTGCTAACTTAAGAAAAGTGATGCACTATTTAGAAGGAGAAGATCTTGAATTTTATTACCATATTACTTCTTGGGAAACATCAAATCATGATGAAGACTAATGAGTTTGATAATGTAGTTTTTTCTATTTTGTTTTTTTGTTAGTTTTAATTTTGTTTCTAATTTTAAACTTGTTGTTCTTTTCGTCTTTATGCATTTTTATTTACCACTTGTGCTAATTGCATATTTTTTTTCAACAAATAAGAGACTATTATCGATAAGCATGTCGTTGACGGGAAGAACAGAACAAGTGCAGGCGATGTTTTATCTAATTGCTTATTTATTATTGCCTTTTGAACCAAAATTTACTTCCAGAAAAACTACAAATGAAATTTAGTACAACTTTTCTGTGCTTACCAAATTTCTAAAATACACAGCTGCCGAATTATACAGTTTTTTGTAGTTTGCCACAAACGCCTGATTTGGACTTATTCTGTTCTTCCACTCACCGATTCAATTTCTCTCGTGCTCGTGTTTACACCGAGCGGCAAAAAAATTTTGTCATCTTAATTTTTTATGTTCAGTAGTTTTGGAGTTATGTGCCTTCAAACACAGGAGTCAATATTATCGAAACGAGAGATGGCAGTTAGGGCGATTCGTTCGTGCGGCGTCACATACTTTGTGGCGAAATTGAAAAAAAGATAGAAGAAATTTAACAACAGAGTTATTTTCTGTAATATTCTTATAGTAAGTACTGGGTATTTCCATGTCAAATCAACACATTTTTTTTCCTCATCACCTTGGATTTACATAAAATTTTGTACAATTATTGTCTTCATGCAGTTCAACCTTTGGGAATAAACTGAAAACAGTGTAAGCTATTATCTGATTTTTTTTAAATATTAAAAAATGATCATTTTGAAATAGTCAATATTAAACTATTTCCCCACAAACCCTATGGTGTTACCCTATATCAGGAGAGAGCTCATGGAAAAACCTATAAAATGCCACCCATACCACCTCTCTGGATTAATTAAGTGACCAACGGCCGTTAAATATATCATGTCTGAACAATGTTTAAAATTTTGCATACCAATAATTCCAAAACGGTATAACATATTATCATAAAATTTGGTATTTTTCTATAACTACAACAATTGTACAAAGTTTCATCAAAATCCGAGGTGGTGAGGAACAGAAACTGCGTGTTGATTTCAAATGGAATTACCATTACAAAATAAGTAGTGGAATACAGGGTCTGCCGAGGAACCTTTTTAATGCCAGTGAATACTAGGCTGTATCGAAATGCATTTTATTGTGCTCAAAACACACAAGTTAATAACAATTCACAATTTAGAACAAAGAGATCAAATTGTCAGAAAAAAATCGGCTAGCAAATTTTAGCGGTTGAACCCGATTTTATTCATTATATGTATTTTAGAAGTATCTATGTATAACAGGGTGCTTCCTATTTTTATCAAAAATTGTTTTCATCAAGAGCCAGTCCTTCAAAATTTTATATGACCTGAAAAGCAATTGCAGTATATCTTTTGTGCTTACCACAATTATTAGCTTAACAAACGAAATAAACCATAAAATTTTGAGAACTTATTTGTAGATATACAACATTTGACAGATTTACAATTACGTAATTTGTGAAAACTGCAATAACTGAATTCTTCTATTTAGAATCCAAGGGAAAAAAATCCAGTATCAGCTGCAACTTGTTCGATTTATTTCAACTGTTGACGAGGGTAGTCACTTAATTTAAATTATTGTATTTTTGACAAATTAAGTAATTGGAAGTCTGGGATATGTTCTGTTATCTCTATTTTATCTCCATGTATCTATTTTATGCGGTTATTTGATAATTACAAAATCATCAATAAATAAACATTGCATGTCGAGTTGGAATGGCCTCCCAGAGGGATGGTCCGGTTTTTTAAATATAACTACTGAAAATTGCAAAAATTCTATAAATTCACTAAAAAAAATACAAGTCTAAAAATAATGCAAGAATGATGATCAAACTTGCCATAATATTATATCAATATACAAATAAACAATATAATCAGCATAGCAGGTAAAACACCCTCTCAGAAGGATAGTTCGATTTCTTTTAAAATACCGATTGTTGCAAAAGCGGTTTAAGTGTACTTAAAAATCACAAGTCTCACAATAATACCAGAATTATGATCAAACTTGCCATAAATATCTAAAATATAGCAATAGACAATAGAACTAACATAGCAAGTCAAGTCACCCCCTGTGGGGGATGGTCTGAATTTTTGAAAATATCAAACGTCGTAACGCATTAAGATAGAAAAAAATCAAACACAAGACTTACCACGTTTTTGAGTGCGTTGTTTAGTTCAAAATCCTGGAATAAAAAAAAACATACTCATTCCTTCATGATATCGTCCATTTCTAGATAAAAAAAAGCATAAAAGTACAATAGCGAAGAAGCCTTAATAGGTAAAGACAATCTAACTACTATCAGTGGCAAAAGTATTGAACTCTGTGTTTGACGGTTCAATATTCATACTAAGATATTTGCTTTCCTAATAACCTTGTTTGCAGCCTTTATTAGAAAGAAATTTTAGAAAGCAAGAAAGCAGTGACGCCCTATGTAAATACGAATGTGCTTGGACTAGCGGTGTAGGGAGGAAAAAAATCGGAAAGACGAGCGTTTCTTTAAAACATAAATCTCCAAATTACTGACCTGAAATAAAAAATCAAACACATTATTTCATGTTATTTGAGATTTCCCATATCAAAATAGAGAGAAATCCGAACATTTCTATATGACAAACCATAAAAACACGATATTTCATCATATCCCTATGCTAATAACATATTCTACCAACATCATCACTATAAAATACTGCCATAACCTACAAAATACAAGAACGGTTCCCACCAATCTGTCAAACATGATCTCGTTCACACAGCGCCACGCTGTATAAATCTTCGGTCACATATTGATATTACGACAATAAATTACTCACCGATTTCTTAAGGTGCATACAAAGTTGCCGCGCCGCGCCACCGTGAGTGGATCGAGGTAGGCGCGTGCGCCACCCGCGCGCCGGTCGCAGTGGGCACGCGCGCGCCAGTGGCGCGCCGGTCCTAGCGGGCGCGCGCGCCTGTCACAGCTGGCGCACGCGTCTGTCCCGGTTGGCGCGCGGGTAGATCACGGCTGTCGAACATGCACATTATCCTCTCTCTACGAGGGAGGTAACTAAGGTGATTATTGCGGTTTGAAGTTGTATTTTGTCTGGCTTTGAGAGCACAAAGCATTCGCTTTAATGACCATTCGGTCATTAAAGCCAACAAATTATATAAATGGTGTTCTATTTAAAAGCTTATCATAAAACCATTTAAATATGTTAAGAAAACAATACGTGACAAGATCACCCTGTATAACCCACTCAATTCTGGTTCAAATCCAGGTTGTGGCTGTACTTTTTGAGTTATTTAAAATTTATATCCCGCCTGTATATCACCATATTATCCACCGTCATCCACCTAGTGGTTTTGGCGATTGTGTGATAAAGTTGTAAGATAATACTAAAAAAATGGTTTTTACGAAATTTTAAGATAAGCTTGCAGTTGCCATTTTTTTAAACAAACAAGTGAATATCTCAGATCCATTTTGTGCTACAACTTCTTTAGTATTTAATAATATATAAAAGGCATTCCATAAAAAAGTATAGTTCCTTCATGCACCTACATGTACTGTATAACTAAAAATAATTTTTGTGTAGGTACATTTCTTTATAGATAATTAATCAACATTAATGCATAGTTTTTAAATCGTTTTTTCAGACCGAGATCCCCATGCATTCGCACAAAATACGGACATTCTGTTTTAACGGTTCATTCACGTAACCATGTTGACATTTACATTTGCTTTAAACATCCTGAATAACCAAATAAACATACACCCACAAATAAATGTAGATACTACACACAGAAAAGTGATTATTTGGAACCAGAAAGCATAATTTCTTGAATTTATTTACTAGATTCAAATGCATATTTACTTGGATGTAGAAAGTTAGGTATATATAAGAAATGCCACATACTCAATATAAGTAAAATAATTTCTCAGATAAATGCTGTCAACAAATAAATTCTTTCTTTATAAGAACCGTCCTAAGAATGTTAATTTCTCCAACGAAGTAATAGTTAATCCATCCAAGTGCGTAGTTACTTGATCCATGAAAATATAAGACATTTAATATAAGTAAGTATTGTTTACTGAATAAAAACCCACCAATTATTTAACTGAAGTGATTCTCACTTCTTTCAAGTAATCCCTTTCTCTGGAATAAATATGCGCACCGTGTTTTGTCAAGGCTCCCGCGCCCGCGCGTGGTGATGGCGCCGTATTATAGGCCTCTAGTACGTAAACAACAACGACGTACCCGTAGGGGATCTGCCTTGTGATTTATTGGGGATGTGTATTGTGATTTATAGTGTACAATAAACGTTTCAACACGGAATAGTTTGATGTAACGCACGCAACAGTTTAGAACAAGTGAGTAAATATAACATACCTAGCTTGTTAATTAGCAATAGAAAACGTATTTGTGCAAAATCTTTAAAATTCTTACATTAAGTAGCTAAAAATATTTACCGGGAATAAAAATATACACTTCATTCAAGACTGTTTACTTACTTCACCAGAGTAACCACTTTCTTAAATCTAGTAATCATTCCAAGAAATAAAATTTCTTGGTTGACGTCAACAATCTCTCGCGTATATACGAACCTACCAACTACTTCACCCAAGTAATTCTCTCTTCGTTCGAGAGATCACTTTTCTGTGTGTATATCATTGGTAGCATGTGCCAGTAATAAATATTGATTTAACCAACCATTAATTGGTTATTTTACACGAAACTTACCGTTTCCCGTCCCTACACTTTTTGTAGGTCGACATTGTCGACAACAATCTATCAATTTTTTTTAGTATCTCCTGTGCAATTATTCTTCATTTGATTTGCAATGTCCTGCCAAGCAACTTTTTTAATGTCTCATTTAAAATAATTTTTATGGGTAGGGTTCCATAAAATTTTAAAATCTCTATACATATCAATTAACTTTAAACTGGCATCATCTGTCCACCCTGCAGACAACATGGCTCTCTGTTGACGTCCCAAGTTGTACTGCGAGCTGCGAGACCCTTTCCCTTTGAGCTCGAACAACAAAATATGACATGGGACTTGCTGGCGCCTGGTCTCGGCTAACTCTGCCCGTGACAGGCGCGCGCCCGTCGCGTCGCCGGCGCGCGCCCGTCGCGTCGCCGGCGCGCGCCCCTCGCGTTGCAGGCGCGCCGGTATCGCTGAACCGGCCCGCAGGGGGCTCGGCAGAGGCGCGCTCAGATTGCCCGCGCGGCGCGGCAGATTTAACTAACGGAACTAACGGAAAAACGAAAACGCGTAGGGACGCAATGCGAAACCTGTCATACTACCGACAGGAGACGTCTGCGGCGCGGCGGTCCGTAATCTGACGCGTCCGAAACGCCTTCGTGTGTCTCCGGTTCATTCATAAATACGGGTCCGCAGGCAAAAAATCCGGAGCATCGACTTCGTCCGAATTAGTACAAATCCGAACAGCGCCGAGCGCCATCCCATTCATTACAAGTCAAAAATGTGCGTCCCTAGATTTTAAACTAAACAAATCGCGACAGCAAATGGTTAGAATGAGAGGGGACGATGTAAACATCAGTAAACATAACCCTCAAAGATGATGATGTAATTACTGTAAATTAACGTATTTTGAAAATATACTGAGGCATTCTGGGCATCGTATATTCAAAGACGTAATAAGTGGTAGGCAATCTCCCGTTAATAGCTCTGAAACTTGTTTTCTGATCTAATAGGAAGACTAGGTTAGGTTAGGTCATGCGATATTATGCAAAATTTAAACTCGTAAGATGATAAAATAGTAAATAAGAAAATAAAACTCATTAATTTGATATATTAAAAAAGATACATATGTATAAAATAACCAGTAATATATTAATAACTTTGGAACCATGTTTGCACCTTGCATTAAATGAACAAAATATTTTATACTTACGTGATACTTAAAAATCCACCAAACATCATACTTACCGGCTTTGAAGTAATCAGAATGTTAAATAGATTCATATCAATGACAGTCAATAATGTATTAATAATTTTATTATCATAAATATTTACCATGTAGAAAATACACTGCAAATTCAAATTTTATAAAGAAGATTCAGTACCTACCGAAAATTATAGTACCTCAAAAATAATTACCTGCACAGATATATGGGGTGTGTTATAGATACATATACCTTTTACTTTAAATAAAATCATCTACGCAACCTGTAGGTGAATTTATGTAAAAACCGTTATAAAAATTATATTTGTAATACGAAACAAGCATGTCTAAAATCTACTTTTGGGATGTTCACTAATTGATACTACTTATCACTAAGTATTCATTAAAAAATATTCAAAAAATGTTTTATTGATATATCCACCCATGCAACGAAGACTATAGTAACTACATATAGTTAGTTACGATAGTCTTCGTTGCAAGGGTCGATATGTAAATCTATACATTTTATAAATGTTGATATCAGAATAAGTTATAGCAGATTATTATTATTGAAGAGAAACAAAATGTCCATGTAAAAATAACTTCCCTTTTAATTTGATAGATAGGGTTAAAAATAACAATTGCCCCAAATCCATTATAAAAGGAGCATTCCGATTAAGTCTTACAATTATAATAAAATAAATGACCATATCAATACAAATATTATTTGTTTGTTTTTATTTTAAAAGATTTCAGCGGACCATGGTAACCAATCACTTCAATGTAAATAAATGCATGCCTTTTTTTTATTATTTGAAACCTTAACTTATGACCAGTTCTGTTTGATAAAATACATAATAATTTGAATAAGAAGTAGGAATAAATCACAAACAATATCTCAAATTATTAAGAATACCATACCTACAATTAGTAAAACAAATAATACTCAATATTATATTTTCCAGAGAATTAGTTGATTTTAAAAGATTTAGATCACTTATTGATTGCATCCTCTTATAATATATGCAATTATAAACATTCTAGTACAATTAATTTGTGTTTTAAGAAAATATAAAACAATTTTACTTTAGTCACTTTTACGTTAAAGCCGATGGTATATTATAATTATTAGCTTATACATTATGCTGCCTTATACTGCTTTACTGCATGCTTGGTTATCATTTATTAAGGTTATATTTATTAAAATATGATTCAAATTGACATCCAATTACATGACCTACCAACCGCTTGACCACCTGTCTGCAACCTAAGGACCTAACGTCTCTGCTGATTCTTTCTCTGCGGACTCGTATTTATGAATGAACCGGGGACACACGAAGGCCTTTCGGACGCGGCAGATTACGGACCGCCGCAGCCGTCTCGTGTAATGGAACCGTCCGTCGCTTGTATAGAGCGAAGATATTGATTTTTTTGTTGAGATTTTTGATGGATTTAAAGTTTTTAGGTTGGCGTGGTTGAGGATGTAATTGGTAAAGTGAAGGGTGGTTTTTGATACGTTTGAGGATGATTTAGGAGATTTTGGATGGGAAATGATTGAAATATTAGAGGGAATGTGACAGCTGATTACTTTGTTTGTATCGACTGCCTGGAGGGATAAAACTTGGTGGTAGTCATTTTTTATCTTTCAATTACGCTGTTTTAATTTAATTTGTACGATAAGCTGGTCATATTGTCCTATATTTTTGGTATATTACTAACAATAAAAAACAATCTAAGATCAATAAATATCAACCTGTCTGTTATCTAACTTAATCATTTATTTCAGGGCGACGAATTGCTGTCATTCTTATATCGTTATCCAATAGCGGAGGTAACAACAATAAACGCACACGCGGTATGTCGAACATAACCTCAATAGTCATGGTGCAGTGCAAAAACTTGAAAACCGAGGAATGAGTTAGGATTTTTATAAACCTTTTGCATTGCTTTTCTGCATACCTTTTCAAGTTCAAATTGGCACTAATCAAAATCAAATTGGCACCAATCAAAATCAAGTTGGCACTAATCAATATCATAATAATATTACTGACAATTAACAAAATCATAATGACAATTAACAAATTCCAGTGGACAATTAACAAATTCAAGTTGTCATTAAATAATTTTAAATTAACAGCATCATACGATTAAATAGAGCTAAATAAATAATGTTATTTATACTATATTTTAAAACAATAACATGGACATATTAAATAAACAACATTTGCTAAATTAATTAATTAGAAAATAATATTCTCCATATTTAATGCTGCTCGAATATATCTTTGAATATTGGATATGAATCTTGCACAGTTGGCCACATTGATTGTGTTAATATTATTCTGAATTTAGAAAATCTAATCTTATTCTGAATATTTTCTAACCGGCGTATTCTGTATTCAGTTTGGGAGATATTATGCCGATCTTCTCCTGCTAAAACATCTCTTAGGTTATCTGCCAAATCTGATTTTTACACTAGCCTTTAATACAGACCATGCTTGCTCAATCGGATATAACATGGGACTGTATGGACTGAGTGTTATTAATCTATGGTGAAAAAATTCCTCTTCTGCAAAAACTTCTTCAATAGAAGAATGACAAGGTGCATTATCTATAACCATAACTACTGGCTCTTGGTATATATTTTGGGCGTTTCTCAAGCATTGTTTCACAAATTCGTTTGCTTCTGGTTTTTTAAATGATCCCGTCTTAGCTCATAATGTATTAGACCAGAAATACCTATGCATCCAATAAGATGTATATTTGCGCCTCGGCTACCGGCTGGTACAAAATGTACATCGACTTCCTTTCTTAGAACGTCCTTGCGTCCGCGAAATAAACATATTAAAATTAATTTCGTCAAGATAAATTATTGGCAAATTCTCTGCTTGAAGATGAAGAAATGTTCATACATATTCTAAACTTTTGTTTTATTGTTTATACTGTTGGCTCTCACATTGTTTAGTGACATTAATTTCATATGATTGTAAAAACTTTTCTTTTAATTGCTGGAGAGTTATCTTTGGCTTTCTTACAATTTCATTTCCAAAAAAACGACGATGTTCGTCTGTGATTTCAGCTCTGCGTTTACCTTCATGCTGTTTCTCTGGAACGTCTTGATGTTTCACCCATGTATACGCCGTTCTTTTTGAAACTCCGAGATCATTTGCTAGATTGCGCCAATCCCCGTTAGAATTATAAACAGCGCACATTTGTATCTTTGAGTTTACGACGTCAACTATTTTTATATAAGGCATTATGAGAACGTGGAAGGGTTCTTTTAAGATGTTAATTTCAATTGAAAATTAAATTATTTAATGTCAACTTGAATTTATTATTTGTCAACTTGATTTTGATTAGTGTCAATTTGATTTTGATTAGTGTCAATTCGACTTTGATTAGTGACAATTTGATTTTGATTAGTGCCAATTTGCACTTTTAGGTCCCGGCTAGGATACGAGCGGCGAGCGGCGAGCGGCGAGCGGCGGGCGGCGACCTGGCTACGATGTATGCGGCACCATGAGCGGCACGACAATTCGTCGTGGCAATTATTAGTAGTTCGTAGGTCGTCGTCCGGTAATGTTGTCAAACTGCTACTCACGGAAAATTATAACCTTCGGTTGAATAAGATCCGTAGGTTAAAACGTAACTACAAAGTGCATCCTATTAATGCAGTGCGTCAGCGGTACGGCGATTATCACCATTTATTTCACTACTTAAGAAAATATAGAAAACGGGTTTTTAACTATATGAGAATATCAATTGCAACGTTTGACTATATTCATGACAAACTCAAGAAATATTTAGAAAGATAGAGGTCTGGACTGCGACATTTGTATTATTGTAATATTAATAGTATATTTACGACGTAGTCATCCACATAGATTTAGACAGACTTTGACAGTACGTTCGTATAACGATGACTGTTCGTTTGAATAATAAAGTAATTATTCGAACGAACTGTCATTATTATACAAAGCTACTGTCATCATAATCATTCATGTGTATCATGGTAGGGATATATAGTCATAGATACTAAATAATTCTCCAACCGTAAGAAATTTTAAAAAAATGGTTCAACCAAAAGCTTTTTGGCTTTAAATTACCTATCTTCTAAATATATTTTCAATATACAAGGTGCTCATTTTATTCTAGAAATTTGATGACCTCTCATTTTTTTAAATAAAACAGGCTATATATTATTAAATTTTTTGATTCTAAGATTAATTCTAAGAATTTTTTATATGAATCATTTTTTATAAAATGCATTAATTTTTAATTATAAGCTATTAACCAAAAATAGTCGAAATTACCGGAACATCTAAATAAATCTCAAACTGCATAAAATGTCAAAAGCTCTGTGTTCTTTGGGTTAAACAACCTCTAGTTCAAATATTTTCTTTATATACAGGGTGTCTATTTTATTATAAAAATTTGCAAACCTTTTCTTTTTCTAACAGACGCTGTATATTTTTATATTTCTTAATGCTAGGATTAATTCTAAAAAATTTTTGTAGGAATTATTTTTTTATAAAATGCGTTATTTTTTAGTTATAAGCAATTAACCAAAATAAACTTTTACTTGAACCAAACGGGTTAAAGATAAAAAAATCCAAGAAAAAATAACTCAATTAAATACAATTAAATCAAATGTTCAACCTGCCACATTCAAATAAATGTGTATGTATGTAGCAAAATATTCTTAATTTGAAGTTCAGGAGTTTTGATTAATTTCTCATAACTCAGAAATGATGCATTTTCAAAGAAACTTATTTCTACAAAAAGTTCTTAGAATCAATCTTAAAAAAAAATAAAATAGGTATGCAGGATGTTCTATTAGAATATGGAAAGGTTTGCAAATTTCCATAATAAAATGACCACACTGTAAATTAAAACTATATTTAAACCAGCGGTGGTTTAAACCCAAAAAGCTTTTATTTGAAACATTTTTTGAATTTTTGGCAGTTGGTGAACTTTTTAGATGTTCCGGTAATTTTTACTATTTTTCGTTAATAGCTTATAATTAAAAAATAATGCAATTAATAAAAAAATGATTCCTATAAAAAATACTTAATTAATTTTAGAATCAAAAAATTTAATAATATATAGCCTGTTCTATTTAAAAAAGGAGAGGGTACCAAATTTCTATAATAAAATGAGCAGCCTGTATATTGAAGATATATTTAAACGATAGCCTATTTAAAGCAAAAATACTTTTGTTTGAACAATTTTTTGAATTTTTGTACGGTTGTAGAATTATTTAGGTGATCCGGTAATTTTTGCTAACCCTGTATAATTCTGCGGCGAGCGGCACTAGTAAGCGGCAGGGTGGTGCCGCTCACGGTGCCGCTCTGCCGCTTACCGTATCGTAGCCGCTTTGCCAAGATATGGCTTTGAAACAATGTAAACATATATCATTAGCGGCGCCAATCTGCCGCTCGCCGCTCGCCGCCCGCCGCTCACCGCTCGTATCCTAGCCGGGGCCGAAGCGGTATAGTTTTTATCTCACAAATTTCATATTTCAATGCAAAGATAATTGCACCCCATCATTATATATGGTATATTATTAATATACCATTTTTTTAAACCAAATTTCACGTTTTAGCTTGAAGCTGTTATAGCTTGCCTGCATTATCAAAAGATGATTTTAAAGCCATGCGGTATAATCACTTTCTCGGTGAAATTAGTACCCAGAGTAAGTTTACTCATGCTCATGTTTTATATTATCATGTAATAATGTAAATTATTTATCATTTTGTAGATGGTGTTCATGCTGTTGGCATTCCTTATGGTAGCGCTACAATTCCACCAAAACGCACTAAATGTGTCAAAGATAAAAGGACTTTAGAAACTTTAGAGACAACGTTGTAACAACTCAAAACTAGTGATGTTGTGCACACAATGTGTTCCACTGAGAGTGTAAGATTTTTGTAGCACATTTTTTTCATAATCAGAACAATGCTTTACTTAGGTACTAAGGTACTAAGGTACTGTTAGTCTAAAATCTGTAGAAATTTATAGACACTAAACAATAAACACAGTAAATTTGTTTTGAGCATAAAAGTTGTGTTTTTATACTCATAATCCATGTAGTAGTACCACTACAGATAATAAAACATAATAATTGTTATACATATACTGTTACATTTTAGCTTTTATGTCGCTGTTCTTTTTGTAATTGTTTATTTCATATCGCCAACGCACATGTAATATATGACAGGACCAAAAGGGATTTAAAACTTCAAATTAAAATTCACGTTGGGCGTAGGTTCATATATATTTTATGTCCTACATGATCATAAAGTGACATTTTACATCTTAGTTAACGGGACGAAAACGAAAACGACGAAAATAACGTGCTAAAATTGGGTACATTTTTACACTTCTCTCGCGCTTCTGCCCAAACCTAGGGGCAGAAAATTTTGATAGTCAATCATGTTATGTAGAAATGATTCAGGAGTATAACACAGTTTATTTCATATTTTTTTGTTCAGTCGTTGCAGAGTTACGAACCTCCAAACACAGGGATCAATACTTTTGCAACCGATAGTAGTTCCTTATAGGGTAAAGTACACATCAGAGTGGGGCACTACTTGAGTAGATTTCATAAATTTGAGTATTGAGTACGTGAGTACTGAGTAAAAGTAATACTCTGGGGTATTCTACTCAACCCGATTTGAGTAGAATTACTTAGAGTCCGCATCTACTCAAATCAATTTGAGTATTTTACTCAGAGTACTACATCTACCCAAACCGATTTTAGTAGACTTACTCAGAGTTCGCATCTACGCAAATCGATTTAAGTATTTTACTGAGAGTATTACATCTACTCAAACCGATTTGAGTAGATTTACTCAGAGTACGCATCTACTCAAAACGATTTGAGTATTATACTCAGAGTATAGATGCGTACTTTGAGTAAAATACTGACGATTTGAGTTTTTTCCTGAGTACTACATCTAATCAAACCGTTGAGTGTACTGCGTACTGTGTTTTGGCTTATTTCGTGAATGCATACTTTCTTGTGATCTTTAAGAGGTGTTTTCTGACGGGCTTGTTTTCGAAGGGTCGGGTATTTGCAATTTTTCTGGCTAGCGACAAAAAATAACTAGTAGTCGTGTAGGAACCTTGGTGACGCACTACAAATCGCTTATCTAATAAGTTGTACGTGCGTTTTCTGTTGCAAGTGTTTCCTAAAACGTGTGTTTTCTGAAGAGCGTCTTATGACGCGCGTTTTTCTGTCATAATAACGCGCTTAGAAAAATCACACTTCAAAAAATACGCGTGTCTAAAAACGCGTTAGAAAACACGCCAAACATTTCAAAAATCTAATTTATAGTAGCCTTAGTATCAGGATCAAATCATAAATAAAGCAGGTTTCGCGGCGATCCCCATCGGGATGGGAATAAGATGTACCGCCGCGCCGGTCGATGCCGCGACACAAATATTTTCATATCGCCGCATGGCTCGGTAAAAGTTACACGGCAGACCCGGCAAGTGCACTCAGCACCTATCACTCGGACACGGTGGAACTTCGTTGCTTCAATACAGTAGTACTCTACTCATTTCATACTGAGTACAATACTCAGTACTCAAAACTTTGAAATTTGAGTATTGTTTAGATACTCACTACTCATTTTTTTCGGTGAGTAGTGAGTATCTACTCATACTCAAATTTTAAAATTTTGATTACTGGTTACTTAAAATTTGAGTGTTGAGTAGATACTCAGTACACATCGAAAAGAAAATTAGTATTGAGTATCTACTCAATACTCAAAATTAAACAAAAATGCGTATTGAGTAATCTACTCAATACACTACTCATGAGTAGAATTTGCCCCACACTGGTACACATGCAGTCATTGGCACTCCAAAACGTTGGCACCCAAGTAATTCAATGCTAATCAAATACGAGTGTCAACCGCTTTTGCGTTTACACTACTTATTTCAATTGGTCATTACGGAATGTCCGTACAATATATTCAATTGTATTCTTAGAAAAATGTAAAAAGAAACTTAAAAAAAAATTAAAGACGAACAAAGACCTAGCTTTGAAACCTAGCTTTAACTTTATTTCCATTTATCTCCCGCTAATCAAAAAGCCTTGTAATACTTAAGATAAAAATATGTTTCAGTTATTGGCAATATTCTAGCGTCGATTTAAAGTTTTAAAAATTTGGTCACACTAGTAACAGTACTTGAGACCCTGATTAAAGTCCTTATTTACCGATTAGGATGTGTCAACCTAACAACAAAACACCAAACCCAAACAGTTAGTTTCTATCGACTATTGTTTAAAATTCATTTTGGCATCACTGTGCTTGGAGGTGCCACACGTGCACACTCCACACCAGACATTCACCTCGGATACACACGCAAACGTGCTTTGATAATCAAGGAACTCGCTCATTAAAATCTGGGTAGAACATATGCCAACCTCTTAGCACACATTAACTAGTTACTAGCGTCTTACGACGCGTCGACGTCCTGAATTAAATATGTGTCATTAAAGAAGGCACATACGTACGCCACGAATCGCATACGCGCGGTCTAGGCTTTCGCGTACGCGGCATAATTAATTATTTATGTACTCGATATATCCTTTAAACCGACAACACTGAAATGGGTACACGTAGCCGAGAGTATCCCTATTATCATTGAGTCTCTAGCAGATAAATATATCTAAATATCTAAATCTAGATCTAAATCTCAATAAATATCTAATTTCGCATATTTCCAAATATGTATCTTGGTGAAGCATTACAAGGACGCAATTATTTGTCTTCAGCGCCGCTCTTCACTTTCCTAAGAAGTGCGAAATAGGAATAAGACACCTTCATAATCTAAAAAAGAAACAAACAAAACAAATTTTAAGAAGACCAACTATCGGTTATCCAACCAACCGCAACAAAAGACGACAAATTAATCGGAGCAAACTTCCCTATGGTGAAATAAAACGGCCTCTGCATCATGCGCATGGTTATCATCATCGACGTCTTGAAGGATTTCGTTGCTCCCAGCCATTCGCATTCCCAAATAGCCATCGGTATTTTTGCTGCCCTTACAGTCACTTCATTGCCAAACCAACAAAAACCGATCAATTGGAAGTAGACCGTTGACATATACGCAAGATAACCAATGAATTGCTTACTGCCAACAGGTGTCTAAAATTTTAGTTCTGTATTGTTAAATTGAGGGTTATTATCAGGTTTCGGACACTTGGATTCCGCCCGTTTGGCGGGGCGTTACGTATAGCTTAATCTACGCCGCTGCTAGGCGGAATCCCAATACCCAAAACGCTGGTTATTGCTGGTTTTTATATTCACCGTTGTTACTAGGAACAGACTGCTGCAGAGGACTAGAATCGACGTCAGTACTTGGGTCAGCACAACATAATTAAATATGTTTTCAATTCTATCAGATACCCTAAAACAATGGAATTAAATTTATATGAAACCCTACGCGGTGTCATTTAGATTTCCATATTATTATGTACAGACCTGATTACCAATTGCAAATGCTTGATAGCTTTTTTCAACTCAACATCCATAATACTTTGAAGTTGTGTTGAGTTCTTTAATAAATCATCTTCCTTTCCTTCAACACGCATCAACGCCCGTTCCTTGATTGTCCTAATAGCGTTTGTAATCAGTTCCATCTGACAACCAATAAAATTCATGCTGTTCATGATTAGACCATCCACACCAACCAACGTATGGGCGTAGGTAAAATGTGGTGCAAATGCGTAGATCAACATCAAGAAGTATCTAGGCTTAGTGTCAAAGTTAAAAGGAACTTTGCATATGAGAGGTTGGTTCCCATATAGAACCGTGTTCTCCAAAGTTTCGCCAGTTATAAATATTTTTATTATGGTGTAAAATGGGAGGATGAAAAGTGAGACTGCAGCTCCTGCTGCTAAACCAAAGTAGATAACGGTCCATCTGTACCCAATGATCTTAGCCCTTGAGACTATTGCGTAAGGGTCAAAATCTGTTGCTTTTTCGTAGTGAAGGTTAGGGCTCTCCAAAAGAGCTAATAGGCCAAACACTTCTTTTCCTTTTATGAGAAAAACTGCTGTCTTTACAATACCTGGAAAGTTGAGATTGTTTCGGGTCTAAGCGTTTGAGGTAAATGCAAAATTGTTTAGATACCTATGACATGGGATGAAGTGATATTCAAAGAATCGGTGAACGTGTAGACATCCCTGTAGGTGTCAGCGATACTGGCCAACTCAGAGAAAGTAAACCATAGGTACACTCCAAAAAACACGTAGATTTTGTATAGAATAAAGATCTTTTTCAGGAATGATGAAGCGTTTTCTGGAGTCCATATCCCACCTACTGTCAGTAAGTATCTGTTGAACTCGAAGAAATTATGCGGGTAAGTGGAAACTTTAGCTGCCATTGCAAAGACATAAAATGCAACGAATGTGTCATCATTCGAATTTATAGTTGGACGTAATATGAGAATTATCAGTTATTTAAGGAGGTATTATTACACCGCTGCAGTACGCACTGTAATCACGGATTCCATGGTGCAATCAGCATGAAAAGCAGTTAGCATGGTCTTTAATTATAGATATATGCTTGAATAGGAATTCTGTACTTCTAATCGTGTCATATTAAAGGCTAACTAATTGCGATTCTCATTTTTCAGGAATTAACGTATAGGTACTTATATACTTACCGTTCAATGTTAGAAACGCCTATGCACGTTCCGTTTACAAAATGTAATCCAAAAATGTATCAATATTTGCAATTTTTAGCTGTCGCTTTTTTTCGGAAATTTTCTTACGTAAGACTAAACAATTGCATTCAGAAGAACGTTCTCTACTACATTACTATTTTTTTTTTTGAGAAGCCACTAGTCAATTGACAAACCAAAGTTGACAGACGGCTGAAAAATATGGTGGCTAGGAAGATTTTATTTCTGACAATCAATGCTGTTTTGGCTTATTACGGTTTTTTACTATGATGTTTTTTAATACAACCTCAACTTGTACGTTTCGTGGCGACTTTCCACCGATGCACTTGTGTATGCTTTCCGCAATTTCCCACGACATTTTTCGCCGCATGTGCCTTCGTAGATTTTAATCACCTGATTATTTTTGGCTGATGATGTGACCGGAGGTCGCGAAATGCGTCCCAAAAATACATAATAAATCGTTACAGATATTTGTTTACCTTTAAAATGATGAAATAACAAGAGTTAACTTGTTGAGAACCACCGACTTTTTCATAAAAATAGAATCATAAACTTTATGACAACTGATGCAGCCTTCTTGTTATTGATTTTTGGTTAAAAGAGGTAAATCAAACCATTATGCATTAGCTCAGCGATTCTCAAACGTTGGGTCGCGCCGTAATTTTTATGGGTCCCAAAATTATTTGTAAACATTACCGATTAACGTAAACTCAATGACGTGCACCAACGTGCACGAAAAAAAGAAACGTCTCACGATATTCACTAGCTTAATAATGTGAAAGTCACAGGCCCCAGTACATTCAAACCAGTAGCAAAAAAATGATAGAAGAGTTCTATATCAATGTCACGTATAGTTATGCAGAAAAAATATATTACATTCGGATTTACATTTAACAGAGAACATGGAATAGACTTACCACAGTATGGCCTCTGTGGAAATGTATTGGCCAACGCTTTAATGAAACTACTAATAAACTAATGAGACATTTAGAATCAAATCACAATCAATAAAAAAGTAAACCCAAGGATTTATTTGAATAAAACGCTATATAAATCTAAAAACAAGTAAATCTAATTTGAAACAAATATTGAAGTGTTCGCATTTGGAGACACATTGTTAAAGCCTTGCATGAAAGATATCTGCAAAGAATTGTCTGGCAAGGAATTTTAAATAAAAATTAGTGCTATACCCATGTCAAATGATACGGTTAGTCGCTGAATAGAAGATTTGTCATATGATATTAAATTGAAATTAGTAGAAAATACACAGAAATCTAAAACTACGCAGTTCAACTGGACAAATCAACAAACGTTTCAAATGACGCAATACTATTAGTGTACGTCAGATATATTGAAAATACAGCCAAACAAGTACATGTGGAATTATGTTGTTTAAAATTGGAAGCCAGAACAACATCCGAAGATATATTTAGAAGTATCAATTCTTATTTTGCAACAAAAAAAACATGTATTCTGATAGGGCTGCGGGAATGACGAACAAGGGCTTAGTAGCGCATTAACAATAAGGTACAAATAGTGAACTATATTAGAAAAACTGGTATAAAAACCCGTACAATGTTTGACAAAATAGGTTCAGCTCATAAACAGGGGCTATTCTTACTCTCATATCAGATGGCTTTTAAGAAGACAAGTTTTGACACGATTGTTCGAACTTCGAGTGTAAATTGAATTATTTTTAAGAGACCAGAACTCATCACTGAATATTTTAAACTCATTTGCGGCTCGCTAAGGTGGCGTACTTAACCAATATATTTTCGCTTATGAACGACGATCTCTGCAGGGTTAACGAACAAACCTTTTATTTTGAATAATAACATTAATAAAATAGAAGCCTGTAAAACTGGAATTGAGGGCGAAAGAGGTCAAACACGAAAATAACTTTGATGTGTTTCCATCATTTACACAGATAATGGAGGACAAAATAATAACTAAACAAGAAACTTACATTATGTAAAGAGGTGATAGAAAGACTCCTTATTGAAGGTGAAAGAACAACTTCTAAATTTTTATCCACCCAAAGATGATATTTGTTTGGGAAATATGTAGATAATAACTCCCTTCAAAGACGATACTTCAAATAATTTAACTTTAGAGTAAGAGCAAAAGGTGATCAACAGACAGAGGATTGTAAATAAGATTTAAATAAACCTAAACTCATGTTAAATGTTCAGAACAAAAAACCAATTTTATCCGAAAAATCGATTAAATTATTGCTTCCGTTTGCGACAACGTATCGGCAGAAAGTGTATTTTCAACGATGATTATAACAAAACACAAATTCTGTAATCCAGTAGATATAAGTTCCGCAGAGAATACGTTATTATTTTTTGCTAAAGATTATAATATGTATATAAGATTTAATACAAAAATAACGATTCTTTATTATTTAACAAACGACACTTTTATTGCCGAAAATTTCGAAGTATAATGCCCACAGATGTTAAATTACCGCGGCAATTTACGGAGTCCATATTAAACTTATAGGGTAATATATCGGTAATATGTAATCGGTAAATTACGGTGTTATATTAACCATAAGATTCACATGTGTTCCGTAAATTACCGCGGTAATTTAACATCTCTAATGATACCTAATTTTATAATGATTGGGTCGCGTCTTCAGTACAAACAAATTACTTGGGTCGCCATGTTAAAAAATTTGGGAAACGTTGAATTAGCTTATTACTAACTCTAAGCAGTTTTCTTACACAATTGGACAAATGACAATAGGGCATTTGACTGTATTAAAAATATGGTTTGTATTATAGTCATCCTAATAGATTACAGTTTAAGGAAACTATTTCTAATTAAAAAAAAATATGAATTATTTCTATTAAAAATCAAACTTAAAATTGAATTTTATTCACGTCATATCACGTGATTGAAAAACGCTCTGTACTTGGTTCAGTCTCCAGTGACGTCAAATTGTATTAAACTTGTGCTTATCCCGTTTGACTTTACTACGTTAATTTACAAACAATGGAAAACAACTTTGTTAAGGTGGGGTTTAAATTGATCCGTAGTAGACTAAAAAGTAGTCGCCGAAATTCATTTGAATCCGTCCGGGCACTGGGCAGAACTAAGTCGGGTATTTTTTTTATTGTTAGGAAAGCTTCAAATATACGGATAAAGTGTATCTTGAATGCAAAAACCATAATATTCAGTTGTAATAAATTATTAAAATACGACAATTTCAAGGATTTTTACCTCCTTATTACGTCGCTGTTCATGCGAATGGGGGCGAAATTATTATTTTATCCAATAGATCGAGACTCACTGATTCAATTCCGATTTCATGTCCGATTGAAAGTAGTGCCCAGAAACTGAGATTCTTATGAAAATAAAAACGCTTGTTTCCGGACAGCCATCTGTTGAACTGTACAGGTACCACGTTGATTAATTCAGCTACTTCCCGTTCCTTGCTCGAGCGTTGTATCGGTTACCATGAATATTTAAAAACAGTATTGTAACACAATTTTATCGTTCTCAGCCATTTGATGAACATAAAGATAACATAAGAAACGCAGTGTGCAATATAACCTATGTATGTATTTTCGGTAAACTTGAGTTAATATTGAGTGATGTATGTGGTCTGAAGAAAGAAATTGCACGAAGAGTAGCAAGAATAGCAAGCTGTTTGGTTCTCTCAATACCCAAGGGATAAAATTAGAATGAAATAGAAACAACTTAGCACAAAATGCAAAAAAAATAAACCTCTTAGGACCTGGAAAAACATACAATATTAGATGCGTAAACCACAATAGAATCGACCAGAAAATATGGGCCAGAGATGATCCGAACTGGTCACCTAGCGAGTATACAAGAAGTAACGGAAGGAAGAGGATGAGATACGTGGATGAAATTCGAAGAATAGCAAGATGACTTATAAAGGAGTGACATGCGATTAGGGTTCAACTAGTAGAGGCCAATGTCCAAAAAGAGCAATATCCGTTTATCAGATATGAAGTATAATTTAGTTTATATTAATTGTATGCATTTAAAAAAAATATATAATTAAAACACCTTTTATTCGTGTTACTCAGAACCTCTATTGCTCGGAAATATTTACGATGGTATGGTATCAATATGTAAATAAATATAAAATATTTAAAATAAAAAAATAATTAAATATAATATAAATCCTGTAATTCATCATTTTATTAACTTATGTCAATATTTTGAAATTCAACGATATTCTTTATACCTATCAACCTACGAATAAATATTTTGAATCACATAAGAAACTTGTCTCGTACACCCGTGTTGTATATGAATCCTAGGTGTGGCGGGAGATATTATTGTAGTAAAGGACAGGCCAGATGGTTAATAGGAAGAAGATAATAATTTTAAACTAGGAGAAAAGGTACAATTCACTCGTATTTGACAAATACAAGTTTGGGACAGATTCATTAACACTGTCAATCAACAACGCACTATAAACTATCGAGTCTATAAAATTAGCGAACTAAACTAATACAACACTGTCAATAACAAAACGCACTACATATAAACTATCTAATCTATGGAACAAGCGAGCTAAACTAACAAAATGATGTCCAACATTTTCAATCCAAAAACCACAGCATATAGGTAATTCGCAAATACTTGCTAAACATACGGCTGGAGAACACAGAATAAAGCAACAGGTTGAATAAACACTTTTTACGCTGAAAATATTCGAAGCGTAGTACCCCTCCCACTTCGTTCCTTTTGTCAGTGTCCTTTTCACAGTTCTTCACACTACTTTTTATGCAAATAGTCACAGGAAATATCTCCTATAGGTGTATTCTTCCATAACTTTATTACATTTAGGGTCACCATGATTTTATATACTAGTCAAAATGTACAAGTAGGACGATTAGGAAAATCAAGAAACGAAGGAATTTGTTTCACAGACACAAATTTAGTTCAATGATTATTTAAATTTACTGACAAACTTACGCAAGAAATATTTGTTTTATATGCTGAGATAATCTTTTAGGGAATGTTCATTGTTATTGTTAATATTTTTATAATTCCTATTATTACTTTTGTCAGTAAGCGGCTTATTAATTAATTATAATTTAATTATAAATATTATAATTTAATATAAATATGTAGTTTGTTTCTATATTTAATATACCTACAATTTCTTTTTAATTTTATTTATATCTAACAGGTCCATCACATTGTATTGTTCCTGCACAATATTTTGTCCGTTTTATCACAAACCAAAAATCGTGTATGTATCAGTAAAATACAAATTGTGTCAATTGGTATGTAAAACATTTTATTGCCTTACCTGGCGCGTCCCTAGTACTCGAAAAAAAAAAACGCGCCTCGGAGCTCAAGCACAGGTCACGTGCACAGACCACGTAAAATCGTCAGCTTCCCCAAATATATCTAAAATTGCATTGAACCGCCATCTATTAACAAGAGGCTCTGCATGCCGTATAGTTGGTTGCATAATATTTATAATTATGCCTATTTACTATTTCGAAGCCCATCTTAACGCGATAGTGATAATCCACCGAATTAACGCTTTAATGGTGCGATTCTTCTTTAAAAATAATCCTTATTTTTACGCTCCGGAACTAAGTAACGTGTAAAAAGTGCAATGTAAGCATAACTTTGTAGGTTAGGTTCGTCCAAACCTCAAGCTGTCAGATCATACCTGGATCGAAACCACGATAGATAACCTATTCTAGTCTATTTTACTTATGTCAAAGTAATCTTCACAACAAAAAACACTTGTATTGGCCACTATTTATTTCGTTTGGGTTTCTACGATCCATTCTCAACCACTTTTTTCGCAGTTTCACATCTTGCGGAACAGCTACAACTAGTTTATCCGCAGTTTTTATGACGTATTTGTGCATTGTGGAACTATACACCATTTGTAACTCATTTTTATGTATAAATAGTGAAAACAACACAATATACAACACAATTACCAAACAGCGACGATGCCGATGATTACAGACGATATGGGCCGATTGGTTATCTAGTATGCTGTCACGTCACAAGAATCGCGTGATCTACGTACAACAGAAAGTATCGTTTTGGCGGGACGTTTTGTGATTCAATTTTAACGCTGATTTTTGATTAAAAATTCAGGAAAATGGCGAACAAAAATGCGTTTACAAAGAGTAATAACCACTTAGTAAGATGGTTTTTAAAGCTGGGCACAAATGCGTTAATCCGTTAATCGTCAATTAACGAAGTTAAATTTTTCGTTTACGAATTAACTTTTAAGTTAACATTCAAAACCATTAACGGACTCATAAACTTCCGCTACATTTATCATCCGTTAATTCAAGTCCGTTAAATCAAAAATATCATAAGTAAACATTTCAAATTGCTATAGGTATTCTGTGCAAGTTCGGACTTGGTTTTGTTTACATGTGTGTGACGCGCCTATGGGCGACGCTGTGTCCGTATATAAAGCATGCGCGCGAATTGTGTTGTTTTTAGGATGGCTTTAGTTACTTCCCAGTTCCCAGTATGGTTCCCAGTGGTTTCCGGTCGCACGAAAACTGAACAAAAAAGGCTTCGCCTAGTGAAGATCAAGAAACAATTTATTATGTAATAATAATTATTTTGCTTTTTTTTTAAATACGTATTCTTTTAATATTTAAACCTAAACTAAAAAGGGCAACCTTCTAAAAATGTTAACTTCGAACTTCAACCACCTTAGTTTATCTTTTCAATATCTCAGATTTTGTTGATATTTCAAACATTGCGTGTATTTTGGTTGTTATTATTGTTTTAGATACTAGACTGTATACAAATGTGCTTAATGTGAGATGATAATTTATAACTATTGCAAACGCCACCCAAGTTTACCGGTATTATTACCACTATACCTAGTTTGAAAAAGGCTAAGGTAATTTTAACTTATGTAACCGAAAGATCCGCAGTTATTTGGGTTGCATACTCACCGGAAGATCGGCACTCAACAAAACCTATATGTATTTTTTTTTGTAAAAAGTGTAAAGAGTTAACGATTAACGGTTAACTCTAACTTCCGTTACATTTGTAACAAAGTAACTGACTATCGGTTAACGAAGTTAACTTTTTCGTTAACGGACTAACAATTGACGACGTTAACTTTCTGATTAACTTTGCCCACCTTTGATGGTTTTCCAATAATAGTCAAATCCACTATTCTGTGCTTTCGGTTTTATTTTCCAAAAATTATAATCTACGTTCCCATGGCTACCAACAAATACTTGTCAAATCTAAATCTAGATATAAATCTCAATAAATATCTAATTTCGCATATTTCCAAATATATATCTTGGTGCAGCATTACAAGGACGCAATTATATGCCTTCAGAGCCAGTCTTCACTTTCCTAAGAAGTGCGAAATAGGAATAAGACACCTTCATAATCTAAAAAAGAAACAAACAAAACAAATTTCAAGAAGACCAACTATCGGTTATCCAACCAACCGCAACAAAAGACGACAAATTAATCGGAGCAAACTTCCCTATGGTGAAATAAAATGGCCTCTGCATCATGCGCATGGTTATCATCATCGATGTCTTAAAGGATTTCGTTGCACCCAGCCATTCGCATTCCCAAATAGCCATCGGTATTTTTGCTGCCCTTACAGTCACTTCATTTCCAAACCAACAAAAACCGATCAATTGGAAGTAGACCGTTGACATATACGCAAGGTAACCAATGAATCGCTTACTACCAACAGGTGTCTAAAATTTGAATTCTGTATTGTTAAATTGAGGGTTATTATCAGGTTTCGGACACTTGGATTCCGCCAGTTTGGTGGGGCGTTACGTATAGCTTAATCTACGCCACTGCTAGGCGGAATCCCAATACCCGAACGCCGGTTATTGCTGGTGTCTATATTCACCGTTGTTACTAGGAACAAACTGCTGCAAAGGACTAGAATTGACGTCAGTACTTGGGTCAGCACAACGTAATTAAAAATGTTTTCAATTCGATCAGATACCCTAAAACAATAGAATTAAATTTATATGAAACCCTACGCGGTGTCATTTAGATTTGCATATTATTATGTACAGACCTAATTACTAATTGCAAATGCGTGATAGCCTTTTTCAACTCAACATCCATAATACTTTGAAGTTGCGTAGAGTTCTTTAATAAATCATCTTCGTTTCCTGCAACACGCATCAACGCCCGTTCCTTGAGTGTCCTAATAGCGTTTGTAATCAATTCCATCTGACAACCAATAAAGTTCATGCTGTTCATGATAAGACCATCCACACCAACCAAGGTATGGCCGTAGGTAAAATGTGGTACAAATGCGTAGATCAACATCAAAAAGTATCTAGGCTTAGTGTCAAAGTTAAAAGGAACTTTGCATATGAGAGGTTGGTTCCTATATAGAACCGTGTTCTCCAAAGCTTCACCAGTTATGAATATTTTTATTATGGTGTAAAATGGGAGGATGAAAAGTGAGACTGCTGCTCCACAGGCTAAACTAAAGTAGATAAAGGTCCATCTGTATCCAATCATTCTAGCCCTTGAGACTATTGCGTAAGGATCAAAATCTGCAGCTTTTTCGTAGTGGAGGTTAGGGCTCTCCAAAAGAGCTAATAGGTCAAACACTTCTTTTCCTTTTATGAGAAAAACTGCTGTCTTTACAATACCTGGAAATATGAGATTGCTTTGGGTCTAAGCGTTTGAGGTAAATTCAAAATTGTTTAGATACCTATGACATGTGATGAAGTGATATTCAAAGAATCTGTAAACGTGTAGACATCCCTGTAGGTGTCAGCGATACTTGCCAACTCAGATAATGTAAACCATACATACACACCAAAAAACACGTAGATTTTGTATAAAATAAAGATCTTTTTCACTAATGATGAAGCGTTTTCTGGAGTCCATATCCCACCTACTTGCAGGAGATATCGGTTGAACTCGAAGAAATTTTGTGGATAAGTACCAACTTTGGCTGTCATTGTAAGGCATAAAATAAAACGAACGTGTCATCATTCTAATTTATAGAGCTGAACGTAATATGTGTTGAGTTATTTAAGAAGATATTATTACACGGCTGCGTTACGCACTGTAATCATGGATTCCATGGTGTAATCACCATGAAAGCAGTTAGCATGGTCTTTAATTATAGATATATACTTGAACAGGAATTCCTTACTTAAGATCGTGTCATATTAGAAGCTAACTAATTTAGATTCTCACTTTTTCAGGAATTAAAAAAATACTCAAAGAGCATAAAATATTCAGATAAGAAAAACATGAATTATTAATATGCAATAAAACCACAGGAATAATATAAACGTATTATAAACAAGACGAACAAGACGTCTTCTTTGGCTGTCAATAGTTTATTGATTAACATTTTAACTTAAATGTATATAAATACATTTAAATTTGATATTAAATAAACAGGTGATATATAGATGTTAGAACTGCAGTTACCTGGTAATTTTAATAGCTCACACCATAATCTCTAATTAAATTTCTATAACTGGGTAAAAGGAAAAGTACTAATAAAATACTTAAAATAATAACAACCAAGGCAAAGTTCAATTTAAAATAAATATATTAAAGAAAATTAGCACGGAAAAATATAAATCAAACACACATTTCCCAATGACACATTTAATAATAATAATAATAATAATAATAGAAAATTTAAAAATAAAAATAAGTCAAAAGAAATACAAACTCTACGAACAGAATATAAATACTCAACAACTATGCTCGAACCGAGAACGCAACTTGTGACAATATAGACGACTTATTGGAAGAGGGCTATCCGGAGCATAGCTTATTCTTAAACAAGATAGAAAATTCTCCAACTGTACACGTAATCATCGCAGAGCACCCGATTTTATTTGAAAATGAGACCATATATTGGCACACCCGACGTTTAACCAACAAGGACCTATCGGTTCTGAAACAGAATTTGGTACAAAAGTCCGATAAAATTATTCAACATGGCATATGCCGGAAACTTGCCATAGTGTAATAAGTCAGATTACGATTTAAGTTGGTATTTAACAGACGCTCGGAGTGGCGCTGCAGTCGCGCCAGGTTTACCGCGCAAACATCTGGGGTTTTGGCGCCAAAGTGTCTGGGAAGATGTAAAGGGACAAGCAAACCGTCTCTTTGGCATCGGGCTTTGAAAGTAGACGGTCGTGCGTCAAAACGCGCGCCCAAGCGTAGGGCCCCAATGGGGGCCAAGTTATAGAAACTGTGCTGTCTCGTGTTTCTTGTGCTCAACCGAAATAATAAGGTATTTATTCGTTGTCTGTACTTGCTGATTTGTCCATCTCTGCCAAATAAAGAATATTTTTGTTTAGGATTAGCAGTCATATTTCATGTAAGCAGTTCTGCATTGTTGTATATATTTTTGTTAATAGATTTTATTGTGGTTTTCTTCGGCATATTCATTTTAGAATATATAAACCTGTCCCTTTTATAGTAATGTATTTAGCCTTGCACATAGTGATTGATAATTAGAATGAGTTCAAACGTCTCTGACAAAGTCTCAGAGAAAGAACTCAGTTTTGAAGCCTCCGTAAGAGAGAGATAATTAATTCACGCTACCATAAGATTAATTAAGATTAGTTTGTTTAAATCAAATAGTACCTGTGATTGAAGATGGCGGACCAAGCGTCGCTTGGGGCGAGTTACCACCTTCAACATGTGGGGTTAAGGTTAGGTAGTTGAGCAAAGCCCTAACAGGGCCCCCCTTCAGTTTAGCGCCCCATCACAACAGTACAGGAAACAAATCATCATCAAATCATCATAAAACAACTTATTTTGCACAATACATACAATAATAAATAAAACAATAAATTCAATAATATGTATGTATAGACATGCTAGAAATTTAATGATAGAACCTTGGAAGCTGATAGGAACCTATTATTAAGAAATAAATAAAACAGTACGACGTTTAAACGACAACCTCTAAAAAACTGAACAAGTTCCCAACTTGGAAATGAATACAGCAACACATACCACCATGACTGAACACCTCACGCTACCAGCATTACGAACACAGATATATTATCGTATTGTACAATGCGGTAGTAAATATTTGTAAAAAATACGAAAAAGAAAATAGAAATACGATAAATAATGTGATCATTATGATTTTTCCACTAGATTTTCACTAAAAATCTTTTATCGTCTCGCCAGAAAAGTCACTAGGTCACTCAGTGGCGTAGCGATCAAAACTGCCCCCCCCCCTTCCAGGAAAACATATAGTAATATACTTAATATATAGAATAATAGGTTGTAGTAGCTACTTTAAAATACTCTAAAAATATTGCGAATAGCTACCACATTTCTACAAAACAGTGTACTGTTTTTCAGGATAAGGACACGGGCTCAGGTTATTTCCTAAAAAGCAGGTTATTTGTCTTTTATTTTTGTCAAGTACTCAACACAAGTTATATGTATACGTGTACATCTTCTACCTAGATTGCATCAGCGGCCTGAATTAAAGAATACTTTATTTTCGGACGGAAACCGCGTCGGTAACACAGCAAAGGCCGACGTTTCGCGTTCTACTGCAAGAGGAATCTTCAGGACGGACTTCTCGGCGCAGAGAGCCACGAAGGAATAGCCTTTTGGTGTGTCACCGTGCATTTTTCGCCCGAAAATCAAGAATTCTATGAAAAGTTGTAAAATTAAATCGATCTTATAAATACTTGGAAAAGGCAACAACAGTGACGTATTTCACGCCCATTAGTGGTAGCAGTTCATTGGTAATAAACCTTATGTCATGCGTCAAACTATTGCCTTCCACTAAGGAGGGTCACCACCCAAAACACGGTTATTCACAAATTTAATTTCGCGCAAGCTTTGTCGAAACGGAAACGGTCGATCAAGATATTACTTTCGAAGAACACAACAGTAAAAAGTATAAAAAGGAGAACTTGCTTTTGGAACGTGCGAGGACAATATTGTTTTGATAACAACAGTTGAGACGAACCTTGTACCCTTCTTGTACGGTACCGTTGTGCGCCGGTAGGAAACACGGGTATTCCCCGGCAGAATACCCGTACAGTCTGTCCAAGCCCTGGATACTTTTATTATTATTCATTCATGTATAATAGTCATTCGTAGCTCACATTTATTACCGTTCAGATAGTATTCTTGTGTGTGTATAGGTCTCCTTAGACGTTTAACGATTAAGAGTAGTGCTATTGGAAAAGGCTGTTACACTTTTTTGCAAGCTGCAAACAATATAGTAATAAAGTTTGAATATTGTCTGTTTCTTCAATAATTTTATTCAGTACTATTAACAATTTCTGATCTTTCAATTCAGACTAGTCCAAGGGAGACCATTTGGCGCCCCTTTGCAAGCGGCGCCCGGGGCATGATACCCCCCTTGCCCCCCCTAGCTACGCCTCTGACTGGTCACGAGATGAAATTTATGTCACCAGATCGGAGGGCCAATACACCAGATCTAGTGAAAAAATCACTGATTTGGCAACACTGATTGTAATAGTTCTATTCAGGGATGTAAAAGCGTAATTTACCGCGTAAATTACCGAATTAATTACCGTAATTAATGGTAATTTACCGATTTTTAATTACCGTAATTTACGGCGTAAATTACCGATGGTAATTTACCGTCAATTTAAATTACCGTTGGTAATTTACCGACAATTCTAATTACCGTCGGTAATTTACCGGAATTTATAAATTAATTTCAAAGACCTTCCATCAGTAGACGCATGAATGCGCCCCACCCTTCCTAAGCATTCGACAAGTGGACTGTTGTTTGCGTTTGCCTCGGAAGTACATAACAATCCGCGTGGTGCATGGTCGGACTCGTGCGTGACAATGTTATTCAAGGTGTCATTTAGCCAATGGAAATGGGTCTATGGGTAAAGTTGCACACATCCAATGACAGTCCCATTGCCCGTAAACGTTATATTTTTACTATTCCAAATCATCTGACATTACTTGAGAAAATACAGAACTAATATTTTGTATTTAGTGAATAGAGAAGTGGAAAGCCCCTTCGCCAATGGTTGGTTCAACAAATGCGATAATGTAGCTCTGAAATCAGAAGCCACTTATTATCAGAATTCACGTTTTAATAAATATGCCAGTGTTAGAAAAATGACAAATGACAAAAAACCCTCTGTGAACCGGACAGTTATTTTGTGAATGTGGACAGAATTAAATTGTTTATTTTCTACTATTATTATTCTGTTTGATTTTCCTGTTTTTGTAGTAGTGCTATAAATAGTATTTCTATGTAGTCTTTCCTTTGGTTTTAGTACTATCAAATCAGGCAAAAGATCAGAGATTGCTAGTTACCCACAAAATAATGATTTAAGGTTTTACCAAACATTTTTATTAACATAACTTAGTAACATAACGTAGTAATCATAACTTACAGTGATCTGTTTTATTTAACATTTTGAATTTTTAATTATCAGGTAATTTAAATCAGCGTAATTTAACATTTTGAATTTTTAATTACCCGGTAATTTATACAGGCGTAATTTACCATTTTGAATTTATAATTATCCGGCAATTTAAACCAGCGTAATTTAACATTTTTAATTACGTGGTAATTTAATATTTGAAATTAATAATTTTAATTTCAACGGTAATTTACGAAAAAAAAAATTACCGTAATTTAACGTCCCTGGTCCTATTACTCTGGCATAACATCTATTACCCTAGCTATTACTTTTGTCCAAACTCTATTACAATTTTGCTTTAATTAATTTTTACCTTATCTCACTGGCGTTTATTTAACGCTGTGTAATAATGTAATGTGTAATGGTTAATGTGACAAAAGTATTTTCTTACTATAAGCGAATGTAGTTCTTTTTCACAGGCATTATAATTTATATTCTTATCTATTTTACGGTATGTGATCTCACAATATAGTGACAATATAGTGATATGTAACAAATCGCGGCAAATCTATTACCTATTACAATGACGTTCAAGCTATTACGCTGAAAAGTCCCAATCTAGTACAATTTTTACTTTGGAGGTGGCAACACTGCTTCTAAGGACCTATCGTCCCTGTTGATTCTTTCTCTGCGAACTCGTGTCCCGGCCAGCATGTTGTGAAGTCGGTTAGTTCTTCCAGGGGGCCGTCGCCCGTGGTTAATTCTCCGCCGCCTACTGCGGCTAGCATGGGTAAGTTTTTTTTGCATTTTACATATTTCATTATATCGTAACCTTTGTAGTAGTAATTCTTAGATTCTGTAGTATGTATTATGAGCATGATGTAAGGATTAACTTGGTGTCTGCAAAGCTCTGCCCCTTCCCCTCAAATATGCGTGAAATTGCCTTGAATTTGACCCCGTAACAACACGAAAACGTAAACTATTATTGCCCCCTTCGTTGGAATGTCTAACGTGAATAAATAAACAATTTGGTTTGTTCTTGGTTTGTGTTTATTCATAGGATGATGTAATGATAGATCATGTGCTTAAAATTCGCATTCCATACTTTTTCCTCGAATACCAATCCCAAAAAGTAAAATTTTGTTCTCTTGCGAACACGTGCGCTATTTAATTACAGTGTCTACAGTCTGGTTTGTTCGATAATTTCGTATATCGAGTGGATTATTCTTGCTTTGTGTTTGCCAAGACAGAGCTCCCTTACTTTACACTTTAAGTTATTAGTTTATTATTAAGTATTATAATAGATCAGTTTTTACTGTATTTTTAAGTCAACATTTACATAACTTAGTTTTAGATTCAATTTCAGCTAGCAAATAGTTAAAGAATTCCTGTGATAAACAAAATCTTTTAACAATTTTGAAATTAAAATGCCGACCTACATGATTCATTCTAGATCTAAGATCCTTTCACCACGTATAGGAAAAGAATTTGTATTTCTTCCATAACCATTTCTTCATCCATTTCGTTACTCTTTCTTATACATCCATGAAGAGGCTGGTTCAGCCTAACTTCAGGACTGTTCTGGTGGGCCCCTATTGATCCAATTATTCAAACTGTTTAGTGCTCGTGTGGGTTTATTATTGAATAATGATAGCATCTTATGAGATTGCAACAATCTAAATTACCTCTTCTTGGTCGGACTTGCTCGATATTTATTATACCCATGCCCAATTTTAAACAATTGCTGCTCAAATTAGACGTTTAATTGGATGTCGTGATTTCAGGAATAACAATTCAATTATGTTTTTTTGTGTCAAGTCCGCCGTAGTTTCACTTTACGTCATTGTAATATTTGTGACTAGACGTCATTAGACGAAGATAGGAGTGGGTCTATCTCTATCTACCATATACCACAAAAAAAGGCTGTAACTCGCTAAAATTCAGATTTATATATTAACTGGGACAGATTTCGAGAGTCTAACCTACAAATCAGATACAATCTGAAAATATAGAATACTTGGGAACACTGCACAAAGAAATATTCTAATCGAAATTAGGAGAGTACATAAAAATTCTACTATTATATCAGACATCAATCAGGTTTGTGCCTAAAGGAGTATACTATTATTTTATTAAAAACTCCATGCCAATTGTTAGGTTAGCTATCAGAATATACATATAAACAGTGCTGTTTTATCCATTCTACTACCAGCGAATTCAAGCTCCAAGTATGGTATGAAGCAGAAGCTCATTACGGGTTTTGTAAATGGATTCAATAAACATTATGAGAAATTAAAATCCGTACGTACCATTTTGTTGTTCGAAGAGGATTTCTAGACAAGAGATGTGATTACTAATTTTCATAATTTCCATGAACTGACAATAAAATTATCGAGGTATGCTGAAGATTACCGATTTTTTATCAAATTTTTTGGTAATATTACTGAAAGACGTCTATAATATTATTATATGAGAAATGTATAATGGGACATAGTCGACTTGTCAACCACTGAGTCCAGATGTTTTTCTCCTCAAGTGCAAAGTGTATGGAGAATTACGTTTAAGACAACAAACCGCAGATAGTATTGGAATTAGCCACGAAGAACCGAACAAGCATTACGACCCATATGAGTGTGGACTGATGATAGCGAAGATCAACATTTTTGTGATTTTCATATTATAATATAATATTAATAAAGCTATATAATATTATAAAGTGTTTTGCTTTTCTTATACGTCAGATCCCTGTGCTGTTGATGTACATACGTATGTAATATCGCCCCATGCCACAAAGACTATAGTAACTACATTTAGTTTGTTAGTTAGTTACGATAGTCTTTGTTGCATGGGTCGATATGTATATTTGTTTTTCAGTAGCTAGGCATAAGTGTATTATCGGCTGAGAAATGAGTGAATAGTCTATCCTACCAAGAGTAAGTAATCTGTGACCAAAGTTATTGGTACGGGGTTTGTTTTTAGGAGGTATAATTGTATAAGTGCACATAATCTCAATACACTTTCAAATATTCCACATATTCATAGTACGTGTGCGTGTATTCATAGTGCGTGTGTTTTTGCAGATATCACTTCATAAACAGTAGACAAGTTGAAGTTATTTATCATATAAATAATTGATAAATATCTCAAATTCTCAACATAGGTTATGTCACAGTTATGTCGACAATTTATCAAAGTAATTTTTAGAGTTACCATGTTATGTTGGTAAGCTTGTAAAGAATCACTAGACAGCCTGATTACGTGTGCAAAAATAAATTGAAACAGCGTTAAGGACGTTAGACCATATAATGTTGACCGCACGTCGGCGAAGTCTATCTTGTTCCAAAGTAGCTTTAGCGAAAACGTCGACATACCCACGCAAAGACAAATTCTCGACTGATTTTTCAAAACTTATCAAAAACAGCCAAGCCTCTGTCAATCAGCTGTTGGACAACACTCTTAATTGTGTTTAAAAATAATACAACACAAATTACATGAATTTGCTCTTCTTAATATAATACAGCAAAAAATACAGCAGGTAGCATTTAACATAATTTTATTTAAAATCAGCTATATATAAAGTTTTGTTTTTGTTTTTTAAATGCAAATGACTATACATTTGTAGGTATCATTATTATCCGTAATAATATAGTATGGCGTCATTTATCTTTCAAAAATCAATAAATTATATACAAATAAGGGACGATACTAGCTCAACGGTGGAAATTATTTACAAAAAAAATGATCGTAATAATTATACATAATAATCATAATAATGGCAACAACGTAAGTTAATGTTACTCATTCTGATTTATTTACAGTTTTTTGCGCTTAATTACATCAATCAACAAAACAATTGATTAAATAGACAGGCTTTTTCTGTGAACCTTCCTAACCTCTTTAAATTTTAAATAAAGCAGTCCAACGTTTGATTACAAAAGTCGTGTACAGTGACATATTTTCAGTTTAAATATAAACTTAACGCAGAAGTTAATTTTTGGTTTATTATTTTTTATTTTTGTTTATTTTAAAATAAAAAATATTACAATAATAATAAAATCACAGCGAATACTCGCGGACCCCGACGGAACAAACGACTACTATCGGTTGCAAAAGTATTGAGCCCTGTGTTTGGAGGTTCGTAACTTTGCAACGGCTGAACAAAAAAAAAATTAAATAAAGTGCGTTATACTCCTGAATCATTTCTACATTACAGGAATGACTATCAAAATATTCTGCCCGTCGGTTTAGGCACAAGCGCGAGAGAAGTAAAAAATCTGATGTGGCCAGGCACATGACTTTATCATACTATATATAAAATTAATAGTTTAGCTGCATGAGATTCTATTTGATCGAGATCGGCCATGTCTGCATGAAAATAAAACTAGTAGAACTAGACAGATACTTATGTCGATTAAAGCTGCGTTCGGATATTGTACTCCGTTGACACAGAGTACACCGCCCAAATGACACTTACGTGTTATTGGGTGTAAAAAGTGTAATACAATATCCGAACGCAGCTTATATTGACAGAAGTTATTGTCAAAACATTAGCGTTTGAGACTACCTACTGTCATTAGAATCAAAAAATCTGACCAATCCTGGCTACTAGTTTTAATGCAGTACGACCGATCTCGATGAATAGAATAGAATATGCTCATGCAGCTAAACTATTGATTGTACAAAAAAATGTCATAGTTATAAATTATTCAGAACTTCCTCATCTTTAATTTATAATTTAACTATTTCGATGAATTTCCAGAAATGGCGGCTTATTTGCAAAATCTTTCAAATATGCTAAGACTAAACCTCCAGTTCCTTTGGACCCTTTTCAACAGAAAGCTTTTCAGCTCTAATTTTGGTTATGAAACTTCTAAATATGAAGTTTCGTCCCGATACCTTTAGTAGTTTCTCCGGAATCGTCGCCACAAAAAACGGGTACACACACATACACACACACACACACACACAGACATTTTTTTGTACCTTGGTCAAAAATGTTCAGGGGACCCAAAAAGACATATTTCCGCTAAAATCTCAAAAAATTTTTTTGGCACGATTACAATACTTTACATACTGTGTATGATAAAGTAAAAAAGTACCCGATTTTTGCGGTTTTAAAATAATTCTCGACTTTCCGATTTTTTTCTCCTAAACCACTTACAAAACAAATTTAAAGTTTTGTTCAGGTTACAGTTAGAATCTCTTCTATAGATTGGTGTTTTTATTTTTTTGATTTCTTATGTAATAAAGTCTGTAAGCGAGCTTTTTATGGACGCGGATATCTCAGAAACGAACGATAGCAGGACAACGCAGTTAGCACGTAAACAATCCTTATTTATTGTGATAGTCATCCATCGATGTATAATTACATAAAAGTTATTTGAGAATTTTAAATAGGGAAAATAATGTGATCGACCCGGCGCGCAGGATGGTTCCCCTCGGGGAAAGGGGATAAGGCGCGCGAAACGGTGCTACGATTTGCGCGACGATTTCAAGCGATCCGCGATCAACTCTCAGGTCCGTATTGAATATCTTTGTAATTTCCTCGTTCGGTTTTATTTTTGAAAATAGCATAAGTGGTTTTGTTTTAGTTCTGGATTTGTATACATATTCTGTTTTGTGATTTATTATTATTTCACAATATTATTTATGCTAAAAATCACTAGTTGATGTTTCAATTGCGACAAGTATTTGTCCTAACCTATTTTAGAAGAACCACCAACATTGGAACAATATTGCGGCAACTTCTTTATCTTTATCTGTACTGTTGTCGTTGTAGTCTAATAAGTCGTCATCAGCATCATCATCATCATCATCATCATCTTATCGTATCTACAATTGAGTTAAAAATATGATCAATATTCAAAACCAAAAATTGTGTTGCAAAATTGCAACACAATTTTGCCATATCTCTTTTGAGACAGTGTTTTGTTACATAAATTTAACATATCTTTAATGGCAGATTTATTGTAGTTTAATTCAATTGCAATGGGCTACAGGTAACCACAATAATTTGACTTCATTGCTTCCGATTTATTTAATTCCGATAAAATCTAATAGAAGTACCTTCCCTTGATGGCGATTTTGTGACTGATCCAACAGCTGTTATTTGAGAAAGGAATTTCTGACATTTATGATTAATTGTTTTATTTCTTTGGAATAATACTTCAGCATTCTTGCTCAATACTTGCAAAACACGAACTTACGCAAGTCACGAGCAATTGTTGTTTTTGTGTAGTGTTTAAGCCGGATGAGTTGCGGCAGAACTTGATGCCTACGTTGGAGAAGCTATTCCGGCAGGACAACAGCATACCGTTTAGGCAGCCCGTGGACCCGCGCACCCGTGGCATTCCGGACTGTTTTGATAGCGTTAGGAAGCCAATGGACTAGTCGACTATCAAGAAGAAACTGGACATTGGACAGTACGCGGATCCCTGGGAGTACGTGGACGATGTATGGCTTAAGTTTGACAACGCAATATTTAAGAAAATATGTTTCTTTTCTTTTTCGAGAACGAGTTTTATTTCACTTTTTAATTTGATTTAATTTTTTATAGTTATGAAGAATTTTACTTTAATTTACACAGGAAAGTCTATATATAAGTTATTAGAATATACAATAATTTCTATGATTTTGAAGTTAAATTATACGGCGCCTATGGAGAAATGAGCCAGCGCCGCAGTGGAAGTGGTACTCGCGGTGACTCGACGACCGTTCGGTTTGGTCCACTGCCGGTGGAATCGGACCGTCCGCTCGCTGATTATTACGCCAATCGCAAAACGCTCGGTACTATTCGATTCTGAAGGTCCTTATGCAACTGCCATCTGAAAGGAATTTCATTATTTATAAAAATTATTTATGCAAATTTGGTGTGGACTATAAATGTAGAAATGCTTGCCGATGGCAGTTGCGTCTGATTATTGTCTGCAGTAATACATTATAGAATATATAATTAAATGTTAACTATATGAGCACAAGTTACTGTCTTCTGAACATCTCTAGACTTGCACTATGGAGTATTGTAGTGCGTGTTTGTAATAAGTTGGCAACAATGTTTACAATAGCGACGGTTGTGAAAGTACTATATCATCGACCAGAAAACTCGCACAGTCTAGTTTGAATATTTGTACCTACAATTAGAAAGCAATACATTAATTTGTTTAGGTTATACCATACGTCAAATGTAATAAATTCGAAATAAAAGCAGACATGTTTATAGTAGCGCCATCTTACATCTGGTGATTTTTTATTTCGAAGCTTTGGAGAGAAATTTGCTACAGTTCTTTATTTGAATTGAGACGGAGCCTTAAGTGTAAATGTTCTTCGCTAAAATGAACGAAAGAGTCGCCCCCTCGTGGTAATAGAGTGAGTTACTCTATACGGGATACGGTGTGGCCAGTACTTGGCAATCTCGTGCATTTGTAAACCTATTATTGAACGAAAACATGGAAAGGGCACTGAAAAAAAGCAATAAGTGCAAAAATTATTGTTGTGTTCCGCATTGTAGTTCATTTTACAGTGAGGCATTGTCATTGTCAGGATTTTATCCCGTTTAGAGCGGTCATAACAGCGCTATCTACATTTGCTGGTTCAGGGGAATTGAAAACACCGGCTCTGATGTAAGGTTAATTTTCATCCACAATTTAATAGTGTCTGGGTAGAAATGTTATCAATAAAGCAACGACAATTACGATAACTGCGAAAAATATTAAAAATTGTTAAAATTTATAATTCTTTTAGCAACAAAAAGCGAAGAATATGGAACCAAATTTGGTTATTACGTAGTGTTAGACTAAACAAAGGTACAATTAATTTTTAAACAATAAACTTTTACACGATGACTAAGACTCGCATAAAAATTGGTTAAAAATTGACTACAAATTATTTGAAAAATTGCGCAGTCTTATAGAAGATAAAATAACAAAGCAACTACGTCAGTGTGTTTCGTCAAGATTTCGGTTGATGGCCACACTTAGATTTATTGATACAGGGGATTCCGTATTCCAAATATCCGACAGTCTGTTCTGTATGCTAACAGTATGCGCAGACGACATGTATATTTGTAGGTTATGTGCGTCGTGATATTTTGTTGGTAACGCCTCAGTGCGCAGTCTAGTAAGAAACTTGGGAGAGATACTAGTTTGTAAACAAGCTTCTAGTATGAAAACTTTTATGGTTAGATTATCCATTACAAAAGCGCGTGTAGTTTTGAAACTAATTAAGTAAGCTGAATTGGCGTGTTTTCCTCCCCATTCTTTATATGTGTACAAATGTTTATTACTCGTTAAAAAATTTTTACTACCCATTGATAAATGTTTACTACTTACGAGTAAGTATTCATTACTCATGAGTAAATTTTCTACTACTCACAACTCCTTTATGAATTTATGAGGGTAATGCATTAATCCTTTGGTGGCACAACACAGAGAAGGAAATTGATCAAATATTTAATGTTAAACTAAAATTCTCCACAGCGCAATAAAGAAAGAAGAATTTAAGGAGATGAAGAACAACCACCTGGAACTGGAGCAATTCGTGATATGCAACAACTGCGGGCGCAAGCTGCATCAGATCTGCGTCCTGCATTCGGAGCACATATGGCCGGCGCATTTCGTGTGCGACAAGTGTCACAAGAAGAAGGGGTTGAAGAAGCGCGATAACAAATTCAACGCGAAGCTATTGGCAGTGACGAACTTGGACTTTTATATCGAGACGCGCGTGAAAAACTTCCTTTAAAAGACACAGGTACAGCTTGGCATGCGTAGCAAGTTTGTCGAGACCGGGGAGATGTCTGGAGAATTTCCGTATACAGCGAAAGCGCTGTATGCGTTCGAAGAAGTCGACAATGTTGATGTATGCTTTTTCGGGATGCACGTGTAGCAATACGGCTCGTACTGTCCGACGCCGAAATACGCGTCGCGTGTACATTGCATACTTGGACTCTGTGCACTTTGTAACGATCGCCGATACCATTTATTTTATAAGTAACTTTAAGAATAATAGATTATATTAAATTCAATATTGTAAGTGACAATTTACGTAAACCAAAGCAAACGTAGACAGCACGGTTGATCGCCTTGACAAGGCAGCGGATGTACGGAATCGCGTTACATCTGCGATTCGTAGCTTGGCCGCGCATTCCTATATTGTTGAAGAATGATGAGTTATATTTTTCACGTTCGTTAAAGTTTTTATGGAAGTTTCCATAAAAACACAAACTCCGCAAAAGCTACAATGGGCTTCATGATAACCACTTGGAGAAATTGAAAGTAGTCGTTCGGTAACTAAACGTGTGTTCGGTTTGCGTGTTCAGGACGTCCATGAAGCTGCATCCAACCCCTAGCCAATGCTGGTACCAGATCTGGGATCTGGTAACTGATCAACCCTGCGTCGTCGAGTCATTAATTATTTGTACGGGGTAAGTCCCATATTTTGCTCGCTATGAGTACCCGCTGGTGTTTGCTGTGGCTTACGTGTATTGCATAATTTAAGAACTTTTTATATGTAGGTATAATTTTGTTTTATCAATAGACGAACTAGTACCTAACCATGGCTTTTATTTATAATTGCCGCCTTGGCGTTAAAATAGAGTCACGATTACCAAATAACTAATAACACTCTGATCACCCCAGTCAGGGTTGTTGAAATAACAGTGCTAAAGTACCTTGGTGGTGAAATAACAGTGCTAAAGTACCTTGGTATAAAAGTTAAACTATTATACCTAGGTGACATGTCTACTTTAGACTTCAGCAGATAGGAATGTCCCCTTCCGAGAGGAAGAAGACTCCCATCCCCCCTGTCAAAGCCCCACTGATTCCCCACGGAGATGCGAAAAACATTCAGAAACGTCTTTTTGTAACAAAAAGAGAGGCATTATAAAAACACACAACAAAAAAAAACAGGCCTCTCGTTGCCATGGATTCCGCTGTGGTCAGGGATCAAGCAGATTGCTATGTGACCACCCGCACATTTATGTTTCCAAATAATATCCCCAATCATATTAAACAAGTAGTGCATTTTAAGATTACCGACCCCACTTTGTTGCAGTGCAAAAACAGCGCTGAGGGAATCCGTGAAAGCAACCAATTTACTTATATGATTACACCGGTAAACAGCATTTTTGCGACTGGGTTGTGATTCACATTTTCTGATTCCCCATGTTGAGAAACATAACAAAATGCCAATTATTTTGATTTGTATCTGCTTTTGTAGTGACAGTAGTGCTTCAAAGGGTCAAAATTGCGTTTTCTGGTATTTTTTGATGCCCTCCCAAAAAATAATTCTAGGTCACAGGTAATAATTCCAGGTCT
The DNA here is from genome assembly GCA_963966075.1 of Aphodius sticticus. Lineage (NCBI taxonomy): Eukaryota > Metazoa > Arthropoda > Insecta > Coleoptera > Scarabaeidae > Aphodius > Aphodius sticticus. Next base: position 33,228,154 of record OZ014510.1, on the reverse strand, counting down.
ATGTAGCCTGAAAAGGAAGCTTAAACCCTAAACTTTAAAATAATGAAATAAAAAATTAATGAATCATATAAAGCGTGGCAGCATCGGCCTTTCTACCAGACGCACGCATAGACGCGCGCCACCTTTATTTTCCTGCGGACGCGTATAGGGGTTAGTAGCTGTGACAACGTTTTGTCACTTTGTAATTATTGTCGCAGCATTTCGAAAGTTATAGCTATAAATAATAAGGTCGCGTCTTTCCTTTTAACGCAAAACTGCTAAGGTAAATTCTATTACTTGACTCACAGCACAAATTTTGAATATAAATTGATCATACAGTATCGAAATTTATACCGGAAGCGCGGCAATTATGTTACCAGGCGTCAAGGTATTGCTGTTACAATTAATATTACTTCACTACATTCAATTGGCACGTCTTACACGTTATAGCATTAAAGAATATTAGCCCAATACTTTCGGTTGTTACATGTATTGTATGTATTGCTGTGTAGCAACCTTGGTTTGCATACGAAATCAACTATTGCTTGATACGCCACTGACTTCAATAGTAAAAAGACGTAAAAGAATATTTTAGTAGGGCTTTATTGACATTAATATTAAGCACTTTTTTACAATAAAGTCATGTCCAAAAATAAGCCAAATTAGTTTAGGATCTAGGCTGAATTAAAAACAAATATAGTGTACGTGCGCTATTCTTAAATGAATGTTTAAACTGTACTGAATCCACATGACCTTTTCTTCTGGGAGCACTAAAAACTCTGTTTACAACATGCCTGAAGAAGAACTGCTCGCAAAAGTGATGGCTGCATGTACTCACGTGCTCCTGGTATGATTCACTGGGGTCCAAACATGACTAAATCTAAATACATGCCAACTTAGTGTATTGAACTGTTTTTGCAATATGCAAGAAATAAATGATTCCAGTCTATTTCTTTTTGAATCAGCGTAGTGCCTAAACGGCTATTTTCGGGATATGCCTCTATTGACAATTTTTTTAAACTTTAATTTTAATTCCAAATTTGGTCGCCCATCATATTTGCGCTACACTCTGCCTGTTTTCAAAACACATAACGTCTTGATGAAAACGTTCACCACGTTCTTTGGAATAAGCTCCAAGGTCGATTTTGAGTTTTTGGATGATTCTTATAGAGACAATTACACTCTTTCCAATGAACCAAAAACCAATACGGTAGCTATGTTTCATGATTTCCAAGAAAGTCATGAATCACTCGCCTGAAATCCCTTCCAGGCATTTCTCGCCCTGAGCAATTGAGGAAACTCTTCATTCGAATTCTTTTTTTTATTGTGAGCCAATAAAGATTCTTGCCTTTATCTTGGCTTCAGAAAGCTTGGGAGAAAAGTTCTGAATATATCTGAATGCGTATTGCAACAAAATTTGACATGGTAATCTTCTAAAGAAACATTTGTTTACAAAGTAAATACAAAAAACTGCTGCGCCACATGTTGTTAATTTGACCATTTGGAGTTTTGAGGTTATGTTATATCACCATAATCGAAATTGTCAAAATATATCAAGATGTATCACTATGATCTAATCGGTGAACGTACAAATGCCCCAACACTATCGGTCGGTAGCGCGACTGTAAGGTGTTCTACAGTGTCCTGGTAAACTCGCATCCACCGATTCATAAAATTCGCACGTAATATTACAATACATAATTTGAAACCTCAATGTTTAAGCTTCTATTTAACACTGCTGGGACAGCTCTACCGCCACGTATATGTAATTATTTGAGATGGAATCAAAAACACGAAAAAAACGTAAATTTTTACACTTACACCTTGACACTTGGTGTTACAAAACTTTACATTATTTCTTGGTTTTTCATTTCATACTTTTAAAGTTTAATGTTCAAACTTCCACTTCAGACTGCATAAATAATTTTATAGCGTACGATTATTTTTTGGCAAGGCTACAAAATCTGTCAAAAAACGTTTTTTTGACACTTTGAAGCAGTGCTGCCACTACAAAAGCAGAGAGAAAAAAGAATAATCAGCATTTATTCATGGTTCTCTACATGGCGAATCAGAAAATATCGGTTTTAACCCAGTTCAGAAAAAAAATATTTTTTTGTCGACTTGTGGTAGACGGTGAAGAATATCATTTTTTAATAGCGATTTTGTTTCACCATCTTCAAGATCTTCAGATCCAAACTGTGGCCATAATCGGGTACTTCAGGGTGCTTTGTTCAACGTCATGAATCTGTTTTCCAAGGGGCATCATCTGCAATGTTCAAATGGACTGTAGTTCCTACTTTCCTAATAACAAATTCCATTTCAACGTTTAATTGGAAAATGCTTCATGTGTCAGTGACCCTGGCAGTTTCTATAAGAAAATAATATATCCAAATTTTACAGTAGTCCGCGCTACATACCCAACAAAAGTAAAAAATTGAAATAAAAATAAGTAATAGGTACGTAAGTACGTATAGACTCACCACACTATACGAGGAAATAAATTATATGGAATATCTAATAAAAACACTTGTAATACGCAGTACTAAAGCTCAAAACAACTTGCTGCTTGCTTCGCGTAACAAAATTAGAACAGACATGTCGAAATGTCACTCACGCGATCACTCCCTTCGTGCAAAGCCTGCCCAGGGCCGAGGTGCCTTTAGTCGCCGCGATAGCGACGCCATAATTTTGCCATGTATTTCAAATGGGTGACGACGATACCACAAAAAGAATACAGTTCGCCTCAGTCTGGGGGAGCCTTAAACGAACGTAACAGAAAATTAACGCGCGCATTTCAAAACTACCATTACGAACGCATAGCACATGCTCGACGAAAAATATCTCAATTTAAACTCCCTCGCTCTTTTAAATCAATAATATAATTTTAACACCAAAACGTCCAAAACTAAGCATTTTTATATTAGTTTAGCAAAAGTCCAACCTGATTTCCAGTGTCATATATGTACTTTTTATTTTACCGAAGTGCACGGTAGCTCTCTGATGTTGCTGGACACCATGTACGCGACACTTTGGTGGCGCGCCGTTGCTGCGCATTTAGTAAGTCCACCGCGATTTCAAACAACCGGCGAACAAGCTCTTGCCCTCACGGCCCGCGCTCGTGCCTTGCTAGACCGTTGCTGGCAAATCGTGGGCCAATGCCCTGCGGCTAACGTGTGTGCGGGGAATTGTTATGTGGGTAGGAAGAAGGGCATTTACTAGAGCAACCGTAAGGTCTATTTTGTTACTGTAGATAAAAAATTATAATTATTTGTTTCATTTCTTACAGTAGAATTAATTACGAAGATCAATTGTGTAGAGCAGGGTTGTTGACAACAAAAGGACAACAAACGATGCTGTTTACATATCTTACAACGTCTGGTTATACGTCAAGAAAAACGACAAAGTTTGTAGAAAATAACTTTATTTTGATAACTTGTAGGGCAATTTTAGGTTTTGAAATAGTAACGCTCAAACTTACATTGAAATCATTTCAATATTATTGTGATTGACTTTCACATAATAATTCTCTTACGACTAGTATTTTCATCTAGCTATAAGTCCTGGGGAGCTATCTGAAGGATCTGTCAGGTTTGTTGCCATAGTCTATCAAATGAGGAGATTATCCGTTAAATGTGCCCAGAACATGAATATTAGATATGGGTGACACGTTCTCCGCACCGCTGCTGATACAGTCTCATTTTATGAAGTATTCCGGACGATTATTTTATAGGTAGATGAAAATACAAGATCTTAAATTATTTCACAATTACTTAATGATTAAGAGTGTATTTGTAGATTTTATCATTATCATTCCACTCACATTCACAAAATATCATATCTAAGTTAACACTAACATTTGTAAGGTTAAAGGTAAAAATCACTAACTAACATCTCAAATTATTAAGACCAGCACCTTGATTCTGTAAACACTTGAACGAATGACGAAATGTTAGTAACTTATATCTTTAACCTGATGATTTAGTGGCTTTGAAATGGTATGTGAACTTCACCTCCTTTCATAATTGGATAAAGATTATTGCTAATATAATGTTGTAATATGTAGGCGCTTGGTTGCCGTTGTTGCTGACAAGAGATATGAGGCGGGATCATCCAGCATGACGCATGGCCAGAGAAGACACGAGTTGAATTGTGATGGGGCGGACACCCTTCTCAATATTTATTATTATACTTTAATCAACTCTATACTGAAGGGGGCCCCGGTTAGGACTTTGCTCATCTACCTAACCTTAACACCACATGTTGAAGGTGGTAACTCGCCCCAAGCGACGCTTGGCGACGCTAACACTTATTTAACAAGTTAATCTTAATTAATCTTACGGTAGCGTGAATTAATTATCTCTCTCTTACGGAGGCTTTAAAAAGTTCTTTCTCTGAGACTTTGTCAGAGACGTTTGAACTCATTCTAATTATCAATCACCATGTGCAAGGCTAAATACTTTACCATAAAAGGGACAGGTTTATATTATTCTAAAATGAATATACCGAAGAAAACCACAATAAAATCTATTAACAAAAATATATACAACAATGCAGAACTGCTTACATGAAATATGACTTTTAATCCCTATTAACAAAATCTGATATACTTTGGCAGAGATGGACAAATCAGCAAGTACAGACAACGAATAATTACCTTATTATTTCGGTTGAGCACAAGAAACACGAGACAGCACAGTTTCTATAACTTGGCCCCCATTGGGGCCCTACGCTTGGGCGCGCGTTTTGACGCACGACCGTCTACTTTCAAAGCCCGATGCCAAAGAGAACCTTTCCTTCCCCGTTTACCCGTTCCTCGACTTTTCGCGCCAAAAGCTTGCGCGGTAATCCTGACGCGACTGCAGCGCCACTCCGAGCGTCTGTTAAATACCAACTTAAATCGTAATCTGACTTATAACATTCCTCCCACGTTAAGATAAATAATTATTTGACCAATTATTTATCCCTAAACAAAACTAAATAAACAAATTGCTGACTGTACCATCTCCCCTTACAAAACAATTTTCTTAATTGCTAATTACAATGTCTGACATAAAAATTACTTTTTATACATTTTTCATTTCCTGAAATAAAAACACAGATATGACCCAATAAAAACCCAAAAGAATTCGGCCTTGGTCCAGGAATCCGGCGGTGTTGATTTGACTTCGGTTCTCCAAACCAAGCGAATGTCCTCATTCCCGGGCCATTGGTCATATGAAACAAAAGAAAAACAACATTGAAGCAGTATCATAGCAGTCCGATTACATCATAACTTACATTATCTTTTATCCATCTTCAAATACAGCCGCAATCGTGAAATGACTTTCCTCCACTCGCCTCTGTTTTTCTCCGTCCATTTTCCCTCCTAGCGTCATCGGTGGTTCATTAATTTCCAGCGACGTCCAACGTTCCTCGAAAGCTATCGTATACCTCGTAGATAACCTACACGACGTGTGGATGTTGTCCAACAACACTTAGGCCCTGGTACGACATCCCTTTGCGTTGTCCGCGTAATCATTTTTTTTCTAACACCATCGACGTACAAAGTACAGGAATTCTGTCATCTGTCACTTTGTAGTTTTTGACCCTACGCCTCTCTGGACGCCTTTTCGGTCACACCATTTTTTGAAGCGCACTGGGCTTCGCTTGCTGTAGATTACAACCCTTTGTAAATCTACCGGCACTAACTTCGACGTACAAAGTGCAGTATATTTGCCTGCAAATTTGTAATTTTTTCTTGCCCCTTTTTTGCGCCTCGCGCGGGCTGCTTTTTCCATCACTAGACGATTTTTCGACTCCGGGAACGGGACGACAGCTGGCTTCACGTGTAGACCACTTTGCTTGACATTGCTTGACACTTCTTAGGAATTCCGAGTACCTGAGCTTCTGGTCTCCATTTCAGACTGCCTGGCCGGATACTTGGGACACCCGTCACTTCGGAATTTCTGCTACCTGTTTTGCCGTTGCATTTCCCTTACAAAACAATACTCTGAAACTTCCCTTAATGACTGCTTTATTTTAACTTATAAATACAGTTGCAAGAGTATACCCCTTAACTATAATTAATTATTAATTAATTACCGCGTGTGTGTGTTTCGTGCTTCTCCGCTCAGAGCCGCCATTTTCAAAAATGCTCACAATAAAAACTTAACTTGTTTCAATCTTTCGATTCAATTTCCTCAAAATTTACCAAACAAAGTACTCGGGGTTTGTTTCTATCCTATCCTTACTTTACTTTCACTTAATCGACCACTGACGGTACGATTTTTTTCTGTTTATTGTTTACTGTTGCCATCTCTACCTGCCATCTTTCTTTTACTCAATAAAAAAAAATTCCTCAGAATTTAATTTCAAACTACCTGTTCTGCATATTGTTATAAATCATAACTCAAGCCCTGTCTAACACAATCTGGTTCAAACTTTCTCCAACGAACGGTCTCGAGAACTAAGACATATCTTTCAAAACCAATTCCAACACTCAAAAGAAATTATACTGCAAATATTTAATTATTATGCTGCCACCAGCAGTACATTTCCTACTCAAATTCACGACTATATGTCGACATTTATCACACAAAATGTCCACCTCTAAAGCGCAAACAAAATTCTTGGAATGCCACGCGCAATATCCACAAGGGCGCCTAAAGCCAGCCCCTAAACACCTTTCTTTAAAGGGTCGTTTGCCTCACTTTGCTTTAACATAGTCTACAATAATGCATACTTAAAATGCATCACACAATTTTCTCCTAAAATTCAGAAACAAATCTAACTAGAGTGCTTTCTTCATAATCTACTCATATAATCACTTGAAATGTCTTAAATTATCCCAACCGCTAGCCAACAAAAATGTGATGGGGCGGACACCCTTCTCAATATTTATTATTATACTTTAATCAACTCTATACTGAAGGGGGCCCGGTTAGGACTTTGCTCATCTACCTAACCTTAACACCACATGTTGAAGGTGGTAACTCGCCCCAAGCGACGCTTGGCGACGCTAACACTTATTTAACAAGTTAATCTTAATTAATCTTACGGTAGCGTGAATTAATTATCTCTCTCTTACGGAGGCTTTAAAAAGTTCTTTCTCTGAGACTTTGTCAGAGACGTTTGAACTCATTCTAATTATCAATCACCACGTGCAAGGCTAAATACTTTACCATAAAAGGGACAGGTTTATATTATTCTAAAATGAATATACCGAAGAAAACCACAATAAAATCTATTAACAAAAATATATACAACAATGCAGAACTGCTTACATGAAATATGACTTTTAATCCCTATTAACAAAATCTGATATACTTTGGCAGAGATGGACAAATCAGCAAGTACAGACAACGAATAAATACCTTATTATTTCGGTTGAGCACAAGAAACACGAGACAGCACAGTTTCTATAACTTGGCCCCCATTGGGGCCCTACGCTTGGGAGCGCGTTTTGACGCACGACCGTCTACTTTCAAAGCCCGATGCCAAAGAGAACCTTTCCTTCCCCGTTTACCCGTTCCTCGACTTTTCGCGCCAAAAGCTTGCGCGGTAATCCTGACGCGACAGCAGCGCCACTCCGAGCGTCTGTTAAATACCAACTTAAATCGTAATCTGACTTATTACAGAATTTTCAAAAATAAAATAAAGTAAAATTGTAATCTGAAAAGAAACCAATAAATGTAACTTGTAGTGGATGTATCGAGTTTTATTCATTCTAAAGCAGGCGCTACACTATGCTACAAAAACCTTCCAACGTCAAACTTTTAGTAAGGTTGAATCAGCGCTGAGACGGATAGACTACATCGGTTATTTCTTAAAATCTGAGAGAGATATTCAGAGCTCTACTAATAGTGACTCGACCTTGGTATTTTGCATCATGCAACTTATATAAGTATCAATAGGTGCAGCATCACACAACCGTTGATTGTCAACGAATATAGATAGTCAGCCATGGGTTAGTTGGTGCCTTAACATCCAGAGGGCATGGTTTTATCATTTATCATATATTTATGCTCGACATTAGCCAGTTCGCACCAAGTGGGTACATAAAAGTGTATAGTCGAAAACGCTATAATTTGTGAATGAATCTTGCAGAGAACCCTGCCCTCTAGATGTTAAGGCCCCAACTAACCCATGGCTGACTATCTATATCCATTGACAATCAACGACGCAACATACCAAACATTGGATGCTGCAACGGTTCGTTGCCCTGTGTAGAGTTGGATTTACAAATTGGTAAAAACTTATTTGAATTTTATTTGCAATCGTGCATAAAGTATATAGGAATTGTTACATCTTTGTTGGAAAGGCATTAAAAACAATAAAAAAATATATAATTCAAAATTAACTCAATTTACCAAAAACAACTTTTAAATAGGATTTATATTGTGCGGAAATCGATATTATCATTACGCATTCATTTATTCAATTCTGTTTATTGATTTACAGGCTTTATAGTAGCATAAGCAAAGGCCAGCGCCGACGGCAGTATGCGACCATCGACGGCGCCGCAGCTGGATGAATGCGACCATTTCCCGAGCTATGTGCAGTCCCATACCTGTTCATAATTATACCATGGATGTGGGGTATGTGTCACTGTCTGACTACTGTAGGCAGATAGCAGAACGCAGTAGATTGAAAAGATATCTCAAATAAAAATGTCAAACCGCATATGACCATGCACCGTATGAGATAGAAAGAGATGGATACCCTACATCACTGCGGGTTGCATATGAAATGCATTTGCCTCACTTATTCACAATGGCGGCTCGCGTATAGGCACTGTGGAACTGCAGCACCCACTATTATTTCCACTTAATATTATGGATAACATTTAATATAATGAGTCAATGTTCCTTTAATTCTTTCTTTATACTTGTACAAAGTATAATCCTTAATGTCAGTAGCCATCTCCCAGTTTAAGAAAAAGATTCGAAAATCGTTGTATGGAACTGTAATTTGCACAGTTCCAGTTTTCCAGTTAAAAAAAATTCCTCAGTTTTGATCCAGAAACCAAGGATAAAATTATTGATATCTTCGCGCAAATTAAAACAAGGAGAATTACGCTTATCTTAACTTCACTTGTTTGTTTGCTACAATCTTGTAATCGATATTTTACCTACTTCCCAATATCCAATCGGGTTGAAACTTTGCACGTGGACAAATTGCCGGTGACAATGCGTAAAGGAATAAAAAAATTGAAAAATTTTTGGAAATTTTGGCCACAATTTTCAAAATTTAACTGTTAATGCGATGTTTTTCACTAAGCGTTGTTTTAAAAAAAATGTATTTTTTACATAAATTTATTACTACGCTTACCTTAACTTCACTTGTTTGTTTGTTATGTATAAACCTTGTAATCGATATTTTACCTACTTCCCATTGTCCAATCGAGTTCAATTTTGGCATGTAGACGATTACATGGTGCATGGTGACAATGGATGAAACATTAAAAAAATATGGAACATTCTTAATTTTTAGTACATTTTGTTAAAGCGGAGTATTTAGCTGTACCAATTTATGCAAAGTAAATAAGAAATCCGTTTTTATTCCCTATATTCTTTTACGATTTCATCAAGTTTCTGAATAAATTTTCTTTTTACTTTTTTTTTCCTTTAACACAATATTTTTTAAAACAATGACAAAAACATTTTTGGAACAGCACCCCCACTAATATTAGCTACGAGCCGCCACTGCTTATTCACCATGTCGCGTCCTTTCCAGTCGTGCGTATGTATTTTCACTGATTATCAGTAAGAAACTTTGCAATTGTTTTTTTTTAGATGTTGTAATGTTGTATTCCTGAAAATGTTTTTTTAAGTATTTATGCAATGTGGGTTCGTATGACGTTGAAATATATCTTTTGAAATGTGGCAGGTTTATTTGTGGGGGGAAATGTTTTTAAATGAGATTTTTTTGTTTTATTGATCAAACTTTATTAATTTAATAATATAATGGTTAAATATTTCTATCTTCCTATAATGTCTATCCCATTTCTATCATGTGTGCTTTCTCATATGAAATCTAAGACAAGAAAAATGATTAGTAGCATAATCACAAATGGTGCACTTAAATGGCTCCAGTATGAGTTCTCATATGCTCTGAGCATAACCGTTTGCACTAGCATGTTCACACGTAGTACACTTAAATGGTTTCTCTCCTGTGTGCTGTCTCATATGCAACGTAAGAGCAGAATGACAAGCACTAGCATAGTCACACATTGTGCACTTAAATGGTTTTGTGCTTGTATTCGTTTTCATATGCACTGGAAGACTAGATTTTTGCGCACCAGCACAGTCACTCATGGAACATTAAAATGGTTTATCTCTTGTGTTCTTTCTCATGTGAACTATTAAAATATGTAGATTCATAACCACAAGCATAATCACATATGGTGCACCTATGGCTTCCCTGGTTTATCTACTTCCACATGCTCTTGAAGTTGCGTTGATTGCGCAGTTGTGTAGTCACCCTTGGTTAACGTTGACAGCTCCTCCGGAGGTTCTGTCTTCAGATTTTCGATAAGTTGTCCAGATTGTGGAGTAGCAGTACCAGATATAGTGGTTTCAGTGAAGTCGATTTCTTCAAGTTTTATATGTAATCTGAAAAATAAAAAAAAAAATGAAAAAGGTATCCGATTTTTTGCAACTCTTTAATTATAACAATAATAATATTTAAACTCTAGTTTTCTTTTATATTAATATTGTAGCTGGTCTGAATATGGGCGCCAAACCCAGAATTTAATCACCAAGTAATGAAATAAAATAGTTTATAGAGGAAATTGGGATTCTTCAAATATTCAACAAAACTATAAGATTTCAGCATACTAAAACTAAAATGATGTTATCATGTTTTTGAATTTTGTTCTCGAATTTGTGGGCCCCCATATACAATGCTGAGTTAAGAAGATTTACTTTTTTATACCAAAATAATATATACTAATAATACTAATAATACATTTCGGAACAACTAACAAAAATCATAAACGATAGGTAAGCTATTGATCTTTTTGCAACAACATTTAATATAAGTACCTACATAATTATTTAAAGTAACAGATTATTCTTAAGAATTACAAAATAACAAATAAATAGCTTAAAAATTTAAAAATAAAAATTCGTAGCAAGTAAAATATATTATCTCAATAAATAAAGGGTATTATAAACAAATAAATATATTTTTAATATACACTGCGCGTCAGAGAAAACGGGCCACCCAAAAGCAAATTTCACAATAAGTTTCTAAATTCTCCAATTTTTGCTTATAACGTTTTCTATTGGTACAACTCGTGCGCACCAGTGCAAAATGTATGCATTCTGTTGGTTGCCCTTGCAGTGTTTCGTGTTCTGTTGAAAAACCAACAGTGCAGCAAAATCTGCACTAAGTGAACATTTTTCTCTACGAGCTCCGAGAGCTCGTGTTGGCGACTGCAATATGGCTCCAATGTGTTCTGTTGGAATCGCACTCGCTTGCCCTACACTCATGAAAAATTGCACCAGTGTGCTCGAACTAGTGGCTAGTGCCCCCGAGTATTACCAAAAGAAAACACTATGAGTTTCAGTTTTCTCATGAAAATGTCGGACGATATGCTAAAAGAATTACTGAATCAATAATTGCAATAAAAACAAGCAAAATTAACAAGGTGTATAATTACGAACATTTTTCGGGTGGCCCGTATTCTCTGACGGGCAGTGTATTAAATATTTCAAAAACTGCGAGCAAGGGCGTAGCCAGAAGTTTTTACAGGGGGGGGCAAGGAGTCAGAAAAATACCAAAATTTAAGTAAATAAATATTTCTTATCGCATATCTTTTTGTTTATAAAAATATATGTATGAGGTATGTACATAATATGAAATAAGCTAATAAAACATTACGTAATGTTAAGTTTCCGCTTGTTTTCGGAAAACTTCTGCAGGACAGATTCTTTGAATTGCTCTTGGTCTTCATTTGCAATGTTGCGATGAACGCTGAGAATGCTACCGAAACAAATATTCTTGGAGGACATGTATCAAATGTATCAAAATGTACATATAAGTGTACAAGAACAGTAATACTAATATATTATAATTTCCAAGATATTTTCGAACAGCGAATTAATGCAAGAACCGCCATAGCGCCATCTATTGCTTAAAAGACAAACTATAGGTAAACGGGTTGACATTTGCCAAACGAGACCAAAATTCGAAACTCAACAAAATTAGACTAATCTAAAGTAATATTTAGCTATATGTACTTAAACTGCAATAATTACGTGATTATAGTGTTACGGCTACAGTGATAACACTGTGATCACGTAGGTAATCCTATAACTGAAATACTCTTTAGGACCAGTAATCCTAATCACCCAATCATACAACGATATAACACTGGCTTCCAAATAATAATTAATACTTAGTAAAATAGTTTCTTATATCCATTGCAAAAAAAAAAACACTGCTTTATTATCGCGTTCAATAACTACACATCACACAGACTCCAGTAATATACAAAGTAGATATGTGGTTTTGGTTGCCAACCGACAAGTAAATTGAAGATATAATTTTAGATTGCTTTATTACAAATAACATTATATTATTATATAAGGTTATTTGTAATAAAGCAATCTAAAATTTTTACTTCAACTTACTTGTCGGTTGCATTAACAATTCCTCTATTAATTCCCAATAAATCAACTTAACAACAAATACCTCACCCTGTATTGAGATTTGGAGGTAAGTACTGGTATTTGAGTTGCATACTCGACGGTAATTTATTAAATTACATTTTCTCATAAAATAAGCACAACTGGCTTTTACAGTACATGTTATGTGTCTTTGTAAATTTATTATGTACCTAATACAATTTTGTGCATTTTTATTTTGAGCGCCAGGGGGGGCAGGTGCCCCCCCCTGCCCCCCCCTGGCTACGCCCTTGACTGCGAGTGTTCATTCTTAAATACACCATCATCAATATATACATATGTCATCTGCACAAGTGCTTATTAAATTTGTGGTGCAGTTTTATAGTTTTTTTGAGATGTTACTTTTAATAAAATGTAATTTCCTATTTCATCATCATTACCTAAGATTCCGATTCCATATCATCAAAAAACTACAATTGTTCCGAATGCCTTCTGCTATATAAGTTTTAACAAGAAGAAACGTAACGTGTCAACATCTGGTCTTCAAAGTTTAGAAGAAAGTAACCAAATAAAAGGTTTAGGAAAAGCCTTAAATTAGAAACTTGCATGACTTTTAAATATACAGGGTTATGTATTTGTAAGGAGCAGACCAAATTACATTTTTTATCTACGACTCACATATAATAAGTTCATTGCATACGTATCTATGACTATATAATCCCCATCATGATACGCGCCAATGATTATAATGACACTAGCGTTGTATAATAATGACAGTTCGTTCAAATAATGACTTCATTATTTGAAGGAACTGTCATCATTATACGAATGTACTGTCAAAATCAGTCTAAACCTACGTGGATAACAGTTATTTGACATTTCGCCTCGCCACCATTGACAAAAACATTGAAAAGATTTGATATAAAATGGAATTTATGAGTCGTAGATAAAACATCGTATTCGACTCGCACACAACTGATATAAATCGCTCGCATGTTTATGCGCTCGCCTACGGCTCGCTTTATGCTCGCGATTTATATCCTTAGTTATGTGCTCGTCAAATAATATACTATTAAACATAACATCGTGTTTATTTTTCCTGTTTTTTTTTATTGTGATGTCAGCCATATGTCAGCCTTATTGGACACGACGTCAATATCATCAATCTTGGAAAACTAAAAGTTTGTGATCTAGGGTTTCCATAACGAAACCGCTTTCGGTGTAACGCAAATCTTTAATTCTAGGATAAAAGTTCAATGATTCTGAAAAAAATATATAATTACAAACAATTCTTATTAAAAATTATTAATTACACATTAATAAACGATAGAAAGGCAGCAAATTTTCTTGCAATTCACTTAATAATATCAATATGCTATGGGTAAGTTGTCAAGCATACAGGGGTCACAACTGTGGCTAATAACATAAAATAAAAATGAGACAACCATAAAACCAACAGAAATTTTACAGGGTGAATGCAATTTAAGTTTACCGAACAATATGGGCTGTTTTTTTTTATATATATGTACGGTTCTATTCAAAAAATAAGCGTACACGTATTGAGGGCTATTGTAAAAGGGATAATTTATTAATCGTTTCCAAGGAAACATATTTCTGACATTTAGTATGTCAAATGTGTGCAAATTGCTTTTTATAATTTAATTATGCCGCGACAAACAACATCGATAACGAGAGCGCGAATCGTTACTAAGTTGGAAGAAGGGTGGTCTATAAGGGCAGTGGCTGAAGATTTTCAGTTGAATAAAAACACTGTGTTCAAGATGAAAAGGCGTTGGGAGCTGGAGGGCACTGTACAAAGGAAAGCAGGTTCTGGTCGTCCAAAGATTTCTACCCACATCGAAGACACTCATCTTATAAATTATTTACGGCAAAATCCATTTCATTTGACCAAATATTAAAATATTTTGTTGTATTTAAACAATGTTCTTAAACTGTTAATGGTTTTTTCTTTTAATTCATGAATAAAATTATGTGAGTTGTATTTGTAGTAATTGGTAACGATTGGCTAAGAAATGAGGTAAAAAATAATAAAATCCTCGAAAGAATATCGACAAAGTTCAGTTCTCATCGTGTTTGTAGTTACAGGTTACTAAGTAACAACAATTAAAAGATAGGTTTACAATATGGCAATCTAGCCAAAACTGTGCTTACTACTTGTACGCTTTTTTTTTGAATAGAACTTTACATATATATTCTTTTTCATGTTTGTTGTGTCTCATTAGAGAATACTAACTAACAATTAAGAATAAGGTCTCTACGTATCAGGTATCGTGCCGTACCGCATGCCGTTCCGGACGACGAAATTAGTATTTATAGTGCCACAATGATCTCGAACAAATTCAGCGCCATCTAGCGGAGAAGTATTTATACAACGGCACATAACCTCACATGTCAGTATTATTGTTGATTGTATTAAGCAGTGGTAGATCGCGGTAGATATAATAAATTATGGACGAAGGGCTTGTTGTAGCAACAATTCATTTTGAAGTTGTTCTCGTTCTGTGTTCTCGTTACCACAAACTATCAAAATGCTATCAGTTAACCTATAACTTACGGGAAACTGCTATTCACTCGCCGGTACACGTACAGATGGCGCCATATGCGCGCATACGCCGGACAACGTAAGACGTAATACGCAGGAGATGAAATTCGTTGCGGTCGAGAACGAACTTTACGGTTTACGGAGCGGAACTATAATCGTGGAGTGGAGATTATGTACATTGATCTTTTTACGCTACGTTATTATGGTGCGGTCACGTCACTATACTTGGTCCTTCTATGTCAGTTACAACAAATAACACAAGACGAATACGCTACAAAATAATTAATAGCATAGTCACCCACCACGTCACCCACTATTAATAAAAAAAATCTTGCCCCCCCTTGGAACATTTTGTAACGGCGCCCATAGGTGTAGGTATACACTACTGAATTTTCAACTTATATTGTCCTTTTTTACATGTTGCCATTTGTTAACATTTGTTTTACAAAAACTTGAGTCAGAATGCATCAGATTCCTAAAAATTTAGTAGCTATATCTCACGAGGTTTAAAAATGGCCCAACGTAAAAAAGATAGAAAAAGTTGATTTCTTCTGTCAGCAATATTATATCGATGGTTTAAACAATATCTCATAGTTATTAATACAAAAAATTATAGTAATATGTATTCTAAATTGCATTCCCTTTAAAATTACTATCATATCATGCGTGACGTACCATTGTGATCATAAAAAACGACTACAGCAAAGTTTGGCAAAGTCGTCTGAATTAGCGAAGGTGGGCATTGTTAATCAGAAAGTAACGTCGTTAATTGTTATTCCGTTGCGCAAAAACTTAACTTTGTAAACCACTGATCTGTTATTCTGTACAAAATATCACTGTGTGAAATTTTTCACACTTGTAATACTTACTAGAAAAACTTGTATAATACTTACATCGGTTCAGTAGTAGTGTGTTCGTCAAACATTTCCATACGGTGCATCTCGTCTTCAGTTTTAAGTTCCTTTTTAATAGTGACTAAAAGCAAAATGCAAGTTACAATTAAAAACTCAAATTAATGAAGCAAAGGGCTTACTAATGTCGACGCCCAACTTATCGGCAGGATCCTCGACATCCTTACAAAACTTGAAATGATTTGTTAAATACTCTTCTTGGCTAAACTTGAGCCCGCATAAACTACACGTGAACATTCCGACTGGGGATGACTTCGCTATTTGGTTCGTTGATTCTTCCAACTTCATAAATGTAGTCATACTATTTTCCGGTATGTCTCCCATCTAAATAACAAAATAAATGGTGGTAAATAAACACGCTCTAGAAAAAGAAATAATAGTAAGCAGTTGACGTGATATCAGTCATACCATATATGACAAATGTTGATGGCATCGAGATATAAAAGAGGAGGAGTCCTATGAGCTTAAAGTTGGGATCACTGTATGTCAAATCATACCGGCCGTTAGTCCTATAACGTCAAATTGACAAGCCGATACATTATATAGGTTTAAGTGGTTTCTAGTGCGCTATAAGTAATCTTTTATAACTAATTAGCATGACAGTGTGTCATGTAAGATTCTGTCGTAGCAGAAAGGGCCCTGGCTGTAATAAATCAGCGGGAATTTCGTTTCATCGGTAAGTGACGTTAGATGTCAGTTAAATGACAATGAACAGGCCCGTACTCAACAAAATTTGAGTTAATTTTTGGTTTATTTACCAATTAGGTTTCCAAAGATTCCTGCCCAGCAGGAATTATGGATAGACCTATGTAACTGGAAGCCGACAAAGTCCAGTGTTGTTGGTTCGAAGCATTTTACGGATATATGTATAGACAGATCACAGAACATCACCAAATCGCATCAAATATATTTTCTAGTTTAGTAAAACAGTTTCGATCAAGATTTGTTGGATAGTCACAGAATATTATTAATTAAAAGTATTATAAATAGGTACACACATTTTCGAATGTGCGTACCAGTGCTAACGTCAAAAGTACTTTCTGAAGAGAGTACTTTTGACAATAGCACTGATTTTCTTTTTCAACAATATTTGCACAAACCTTATAGCCCATATTAATGCAGGGCACCCAATCCGGATGGTCATCATCTTTGAGCGATGCTGGTTTACCTTAAAATAACATATAAAGTATAAACAAATATTTCACATCTACATTTCATATAGCTCTTACCGGTAATAAAATGCTTACTGCAAACCCTCCAATTTTCTAGCTTGCCTTTAGAGAAGTTTGGGCCTCCCTTAATTGCTGATAGCCATCGTTCTCTTCTAAAATGCGATAACAAACTGTTAGGATAATTTGGCTTCAGCACTTTTGGTAATCTATGAAAGGAAATTTCCTTATCTCGACGGCTTTCCGACCTGCAGTTAATTACGCAACAATGTTTGCCCATTTTAAAACTAAAACAAAAATGCGATTGAAACATAACCTTACTTTCTGAACTCACTTTTGAACACCGTTTTGTTTAATTCTCACCGTAAAATATTCAAACAATAGCTGCAAAACTTATTCACTAAGGTCCACACACACACACCAAAAAAAATGGAAAAAATCCAAGCACACTAAGCACACTAAGCACAGGCCACAGATTAGTCCTGACAGTGTTGCCAACGGGCGCCAACCCTTTGATTTCAGAATACAAAAATTTCCATTTTACCACGATTTTTAGTCACCATTTTAATTTTTCTTTTGTAACACAAAAGTACAAAAGTACGTAAATGCCTATAGTTATATCACTACTGACATATGTAAAGTGTAACATGTAATGTAAATTAGGGTTAGCAGATATACAGGGTGTGTATAAATTGGCGGAAAAGCTACACGTGGCGGTGTTCTTCGCAAAATTCTGAGTAGACAATCTATAATCTAAAATGTTGTACCGTGCTTCTTGAGTCTTCACGAGGTCTCCAAAGTCATGATATCCGATCTCTTGAATGGTGTTATTATTTGAAATCTATTGATGGAGAAGCTGCAGTTTAGAATAATAATAATATAATATAATAATAATAATACTTTATTTATTCATTAGGCCATACAAGCAAAGAAATCGTCAAAAAAGAAATTAGAATTAGAAAATTAGAATAAAGAACAATATTGAAAATTTTTCTTTTCCTAAATGTTATCTTTCTGCCTAAAAAGTTTGCTTTTAATTTCGGTATTTCGTTAATTTTGTCATAAAAATACATTCGGCAACACTGTAGAACATGGGTAACTTAATTTTGGCATTTGTCACTTTTGACAGTTGTATAATCAAATTAAGTAATTTGACTTGTTTGTTTACAGTGCATAGTAACACGAACACCTGTTGGATTCAGCGTTGCCAAATCTATGTTTCTTTCAAATGGCTCCTGAGGGCACAATAATGACGCTACAACATTTTAGTATAATGATTGTTTACTCAGAATTTTACGAAGAACATCGCCACGTATAGCTTTTCCGCCAATTTATACACACCTGTATATTTTCCAGATTTTCCCTAAAATGTCCTCTTTTTGATAAAATTGGTAGGTTCTTATTTTTGAACTTTTATATTTTTATGCAAGATACTCTCATACTTTATTCTTGTGAAATTTGAAAAATCAATATATTTATTACAGACATTGTTTATATAAACAATGGGTGCGTTCTGCCAGTTTAAGCCGCTTAAGCGCTTGAACTCAGCAACCAATGGCCTTCGCGTTCATGTTGTTGCTGCCCAATAGCTGCCGTCCGCTGAGTTCAAGCGGTTAGCGCTTAAAGTGGCAGAACGCACCCATTGACAATACATATAACGGGTGATCTAAAATGACTGAGGACAGGTTAAATTTCCCGCCACAGTTTTGAACTTATTTAGTGTTACTAAGATGGCATGCGTGCATGATACAGGTTATGATCAAGGTCTATAAAGTAGTAAGGTTATCCAGAAACGAGATTTCTCAGTTTGAGGGGTAAAGGGAGATCGTGACGTCACTAGAGTCGTGCGCTGCCACCAATTTGAATGCTTATTTCGTTGTACGATTTAGGTTAAGTAGGTGCATAATTATATTGAAAAAATAAATGCATCTTTATTGTGATCATTTTTAAATGATTAGGATGGAAAAAAAATGATGAATGTGATTATCACAACATGCTATTTCAATAATTTGTTAATAATGCTGAATAAGTACATTAGTATGTAATGTATGTCCGACTAAAGAAATGTGTTGTGCTAAACCAGGTCTCTGCAGTTGGAATCAAAATTTAGCAGAAATTCAGTGAGTGGAGTCAACCTACAAACAAAGTCAAGAGCCGGAGTCGAAGGCGGTATAACGGCAACCACATATTTTTGCAACCATGCAAATTGGGGGTTGAAACACTAAAATTATCAGGAATTGAAGTCGGTTTGGTTTACCGACTCTACAGATAAATAAATAGAAAAACTATAACTAAATCAGTATTGGTAGTATTGGTACAACTTGCTTATTAAACCACTCATTGGCTTGTCCTGATTACAATATTTGGTTAGAACATACGTACAAAGAAAAAATAAAAAATCAGTAAGAAGCTTTATTGTACAAATTTTCTCATCTTTGTTGTAATTTTATTTTTAATATCAGCTACTCTTCGTTAAATATTTAGATTTTTTTGCTGTTGAAAAGTAAAATTTAAAAAAATTTATCCGTACATATATTCTTTGCTCGACAAAAGCTTTCAAAACTATGGTATCAATAATTGGATCTTGTTTTAAAAGTTCTCTTCTTAATTTAATGCTAATTCTTCTCGAATTATTAATCCCATCCCCCGTAAGTCTTTCGAACTTGCTAATTCATTTTATTAAACAAGCGTTTAAATTCTTCCGACGGATTTCTTAGGCCGTCAAAAGATAAATGACGTATCCAGGATGGAAGGGAGTATGGGTGCTCTTGCTGGTCTTCGTATGAGTAATGTCCCAATTGTGGATGAGTTCTGCTTTAAACTTTGATCACGTGGAAAAGTAAAATATGATAGTGTTAATCCAATGTTGAAATGTTATACCTCATACCGCAACCCGGTACGGAGCAAACCATAGGCATCTAAAATTGATACATGATTTAGAATAATGTAATTTCCAATATAAATTAATATCTTACCTTTACTAACTTAATTACATAAAATACTACACTAATAAAACAACCAATAACGTAAAACTATCAACTATTGAATATAACAATATAAACGCAGAATAACGATTAAACACGAACAAAAGCTACCTTTCTAATTCACTAAAAAACCTATAACGAGCTGAGCTGGCAATAATTAAACGTATCTTTGAACAAACTAAACGAGCGAT
The DNA here is from genome assembly GCA_963966075.1 of Aphodius sticticus. Lineage (NCBI taxonomy): Eukaryota > Metazoa > Arthropoda > Insecta > Coleoptera > Scarabaeidae > Aphodius > Aphodius sticticus. Next base: position 33,207,746 of record OZ014510.1, on the reverse strand, counting down.
GTATGCGACGTGATGCGAAGTGTGCCGGGACTCTAGTGACGTCACGAATATAGAGCATATAGGGATCTGAGGGGGGTATATAAAGTGGACTATAGGAAACATAGCAAGCTGGATAACCTCTCTCTTTATAGACCTTGGGTTATGATCACTGTCGGATACCATAGTGAACTCGTCAGTAAGGGTTACGTTCCTCTGCAACGAAATAAAGGATGTCTTTTTATTATTTATTTAACCCTCACGGGAATTAATTTGAATAGAAACTGTATATATATATATATATATATTTCAATTAATTCAATTAATAATTTCACTTTAATATACCTAATTATAATCAGAGAATGAATCCCTTTACAAGAAGGAACACCTACGCCACTGGACCAAAATAACAGCTGTCATTTGCAACCAATGCCAGCATCACAATTATCAAAATTGGCGGGAAATTCAACCTGTCCTCAGTCATTTTAGATCACTGTGTACATGGTAGATACTGTATTTATATTTTACAAAGTTATGTTTTAAGTGTTCTTCTGGCATTCTGCCTCCCAATCATCAGAAATATACTTCTTCATTTCCTGTTTGAAAACAGCAAAATCACACTTCTCGTTACAATATTTAAGTAATTTTTCTTCTGGTTCTTCCATTGGATTTTTCATATAAAAGATCTACAAAACAAAATTATCAGTCCCACCCAAAAACAAAAAACTCTTCTTACTTTGATGACATCCATATCATTAATGCTGTGGTGTTCAATAATCACAGCGGCACCAAAATCTGGCTTCATCAATTCCTCAATCCCAAAAATTCGCATTAAACTAACAACAGTAAGGTCATGCCCAGAATAAAGGAATAAAGTTGTGCTCAACGTTCCATTGCTTATTTGATCGATATTTGTAATTATTTCTTTAACAAGCTCCCCTCCATGCATCTTCTTCATAAAATCCGATCTGGTAAAAATAGCTAACGACAAGGCAGATAAGTTTTTCATTTGATCAGGAAATACAGACTTTGTCCATGACGGTAACTCCAAACCGTTTAGTTGTTCTATATCAAGTATGTTATATAACGTTTCTAAAGAACGTATTCCATCGATGTTATCACCAGTATTATTCGATAAATATATATAAAGGTCGTTGTGAGCTTTATCAACTTCTTTCATCGAGTCTGATTTGTATTCTTCATCTAACGCCTTTTTGTAGCTTCGACACTCTCTTTTTATGGCAATTTTCTAGAAATTTACAACTTGCAATGGGTACGTAAGTATAAAGAAAATAGTATCTTACATTATCCATTGCTCTGGGTACGTAGTGAACAGGTATCGGTTGCCATAGTAAGTCCGGGTTCCATATTTGTTCATCTACAGGAGGAAATAGGCCAGCTAAAAAGAGTTGGGCACTCATTTGACATCTGTTTGCATAACTACTTGATATGTAGACATTGTCAGCTAAATAATGCTTCGGGATAAATGACACATACTTTGTTCGGAAGTTCTTTCCTAAGTTGTACATTTCAAGTTTTCCTCGCTAAAAAAAACCTAGTTTTACTAGTTATATATATATATATATATAGTTGCTATTCTTATATGTTACGTTATTTAATTGATCAAATCCACCAGGCCAAGGGTGGTCCTTATGCGGGTCATTTGGATAACTTTTCGAAGGACTCCTTTCACCATGTCGAAACAACTAAAATTACATATGGATCATAAATATATACTAGGATTCTATATATTTTACATACGATATGTAAAGATTTTAACGAAGATTGGCTGTGAGTGGTGCATATCAACAGTAGAATCATATACAGTGCTATAAACCTCATCTTGGCTTCAACTAATCTCAAACTGTTTGCTATGACTCTATAAATAAGTAATTCTGTCTAGTCAATGTTGAATTATGTAAATTGCTTTGTGCGCATACTACCACAATCTTTGGTAGTTTAATCTTTAGTAATTTTGATTAATTGTATTAACTAGGGCAACTTTAACAGTTTTATTTTAGCCGTTATTTTCCATTGTAGCAAACCAAAAGAAACGGTTCATTGAAGAATGTATTTAAAAAACACCTACTACGGGTTGTGCTTATGTTGTAAACATAGTTGTAAGAATCGAATAATTGCATTCATTCATAATAAACATGACCAATTACAAGTTGGACAATGCTGGGTTAGTAACGGCAGAAGATCTCCACTCTCCAGGGGGCGACATCGTAAGAAGCCGAAGGGAGTTAATCTCTGGCTGCTCTGTGCATATAGTTGTGCTTCTCGACAGCAGATGGCGCATTTGGCGTAAAAAAGTTTTATGATGAATTAATTTTGCATTTTGAAACAGTTAATAGTTAACGGTCGGCGTCACAGGGAAGCTTGCCAGATACGACGCAGAAATATTGCTCGCAACTGAAACGTATACAAGACATTTGATAGAGAGGATTAATTGAATATCTGAATTTGCAAGACTATAAATAGAGATCTCAGTTTAAGGGTCCGGTGAAACGATGCTTTAGAACGTACCCTAAATGGCGTTTCCGTACTTCCAGTTGTTCTTCAAAAGTTGCTTTTAAATTTGAGATTTTTTATGCTCAAACGGTTTGAATTGAATGTAGCTATTGGGGAAAACTGCTCATAACAATAATTGAAAAGGAAATACTTTTTGAAAATTAGTTATTATTGAACAATGGGCAGTAACTTCCGATTTTATTTTTAGATTTATAAATCATTGATTTTGCACACAAAAATCACCTACCTATGTATGCAATAAAATCTCCATAAAATCACCTTCGTTTGGAAATTATCAGGAAGCAGAAAATGCTATGATTTTTGTGCGGATTGCGTTGTTTGAACGAAGACTGGGAATTCCGGTAGTTCACCGCTTTTCGAATAGATGGCGCCACCGCTGTTTGAAATTTAGGTGTAATGTATCTCTCTCAGCGCTGTAGGAATAGTCCTGCTAGCTCTGTTTAGCATATTGAATACCATCAAAGCAAAAAATGGTTATATGCGAACGGATGGTCGCAAGGCCATCCGTATTATTTGTGTATAGCACAATGAAACCAAGACTTGATAGGGTGGTGGGAGGGTTTTTTTTTGTCGAAAGCGATTTATAAAATCGCCCGTGGTACGTAAATTTAGGCAAGGCTGCAAATTCCATGTGTTGAGTGTAGCTTTTCATTACCAATATTCTCAACATGAAGTTTATATAAATGTAATTTATTCCCAACAAGACCTGACCTGAAATAAAAATGTGTCAGTATTTAGTACAGATGTGTACCTACGTAATGTGTATTATACAGGCTGATACATAACTCGAGGCGAAAAATGAAATGCTATCAGCATCATAATACTAAATCAAAATTGCAAAAGAAGGCTGATACATAACTCGAGGCAAAAAATGAAATGCTATCAGCATCAAATACTAAATCAAAAATGCAAAAGAACTTTATTTTTCGATCGGCATTTGTTTTAGAGATATTTGTTTTGAAGTTCTGTGACCGCGGTAATGTAGTAAATTTGATTATGAACTAATAAATAAATAATAAATGAATAATAAATAAATAATAAATAAATAATAAATAAATAAATAATAAATAATAAATAATAAATAATAAATAAATAATAAATAATAAATAATAAATAAATAATAAATAAATAATAAATAAATAATAAATAAATAATAAATAAATAATAAATAAATAATAAATAAATAATAAATAAATAATAAATAAATAATAAATAAATAATAAATAAATAATAAATAAATAATAAATAAATAATAAATAAATAATAAATAAATAATAAATAAATAATAAATAAATAATAAATAAATAATAAATAAATAATAAATAAATAATAAATAAATAATAAATAAATAATAAATAAATAATAAATAAATAATAAATAAATAATAAATAAATAATAAATAAATAATAAATAAATAATAAATAAATAATAAATAAATAATAAATAAATAAATAAATAAATAAATAAATAAATAATAAATAAATAATAAATAAATAATAAATAAATAATAAATAAATAATAAATAAATAATAAATAAATAATAAATAAATAATAAATAAATAATAAATAAATAATAAATAAATAATAAATAAATAATAAATAAATAATAAATAAATAATAAATAAATAATAAATAAATAATAAATAAATAATAAATAAATAATAAATAAATAATAAATAAATAATAAATAAATAATAAATAAATAATAAATAAATAATAAATAAATAATAAATAAATAATAAATAAATAATAAATAAATAATAAATAAATAATAAATAAATAATAAATAAATAATAAATAAATAATAAATAAATAATAAATAAATAATAAATAAATAATAAATAAATAATAAATAAATAATAAATAAATAATAAATAAATAATAAATAAATAATAAATAAATAATAAATAAATAATAAATAAATAATAAATAAATAATAAATAAATAATAAATAAATAATAAATAAATAATAAATAAATAATAAATAAATAATAAATAAATAATAAATAAATAATAAATAAATAATAAATAAATAATAAATAAATAATAAATAAATAATAAATAAATAATAAATAAATAATAAATAAATAATAAATAAATAATAAATAAATAATAAATAAATAATAAATAAATAATAAATAAATAATAAATAAATAATAAATAAATAATAAATAAATAATAAATAAATAATAAATAAATAATAAATAAATAATAAATAAATAATAAATAAATAATAAATAAATAATAAATAAATAATAAATAAATAATAAATAAATAATAAATAAATAATAAATAAATAAATAAATAAATAAATAAATAATAAATAAATAATAAATAAATAATAAATAAATAATAAATAAATAATAAATAAATAATAAATAAATAATAAATAAATAATAAATAAATAATAAATAAATAATAAATAAATAATAAATAAATAATAAATAAATAATAAATAAATAATAAATAAATAATAAATAAATAATAAATAAATAATAAATAAATAATAAATAAATAATAAATAAATAATAAATAAATAATAAATAAATAATAAATAAATAATAAATAAATAATAAATAAATAATAAATAAATAATAAATAAATAATAAATAAATAATAAATAAATAATAAATAAATAATAAATAAATAATAAATAAATAATAAATAAATAATAAATAAATAATAAATAAATAATAAATAAATAATAAATAAATAATAAATAAATAATAAATAAATAATAAATAAATAATAAATAAATAATAAATAAATAATAAATAAATAATAAATAAATAATAAATAAATAATAAATAAATAATAAATAAATAATAAATAAATAATAAATAAATAATAAATAAATAATAAATAAATAATAAATAAATAATAAATAAATAATAAATAAATAATAAATAAATAATAAATAAATAATAAATAAATAATAAATAAATAATAAATAAATAATAAATAAATAATAAATAAATAATAAATAAATAATAAATAAATAATAAATAAATAATAAATAAATAATAAATAAATAATAAATAAATAATAAATAAATAATAAATAAATAATAAATAAATAATAAATAAATAATAAATAAATAATAAATAAATAATAAATAAATAATAAATAAATAATAAATAAATAATAAATAAATAATAAATAAATAATAAATAAATAATAAATAAATAATAAATAAATAATAAATAAATAATAAATAAATAATAAATAAATAATAAATAAATAATAAATAAATAATAAATAAATAATAAATAAATAATAAATAAATAATAAATAAATAATAAATAAATAATAAATAAATAATAAATAAATAATAAATAAATAATAAATAAATAATAAATAAATAATAAATAAATAATAAATAAATAATAAATAAATAATAAATAAATAATAAATAAATAATAAATAAATAATAAATAAATAATAAATAAATAATAAATAAATAATAAATAAATAATAAATAAATAAATAAATAAATAATAAATAAATAATAAATAAATAATAAATAAATAATAAATAAATAATAAATAAATAATAAATAAATAATAAATAAATAATAAATAAATAATAAATAAATAATAAATAAATAATAAATAAATAATAAATAAATAATAAATAAATAATAAATAAATAATAAATAAATAATAAATAAATAATAAATAAATAATAAATAAATAATAAATAAATAATAAATAAATAATAAATAAATAATAAATAAATAATAAATAAATAATAAATAAATAATAAATAAATAATAAATAAATAATAAATAAATAATAAATAAATAATAAATAAATAATAAATAAATAATAAATAAATAATAAATAAATAATAAATAAATAATAAATAAATAATAAATAAATAATAAATAAATAATAAATAAATAATAAATAAATAATAAATAAATAATAAATAAATAATAAATAAATAATAAATAAATAATAAATAAATAATAAATAAATAATAAATAAATAATAAATAAATAATAAATAAATAATAAATAAATAATAAATAAATAATAAATAAATAATAAATAAATAATAAATAAATAATAAATAAATAATAAATAAATAATAAATAAATAATAAATAAATAATAAATAAATAATAAATAAATAATAAATAAATAATAAATAAATAATAAATAAATAATAAATAAATAATAAATAAATAATAAATAAATAATAAATAAATAATAAATAAATAATAAATAAATAATAAATAAATAATAAATAAATAATAAATAAATAATAAATAAATAATAAATAAATAATAAATAAATAATAAATAAATAATAAATAAATAATAAATAAATAATAAATAAATAATAAATAAATAATAAATAAATAATAAATAAATAATAAATAAATAATAAATAAATAATAAATAAATAATAAATAAATAATAAATAAATAATAAATAAATAATAAATAAATAATAAATAAATAATAAATAAATAATAAATAAATAATAAATAAATAATAAATAAATAATAAATAAATAATAAATAAATAATAAATAAATAATAAATAAATAATAAATAAATAATAAATAAATAATAAATAAATAATAAATAAATAATAAATAAATAATAAATAAATAATAAATAAATAATAAATAAATAATAAATAAATAATAAATAAATAATAAATAAATAATAAATAAATAATAAATAAATAATAAATAAATAATAAATAAATAATAAATAAATAATAATAATAAATAATAAATAAATAATAAATAAATAATAAATAAATAATAAATAAATAATAAATAAATAATAAATAAATAATAAATAAATAATAAATAAATAATAAATAAATAATAAATAAATAATAAATAAATAATAAATAAATAATAAATAAATAATAAATAAATAATAAATAAATAATAAATAAATAATAAATAAATAATAAATAAATAATAAATAAATAATAAATAAATAATAAATAAATAATAAATAAATAATAAATAAATAATAAATAAATAATAAATAAATAATAAATAAATAATAAATAAATAATAAATAAATAATAAATAAATAATAAATAAATAATAAATAAATAATAAATAAATAATAAATAAATAATAAATAAATAATAAATAAATAATAAATAAATAATAAATAAATAATAAATAAATAATAAATAAATAATAAATAAATAATAAATAAATAATAAATAAATAATAAATAAATAATAAATAAATAATAAATAAATAATAAATAAATAATAAATAAATAATAAATAAATAATAAATAAATAATAAATAAATAATAAATAAATAATAAATAAATAATAAATAAATAATAAATAAATAATAAATAAATAATAAATAAATAATAAATAAATAATAAATAAATAATAAATAAATAATAAATAAATAATAAATAAATAATAAATAAATAATAAATAAATAATAAATAAATAATAAATAAATAATAAATAAATAATAAATAAATAATAAATAAATAATAAATAAATAATAAATAAATAATAAATAAATAATAAATAAATAATAAATAAATAATAAATAAATAATAAATAAATAATAAATAAATAAATAAATAAATAAATAATAAATAAATAATAAATAAATAATAAATAAATAATAAATAAATAATAAATAAATAATAAATAAATAATAAATAAATAATAAATAAATAATAAATAAATAATAAATAAATAATAAATAAATAATAAATAAATAATAAATAAATAATAAATAAATAATAAATAAATAATAAATAAATAATAAATAAATAATAAATAAATAATAAATAAATAATAAATAAATAATAAATAAATAATAAATAAATAATAAATAAATAATAAATAAATAATAAATAAATAATAAATAAATAATAAATAAATAATAAATAAATAATAAATAAATAATAAATAAATAATAAATAAATAATAAATAAATAATAAATAAATAATAAATAAATAATAAATAAATAATAAATAAATAATAAATAAATAATAAATAAATAATAAATAAATAATAAATAAATAATAAATAAATAATAAATAAATAATAAATAAATAATAAATAAATAATAAATAAATAATAAATAAATAATAAATAAATAATAAATAAATAATAAATAAATAATAAATAAATAATAAATAAATAATAAATAAATAATAAATAAATAATAAATAAATAATAAATAAATAATAAATAAATAATAAATAAATAATAAATAAATAATAAATAAATAATAAATAAATAATAAATAAATAATAAATAAATAATAAATAAATAATAAATAAATAATAAATAAATAATAAATAAATAATAAATAAATAATAAATAAATAATAAATAAATAATAAATAAATAATAAATAAATAATAAATAAATAATAAATAAATAATAAATAAATAATAAATAAATAATAAATAAATAATAAATAAATAATAAATAAATAATAAATAAATAATAAATAAATAATAAATAAATAATAAATAAATAATAAATAAATAATAAATAAATAATAAATAAATAATAAATAAATAATAAATAAATAATAAATAAATAATAAATAAATAATAAATAAATAATAAATAAATAATAAATAAATAATAAATAAATAATAAATAAATAATAAATAAATAATAAATAAATAATAAATAAATAATAAATAAATAATAAATAAATAATAAATAAATAATAAATAAATAATAAATAAATAATAAATAAATAATAAATAAATAATAAATAAATAATAAATAAATAATAAATAAATAATAAATAAATAATAAATAAATAATAAATAAATAATAAATAAATAATAAATAAATAATAAATAAATAATAAATAAATAATAAATAAATAATAAATAAATAATAAATAAATAATAAATAAATAATAAATAAATAATAAATAAATAATAAATAAATAATAAATAAATAATAAATAAATAATAAATAAATAATAAATAAATAATAAATAAATAATAAATAAATAATAAATAAATAATAAATAAATAATAAATAAATAATAAATAAATAATAAATAAATAATAAATAAATAATAAATAAATAATAAATAAATAATAAATAAATAATAAATAAATAATAAATAAATAATAAATAAATAATAAATAAATAATAAATAAATAATAAATAAATAATAAATAAATAATAAATAAATAATAAATAAATAATAAATAAATAATAAATAAATAATAAATAAATAATAAATAAATAATAAATAAATAATAAATAAATAATAAATAAATAATAAATAAATAATAAATAAATATTAAATAATAAGAAATACGGGAAATATTAGCCACAAACTGTAATTTTATTCAAGCGCGTTTTCATGTTGGAACAAATTATTTATTATTGTCACATTTACTGTTTTACAAATAATAATAATTACATATTGATAAAAAAAAAGTCCATGACTTACCTTTAATACTGTATATTCATTTAGCCATAAGTCATTAAAACTTTGAATTGCAATACATATATCGAAGAAAGCCAAAATCACGAAGGTATATCGAAGTTATGAATTTGATTATTTTAATGCTAAATCTACTTGTTAATGTTTTGTCTCAGGTTATAAATCATTATGCCGAATACTAAAAAAGTCGATTTTGTGAAGGCTGTGAATGTAAAAAAATTGAAAAAACATTCGACTCCGACTGCAGATAATTTTCGTAGACAGACTCCGGCAAAATTGAATATCTTACGGTGTGTGGAAAAGAACAAAAAAGGAAATGTCATTCTGGGAAATACTTTGCACACATATCTATAACTTTTCATCCAGTCATTTTTAATCGCATATCCGCGTGTAAAAATGTTCAAAGTTTATGAACCTGCTTAGGCCACAACATTATTATTATTATTATTTGTCCCTCAAATCTCCGAGGTTAAAAATGTTTAAAGTTCATGAATTTTTTAGACCACTAATATGACTTGTGTGTACTTCTTTGACTTGGTGTACATTTGGTCACAATCGAATGAAAAAAATGACCTTTTCGATTTGTTTTTTTCTGAAACTGTACTCGCGTGACAGAAGTACCAGTATTCATATTTTTAGGCCATTTTTTAGGCAATGATGTAGTTCGTAAAGGTTTGGCGAATTTTATAGATTTCTAAAAATCCGTAAAATTAAGCTAATATATACTTTCTTTTCAATTTTGTGCGTAGTAATTTAAATTTGATACATCTGCAATAACTACTTTAGACTCAACACGTTGCGGGCTTTCCAAAACCGTATCAGTTATGAAAATCGGTTGAAAAAAAAGGATAACTTTCCCGGTGTATTTCTTACGCCGTGCCGCGGCGAGCCAAGCGTACAACCGCAGATCGCACATCCTCAGACTCAGAGTGTGAAATATGAAATAACGAGGAATAGGTCAAATAGGTCAAATAGGTATCGAAATAATACCTACCACTGGCGCGATGCACAGCCTCGGTATAAAGCAGCCAGCAGCGAGCACGTGACAAATACGTCAGCCGAAGTGGCGCGCTGGCCGCTGCCGTTCAACGACGTTGAAATAAGTATAATAAAACAGAAAAATATGCATGTAGGGGAGATGTAGGGTGGGTGGCGCCATCACGCGGCCTATGGTAAAAGTCGCCCGGTTTCCGCACCCTTAATTATCTCTATAAATTTATTATTTGTTATGCTCAAATGGCCGCAATGAGAACATTTAACGGAGATAAAATAGAGATAAAAATCACCATGTTCTTCTGAACCAAATGGTATATACAACCATAATAAAATAAATTGTAATTTAGTCATCTTGTACTTTATTAAAAAAAACTGATCGTGTAAAATATATTGTCACATTCATTGGTCTGTAGTTCAAGCGATTGATACGAGATGTCGCTCTTGTTTAACCCCTTGATGTAGGCAACCCAAACGAAAATATGTATTGATTTTTGCTTTCATTCGTACGGATTCAATCTAATTCATTAATAGTGTCAAAACTGCAATGGCATTATTGAGGTTATGTTTCTGAAAATTATTCTTGAAACTGTACTGTTTGCTTTTTTATAAGGTGCGAAATCATGTGTAATCAAACTGTGTTTATTTGAATAAGTGAATAATAGTTATAAAATCAATGATATGTGAAGTATTTATCGTAAAGGAGAAAGGTATTTGTCGGGCAATTCCGTTATACGAAGATCGAAGAAGCAACCGTATACACGTGTTTCGGACTATTAGTCCTCATCAGTACGGTATAGCCAAGGAGCAAGATGGACACTCAATGGAAAAACACTCAAATGGTTCCCTACAGGGGGTGACCAATATCGCCAATTTGGTGCTTCAGTCCCAACATCTTCAGGATTCGAAGACAAGAAGTGACGTCGCGCCGGAGGTGACTGGTACACCCCAGGTACACCATAGCCCATGGAAATTAAAGGAAAGCTGGTTAATCGACGGTAAGATATAAAGGAGAAAGATATTTGTCGGGCAATTCCGTCATACGAAGATCGAAGAAGCAACCGTATACACGTGTTTCGGACTATTAGTCCTCAACAGTACGGTATAGCCAAGGAGTAAGATGGACACTCAATGGAAAAACACTCAAATGGTTCCCTACAGGGGGCGACATTGGTCACCCCCTGTAGGGAACCATTTGAGTGTTTAGTACCAATCCAATTTTTGTTTATTTATGCTTATTTCTACGTACATAATGCAAATGCTTGAAAGTTTTCTTTTTATACAAGTACACTTGTCTGTTATATTTTATAAATTGTTAGTGGCATAACCCCTAATAACGTAAACATAACTAGTACCAAACCAATTTTTGTTTATTTATGCTTATTTCTGCGCACATAATGCAAATGCTTGAAAGTTTTCTTTTTATACAAGTACATTTGTCTGTTATATTCTATAAATTGTTAGTGGCATAACCCCTAAGTTTGACATATGCAATGTTGGTTGTCTATATATCACCTGCACAGTAGCGGTCTTAAATTCGTCCAAAAATTGATCATACCTTTAATCTTAATACCACGATCCATCCCACTTTGTGCCATTCGTCTTTGGCTAGTCACGTGATTCAACGTTACCGCTATGTACGGTTTCATTTCTTTATAGGCAAAACCGGGAGAGGTGAAGTTGACTCATCGCTTAAAATCGTACGAACCAAGATATGGACGTACCGCGTGGATTGGTTATATTACTGTGTATATTTGGTTGCCTACTAGGTAGTTCGTTAAAGATTAATATTTAATTACTAAAAATACTATCATTGGTCATTTAATTGTGATATCCTATCTAATTTATATATCCATCATTACCATGTTTAACAGAAGCAAAGTGAAAACATACCAACTAGCCCATTTAAGACAGTGTATTTCTGCGGTTGGAATTAGCTCAGAAATACTCATTTTGTGACTGAGTGCTTAAACTTGGAGTTTCTTTTCTGTTTGTGTAGACATTATTAAAAATGTTTTAAAATTCATTTCTGAATATTTCACGATAAGTATTTCACAAAACGGTGGTAGTTTGTTGTAAATGTGAGGTTATGTTTTTAATACGTGTTTTGATAATGGACGAAAATAATTTAAAACGTTCATGACCATAACCATAGATTTCGTTTTTAGGGCCTTTCCTTTCAACGAAAACATTTTGCTCACATCATGCTGTCATCTGTTCTAAGAACAGACGTACTTTTTTGTCTTGCCCATTTAAATTATACAGCAGACGTATAAAAAGGATGCTATTTCGTTTTAACATACGTCAATATTTAGAAATAATCTGTAACGTATGTCGAAAATAACAGCTGAAATCTATGAGTAATCTTCACCTCTCCCGGTTTTGCCTATACCACAAAATTCTGATATTACTGCATCGTGTATGCAACCCAAATAGCACTTTTTTTTACTGGTTTAGAGGATTTCTTCGTTTGGTGCCGACCCTTAAGAAACAACTTACAAAATATACAAATGCATTTAAAATTGCAAAATTTTACTTGAAGTGGATACTGGATCAAAGTATAAAATTATGGTGTTGCCATTTAAAAGTGTTGATGGCGCCATAAGTTAAATTTACGGTTGGAAAACTGATTATTTCATAAAAATGAATGTGTATTTTAATGATTGAAAATCGAATTTCGATCGGGTTTTCTCTGAATCATTCTCCGTATTAGAAAGTATTTGTACGTGAAAGTCCGATCATAATTAGTTAAATAGTTTTTTTTAGATATATCGCTGAGAAATGTCTAAGAGCTTCTTTCCGCCAATCCTGGAGGTGTTGGATAATTCTGTTTATTCGTAAATATGAAGAACAAAGTTGAAGATATGTTTCAGCCTTTTTGTAAGTGCTTTCTTTTTTACTTTAATGGTACCTACTTTGTTGACAATTGTAATTAATTAATATGCACTTACCTGGCACTAATTTTGCTAACATCTCAGTCACTATGCTTAGATATAATAAATAAATAAACGCTTGGATGCTATTTTAACAAGTCTCTTTATTTTAACATTACTAAACTCATTTTCTTACAGGTTAGACAGAAATAACAAAAAACTGACTAAAAATTGACAATTAAAGTAAATTAAGAGGAACAAAATGAATAACATTACAGAACAAAATGGATGAGAGTTGCTGGGGTTGTCTTCTATAAGGTCTTCAGGACCTGGGGCTTCAGGAGTAACTGCAAGTATTGGCGTTGGAGGGGTAGATCAGCGTTTCAGCCCTACTTAATCCAGGCTGCTGACCTATTCCTTGTCTTCTTGATGAACATCGATGTCGAGATTCTACCACAGGTAGTCCATATAGTTCCGCAATGCCAGCTTTGGGTTCGACGGGTTATACTTCTTTGAGCCCTACTTAGTTCGGATTCCTCGCTTCAGACTGAAGTGTCGTCTGCATCAGTGTTCTCGAAACCTCCATGCCGACACCATAGAGACACCCTAGCAATCTGTGTACATTAGGGTGGTCCAAAAATTGGACTTTTAGCTAGAGGGCAACGATCTCCCCAATCTGTTCAAACTTCTTTGAGCCCTACTTAGTTCGGACTCCTCGCTTCGGACTGAGGTGTCGTCTGCATCAGTGTTCTTGAAACCTCCATGCCGACACCATAGAGACTGCTAGGTACCCTAGCAATCTGTGTACATTAGGGTGATCCAAAAATCGGACTTTTAGCTAGAGGGCAACGATCTCCCCAATCTGTTCCTTTTCCAGAAAGAAAAAATGCCCCTAAATTTGAGAAAAATCGGTTAACGTTAAGACGTGCCACTGAGCACCTCAAATTTCCCATTTAAAATACATTGCAAAAACGCATTTCTTTTTCCTTTTTTTTTTCACGTTTTGGATTTAGAAAAAAAGTTACGAGAGATTATCAGAAATTGTTCAGGACTCCCCAAGGAACAAATCCACAACCACTATTTTTTTGTTCACCACCCCCCATCCTCCCCAGTCCCCATAGTACCCTAAATATGAGACAAAAGTTTCCTTAAACGTACAATTTTACAATGTTACGTGTTTTATTATTGTTTTTGGCAGAAGTGTGATTATTATTCGATTATTGGAATATTTTTTTGTCATTTATTAACTAATTTGAAATTGGTTAAACAATTAGCATTTGTTTAAACAAAAATATATGATGTTACGAACATATTTTTCCATTTTTTTTTGCAGAAGCTATTAAATTACTGTTCTTTTGCCATTTATTAACTAATTAGCAATTGTTTAACCGAATACCATTTGTTTAAAGAAATATATATATATATATATATATATATATATATGCAATGTTGCAGACATACTTTTTGTTTTTAAAGGAAATTATTATTAGGATATTGGCATTTCTTGGTCATTTGCTAACTAATTTGCAATTGTATAAACAAAGACCATTTGTTTACAAAAATATACAATTTTACGGACATATTTTTCTTCTTTTTATCAGAAATTATAATTAGATTGTTGGCATTGTTTGTCATTAATTAACTAGTTTGCAATTGTTTAAATAAATACCATTTGTTTAAACAAAAATATACAATGGTACTGACGTATATTTTTGACAAAAATTATTATTGTATTTCTCGTCTTCTTTTTTCTTGCCAAATTCATTACCTAACTAATTTTCAATTATAACCTATAAACATAATTAGTGTTGCAACCACATTACTTATTAATACTTATTAATAATTTGTGTCAAGAAATACATACTAGCACATTAAGTAAGAAATTATAAAAAACTTGCCAACATTGCAACAATATAATTACAAGAGAAAAAACAAAAAACATTGCAAATTTTTGCTTAAAAAATTGGTACTTGTTTAAAGAATTGCAAATTCGTTAATAAATGACAAAAAATGCCAATAATTTAATAACAGTTTCTGCAATAAATATAAAAAATATGTCCGTAAAAATGTATATATTTGTTTAATCAAAAAGTACTTGTTTAAACAATTACAAATTAGTTAATAAATGTCAAAAAACTGCCAATAATCTAACAATAATTTATGCAAAAAATATAGAAAGTATGTCCATTACAACCTATATTTTTTTAAACAAATGGTATGTTTAAACAATAGCAAATTAGTTAATAAATGACAATAATAATTTAATACTGTTTGCAACAAATGGAAAAATGAGTTCGTAACATCGTATAGTTTTGTTTAAACAAGTGGTAATTGTTTAAACATTTTTTAATTTTTAAATTATTAATAAATGACAAAAAACTTGTCAACAATTCAATAATAGCAATTTCTGTCAAAAAAATAATAAATCACGTAACTTTCTAAAATTGAAAATTTGGGGAAAATTTTACCTCATAGTTAGGGTACTGCAGGAGAGGGTGGGGGCGGTGAAAAGAAAAATAGTGGTTGTGGATTTGATCTTTGGGAAGTTCTGAACAATTTCTGATAATCTCGAAACGTGAAAAAAAAAAGAAAAAAAGGATGCATTTTTTCAATGTATTTTAAATGGGAAATTTGAGGTGCTCGGTGGCACGTGTTAACGTTAACCGATTTTTCTCAAATTTTGGGGGAGTTTTCTTTCTGGAAAAGGAGCCGATTGGGGGGGTAGATTTTACAAGGTATAAATCTGGACCACCCTAGTGTACATGAAAGCAAAACAAACATTACGGCAGTACATTTGTAACTACTTAAACAACACTACAACTACTACATGGTCTTACTTATCAAAACATTATAGAAGCTACAACTTATACTGGCTAACGTAGCCAATAACTGACTTTGTGTTGTAAAATTACAACACTCGAGCAAACCATAAGCTACCCCACTTTGGTGTTTCAAATGGAATGAAGTCTAAAGGACAAAATACCTATCGTTTCTGAGATAGATTCTTGGTAGTCGACAGATTTCCAGGGGAACATTTCGAAATGTGGTCTGTAAATAGTTAAAACATTTATCATTATCTGCTCAAAATCTTGGGAACATCAATTGAGTGAATAAAACGCTTACGAATGGCATGTTTGTGTATAGGTTGTCTTCAGAAATTTCAGAAAGGTCTGACGTTAAAATTAGTACGTTTACATCGACTATTTTTAAATTGTTTTTTTTTGTAAAATGCTGCTTCATGGTGTCTTTAAACATGATTAAAACAAAGTTTTAACCCCTGGATTTTGAAATGAGTTTTAATATTTTTTTATTTTTTACAACTTTTAATAGAGGACCATCTCAATTTATCTGTGCACAATATCGTCAATACAAGTTTTGATAAAAAAAAATATACAGAGGTTCGATGCAATTCACCGGACCGCCATTTCATTTTGTTACATGTAATATCTTTAAAAAGTTTTATTTTTACAATTAAAAAAAAATAACATACTAGAAAATTAGAAATATATTTCATGCTAGTGGATCATTGAATTGGCGCTTTCTTCTATTTATCTTCTAGTGATTATTACTTTGTCACTGTGTGGTGTGTACTTATTTAGAGTTTGTTAGCGTTATCACTAGAGTACGGATTCTAAGCATTTTGCTAGGACAGTTTACATGTAAGCAGTTTAAAAAGCTTAAGGATCTCCACGAATTCTGAAAAATAAAGCCAGACAAAGGCCGTCAGCTAGCGCGGCGAATGCTATCAGTTAACATAAACCAAGTTTCAATTTCATAGCTTAGGTCCGTCCATGACAAAGGCCCCCACAGAGAAAGTCCCAACACTAAATAAACTAGTCGCGAGATTTGTAAAACCGCTGATAACTCGCGGTAAGCTGCAGCTGTACCCGTTCGTACGATTCTTAATTATTAGAGTCAGAAATAATTATTACTAACAAATACCCAGCGCCAAATTTCCCATACTTTATAATAATCCGTAACCCAGGTGGTTACACATGCTATTAAGGATAAATGGCTGTCTGCCACATAGATAAAAATGCCCGAATTAATTATTCAAAACAATAAAATATTCTGCAGAATGTGCATGAAAACAGTAAGTTACAATTATTTATTTTATGATTGGTCTCTTGGTAGTGATTGTTTTGATTTTATGCCTATTTTGTTATATTTTGTCGCTCTATTTCACAGTATTAAAATGAAAATATTTAAGTTTAACATTCACTTCTTAGCCATACTACATTAATACATTGTTTCAGTAATACATATTAACTTAATTCTTTTTTTTGTTCAATTTGTTCAACTACGGTTAAATATAGATACAATTTGGGCTAAGAAGAATGTGTCACGTGGTTAAATCTGCGCCGAAAAATGCAAGCACATATGCACGCGCGCAACTAGGTGGAAAACCCCATGCTTCTTAGTTCAAGTCCCTTAGAAGCAAACAGTATTAAGATACATTGACATCCTATGTACTCAACACAGTATACCTCTGAGGTGCTCAATTTATCTCTACATGCGTATAATAAGCGAATACATTTTTTTTTTAAATAAAATATAAAGCGTTTATATATATATATATATATATAACGCTTTTTTTGGAACTTTTTTTCTCATTTTTCGTGCTTATTTTCCAAAAATAAATGCTTATAATTCCGCACTCTAGTTATCACGCATACAGGCAATTTGCCTATGCGAGCTTTTTATGTATTTATGTATGTCGAAAATATATGTATTGTGCAATGTTGAAATAAATTTGACTTGACATGGCAATACAATTCAATACTTTAATCCATTCAATGATTCACCGCTTTTCATAACCGACAGGTTTATCGTGCTTAAATGGTTTTTGTCTTGTATGCGTTCTCATATGCCTTATAAGAGTATTATTTTGTGCACTAGCATAATGACATAATGTGCATTTAAAAGGTTTCTCTCCTGTATGAGTTCTCATATGGTTTATCAGAGTAGCATTTTGTATACTAGCAAAATCACATCTGGTGCATTTAAAAGGTTTCTCTCCTGTATGCTTCCTCATATGCACCTTAAGAGGAGCACTACTTACACAAGCATAATCACATAAAGTGCACTTAAATGGTTTCTCTCCTGTATGGGTTCTAATATGCTTAGTAAGACAAGATGGTGTAGCACTAGCATAGTCACAAACTGTACATTTAAATGGTTTTTCTCCCGTATGCGTTCTCATATGCTGTATAAGAGTAATATTTTGTGCGCTAGCAAAATCACATATGGTACATAGAAATGGTTTCTCTCCTGTATGCATTCTCATATGCTTGGTAAGAGTACAACGATCTGTGCTAGCATAGTCACAAGCTGTACATTTAAACGGTTTATCACCTGTATGCGTACTCATATGCCGTCTAAGATTAACATTTTGTGCACTGGAAAAATCACAGTATGTACATTTAAATGGTTTCTCTCCTGAATGCTTTCTCATATGCCGCGTAAGATGACTACTTTGTATACCAGCATAGTCACACATGCTGCACTTAAATGGTTTTTCTCCGGTATGCGTTCTCATATGGAGTTTAAGATTACCACTTATTGCACAAGTATAATCACATAACGTGCACTTAACTGATTTCTCTCTTGAACAACTACTCATGTAAACTTTATGTGATTTCTTCTTTGCATGTTCTTGCTTATGTGATTTTAATAATCTAGGTAGCGTAGTAGAAAAGTCACAAATATTGCATTTATATGGCTTTTCTGCCGTACGAACAACTTCCACGAGGTCATTAAGCTGCGTTGATTCTGAAGCTGTGTCGTCATACTTGCTACACAGAAATACTTCCTCAGGTTCGCCCGTTTTCAGAGGATCCACACATTGTTCGGATGCTGTACAAGTGGAGTAAGATACAGCAGCTTGAGTAATTTCCACTTCTTCAACTTTTATGTTCAATCTGAAAAATATTAAACAATAAGCTAATATTCCATTTACTAGATCAATGGGGACTGCATATTATGTAATAAAAGCCAATTGGAAAAGTCAGTATTATTACCATTGTGGGGCCAGAGGAACCAGAGTGTATAGGCAAATAATAGGGGTTTGCTATAAGAACCGTAACTGAGATAGAGGGCAAATGCCCGATTGCACCATTCCCCTTAAAATTTAAGTGTTGCTTAAACTAATGTCATTTCAGTTAACAAAGTGATGCCAAATCACTCACATTGGCAACGTTTTTTTTTCTGGTGGTTTTCGAGTAACTTTAGTGACATTTTACAGTTTGATGCATGGTTTGATGCACTTGGCGTCAGTGTCAGAATTTTCGTGCTGAGATAATCAGAATTTAAAAGTACTCATTGTACATATTATTATTCTAGTCTGAAAAGTAGACGTACACTCGCAGAAAATATGGTGTATTCATTCTGCGTTTTCTTGCGGAGCTATATGATTATTACCAAAAACACAAAGAATTTGTGGGCGAAAGTGCGATAAAAAATCGTTAGGTAGTTTATGAGTTACATCGAAATAAAAAAAATAGGATGTAAACATGATATTTTCCGCGAGTGTACGTCAGGGTTGTCAGACGGCCCTATCTGAGCGCGATTTCCAGAGTTTAAGAGCGTTGTCCAACAGCTGATCGACAGAGGCTTGGCTGTTTTTGATAAGTTTAGAAAAATCAGTCGAGAATTGGTCTTTGCGTGGGGATGTCGACGTTTTCGCTAAAGCTACTTTGGAACAAGATAGACTTTGCCGACGTGCGGTCAACATTATATGAACTAACGTCTTTAACGCTGTTTCAATTTATTTTTGCACACGTAAGCAGGCTGTCTAGTGATTTTACAACGGTTACCAACATAACATGGTAGCTCTAAAAATTACTGTGATAAATTGTTGACATAACCTATGTGGAGAATGTGAGATATTTATCATATATTTATATGATAAATAACTTCAACATTTGTCTACGGTTTATGAAGTGATATATGCAAAAACATACGTACTATGAATACACGCACACGTACTATGAATATGTGGAATATTTGAAAGTGTATTGAGATTATGCGCCCAAATACATTTATACCTCCTAAAAAACAAACCCCGTACAAATAACTTTGGTCACAGATTACTTACTCTTGGTACGATAGATTATGCACTCATTTCTTAGCCGATAATACACTTATGCCTAGCTAGTGAAAAACAAATACATATCGACCCATACAACGAAGACTATCATAACTAACAAACTAAATGTAGTTACTATAGTCTTTGTTGCATGGGTCGATATTACATACGTATGTACATCCACAGCACGGATCTGATGCCGTATAAGAAAAACAAAACAGTTAATAAGTTATTCTTTATTTACCAATTTGTAATTCATATATTATTTATAAAAGACAATTAGAGAACATAAGTTTTATAATATTATATAGCTTTAATATTATATTATAATATCAAAATCACAAAAATGTTGATCCTCGCTATCATGAGACCACACGCATACGGGTCGTAATGCTTGTTCGGTTCTTCGGGGCTAATTGCAATACTATCTGCGGTTTGTTGTGTTAAACGAAATTCTCCATACACTTTGCACTTGAGAAGAAAAACATCTGGACTATGTCCCATTATACATTTCTCATATAATAATGTTATAGACGTCTTCCAGTAATATTACCAAAAAATTTGATAAAAAATCGGTAATCTTCAGCATACCTCGATAATTTTATTGTCAGTTCATGGAAATTATTAAAATTAGGAATCACATCTCTTGTCTAGAAATCCTCTTCGATCAACATAATAGTACGTAAGGATTTTGATTCCTCGTAATGTGATTTGAATCCAATTACAAAACCCGTAATGAGCTATCTGCATCATACCATACTTGGAGCTTGAATTCTCTGGTAGTAGAATGGATAAAACAGCACTGTTTATATGTATATTCTGCTAACTAACCTAACAATTGAGAAGGAAATTTTAAAAAACAATAGTATACTTTTTTGGGCACAAACCTGATTGAAGTCTGATCTAATAGTAGAACTTTTATGTAATCTCCTAATTTCGATTAGAATACTTCTTTGTGCAGTGTCCCCAAGTTTTCTACATTTTCAGATTATATCGGATTTGTAGGTTAGAACTCTCGAAATCTGTCCCAGTAAATATAAATGTGAATTTTAGCGAGTAACAGCCTCTTTTTGTTATGGTAGATAGAGATAGACCTATTACTATTATCTTCGTCTAATGACGACTAGTTCTCGAGAACATCGTAGATGGACACACTGTTCAGACTCGAACATGGATGGAAAAATTGGGAAAATACGACGCCGATTCTTCAAAGCTGTGGCTTTATTTCTTTTCATTTATTAGATTTTTTTCAAATTGTACATTGTCATAAAGTGGAACTACTGCGCCGCATCGCAAAAATACATAATTGAAATGTTATTCCTGAAATCAGGATATCACCCGAGTCTATCTTTGAGCAGCAAGTCTATCCAAGTCTATCTTTGAGCAGCAATTGTTTAAAATTGGGCATAGGTATAATAAATATGGAGACGTGGCGCACTAGAATAGTTAATACAGATTGTTGTAATCTTATAAGATGCTATCATTATTCAATAATTAACCCACAGGAGCATTGAACTGTTTGAATAATTGGACCAATAGGGGACCACCACAGCTAAGCAGAACAGACCTGAAGTTAGGCTGAACCAGCCTCTTAACAGCCAGATTCCGAGTCCTGCATTAGTCAAAAAAATCCGTTTTCTAGGACAGGTAAATAAGGCAGGAAAAAACACGCATAATTAGCGGCATGGCAATATTTACAGGAAAAGTAAAAAAAATTTGTGTTTGTTGTGTTCAGATAAAATATATTAGAAAAACGCCTGGGTAGCAAAAAAAAATAAAACGTGTTAAAACTCCATTTTCTGGGATACTCTTGAGGTTAGCATGACTTTCGGATTTTTCCGGAAATGTCATCAATCAAATTTTAAATGGCACTCTATATTATTTGTGAGATGTTTTCAAGCAGGATGGCATTCTGGGGCCCGTAACACAAACACTACAAGTCCTACAATTGTAGGAAAAAATTATATACTTGTAATGATTCCATAACACAAAGTAATATGTACTACAAGTTCCCAGCTCTAATTACAGAGAGATTTTTAAACATATATACCTGTTCTGTAACATTTGCGTGGCTTTGATATATGGAATATGTGGGGTATAGCTATTATTATAGTAGCAGCGCACCTAGGCCACAGTTGGCCCCTTTTGCTTCCCCGATGATGACACAAATGCACAGCGCGCCTCTAACCAGAACAGTCCGGCTGAACACGGCTGGCTAGTATAGCCAATGCCCCTTGAACAGAGAGGGTGGCTTCCCGTGGGAGCACATCCCTCCCAAGCCGAGGCCTGTCTCTGTGAGGCACGCTATCACGTGATTCCATCCAATACAATGTTATCGAAACCAGAGGTCGAGACTGGTTACGGGACCACCAGCTTAACGTGTCTTCCGAAGCACGGCGGCGGAGTGAAACATCCGTATGTCTACCCTGGGATTCGAACCCAGGACCTGTGGAGTGCAAGGCAAACGCCTTACCACTAGGCCACTCCGCCTACGGCTTTGATATATTGATACAGTGTTAAGGCTGGGTTATCGCGCGGGAGTCTTGACCACGGCTTGACAAGCCTCATAGATGGCCCCACCGGTACTATATCCACGAAAAATGTGGCGAAATGGTGGTGGAAATGATGGTGTACTTTTGGTTGCCGTCTCAGCGAAGAAATATGTATATTATTTTTTGGTGTGACCTTGCCGTCGCGCGCTAAGCACTATTCTGTGCTTTCCCCGATGCGTATGTCAAGTCATGTGATATCGATCGTAAACATTTGTTTTCTCCGTCTTTCAAGAACGCGCGTTCTCTCTATTTTTTTTCGTTTGTGGTGAATTTTATAAACTCGTGCTTGAGATATGCTTTCGGCCGGCCAAAATTTTTGAAATTCGCGCGTATTCTGATGCACACACAAATCGATTTAACCTACAAAACTAACCTATGAACCACATACATAATATAAATAAGCTTGCTTGCTTGTTATTACCTATGTTATTTTTGTTACAATTGCAGGTAAGTTCATATTTATTTATTTTATTGTTGATATTTATATTGCATTTTACAGTACAATGTGAAAAGTATTTGTTCATACTTTTTGTGGAAATATAAATATACAAATATGATATGTACCTTACAAATGTTTACAATTCCTGTTAAATTTCAAATCAAATCAATTTTTGGGGCTGTATTTAACTGAAAATTGTTGGCTTAATGCCATTCACTGTTAAAAAACATTCTCTATCCAGCACAGTTGCATACACAAGGTGTATCGTATGGTAAACAAAAAGAGATTGCTGCTGTGAAGATTTTTGAGACGGGATTTAAAGTAACTCGTGCAGGATTATTTGAAGACACGGAATATGGTTTCTTCGCTGCATCCCCAGATGATAAATGTTATTTATGTATATTATGCGTCATGTCACAAGATAGGTGCTACACCTTAACTTGGATATGTATAATAAATAGCCTATCTATTTCGGAGATAAGTGTTCCTTGAAGTTGACTACTTATGTATTTAAATATAATGACGAGTAATTGACTTTGAATTTTAGAACTTTCTCATACAATTGTATATGTTCATTTAATGTATAGTATCTGATAAGTTTATTGTTCTAGGTCTATAGGTACAAACGTGCTCGTAGAAGTGAAGGCCTTATAAAAAGTGCACAAAAGTGGAAAAACTCTGGAAGAGGCTGAGAAGACAAAAAGGTCTATGCTTATGATGTGTAATGGGACAGTTATACTTAAGCAAACACACAATTATTATTATCAGGTATAAAACAATAATAATGTCTACTTTAACTATAAACTTGTTTTCCATTTTAGATTCAACGGCAATTAAACATCACAAAGAGGGATTTGTGATTCTTCATTGTATACATCAACGATTCACATCCGCTGCATATAGAGGAAGAGAAAAGAAGCGACTTTTGGTGTGGTTCAATGTTGCCCAAACTTTAGCAATTCTATAAACACAGCATTTTACCAGAACTTATTATGGGTGACATTAAAAAAGGCAACTGATGCATTGATCCACCATATATTTGCAAAACACAACAAAACGCCAACATAAAGTGCCATAATCTGCAGATCAGGAGATTGGAGGTATTCATATAGCCTATTTCACGACAACTGTGAATAAGTCATTACTTCAAATCATCTTTCTTGCGTCCAAAATTATAAACACCATACTAAATTGTGCTGGTTTTAAAATCCAACCAACCCAACCATACCAAATCTACATTTTTATTTTCTTTCGTTAATTTGAAGATCTGTGGTAAATACCAGCTTATGTTGTTATATTATGACAATTCTTTCAATTTAGAAAAATGGTATATTTGAAATCATTGTGCTAAATCATTGAGTGTCCCATTTTAGTCCAGCAGAACTTTTCCATCTTTTTCATAAGTTTAAAAAGTTACCGCCGTTTCAGATATTAACAAAACTGTGTTTTTAACTATTATAACGTCTTTAGGTATCGAGAAACCCAATAAGTTGATATGAAACTTTTTACTCGGAATGGAATTTACATGTAGAGAAACAAATTTCTAAAAGTTTCTGATGTACTTAGTTTGTTTCCTCATTTGTTAATTCTTCTTCTTCTTCTTCTTTTCGAAAGCCTAAAGGCTTGTTTTTCCCTCCTTATTGTTGTCTCTCCTGTGTTTCCTCATTTGTTAATTCAATTTATTTTTTTTTATTTTGAATTTTTGAGTTTTATTGTTGTTACGGGTATTGATTGTGTTCTTTCTTCTTTATCGAACTGTTTAATGTTTATTATTTTTTATTTGTCTTTATTTTGTTAATATATCAACGGCTATAACTTTAAGCATTTGAAACAATTATTAAGTGTACCTATATGAAAAGTTTTATTGAGAATGACATTTATTTTCTTATATTTTTTTTGTGAAAAAATTTGGGACGCCTGTATAAATCTTTTGTAATTTTATACAATACATTTTACTGGCGGAAATTAAAGGCGGAAGCCGATGAACTATTTCCAGTTGTCATGAGACAGACTATAAGCTCACTATGCTAAGCAGAAATTAATGCAACAATTTTCTGTGATATTACACAAAAGTAGCTTTTATTACGTATTTATGCTTTACAATGTTTATGTTAGTATCTCTAGCAATTTCAGTGGTAATATTAAAAGTACCGAATGGAACAAATTTGTACAATTACATTTCATTTAAAATGTCAATACGTTTATAATAATAATCACAACATACCATTTTATTGACTACTCTCATAAAAAACTTACAACATATGCAACATATGTATACAATCTCAACATAAGATCTCTATGACAAAAGAACTCGCACTACATATGATAGTATCTAGCAATAATTAGATATATCTGAAATAATTATAAATTTATACATGCCCAATTATATAGTTTTTGATTTTATATAATATATCGCAAATAATTTAATTTAATTTGATAATCAAATAATTTAAATGTTATAGATTATTATACTTAATTCTATATTTGAATTCGACATCTTGAAAGAATCTATGTGAAATACTTTATATGTGATCCTACATAGTTCGTAAAAATATATTTGACTGTAAATATGTACATATATATGGTTATTCGGTTATTACACTTCTTTGACTTGATTCTATGAATACTATTATAATAAAAAATTCACAATGAATTTCTTTGTTTCCTTGATTTTCCACATAATATGACACTAATATGACATAATATGATAAAACAAATTTTTACTAAGTTACGGTTTACAACTTATTTTATTTTATATCCATGCGGGGTATTTTATATTTATGTTTATCTCTACTATAGTTTGTACCAAGTGTCATTATAAATAAGTATATATTAAATTCGTTAAGCTAATAAGGTTGCAATTGTAAAGAAAATCACATATTTAGTTCTATAATTATTATGCCGATATAATAATCATAATACGCATTGTGTATATGTGTGATAGTTGGGTAGTATACTCTTAGGGCATTTGTTTAGGTGGCGCCATCTCTGTAAAAATCATTGAACTTCAATTTTCAACTGTTTCAACAAAAATCTAAAATTCCCCAGAATATCCCCAGATTTTGTCAACAAAATTTCAAACGTAGTTATCAACAAATTTAGACTACAGATATGCATTTATTTTGGTAAGGATATCCATAACACCATAATCTTTGTAGACAGATGTACTGGAGCGTATCTTTCTGTGTAGAATTCAAATTTGAGGTGCAGTTTGTGGTCCTCACAAAACACCGTTTTTTTCCTGCTCAAATTTATTACCTAAGACGTTTTTGGCACTCGAGACTTATCTGTCTGTCTAGATTTACCCTTTATCTTGAAGGATCAACCGGATTTTTGCACTGCATTTACCGTATATTGTCAATGACTATGTACAAAAATACCCTTGCAACTGCGTCTAAAATGCGCGCGAAAAGCGGTTGAAAACCTAGCCTTAAAATAAAATGCTTTTTACATAGTTAATGGAGAATTTGATAAATTTTGGGTCAGAACACTTGTGGCATTTCCAAAGCGGTTACCATGTCAATAAACCTACGACGAAACCTTTAAGTAAAATTTGTTTATTCTGTCAAACCGCATATGACATCGCAACAACTTGTACTTGACCGCAAGACTCTGACTCTGTGACAAAAGTTCCTTAATAATCGATTTTTAATAATCGATTCTTAATAATCGATTATGAATAATCGATTTTTAATAATCGATTATGGATAGGGAGAGTCTAATGATGTAAAAGCATATTTTGGGTTGGGTTGAGCAACGAAGTTGGTGACGGGGTATAAAACTGATGTAAATGTATGTAAAACCAACTATTAAAAACCGGGAAAAAAATGACTCATTGGCAAAATCCCAATTAAATCACCCCTGAGGGTGCCACTAATACAATATCGGCCAAAATCGAGACAATTTTCGACTATTTTCACTAATATATAACAACCTAGTTTAATAAACAAAAAAGTTATTTTTTATTGCCTTGGAAATAAATATTGACTATCCATCACGATCCACTACACCGGTCTGCTTACTTCGTGTCTCAAATTCGTTCATTTCTGCGCATGACGTCACTGCGAGAAGGATGTTGACACGGACACCTAGGCAATACATCCTTAAGTTTTTGACTTTTCTAGGTGATTTAGGTTAACAAGTTAACAACCATGCCAACGCCTTAATTGACAAAAACGCTTGAACGTCACAACAACATATTGGCTACCATGGCAACGAACGCTACTTCTCACAATGAGGTCAGCGCATAAATGTCATTACAACCGTGACAAGAACAGTTGGCTAATAAGGCAGCCATGGAAATTAACACCATATTAACGCTACTTCCGCTTCTTTCTCGCACTGACGTCACTTGTAGGCGCGGCCGATGCGCGTAGTAAGGATCGTGCTAACTGTGGTGTTATCCATGTTATAGTGTTTAGAATGTCCCCCTGATTGAAAATATCACACCAACAAAGATGCCATTTAAAATTTCAGACACGAATTTTCGGAAAAACCGAGTTATACTAAAATTATGGCTATTTCTAAAATGGGCATTTTTTGTCTATTACCAATTCTCTAAATTTAATTAGTCTAGCTAGGGTCACCAATAAAAGAATGACACAGACGTGTACCTATGGCGTTGGTCACACGGTATAGTTTGTATTTCTATTTTCCAATTTTAGCATGCAAGTATTAGTCTCCATAGCAAAGTCGAAAAATGACTGCACAAAACATGTAACTGCAAGATTTTAAAATAAACTGACAAAAACCTAATCATGATTTTTAATCACTGTTTTAAGCAATTTGTCAATTATGTTTAATAACAAATTTGTAAGTAATTAATATTTCACAATTTCCAATTTATCTTTTTGTAATTTTTTTTGATAGAATGCAGCCATTTTTGGTGCACTATAATGTTACCAGAAAAAAAAAAACGTCTATATTATAGACAATTAAAGTGAAAAGTAAAAACAAAGGAATTTGATGTGCAAATGTGTATTTTGATTATTAACTGTTTACAATTTTTAAAATAAAGCTTTGCTTTTAATAAATTTAATCCACACTTTTGCACTTTTGCTTCTGCTCTAACAAAAGATCTGAATTCCTCTACCATTTGCCCTAAAAGACAACTTTTGGATGTTGCTTTGGAAGCAGTATACTTGTATACTGCACTAATAAAAAATGTGGTTGGGTTTGTAAAAAATGTAGGTGAAACGGAACCTTACCACGAGTTGTATGGGACGTAAGAAAACATAGTAACAACGGTAAAGTCACAGGTCTCTTCAGAAATTTTTTTTTTTTCTAAATCGTAGGTTACAACTCACGTAAATATCATAAATACTTCCAACTAAACTCATAGGACAACCCTCTCTATTTTTGTGTGTTCTACACCAGAAAGTCACTTCCATAAAAAAACTATTACATCCCTTTCAAAATATTAACATAATTTATTACTTTTATATACTGTCCGGGGTGCAACGCATCAAATAACCACTGTCAAAAATGTATAACCTTTCAAACCGTATTAAGGCTAGTATTCCGAATCTATATAACACTTCCTTGGACTACACCATTAAAACATCAAAATAAAGCTTGACTCTAAATAAGTTTAGCCATTTTCTTTTTGCCTAATATCCTATTTATCTACTTGTCCTGGATTGTTGGCATTTGTCCTAACTTTTCTAAACCACTGTACTGCAACTTCGATTTTTGGAGGTGGCAACCGTAATTTAGGTGAAAACAATGCTGAAGTTTTTTGCAACAGCAGTAGCCAGTACTTTTTGATACAAGTATAAGATGTATCTAATGCTCACAAGAAATGTATAAATTGCCTAGCTACAATTTTCAATAATTTTCAGACTTTTTTACTCTGTATGCTCTCGTCAAGGAGCGTCAAGGCTAATAGGATCACTTATAAACCCTCAATAACCTATCGGTACATAGTCATAACTTCATAAGCTTGAGACGATTAAAATTCAGTGACACAGCGGCATTCATTGAATAAATTTAGTGAATAAATTTCAATAGTCATACTTACATCGGTTCAGTTATCTCATGGATCTCCTCTTCACCAAATTTACTGGCTAAACAACAAAAGCAAAATGCAAGTTTCAATGTAAAAGTCAAAGCAATAAAGCAAAGAGCTTACGACTATCCGCGCCCGAGCTGTCAGCGCGATTCTCAGCATTCTTGCAGAAGTTGAGGTGATTTGTTAATAACTTCTCCATGCTTAATTTGACCCCGTATAAACTGCAACTAAATTTCTTTACGCTTTCTTCCGTTGACGGATGTTGTTGAAGGGTAGTCCTATTTCTATAATTTTCTTAAATCTGCAAAAAAAAACGAAATTAGCAGCCAGATGTTTTGAAGTCTCATAACATATAAAGTAGCCAAGTATATAACCTGGTACTAGATTATGTTGATATAAAATGCTATACGAACTAAGCAACTTCTTCAATGCAGGTTTTTGCTTACCTTGTATTGCCTTTATCTCGTAAAATCTTGGAGCAAATTGATGGTTCACGGATTTAACCAACAATTTAATGGATTAACGAGATCGTTTAATTGCTAAAAGTTTCTGTTTTTATATCCATCTAATCTCAACGCGTCAATGCACTTCTACATTGGATATATTGAGGTTATGCATCAAACCTTAGACCATCTATAACTAGACGGAGTACGGCCTATCCCAATGCATTGGCTTGTTGTGGCCCAACATACCTTGTCAATAAGGTCGAATTTAGTGTAGATTCTCGTGCACATTGTTCGCGCATGCGCACAGATGCTAGATACCGCCATTATTTTGAACATATGTTTACATCGAGGTTATGAGTTTGTTTACCTATGTAGATGCATGACTGCATGTAGATGGTACCTTGGATGGTTAAGAGGTAACAATGGGGCGAAACTGCTGCTTTTGTAAAAAGGCAGCATCAAAAAATATAACGTGTCACAGGTATGACCTTTATTACCGCAATACAGTAATATTAAATTATAACATATACCTTCTCGTAGATTTCCTACAGTTCAAGACTCAAAACAAGCTCGGATTGAAGCTATACCTATAAAAAGTCGGGGTTTTAAAACAACTGTGTTGTGTTCAAGACACTTTTCTAATAGCGATTATAAACTGGGAAAAGACGGAAGACCATAACTCTCCCGTAGTGCGGTGCCAAGTATTTTTGTTATGAGTGATCTACCAAATGAAAATACGGACACAGATAGTATGAGCGATGCAGTTGTAGCAGACACTAGTGGACACACAGAGTCAACAATCACTGCCACGGCTACGAGCTTTGAAAGTGCCACACAGCGCAACACCAACGGAACATCCTTCAGCACTGCCAAGAAAAAGGAGAAAATTTATGTAATATGTAACTTTGTTTTAGGTATATTTTAACGTTATTTTATTGTAGGTACAATCCTCGATATATGGGTGACGTACATACTTCAGACTTATCTTCGTCTCCTCAAGCACGGGCAGTTTTAGCATTAGCAAGAACTACCATAAGCAAGAAAATTGCTCGAATCCGCCAATTGTCTCGTTACAACATGCGATTAAGACAAAAAGTGTGTAATTTATCAACATTAATGGAGTATATTATTTGTGTAAAACCATGTTATTAGAATCAGAAAAAAGAGTTCGTAGTTCTTACACCAAGACCATTTTGTTTAAAAACCAGTGGTTAAATTATGTTCAAATAAAATATTTTCCTATTATAAGTTGTATTTTGCTTGTAGTTTATTACCCATATTCCTATTAAAGAAAATAAACAAATCATGTATAGTAGAACCAAGTTAAACTTGATTCGACAGCGGTGCGCAGAGCGTAAATATAATGAGTACGTGACGTGAGTACTGCGCAACGCTCTCGATGCAACTACTCGCTAGTCAAGCTATACAGAAACAAATAAAATCTTACACGCAAGAATACATTTTGTCCAAACCTATAAGAAAATGGATTCTGTTGTTACTATATAAAAGTTGAACAAACGTCACTCAAAAAGATTTTTGCAGAGAACTGGAATAGCGAATTAATTGCTCTTGGATGGTTTAATTGCTTTTTTAACAAATGTCACAATTATAACAGGTACTACAAATGTATGTACATTCAAAAACAGAAAAGGATTTTTATTTTGTGAGGTTACCTTTCACGCCATACGCGACTACCTAATTCAAATTTGACATATAAGTAGTGTTCGATTGCTGCCGCGCTTAGTTGTGGTTAGTTCTTTTATGGTTCTGTTCAACTGATTCCACCAATAGGAAGCAAGTATTTCAAATTTGCGCTCAGATTGAACTGAGCGCGGCCGGCAATCGAACACTACTATAGCCGCCAGTTTAATCTGACCGCTCATTGGTGCGTTACATTGGGAACGAGAAAATATACGACTTTCGACCTTATTATCTTTGGCCACAAACAAAGCCCGTCACGCTCCCTCTAGTCATATAAGCTCGATGCATCAAACCACTTTTTCTTCTTATATAATTATATAGTGGTATACAGTTTGGTGACTACGCCGGTAAGTATATACCTACTGATTTGTGTCGCGTTGCTGACAGATGCCGCTGATGGGTGTTTGTGTTTGTCACGCACGGACAGACGATTGTAGTGATGAGTCGTGATTTCGGTAACGTGATTTTGGAACGTTCCTTTTACATCACGTTCCGAAGTCTGCCGGAACGACGTGACTCGGTACGGTTTACGAGGCCATCGTCCCGCATAAAGTTCCGTACCGGCAAACGTTCCGGTACGATTGCAGAGAATACTTGCAGTCTATGTAGTAGATGGTGTACACAGTCACGGTTCGGAGCGAGGTTGAATGTAACTCAATGCGGAGCGCGGGCAGGTTATTAATTTCGAAGCTTTGTTATAAGATAGTTTAGTACGCACTTGCTACTATAATTAGTTTGTAAGAATAACTAATCACGTTATAATACGTAGATAATACTACTTCGTACAGAGAACGCGTGAACGTGAAATAAGTACCAATATAAAAATTATTTACAATTGTTTAAAAAATAAGTTTACATTCAAAATTTTTTGTTTCTATATAACTATCCAAAAATCTTGATCGGACTTTCGCCCAGAAGTACTTTGTATTTTAGAGAATATACAAGAAAAATCCATAAAGCGTCATACAACTTATAGGTATAGGAGGTAGTTATAACGTTCCTAGTAAATTGTATTCGTCCTGTAAAATAGCAGCGCTGTAAGTGTAGGTATATTATTCACCCTAATTTCCATTAATATTTGTTAGTAGATATAAAGATCACATTTCTCTATAACCGTGATAATAAACAAAACATGTAAGTATTTTATCTATTCAGGGAGTACAGATTGGAACTCCTTCAATAAAAACTTCCCAAAGAAATATGTATCAATAAGTGTGAAATGCGTATAATTTGTTGTTTTGTGGAGCCATGCTTAAAAATTGCTAATCAAATCGACTTGGCTAATTTCCAATTTCTGGAACGGAACGAACGTCACCATTAGCGACATTGGCGCAGTGGGTTCCAACACCGTTCCGAAGTCACGTGATTTTGTACGGTACGATAACATTCGGTACGCCAAGCACTGGCGCCGCGCCGTGAGCGCCTATCGTTCCCAAAATCACGTGATTTCGGAACGTGATTTTTTCGGTACGTTCCGGAAGAGGAACGGGTTTTTCCCATCACTAGACGATTGGTAACACTGCGCAATATGACAGCCAACGTGAAAATGAAAAATGATTACAAAAATAACTGACAAATTTCTATCACCCTCTAATGGCCTCTAATTAACAATGCGAGTAGGTACCGTACGGAGATTTTTTTAAAGGAAATATCTCTTGTTATCGGCTTTAACATTTTATTTTCTAGGATACAAATCAATGAATTGAGCGTGAACTACGTAGACTATGATCACCTTTAGCAACCATAATATTCCCAACAAAATATGACACAAGAGCGACAAAAAAAGTGCAAATATAAGGTGCCTAATCGACCTCTGTGATCTTGGGCCTTCTTTCTCGAAATTTTGTTTTACAGATCGGTTGCAATTCGTTTGTAATTCTTTACAGCCTTTTTATTTTCGTTTGCACTCCCGCCGTTTTCGAGATAAAATTAAAAACAAATTCGGAGCCCCTTCTTTTTTGAAATTTGAAATTCTATTTCTACAGATCGTTTGCAATTGTTAGCACCCCTACCGTTTTCGTGAAAAAATTAAACAATTTTGCAAAGTGTGAAGCTGCCACCCCCCCCCCCCTTTTAAATAACTTCCTTTAATAATTCTTATTATTTCAAATATATGTTGTAAATATTAGCTAATATTAGGCACACATCTCGACAATTAGTTTGTGAAAACAGTCGTCACGTAACTAAAATTGTTCCAGATACATACTCAATAGACGTTTCTCGTTCTGGTTTTTGATCTCACGAAGCCTAATTAGTATCAAATGAAATGTAATTGATAAAAGATAAGTGTGAGAATGACATGCATTCATTGAAAACTGAATAATTATATGGAAGTGAACATGATAACCAAAATACCTACTGTGTTTTTAGGTTAGGACAGTTCAGCAAATTTTCCAAAGTACATAAAAACAGGTACACCCGCGGCAAGCTTCCTTGAGTTGGGATACGTAGATACAGAATACTTCATGATTAAAGCCGAAATTTGTAATTTTACATAGAATGCGTGTTTTCTGGGGATTTTAAGCAATATTATGTTACCAGATTTGACAGCGGCGCCAAGTCTTCTGCGCATGTTGGCTAGCGTTTTGGGTCAGAAGTAGAAGCCTCTATTGGCACCGTGCGCAGTACGGAGTGGGGGATTGAGGAACGCTTTATGCGCCCATGGCGGAATATGTATCCGCCAGAAGTTTTCTCGGTCACCGCTGCACGCAAAGGCGCTGTAGTCGACTTTATTTATTATTTCTGTCAGCTGATAGCGTTGTGCACAGACTAGCATTGTGTATACAAATATGGTTAACTCGTGCTGTGTGGTGAATTGTCAAAATACTGGCAGTAACAGCAATTGCAGATTTACGTACGGCAACAGCTTTCTTGTTTGTTTACTTAGTAGACGCGCTACAGGTAACTACCACGTGGGTGATTACTAGGAAGGAAACTGCATAGAACAGCGCCACCTCGTGGCGATCTTAGTCCCGTCCGGCGGCAATAGGGATGGGCATATCGTACGCGCACGGCGCCAATAGGCCTGTTCCAACACACAGAAAATACTGTTCAGGTACCTACGATACAATGTGTGGGACCACATGTGTCTGCGCTATTTTTATCATTAAGCTGTCGATCGCAAAATAACTAGGCCATTAGAACATACGATACCTGAACGCGTTCATGTACCGCGGTATTATATACTTCGTGTTGGAACAAACCTTTACGTAAAATTGTTTCTTCCATTAGTTAATAATTTTTTTTATATGGAAAAACTCCTTTCTACGTCTTCGTCCTTTCTCGTATTGGATTAGTTTGGGTGGGGTTGGGATGGGATGGGTCGGTAAATTAACGACAAATCTCCCGCTCTGGAGTCTTAAAAGACCTATTATATGAACTGCTCTAATAACTAAATAAATATACCCCTACGGTATGAATGTTGAACCTACTGTTAAAAACGAATCCACTATAGACCGTTGTAGTAACAACACATGTTGTTTTCCGTAATAAATTTATTTTACCCACATAATGTGTATAATGCCATATTTTTTTATCTATGACTCTTATATAAAGGTTTCCTAAATATTTATCTTTGACTATTTAATCATGCAATGAGCATGATACAGGCAAATGATTATGATGGCAGTTGCTTTGTATAATAATGACAGTGCTTTTAAATAATGACTCTTCTCAAAGAAACTTTTCAATCATACAAACCTCTTGTCAACAGTTACGTAGTTGACAGTTACCCTCACTACCGACAAATACAATTAAAATATTTAATATAGAATGGAATTTATGAGTTTTAGATAAAACATCGTATTTGACTCGCAAATAACGGGCATAAATCGCTTGCTTATTTATACACTCGCCTACGGCTCGTGTATAAACTTCATCCTCGAGATTTATATCCTTAATTATATGCTCGTTAAAGTGGCGTTTAAATCGGAAATGCATTTGTAATTTTCAATCGGCTATTAGATGTTCATGTTTAAGTTTGTGCATTAAAAAGATACGTTAGAGTGAACTTTCTATCTTTACTAATAATAAAAAAAAATACCTGGCTCCATTCTGTCAAGTGTAGGAGATGAATATCGGTGTTTTTTTAGTTGATCGCAAGAAGACTACGACATAGCCCCCAATAATCCTAAAATCCGTTACCTAGACTAGACAGAATTGAGCCAGATATTTTTTTCTTATAATCGGCATAGGTTCCAAGTTCAGTTTAACTTATAATTTGATTGGCAACACCTAATCATTTCGATGTAAGTCCGATTACAAAATTATGAAGTACATTTGGTTGCCTACTCATTTCGAAGCCAACCTTAAATAATATTGTCACATAGGGTCATTCAGAGCATAAAACATAAACTGTCGCGAGGTGAGTTTGTGTTTTGGGAACCTTGTTCTAGGAATGTGCAACGATAAAACAACAAACATAAGCCGGCACCAGGAAGGTCGGCTAGCGCCCAGTACCTTGGAGAACCACTATAAAGGATGAAACCATTTTGCGTTGTGACCAGTTATTAAGAAGCAGTTATTAAGAACTAGTTATTAAGAAGCACACATTTGTAAGACTACGAAATAAAGCATTTGTTAAAACGCTGTGTGCGTATTTATCCCCTCGGGGAAGCTACCCAAGCAGCACAATCACATGCCAGGCAGATGCCGATGCAGGGTATGTGCCTAGCACATACCCTGCACGTGCCTTGGTATATACCAATTACCAGGCATGTACCCAGAGTTTGATATGCCAATGGTATGTACCTAGAACATGCTGGGTACGTACGTAGCACGTTCCCAGCATATGCAGTGTACATACATTCCACCAGTATATAGGGCACACTCCAGGAATATGTGCTTAGCACTTGTTCTTATATAGGATGTATGTATATATATGTACATAGTTGTATGTATAGATATATACATACACATATATAGTTAAAGCATTAACTCAAACATTAATAATTGCGCTGACCAACTCACTACATCTACTTTCACCGACGTCTCGTGGACAACAACACTGGCAGTACCAACACTACCAACACGCGGCACTGACCGGCGTCCGGCACTTTATGCGGCACATGCGTAGGTAGGAGGTAGTCGCGTTGTTTCAAACGAGTTTAGGACGTTATCATAAGTTTGATTGATTATTCTTAAATAGTTGGGTATTCGCATGGTATTCATTGCACGAGTTTTTGGGGTTAGGGTTAGAACATGGAATACCGGTTAGAATAGGCAACTGACAACATGCCGATAACTTAACACAAATTTTCGGCTGAGACGGGTAAGCACTCTTAAGGGTGGCGTTTGCCTGGCAAAACATGACAGTAAATGTTAAAATTGGCTTTACTTATTTGATATTGCAGTTAGATTGACTACGTGATTTGGGGTATAACTGTCACATGATGGGAATGTATCAGAACTGTAATCGTTCCTCTGGTACGTGCTAGGTATATGAGTTAGAAACCATTTAGGAACATTATTTGCGGCATGTGCCCAGCATATGCCTGGTACATGTCATCTGTACATGTACCTTAGGCATCTAAAAGGCATATGCCTGGTACATGCCATCTGTACATGTACCTTAGGCATCTAAAAGGCATATGCCTGGAATGTGCTGGCACATAGTGTGCTGCTTGGGTACCATCTCCGCTACAGCCCCATAAGAAGATGCCAAGACGTTAATGTAGTTACCCACCAAGGGGTAGCCATTTTGAGAATGTCACAATATAAATAATAAACAAATGCTTGCTTTATTGTTCACTCATACAAAAAAAAACAAAACAAATATACTTTTATACCAAGCAAACTGTGATTGTTTTCTGGCTGACATAAAAAATAACTTGCAGACAGTCTTCTATCAAAATTTTTAATCTTTGTTCACGTTGGGGCAGTAAAGTTATTAATATTTTTTTTCTCAAATTTGTACACAATGCCCGTTACACCATAGAGCACTGAATTTCACAGTAAGCAAATTTGATTATAAAAAAAAAATGCATACGTATAAAAACGATCCACCCTAATGTGCATTGTTTCTTTCTTCTAAAAAGATTTGAGAACTCTAATTTGGAAAAAGAATTCATATTGCTTTAGATTTTTTTAAAAGGCTCTACATTTTTGTCAAGTTTACAGGCGTTTTGGATTCATTGCACGGAATCAGCGTTTCATGGTGTTTCTTGGCGTTTTCCTTTTGTAAAAAGCGCCCCACACTACTTACAGCAGAAAGTATGTAAAGCAAAGAAGAAAATTTGAATCCTGCTTGAATAAATTCATAGAAATTGCTAAGGTTTTTTACATATTGACCTTATTTTTTTTTACTATTTTTTTTTCTAATACACAGTGATCTAAAATGAATGAGGACAGGTTGAATTTGCCGCCAATTTGAATAATTGTGATGTTGGCAATGGTTGCAAATGTCAGCTGTTATTTTGGTCCAGTGGCGTAGGTATTCCTTCTTGTAAAGGGATTCATTCTCTGATTATAATTAAGTATATTAAATTGACACTATTAATTGAAACATATATAGTTTCAATTCAAATTAATTCCCGTGAGGGTTAAATAAATAATAAAATGACATCCTTTATTGAGAAAAAAAAATGAAATATCGTTGCAGAGGAACGTAACCCTTACTGACGAGTTCACTATGGTATCTGACAGTGATCATAACCTGTATCATGCACACATATCATCCTAGTAACACAATAAGTTCAAAACTGTGGCGGGAAATTCAACCTGTCCTCAGTCATTTTAGATCACCCGTTAGTTTTAAAAAACATATAGATGACATCATAAAATTTTTTAAATATTTCGGTACTTTTGCTGGTCACTCCATAAAAAATGCCATTTTGTTTAATAGCGTGTAATGTTATTTCAAGCAAAAATTCTAAAACAATAATGGTTTGGTGGTGACGACACACGTCAGAATAGACATTAATCATTCTTAAATTCAGTGGCGGCTCGTAGCTAATATTAGTGGAGGTGCTGTTCCATAAATTTGTTGTCCATAAAAAATATTCTGTAAAAGGAAAAAAAGTGCCTATACGCGAGCCGCCACTGATAAAATTATATAACCCGAGTTTCAAAATATTTTTTTACAATTCTCCCATACAAAAAAAGAAAATTTTCATCATTTTTCAATTAATTTAATTGTTTTTGAAAATCAGTAACATGGGTGGACAACATTTTGTGAGGACACATTTTTGTTGTTTGCCAATTCGATAATTTGTCCCATCTTCCATCCACAGTTTTGAGATATTGTTTAAAACATCAAATAAGGCACAGTTCCTTCTGGTTATATTGACCTAATTCTACCATTTATCTATGTTTTTTTGGCATTTATCGTGCTATTTTTAAAACACTGTGTTGCTAATCCAATACTTGGACCCGGCAACCATATTTCTGCCACACGATTTTGTTATAAAATGAAGCAGAAAAGGCTAAAATAACCAGGTATAGAAGAAAAAGGCACAAATTTCAAAACTAAGCAAAATAAAAGTGCACAAAATTATTTATATTTTACAATATCCTTAAGAATGTTAAGCTGCTTACACTACAACAGTACAAGCAAAAGGCAGGTACAAGCAAATAGACTCTACTGATGAGCACTCATACGCACAATACTATTCTACTTACGAATATGTAAATTGCTCTGACTCAATAGTTCATTGATTATTTTTCTTATGTAAGTTAATAACTGTGGTATGTAAATTTATTGTAGTAAACAAACCAAACATATTTCCTTCTTAATATGATTAAATTAAATGTATACTCGATTTTGTGCCCTTTGAGGTATGGGTTAATGTACTGTATCGATAGATCTCAAATTTCACAGCAATTAAGTATTAATATAAATGAACAAATTGAGAGCATCCTGCATAAAAAAATAACTACAAAAAATAAGCACATCACTAAGAGACATAATAAACTAAACATAAGACATGTTACAGGGTAAAGACCCTGTTGTTATTATACGGTCGAACTTGAACTGTCAAAAAGTACTAAAAGTTGCACTTTTGCAAGTGAAAAATATCATACCAATCAAACAAACCTACAACTGTTCGATTTCTAGTTTTATGCTGTTGTCCATATTATCTCTAACTCAAATCGTATATAATTTATAATTATAACTTACCTGAAGACCGACTCAACAACAATGATATACACTGAATAATTTTCAATTATTCCCATAACGTCCTTCTGCGAGCTTAAAAACAAATTACATATAACCACACTTTTAACGGAAGTGAGCACACTGTAGGAGTATGGAAGAAGTTTTGTACGGGTGGCCTAGCTTGTCATACTGCCGTCATTTATGGTATTTGAGGTTAAAAAACATAGTTTGCTGATGTTATCGTTTAAATACAAATATTGTCGTTTATTTACATTTTTTGTTGTTAAAACATATATTATGTCGTTTGTTTACATTATCTGTCGTTAAAACACATATTTTGTTGTTCAACTGCATATTTTGTCGTTAAGGTTCTGAGGTTCCCTAATTTGTCGGGCCGAAAAATGCCACCCAAAAAAAATCACATCTGCTGCATTTAAATAGGTTTGTCTGCTGTATGCGTTCCCATATGCCGTGTAAGATGACTGCTTTCTACAGCAGCATAATCACATAAAGTGCATTTATATGGTTTTTGCCCTGCATGCCTCATCATATGTCGTGTAAGAGAAGAACTTACTTTACAAGAATATTCACATAAGGTACAATTAAATAGTTTCTGTCCTGTATGCGTTCTCATATGATTTGCAAGATAACTACTTTGTACACCAGCATAATCACATAAGGTGCATCTAAATAGTTTCTGTCCTGCATGTCTTCTCACATGCAGTGTCAGGGCGGAACCTACTGTACAAGAATAATCACATAAGGTGCATTTAAATGGTTTTTCCCCAGTATGCTTTCTCATATGCACTGTAAGTGTAGCACTTTGTGCACTAGAATAGTCACATAAGGTGCATTTAAAGGGTTTGTCTCCTGTATGCGTTCTTAAATGACGTACGAGAGCAGAATTTTTTCCAAAAGCGTAATCACATAAAGTGCACTTAAACGGTTTATCTCCTGTATGCGTTCGCATATGCACTTTGAGTGTAGAACTTTGTGCACACGAATAGTCACATAAGGTACACTTAAATGGTTTCTCTTTTGTATGCTTTCTCATATGTAGTGTAAGATTACATTTGCTTGTAACAGAATAGTCACATAAGGTGCAGTTAAATGGTTTCTCTCCTGTATGCGTTCTCATATGCAGAGTAAGATTA
The DNA here is from genome assembly GCA_963966075.1 of Aphodius sticticus. NCBI lineage: Eukaryota > Metazoa > Arthropoda > Insecta > Coleoptera > Scarabaeidae > Aphodius > Aphodius sticticus. The sequence goes on along the minus strand of OZ014510.1, from coordinate 33,166,450 downwards.
GCAGTTTTTGCAGCAGCATAACCACATAAGGTGCACTTAAATGGCTTTTCTCCAGTGTGCGTTCGCATATGCTCTGTAAGAGAATAACGTACTTTGAAAGAATAATCGCACAAGGTGCACTTGAATGGTTTCTCTCCTGAACGGCTTTTCATGTGCACTGTTAGCAATTCCTTCCTTGCGTGAGCACGCTTATGTGCTTTTAAAGGTCTGGGTTGCGTAGTAGCATAGTCACAAATGTTGCATCTAAATGGCTTCTCTGCCTTACAAACTTCCACATGTTCTTTAAGTTGCATTGATTGTGCAGCTGCGTAGTCATACTTGCTGGACGGAACTACTTCCCCTGGTGTTTCTACCTTCAGAGGATCTATAGATTGTCCGCTCACGGTTGTTTCAGTAAATTCAACTTCTTCAAGTTTTATGTGCAATCTGGAAAAAGTAAAACAACAATAAGCAGTTATTCCACTTCCTAAATCGATGAGGGACTGCATACTACATGGAAAGGGCAATAGGGGTCTTGCATGATTTTACCTAAAATAAATCAAATAAAATCCTTAGGTGGTAAGAAAACCCGTGTGTAAAATTTTTCCGCTTAATACTGTTGCACTCAATTGTTATTGAACATCAAAGTTTAATTTCATAAGATTGGTGAGAAGCTCAGCGAGCCTAGGCCGTAGAGAGCGGCCAAAAAAACAAGACCTACGGGCACGACTCAGCAGTGTGGACAGATTGGGCGATTTATCGCAATTTGGGCGACTTTTGGAACACAATTATTGCTGCTTTGTTTTTGAAAAAGTAGCAAGTAGCAAATTGGGCAATTTTTGAGTATTATGGTGCGATTCTTTGAGTATTATGATGTTTTGTAGTATATGGAAAAGTAACTAGTAATATATCAATTCATTATTTAACGATTGGCAGCACCTGTCATTTAACAACTGTCAGTTCTAAATTACGTCTTGTCGATAGGTCTTGTCTAAAGACCATTCACAATTTTGATGACGAATATTATATAAAGAATTATATATTGTTTTATTTAGTATTGAGTATATATTAGAAGTAATAAACACACCACAAGTTTTTGTGGAATTGTGTTTGTATTATATTATTGAAGTAAGTATCTGTAGTATAAATTAATCTATTGATAAACGTCAAAATAAGTTCTGAAAATAATGACAGTAAGCACTCGAAAAAAAGAGTAGGTCTTTTGTTATAGAAACCACTCAAACATCGACGTTTATCAAAAAAAAAGCTGCGATTTTTGAAACGAAGACTGTCAGCTGCACCATTCCCCACAAGAATGATAGAATACAAGATTACGCATTGCGCAGGTTGTCATTCAAATTTGAGCGAGTTTGACAATCAGCTGATTGCTGTGACGTCACACTAGACCAAACATTGATAACACCTTGACTACATACGAATTATAACAAAATACAAATAACTTTGACGACACCTTGACACATAGCCAAATACATTTCCACTTTGAAAAAAAAAATTAAAAATATCGAAAATGAAATGTGCGGTGGCGGGTTGCTCAAAGAGAAATGAAAACAAATCATCAAAATGCAGTTTATTTCTTTCCGTCCGAAGCCGACGTTTTAAAAAAAGTTTCTGCCGGCGAAGAAATAATTTCAATTACAAGATCAGCGTCATTTGCATGGAGCATTTTATAAGTGTGGCCAAATGGTAAATTAGATCGCTAGTAAAGATTAATAATCATTTTATTCGCACTTGACCTATAAATCATCATCTAGTTGACGATGACATTATTACAATTTAGTTCCCCAATTGCTTGCACCGTTTTTTTTTTATATAACCTAACTAAACACTGTTTATTATTTCACATCATGATGACATCTCCATCATATGTTCGTTGACAAAATATATGCCACTTTAGTAGTGTTCGATTGCTGGCCGCGCTTAGTTCTGTTCAATCTGATTAGCGCTCAGTTGGCTAAAGTGCAGTTCGATTGCTCGTTTGACGTCTGAGCCAAACTGATTCCACCAATAGGAAGCAAGTATTTCAAATTTGCGATCAAAAAGAACAGAACGCGCTCAGTTGTAAAAGATCGCGGCCAGCAATCGAACATACCTTTTGACACATAGTTTCGACAGCAATTCTGGTGTGACGATGGTGTGACGTAGATGCGCAGAACGAACCGATTTTGGTACGCCGATGGGCGTAATCTCTGTTTCGATCATCCTTGATTCCACATATTATAAAATCATGTCTGGCGTAACCGTAAGGACCACCGAAGTAAGTGCACAACAATAAAAACAACTTAACTATTTTTCAAAACCTAACCTCAAAAATCACGTCTTATTCTGATGAATAAACTAAAATACTTATAATTTAAGGCTGGTGAGTTTTGGGAAACGGAAGACGACGTACTCATAGATCTTCTTACGATGTCTGCCTTTACCAACGAAAAAAACTTTGTGATGTCTGTCAGAAAATCAAACGTTAGTGTTGTGAAAAACCCGGTTAAAAAGAGTATTTACGACTATGATATTTCCTCGGATGAAGAATTGAGCGAAGCAGCTAATGGGATTAAAAAAGAAAAAGAGGAACGTAAAAAGAAAATTTCAATGGGTAGAGCTTATGTTGTTCAAAAATATCAACAGCGTCATGTTGGCAATTGTTCACCCACGGCTTTGGAAGCGAGGAAAAGGGCCATCCGTGAAGTAATATTGACTTGTTTGATATAATAAGGGAAAAATCTATAGCAACAATGTGCTCCACAATATTAAAATACATAGTTTGAGGTTATATGCTGAAATGTTACAATTTTACGTCATGTGGCGTTGCTAGAAATGTCGATGTGATAAAAATTTGAATTGCTTGAATAAACCAAGTCATCGACCATATTACTTATAATTTGAGCTATGAACGAGGGTTAACACTATCATAATAAAATTTATTTTTTTGACAAAACTGGCACTTTTTAAATAAAAAACAACAAAATCAAAAAAACTAATTATTCCAAAAAAATCTACCATAAACCTCCATGCCGTTTTCATTTGCAAACCAAAGTTATCAATACTTTATTAATGATGTATCTTTTCTCATAAATTATTAGACTACCATTAAAAAAGAATATGTTGACGACGTCAAAAACAAGTTAGCACAAATGAAATTTGGTATCTTGATCATTAATAATGTACGTGTTTATTAAATAGCATTTGTGACCCCGCAAGAGAGAATGGCCTTAACTGCCATCTGTCATTTCGATAATATTAACTCCTGTGTTTGAAGGTGCATAACTCTAAATCTACCGAACAGAAAAAATTGAAATAAAGTATCATACTCCTGAATTAGTTGTATGACTGTCAACATTTTTTGCCTCTCGGTGTAAACATGAGCGCTAGAGAAATGAGAAAAGGTCCCCGATTTTTGCATTTTTAAATTAACGTTAGTCTTTCCACTTTTTTCCTCGTGAACCGCTTGCCACAAAGATTCAATTTTAGTTCAGGTTGCAGTTAGGGCCTCTTCTATAGATTGGCGTTTTTGTTTTCTTCAGTTTTTGTGTAATATAAAGGTTGCGAACAAGATTTTCATGGAAGCGGATATCTCAGTAACGAATACAAGCACGATATCGGGATATCGTATGAATGATATAAATTTCGTGCAGCGCGCACTACGTAAATCGTAACTGTAAATGAAAACGTAGCTGGAACAGTGGAAGATTATTTACTATTGTACTATTACGATCAGAACAATTAAATTTCGGAATTTTGAATAGTAGTGCGGGTGAAATATTAATAATGAATTTAGATGTACAATTAATTATACCCAACAATATTTTACAAACACGGATTCAAACGGATTCACCGATCGCGTCAAAACTTCGCATCTCGTTCGACTGCCTTGCACCAAAACCCACAAGTTTATTTCGGTCTTAAAAATTAACAAATAGTCGGAATGCCATTCAATTCAAGGGATGTGTATCTCAGTAAATAAGGATTATTTGCATGCTAACTGCCTGGTCCTGCTAACATTCGTTCCTGATATATCGGCTTCCATCAAAATCTTGTTCGCAAAACCTTTATTACATAAAAACTGAAGAAAACAAAAACGCCAATCTATAGAAGAGACTCAAAATGCAACCTGAACAAAAACTGAAGTTTTTGTGATAAGCGGTTTAAGAGAAAATAAATCGGAAAGACGAACGTTAATTTAAGCTGCAAAAATCTGGTACTTTGTTCACTTCCCTCGCGCTCATGTTTACACCGAGAGGCAAAGAACTATGATAGTCATACAACTTGTGTAGAAATGATTCAGGAGTATGGCATACTTTATTTCAATTTTTTCTGTTCAGTAGTTTTAGTGTTATGGGCCTTCAAACACAGGAGTCAATACTATCGAAACGTGAGATGGCAGTTAGGGCGATTCTGTCGTGCGTGGTCGCCTTTATTAAAATAACAAACTTATTGAATTTGAAACCTTCAATTTTAAAGATTCTGCTGTAAACCTGTCATATCGCGGACTATTGTATTTTAAATCGTTAGTCTTCTTATTTGGCAAGTTTTATTTTATTAAAAAAATGTTATTTTAAGTAGTTGATAGTTGAAGTTTAGTACTAACGAAACCAAATTTATTGGAACTATTAGTTTTTATAACTAAATAAACATTATTATTACTAATGTATCCATTTCATGTCTCATTTCAGATCTACCGAATGGGACTTTCGAACGAAGTGATTGAAGCCGCATACAAAAACCCAGTTCCCGAGACGTTTGTTCCCGAGCCAATGGAGCAACTGCGTTTCAGGCCTGTTTCGTAAAGTTCAAGTTCTTCTGTCAAAAAGGAAACGCAAACAGCTTAAGATGACGTCACCTCATCTAACTCATCTGCGGCAAGCTACAAACCAGACTGCAAACAGAAACCAAACCTTGTTGATCCGAAACAATTCCCACAACTTTAAATTCGGTTTGCTTGGGTTTGGGTTTTTCTAGGTTACGTTTACGAGATCTTCCAGTTTATGTAAAATATACTTAATAAAGACTTATAGTTTATAAGATATGAAGAAAGATTTAAATTTACGTATATATTTTTTATAGATGTCAGTTAGATCTAGAGGTGGTGTCAAGAAAAAAACACGTTATCGGGTTTCGGAAAGAGTTTTGAAAAATTGATTAGTTTAATAATAGATTGTTAAATTTGTTATAAAATATTATACATATCACCATTTTTTTATACAACATTTTAAGTTATAATTTGTATACTAATCTTTTTCTCCTGCTAAGCAATTCTCTGTCCGTCCAACTTTTTACAACACTAGACATGTTTTTCTTGTTGCGTCATCGCCTTCCAGTCTAATAAGATATTTACTGTCACTGGCATCAGACTAGATATTTTTAATTGAACTTTTTGTCTGAATAACAATACAGGCCCAAAATGAAAAAAGGTTATGGCACTGCGAGTGTTTCTTTGTAGTCACAAGATTTAGTCATATCTAGTTTTATCTTTTGAGTGGTTTACAAAGAAACTCCGACAGTGCTGCAAGCGGCAAATATATAACTACAGATAATAGTAACGTGGGAAATTCGGTCAAATGGGCAAAGTATATAAAACTCCTTTTATCTAGTTCAAATTTTTGTCTTTAATTTAAGACTTCCTCATGAACAAGAATTAGAGTATCATAACAGTCTGCATAACGAGAACATCCTCGGAAAAATCATGTCACCTTACAACAACGCAATCAATAACCATTACAATAAACACGGAAAACTAACCACAAAATAAACTGCATATCGACACATGTCTTCACAACACAAGTAAAAATAGGGCTATTTTTTAAAAATAATTTAAAAAATAAAATAGCTATAAATGTTTCAAAATTTTACCCTGTATACGAAAAAAATAACCCTGTATAAGATGAAGATGCTATACAATCTCAACTAACGGGTGATCTAAAATGACTGAGGACAGGTTGACTTTCCCGCCACAGTTTTGAACTTATTTAGTGTTACTAAGATGATATGCGTGCATGATACAGGTTATGATCACTGTCAGATACCATAGTGAACTCGTCAGTAAGGGTCACGTTCCTCTGCAACGATATTTCATCTTTTTTCTCAATTAATTTGTTATTGGGTTCTTGAAGATTCTTTCTAAAAATACATAATATTAAGGATTTTTCATTATTCTGGTACAATTAATTCAATTAATAGTTTCAATTTAATATACCTAATTATAATCAGAGAATCCCTTTACAAGAAGGAACACCTACGTCACTGGACCAAAATAACAGCTGTCATTTGCAACCAATGCCAACATCACAATTATTCAAATTGGCGGGAAATTCAACCTGTCCTCAGTCATTTTAGATCACTGTGTATACTTACTGAGCAAAACCAATCTACTCATTTCAATATACTTTGAATTCACATTAAATTGACCAGACATCACAAATGCTAAATAGCCATACACAAAGTAACAGCATTGGATTGAAATGTCTTCTTATTGCGATTATACTATCTTCTTAATATAAACTGATTTGAAAAATGTCACCGAAAATTGATTGCATGACCTAATTCCTCACACATAAGAAGTGTGCACAGGGAGATGAAAAGGCAAACAAAATTATGCATAGAAAATGGAGTTGATCACGCTGAATGAGGTAAAATTGTTAAATTCTGCTGCCTTGTTAAGTAATTATCTTTTAGAAAATAAACTGCTAATAAATAAGCTAATTGAATACTATTCAGTATTCAATTAGCTTTGAAGAAGCGAGCAACATGGTTCGCGAAACGTCAGCATTAACAAATCTTGACTCACGGCATAACCCGGAAGCAGTTTATTTTCTAAATGATTCTGGCCGTGAAAGCCTACGTACTTACTATCTTTTGTTTCTGTTATTTCATTTTCTTGTTGCTTTTCTGAAATAAATGTCGATTTCTGTTTAAATACTTATATATTATTTTTGCGTTAATAACAAATATTTCTATTACTGTTACTATTGCTTTTAGTTTTTAGTGATACAAACCTCAAAATACATAATTCAAATAAATAAAAAATATATTCTGTTTTCGTATTTAATACCTTCTAATATTTCAAAACATACTTCAGATAAATATATAGCGTATTTTTCAAAATAAAGTCATTAAATATACATTAGTTTGGTGATGACAGATGACTTGACAGAATATTTATTGGGCATGTCCAGCAGACTCACCGGCACACACCGGTGACATACCGGTAAATTACCGGTGGATCAGCGGCGACGATAATCGGAATTTTCAGTGTGATTGCAAGCCTGAACTTCCTCATTGTGCCACCGTCACAGCGGCCGTGACATGAAGAAGAAGTTCAGGATTGCCGCTAAACAACCGGTAACTTACCGGTATGTCACCGGTAAGTCTAGTGGACATACCCATTGACATAATATCTCCGCTCTGAAAACCGTTTTCTAACCTTCTTTCAAACCTACAATGGGCAAAACTCCGGTAAGTCACCGGTGGATCAGCGGTGGCACTAACTGGAATTGTCACTCTGAACTTAGACCTCAGAAACTGTAAAATTTGAACTAAATGTTATTGTTTTTCTGATTATAAAATATGATGTTTAACCATGTTTTCAATGAATCATATAAATATGTTGACGCTTTGTCGTTTATATAACTGGAAAACGCCAACTTGTACTCAAACGATTGATGACATTTTGTATAGAACTATAGTCGAAAACTATTGTTCGTATAGTAACCATAGTTGAAAATTCAATTTGGTCAGCAATTTCGAATTATTGCACGTTATTTGTACTATCCAACAAAGGTATGTGCAAAAGCCCTGCTGGGTTTGAATTTTTCCCGCAATGATAAGTCCTATTTGTTTAACGTTACTGGGCTAATAATATCTATTATAACTGAATATTTTTTATTGCCATCATACGATTTACAGGTGGCAAAAATAAAAACTTGCTGAATTTTTAGAACTTTACATCCCGTTCATCTGGTGGACCCGGTATAATACTTACATAGGTTCGATTGTAGCAAATTTATCAAGTAATTCGGAGCTCTGAATCTCCTCTTCACAAGGTTTATTTTGAAAAGTCGCTAAACAAGAAAGCAAAATGCAAAAATTACAAGTCAAAAGTCGAATCAATAAAACAAACTGCTTACTTGAAACTGTGCCCAACCGGTGAGCAGGATTTTCGACGTTCTTGCAGATGTGATCTATCGCAAGCTCCTCCTTGCTAAACTTGAACCCGCATAAACTGCAACTATATTTCTGTACTGGCAGTAAGTCTGCAACTACATCGCGTCCTTCATGTTCCATTAATGGATGTTGTTGTAATGTAGTCATATTTATTTTGCAATGTATACTCAAGTCTGAAAAAGAAGCGAAACAAACCATTTTTGAACTAAGAAATATCCAAATTCGGTAAACATGCAGAGAAGGCACCCAAATGTGCGCGTGCGCCAGGGTGCTATGGGAGGCGGCGTAGGTATGCAACGTTGCCACGTATCTTTTGTTTACTTCTTAACAGCTGACGATCATATATTAAGGTTATCCTGTAGTGATCAAGAGTGCGTTTTGTATGATTTTACTAGGCTAAAAATATAAATGCAAATTTGTTCATTTTTATATTATATTTATTAACACGTTTTAACAAATAGAAATTTAAGTTTATTAAATAAATATGTGCATTTTCAGAAGTTACGGGTCGTTAAGCTCAACAAATGCATTCGCGTCAAGGCTAATGGTGTACGCAATGTAGACCAGGGTTCATTTGAAAAAGAAAATCAAATTCGTACATTAATTACACAGTATTGCCTATCGGCTGACCTTTTTGGGTTGATATGAAAAAAAATTATACATTTTATTGCAATATTTGCATAAAAATAGCACAATGATTATTATTATTGAACAAAATATGTTATCAACAAACTCAAAATTGTCTACGATGGTACTTTCAATGAAAGAACTTGCTTTAATCGATTATCACAATCTTAGCCGTCTGATCGTTGTTTAAGCTACCAATTGTCGTAGGGTCGATTACCGTAACGGCCTTTTCACACAGGACGCGGCGTCCATGCGTTTTTATCCGTGTACGGTCGTTGTGTAGCTTTTCACACAACACGGATTTCAAACGGCACGACACGGTACGTGTGAAAGTTTCGATTGAATCTCGTACACTTTGAACCGTACACGGACAAAACCGCACGGATGCCGTGTCCCGTGTGAAAAGGCGGTAAGACTAGAATCTGGTCCTAGTTCTACCTCACGGGCAATATCCTTCTGAGAGCTTTTTCTCCACCGTAGGTACAGCATTTGCACAAGCTTTGCTAAAGTCGAACGACTCTTTGAAAAAAGGATATGTTTCTAACGGAGCACAACTTGCCGAAAGTTCGACACTTCCACGTATGCTCATCGGAATTTCTGGCCCGCTAATGAAAGACATGGGAATCTGAAATTGAGTATTTTCTTATCGAACGCACGCTTTCTTTATTTATACGCCGATAATACCTCACAATCATTGCAGAGCAGCACCTATTTAACAAACACCATAGCTCCTGTCTTATAGTATCCTCCTCCAAAACTTCCCCGGCATCCATTATTGATGGACAGGCTTGCACATCCATTTAAATAAACAAAACAAAATCCACAGGTAATCTAACCTCAAAGATACGTCAATAGTAAATAGCAAACTATTGCGGATACGGCAACAATGCATAAATTCAAACGGGACGCATGCGCAAAAGGTGTCCTTTGGCACGCACGAATTTGGGTGCCTTCTCTGCAGGATTACCTCCAAATTCTACGCCTTACATAGGAAGCAGCACTATTCTAACTTCATCAACAAGTGTATTAGCTATATAAGCATTCGCTTACCTTGTACCGGCAGTCTTATATAAAATGGTGGGATTTCTGACGGATTTAACCGACAGTTTCGTGGACCGCTAAACTACGAAGAGTCGTTTATATCTGTTTACATCCACCAACTCTAGACTGCTCTAGACGTGGTCAATGCACTTTTTCATTTAGAGATATTGAGGTTAAGTACTACAATACTCAGTTCTGTATCGCGCTTCTAGTCTGTGACATGGGGGTTTATGTTAAGTGATATGACCTTCGCCAACGTATATAGTTCGTGTTAATAAACGTCCGAGCGCTGGCAGCGGTTGTCGTTTAATAGATATATCGATTGATAGACAGAAAGCTGTTCTATAATATGCATAGTCTACCGAAGTCGAGGTAAGCGACACTCAACGCATGCGTAAAATTTCCAAAGTGAGGGGCTTTACATCGTTTAAATACGCCGTCTCCGCCATGTTAGACAATTGGCATTGTTGGTAAATGTTGTTCTTTCTGGGCAGTTTATACCCGTTATAACAGAGAGTACCTACTTTGTATTTTTCGAGTGTTTATGATTTAGTTTGGGGTGTCCTTTTGTTTGTGTTCTTGTGACTGTAAAGCCAAGAAGATTCCGTGCGTGTTCGATACGTTTGTGTTTATAGTCTGTAATTTCTTGTTTTTGTTCTTTTTCCTGTGTGTTGTGTGTGTGTGTTCTTGTGACTATAATGCCAAGAAGGGTACGTGAGTGTTCGGTGCCTTTGTGCACTTCCACATCGGCGAACTTTATTCTCCACTGCTTCCCGAACCCGAAAACAAAGGGTGCTTTGTTTACAGCGTGGATATCGGCGGTGGGTAACAAGGATCTTTTAAATAAGGACCCAGAATTTGTTGCCCGTAATTACTTTGTGTGTAGAGCACACTTTTCAATCCAAGATCTGTACCCGAGAAAGCTCGTCCCGGATGCAGTTCCAAAATTACATCTTCCAAGTAAGTATTGGAATAAAACTCATCTGGCTTACATACAAAAATATTTTATTCAATCAGATCCTGTGCAGTTACCAGTTCAACCCAACCTGAATTTGGAAGCAGTTGGAACTTCATGGACAGTAACAGACAATAATGTCCACGTTATTGCGTCTACTGCAGGTAATTAATTAATTTTTTTTTATTTGTATTTAAAATTTAAATATCAAGTTGCCTATTAGTTTACATTGGTTAACCATTGGGTGCGTTCTGCCAGTTCCACCCAAAACTGCTTGTGGCGCCGGCGTCGAGACTAAGCACCTGCGGTGGCTGAACGGTTAGATCCAATCACATGTATTTCCGGTTGAAGCTGACTTCTAGCACTTTCACTAAGCAATCGCGTTCATGTTGTTGCTGCCGTCCGCAAAGCTTAAGCGCTTAAACTGGCAGAACACGCCCATTTAAACCTACAAAATTGGTGCTGTAAATCTTACCCTAAAAAGGGAAATAATATAAAAAAATAAAACTGAATTGTGAGGACAATTTCGTAATAACATAAATGTTTATTTTATTAGATCCCGCATTATTACCAGTTCAGAGTTGTACATCGGCAACCATCGATAGCACTGTAGAAGGTGTCGTTGATGAACAATCACCATCTACATCAGGTAATTATCTTTGCTTATTCGTTTTTAGTTAAATGAGGACTTAGTTCACACTGTTTTACCATTTACAATTTATATACTATGTATTGTTTCTTTGTCTGACGGTTTCAGTAATTACAGACCCTTACATGGTGTTGGGACTATTAGCAATTCCTATTGACAGTGAACAATACCTTAGTGTCGGGTGTACTTTCACATTGGCAAGTTAAAAAATTCTTACTCTCTGCCACCTTCATCTATTATGCTGTTTAATAATAATATATTTTCTTCTACACTTTACTTTTTGTATCGTTATTTAAAATATTTATTAAACGTTTCTTTTTTATTTAGTTATATTAAATTATTTGACAACGCTGCTCCCAGTTGATAATATCAGTCAGTTATAACCAATAATGGGCATTGTGGAAAAGTCACAAAATATATACATACTATGTTTGTTGGAAAGGTGAAATTGTATTTAGATTATGTACCTTATGTTCGATATGTGTATCAATACTGTTATTAATCTATCTCATTCTACTTAGGTCTGGATAGTTCGCGTCCACGGAACTTAGGTATTCGTATACATGATGCCGCTATAGCACCGAGGCCACTTTCCATCAAGGTGCCAAAAGGTATGTTTTTCTTTTGTCTACTACTTTGTTGATCTGCAAATTTTTATTAGTTATTTTAGGTATTTACCTATACTTTTCTCAAATGCTCAACAAAAACATTAAAATATATTTAAAAAATTATTGCTTCACCAACAAATGAAAACTGACATAAAAAAGTAATCTTTGAAGTATGTATTGTGTAATTATGTATATAAATATATATATTTGTTATTTACAGCTCGAAAGTTTCCAGTAGACCAATTAACAACACTACGAGCCCTTAAGAAGCAATCAGCGTATTTAAGAAAAAGGAATGCATCTATGAAGAAAATTGTGAACGAGTGCAAAAAGCATATCTTAGCTATTGACTCTTTGCCTCCTACAGTTGCTCGGTTTTTTAAGAGCCAGTTAGTTAATTGCGGAAAACCTGACAAAGGTCGACGCTATACGTTGGAGGACAAATGTTTAGCGTTGTCTCTTTTCAAAAGGAGTCCACGAGCGTATCGTATGCTGCAAGACATTTTTGTACTTCCGTCGGTACAAACAGTGAGGAAGACTTTGAACAGAATCCCTATAAGACCTGGAATTCTTCGATCAGTGTTTTCATGTTTGAAAGATACGGTATCGACGATGTTCCCGGAGAACAGACTGTGCACACTAATCTTTGATGAGATGGCACTGCAACCTCATTTGGATTACAATGCAAGTTTGGATGTCCTGGAAGGTCTTGTTGACCATGGATATGAGCGAAGAGCCGAAATTGCTGATCATGTGCAGGTGTTTATGCTGCGGGGTATTTTTAAAAGATGGAAGCAACCAGTTGCTTTCATCTTTTGCAAATCCACTGCTACTGCGCCTGTCATATGTCGCATTTTCAAGGAACTTGTCAGAGAAGCAACTGCCATTGGTTTGACGGTAATTGCTTCTGTGTGTAATCAAGGTGCTACCAACTGTCGGGCAATTAACATGCTTAGGGAGGAGAGTAGGGCAAATGCATTGAGGGGAGATAAGGAACCAGAAGATGGTGTGATTGTTGTTGATGAGACGACAGTTATACCTCTTTTTGATCCTCCACACCTTCTTAAATGCATGCGCAATAATCTCCTAACTAAGGATTTATTGTTCTGCCAGGAAGGCAGAAACAAGGTAGCAAAATGGTCACATGTAGTTGACGCTTACCGTATAGACCAAAGCTTAAAATTAAGAGTACTAACGAAACTGACTGACTTTCATGTCTTTCCCGCAAAGATTAGAAAGATGAAGGTTTCGTTGTGTACCCAAATTTTTAGCAGGCAGTTTGCGGCTGTGTTGGGTTCCTGGACTTCTGGTCCTGCTCATACTCAAGATGGCAGAGTTACGTTGGGTGATGGGGCTCAAGATACAGCAGACCTTTGTTTTTTCTTTAATGAGTTATTTGATTCGGTAAATGGCTCATTCTCTCGAACAAATTCAGTTCAGCTAAGGAAACCTGTTTCTGCAACATCTACTCATGAAGCAGTTTGGATGGAGGGGATAAAAGTTTTGAAATCGATGAAATTTATAACCAGAAGGTCAGCAGACAGAGCGGTGCCACCAGTTATACCAAATTTCATCCAAACTTTGAAGGGATTTCAAGCTATCAAACGAAAACTGCTCTCTCTAGGACAGTCATCATTTCCTGCAAGGGCCTTCAACCAGGATCCGATAGAGAATTTCTTCTGTCAGATCAGGCAACAAGGAGTGCGACATAATAATCCATCGTGCCATCAATTCATACCGTACTTTAAATCACTTGTTGTGAACAATTTTATGAGAAGTGATTTAAAGGGCCACTCACGAGGGGCTAACTGTGAGATTGATGCGTGCGTTGGGTTATTAGAACAGGTGAAGAAGTTTGTCTCTCAAGATATTCAACCATCCACAAGCTTAGACCTGATACCTGAACAAAGTTTGGAAGGTGTTAATGTTGTGCACGAAGAGTTTCAACAACTGGAGATGCTAGCGGCTACATACGTGGGTGGTTTTGTGGCCAAACATATTTTGCCTCAATTTCAGGATTGTGAAATATGCAACCGAAATATCCTCCATAGTGGACCAACCACTTTAGACATCCACACATATGTGAAATTAAAAGAATATGACCCCGTGCAAAACCACTTAAAATATTGTAACCTTTCCTTCATCCGTTGCCTTATCCATCTCCATAATTTTGCTCTTGCCTTATTTCCTCTCTGCATTGCTTCCACTCAACTCATAACAAAAATAGAATCCTTTATTTCTTCAAAGTACCAGTTTCCTTTTGAAAATTGTCCCCATTCACAAACTTTACAGCATAAACTCCTACATTTTTTCACAATATTCCTAATCCTGCACTATTCAAATACCATAAACAATGTCCTTTCCAAAAAACGTACCCATCTTCAAAATCCTGACTCCTTCCAGCAACAAATATTAAAATACATAAGTAAGCATTAAATTTTGTATACAGTTATAATCAGGGTTGTTATGTTTAAAACACTTTGTTTTAAAACATTGTTTTGAACATGTTATAAAACAAATATTTTGTTTTAAACATTTTTTAAATGGTATGTTTTAAACGTGTTTTAAACAACCGATATTTGAACAGTTTTTGTTGTTTTCATAAATATTACTATACAATATCAGTGGTAGCAAGTAAAATAAGGAATGAAAAGACGCCGACTAAAATGCTTACAAATAAAATCCTTGCATAATTTAAAACATATTTTATTTTTCTTTATTTATTCCTTGCTTAAAACATGTTTTTTGTATGTGATTTAAAACATGTTTTATTTTGCGTGGTGTTTAAAAATATTGTTTTGTTTAAAATAAAAAACGTTTTGCTCTGAGAAGAGGCAGTTAACATTGTTCACCAATGGATATTGTGTCCTACATTCTACGTAAATATATCACATACAATGATTTAAATGGATTTAAATATTACAATAATGTATGTATTGTATTTCAGTTAACTTGTTTGTTGTGTCGAATACATGTATTTGCATTTATATTGTATATATAAAGAATCTAAAGAGTTTATGTAACTGACGTGTATTTCCAATAAAGTAGTATTTCTAATATGTACAAAATGTGTTATATTATTTAATATTTACATAAATTTACTCTTGTACAATGTTATTGGTTTTCAAAGCGGAAGAAGTGTTTGTTGTATTGTATATGGATATAACAAACACTTTTTTGCACTTAGAAAATCAATATTTGAATATGCTATACTGGATTAAATGCAATGAGTATTTCAAATTTTACCGCGGTTCTGTGGTTAGTACGGAAAATAATTATCGTGGCGCTGTAAACCGATCTAAGACTTCAACACGCGACATAGCGTTCTATTAAGAGGTATTCTATGGTCTGTGTGGGTCTGTGATCGCGCTGCTGACCTGACAGATGTCGCTCATGATTATTTTTGAATTGAACGAAGAAAGGTGCGTTCTCGTTAATTAGTTCGATGGTAATAGACGCCATTATCAAGGTCATTATAAATGACCGTAGTCGAAGCATGCCGTGCATGATATCCTTGATTATATATACAATATAGATGGTCAACCAAAGCGCCTCCACCAAATTCTGCTCGCTGCATAGTGGCGCACCTAGCGGGAAATATGCGAAGTAATAGTTATCAATGAAACCCGAAATAATATGCATATGCAACCAAATTAGCTCGGGTATTGTGAATGTATTGAAGTACGATTGAAGACATTTTAATAAGATTGAATATAAGAAACTGAAACTAACTAGACGTTATTTTAATAACTTAAAAATCAAGATTTCATTATAATTTAAACAAACTGCATTTTGAAATACGAAATAAACTACTAACAAACTTAAGTTTAGTTACCTACCAGAATACTCGGTGATATTTTGCTATATAAAAGGTACGGTAAGTGGAAAAAGTCTCAAGCTGAAAAAGTTTATTAAATTTAGAAATAACACTACAAATTACAAGCAGAAAAACTTTATTAAATTTAGAAATAATACTACAAATACAAGTACTTCAAAATGTTAAAAATATGTTACACAACAGTAATTTCAAAGCTCTTTGTAAACCAACTATAATATTACATAAAAATGCTAAAATCATATCTGTCTATTGCGCCAAAACAGCTATTTTTATTGATTGTCCAATGTGTTTTAATGACTTTTCGTAAGTCTTCAGTTTTTATTCTTATGCTCGTAGAATGATAGGTCATCTGCAGTATCCATCTACAGTAAAGTTCCCATATGTGGTCAGAGCAGGCTTTCAATCGATCTCTCGTAGGTCGTCCATGTCCATTATTCTGCCTTCCTTTCTAGACCACACTATAGCCACTTTCCTGCACATTTAAAAATAAAACAACTTTGCCAATAAAAAAAGTTCTGGCAGCATTCAGACCAAGTGATATTTGTCAGGATTTTGTAGTGGATGGCAAAGCTAATCCATGTTTCCTAAAAAGTATATGTAACACACTCCGACGAAAGGGACCTTATGACAAATCGGCACAAGGTCAAACCTCAAGCTAAACTACCTGCACAACGGAGCTTATGACAAACCGTCACAAAGTCCATTTCTTCGGAGCGGGTCATATATGCATCTGGAGATTTATAATGTAAACTGGCCAACTACCTTCTTTTCTGCCAGTGTGACTTGAGAATGAAGAAAACAATGATAAACGCCTTGTAGATGTCTTCTTAATCTTTCTGGAGAGACTAGCTTTTGCTGGCAAAGATAGCATGTTAATTATATCCTCAATAATAGAAAAAAATTCTAATTTGATATTCTCCTGTCTAACAAGCTTCCATAGTGGTGAAATTATACTGAATTTCATTTTCATTATTACGATCACATGATCAAGTTGGTGTTCTTTTCTTTTACTTCTCTACTTCTTCTATGCTGGATCCATATTTCCCATATTCTTCAGTAAGAAAATTGTAAGGTCTTGAAGGTGAAACGTGACTTATTTCCTATAAATAAAAATCACATAAGAAACGTTACCACTACAATTATTTTCCAATTATGTTTGCAAAAAGTAAGATGTGATAAGGAAGAATTTTTTGTAATTAATTGCATTTGTTATTTATTTATTTACTATTATAACTTTATTTGTTACAAAATGTAACCAAAAAAAAATAAGAAATATTGGAATTATATTATAATCTACTCGTTGTCCCATAATTTGATGGACATAGCTTAAACATTCTTGGGACAATAGATGACAATGTATCTTGCAATTCCTTTTTATTTCTTTGTTAAACTGCTTCAAAGATTACTTTTCAAAACCAATTTTTTGATATAACAAAGTTCTAGTACAACCTTTATTCATAATTGGAACAATAAATTAGAAAGTATTTTGCAATGGCATTGAGTCTTGTCATTATACCATTAGTACGCAAAGCCAGGGTGTCATGACAAAATACACGAAACCTTCTTTATTGCAGGAAGAAATATTTTGAACAATTCTTTCTGAAAGATAGATTTGTATGTGATATTTTTTGTATCCTTACAATTTTTGATAGGAGGAAAAATAAAAGGAATGTGATCATGAAACTTGATTTAGAATTTTATAGACCATATAACTTGATTTAGATTGTGTAATGAAATGAAACTATTTCTAAATTATTACTTTTTACAAAAATGAATCATTTACAATAAAAATTTTTACATTTGTATTAAAAATATTATTTGCAATTTCATTCAATTAAACAATTTCCCTCCAAACCATACCAGATATCAAAAATTGCAAGAATTAAACAAATATATATTCTAAATAATAATCCTACCTTATATTTGAATCACTTATTATTATCGGGGACTAACTCATGCTATTTTCCTATGTAGTTAGTCCCTTTTAATAATAAGCGATTCATTTACTTTAGAGTTGATTGGTCATAACTCATAAATCAAGAATTTAGGATAGTGTTGAATTGTAGTTTTATTTATGAATTCATACCATAAAAACAAATAGAAAACTACTATAAAAAATTTAGCAGACAGCTGGTGATGTCTGATGTGTATTAAAAATTATGTTCAAATTTCAGATAACAATCTTATTGAATTCCTTTAACGCACCATGCATATTGTATAATATCAAAAACCTCATGGTAGGAGACTTTATTTTGAGCAAAATGGTTTACCTATCTTATATTATTTATTATTATTTTTCATATTATATTATACACATATCCAATCGGTGTTTGCTAAACAGTTCCATTTTTAATTCCTTTTTTTATTTACATAAGGTATATAAATAGATGTTGTCAACACTTTATAATCGTCTATAAGAAAAACTTTCAGAATATAAGGTAAACTGACAAAGCTTGAACCTTTTTTCATAGATAACATAATCAACAATTTCAAAGTTGAGAATTAAATGTCAAAACTTAAAAATAACAAAAGGGTCTTACAGTAAACCTTAAACTTTGCACGAATATGTTTATCAATAATATTCTTGAATCAACGCTTCTTCAAGTGGTGCGCGTAGGCGGCCAAACAATTAAACAAATTCAAAATTGCTATAACTGGTCAACCAAGACTGATCGGACATTAGTTGTAATAAAAGCTTGTTTTGTTTGACGACTGGAGCACGCAGGAGTACACCATCCTGTTTTTTCACTATGCTTTTATATAAATATATGTATATTGCATCGGTGTGTGACATCGAAAGCAGTTTACTCAAAATGACATCCTCTATAATTTGTCTTTTGGCATAAGTCATAGATCACCGTGTATATCCTATACTACGGGTTATATGTTGCATAATTGAGATAAGTATTCAAATCAAGAATTGGCTTAGAAAACTGCAAAAATGTGTACTACCGGAGTTAATAATCACACATTCGTAACAAGTTTCATCTTTAACAGGAATTGTAAACATTCGTAATGATGGAGTATCAGGTTCCCTTTGTATTTGCCGTATATATTTGCACACAAAAAGTACGAACAACTTCTAATTTTCAAGTTGTACTGTAAAATGCACTACGAATATAAATATCAAGAATAAAATAAATAAATAAATATGAACTTACCTGTAATCGCATTACAATAACAAGAAAGCTTATTTTATAGGTTAGAAGTTAAGAACGCTTTCCGCCGCCGCAAGAATACGCGCGAATTTCAAAAATCCGCGGCCTCTCGCCGGTCCACCGAGGGTCCATCGACCGACGACAAATCAAGTAGGTAACATTTTATACGAAATAACGAGGATAACAGAAAAAAAAAGGAGAAAGAACGCGCGCTTATAAAAGACGGAGAAAACAAATCTGGTGGATCGATATTCTCATCACGACTAGACGGGAGAAAACACATATTATGCACATATTTGTTAAGTAGGCTATAGGCAACCTATCAATTACTATGGAATGCGCTGCGGACGTAAAGATTTACCCGCCAATTTTAATTACGAATGAATCTTGCCAAAGGTCCGGCCCTCTGGATGTTAAGGCCCCAACTACCCCAGCTCTAACCATCTATATTGTATATATAATCAAGGATGATATCAAATCTAAAGATTTAGGGTGCCGAAACGGACAGCTGAACGTACCCTAAAAAGTTCAGCAAATGGGGTAAACGTACTTCGTACCGATCTTTTAAATTTGTTTTTAAATTTGAGATTTTTTGCACTCAAAGGGTATTAATTGAATGTAGCTCCAGCATACGAACAGTACAACGATAACTAAAAAGACAATACATACCGAAAATTGGTCAGAATTGAACAATAGACAATAACTTACAATTTTCTTTTTGGATTTATAAATCCTTGCTTCATACAATGCATAGTGAAATCACCTATCTATACATGCAGTAAAATAAACAAAAAATGTTTTTAGTTAGACAATCGGTACGAAGCAGCAAAACCAACGATTTATGTGCGTTTGAACGGAGAGTGGGAATTCCATAGTTCAGCAGTTTTTGGATAGATGGCGCCACCGTCGTTCACAATATAATCGTTCCCCAAGGTCTATAAAGAGAGAGGTTATCCAGTTTGCTATGTTTCCTATAGTGCACTTTATATACCCCCCTCAGATCCCTATATGCTCTACTTTCGTGACGTCACTAGAGTCCCGGCACACTTCGCATCACGTCGCATACATCGCTCGTTTAGTTTGTTCAAAGATACGTTTAATTATTGCCAGCTCAGCTCGTTATAGGTTTTTTAGTGAATTAGAAAGGTTACTTTTGTTCGTGTTTAATCGTTATTCTGCGTTTATATTGTTATATTCAATAGTTGATAGTTTTACGTTATTGGTTGTTTTATTAGTGTAGTATTTTATGAAGTAATTAAGTTAGTAAAGGTAAGATATTAATTTATATTGGAAATTACATTATTCTAAATCATGTATCAATTTTAGATGCCTATGGTTTGCTCCGTACCGGATTGCGGTATGAGGTATAACATTTCAACAGTGATTGGATTAACAATATCATATTTTACTTTTCCACGTGATCAAAGTTTAAAGCAGAACTCATCCACAATTGGGACATTACTCATATGAAGACCAGCAAGAGCACCCATACTCCCTTCCATCCTGGATACGTCATTTGTCTTTTGACGGCCTAAGAAATCCGTCGGAAGAATTTAAACGCTTGTTTAATAAAATGAATTAGCAAGTTCGAAAGACTTACGGGGGATGGGATTAATAATTCGAAAAGAATTAGCAGTAAATTAAGAAGAGAACTTTTAAAACAAGATCCAATTATTGATACCATTGTTTTGAAAGCTTTTGTCGAGCAAAGAATATATGTACGGATAAATTTTTTTAAATTTTACTTTTCGACAGCAAAAAAAATCTAAATATTTAACGAAGAGTAGCTGATATTAAAAATAAAATTACAACAAAGATGAGAAAATTTGTACAATAAAGCTTCTTACTGATTTTTTATTTTTTCTTTGTACGTATGTTCTAACCAAACATTGTAATCGGGACAAGCCAATGAGTGGTTTAATAAGCAAGTTGTACCAATACTGATTTAGTTATAGTTTTTCTATTTATTTATCTGTAGAGTCGGTAAACCAAACATTCGACTTCAATTCCTGATAATTTTAGTGTTTCAACCCCCAATTTGCATGGTTGCAAAAATATGTGGTTGCCGTTATACCACCATCGACTCCGGCTCTTGATTTTGATTGTAGGTTGACTCGGGTTGACTCCACTCACTGAATTTCTGCTAAATTTTGATTCCAACTGCAGACACCTGGTTTAGCACAACACATTTCTTTAATCGGACATACATTACATCCTAATGTACTTATTCAGCATTATTAACAAATTATTGAAATAGCATGTTGTGATAATCACATTCATAATTTTTTTTTCATCCTAATCATTTAAAAATGATCACAATAAAGATGCATTTATTTTTTCAATATAATTATGCACCTACTTAACCTAAATCATACAACGAAATGAGCATTCAAATTGGTGGCAGCGCCCGACTCTAGTGACGTCACGATCTCCCTTTACCCCTCAAACTGAGAAATCTCGTTCTTGGATAACCTTACTACTTTATAGACCTTGGGTTATAGTAACTTTAGTGGACTAGAAAGAAATAGATTATGTGTCATAATTTGTAATGCTTGTGGTAGCCCCCTGGACGAGTGGAATCCGATCCAGTACCACGGCAGTTACATAACACTGCCGCATCACCTTGGTGGGCGTTCATGCATTTGTTTACATTGGCCAATGCACCATATCACTGCCATGTCACTATCACACTTCCGCCACACCAGCTATATGGGCGACCGCCCTCACTTACGTGTAGCGTTCCTTTTGTTTTGGCAAGCTCAGACGAAGTCAGAAGCGTCACCTCCCCCTTGCCCTTGGCTAGTCGTGCGCAAGGGTAACTGAAGTAGTGTTCGATTGCTGGCCGCGATCTTTTTCAACTGAGCGCGTTCTGTTCTTTTTGATCGCAAATTTGAAATACTTGCTTCCTATTGGTGGAATCAGTTTTGCTCAGACGTCAAACGAGCAATCGAACTGACTTTAGCCAACTGAGCGCGAATCAGATTGAACAGAACTAAGCGCGGCCAGCAATCGAACACTACTTGAGTTGACTGAGTTCATCTGAGCTCGGAGATAGATTACCTCAGCTAAGATCAGCTCAGAAATGTGCAAATGGAAAGCGACTAATAATAGGTGTTGTACACGATCACGGCTCGGGGCGAATAGGTAGAATCACCCGGGTGAAAGTTTAAATGGCCGATTTGGAAACACGGTGACGTCATTTTGCGTTGGTTTGCCAATCTACCGTCAGAGGGAGCTTGCGTAAAATTTTCTAACGTGAAGTTAGCAAATAGTATTCTATGAATAGCACTAGGCATTTGTAACTGTTTGTAACTAGGTAACTAACCATAGCTAACCTCTCATAAATGCGGTCCCGCCATAACCTAACATAACAAGCGTCATAATTTGCAGATTTGCAGAGTTGTGCGGGTCAGTTTCGTTCAAAAGCTATGGTATGAATCAAATTACATATTTAATACTCTTGTATAAACTACTACTTGCTTTTAGGATCATTGTTTACACAAAGGGACAAGTGACGAGATAGCTGATGCGGGTTAAGAGGAAAGGAAGCGGTAGCACTTTAGGTTAAGAATGTAGATATACTAATTCGGCAAGGGACGAAATGACTCCATTTTTCATCAACGTAATTAAATCAATGAAACTTTGTTGCTGATGATTAATATTTATTTATTGATTTTTGGCATATCTAGATTTCGGGTGTCATCCCGTCTTCAGTGCCACGTCAATTCAACTAATTGGAACACATTTACGAACTTAATATCAGGACAGGTGGCTTTTACAATTCAGGGACACTTGCAGAATTTTCGTGGTGACAAACTTCGTGTTTGTTCACGAACGCTTGGTGAGGAGGTTCCCTTTTTAATGTTGCGAACAATATACAGATTTGATTGTTACACTGGTTAATAATGACGACAATACGGAAATATTATATCAGACGATGCAAATCACGATATATAATCATCAGCAACGAAGTTTCATTTAGTAGATATATTAGTAATCGGGTGAGTATATTTTTAAATATTTTTATAAGCTCCATTGCTTTTTCTCTAGAATGGCATATGTATCGCTGGAACGTAGAATGTTCATTTTAATTGTTGTTATTTTTGTTAAAAACAGAATATTTTATTTATTTTAGTTTATTATAATGTTTATTTTGATCATTACAGAATATTTTATTTGTTTTATTATATTATTATGTATTTTGTATTTATTTTATTCTATTATAATGTAGTTTGTATTTATTTTATTATATTATAATGTATTTTGTATTTATTTCATGATATTAATAAATAATACCCTAAAATGTTTCTTGTTTTATTCCAAAACTTGTGTAATGTTTTATGGTTTTAAATTGTTTGTTTAGTACTAAACAAACAAAAATAGAATAAAATTTAAAGTAGTTATGTATGGTACGTATGTATACCACAGGTTTAAATTTCCCGCATTTTTGCCTCGAGCGCACCCTGACGGTAGGTTGCTCAGTTAATGTAAATCTATCTTTCTCTCTCTTTTCGTGTTGCGATATTTTAACGTGAAGTTAGCATTTCTAACTATACTCTATTTTCTTTGGGTAGAATGTTTATGTATGCGACTTGCGTTGTGTTTATATATTGTGCTCCCAACTGAATCGTAAATCACGTAAATTCGGAACGTATTTTTTTACGGTACGACATGAAGCGGTACGATAACATTCGGTACGCCAAGCACGAAGCACCGTGAACTGCCAATCAAAATTGTGGTAATTATTGATTAGTGATAGCAGACGAAATTATAATATATCTAACCAGACGTGATAGTGACACATATTAGTTTGTATGTACATAAATATGAGTCATTGACAATTGTTTATCAGAAATACTATAATGGCGTCTGTTACCACCAGTGGTGCCAAATCAGTAGATTTTTCACTAGATCTTGTGGATTGGCAGTATTGGCTTGGCCCTTCGAAGTTCGATCTGAGTTTTTTTGGTGGTCGTTTCCTCCCATGGAATGAGGTGAATACTTTACCATTGTTTTAGTTAGTGTTAGTATTTTATCAATTACTTCAAAACGCACCTTTATAGTTGTATGAAGAAGCAAACGCGGCACATGAATTGACAAAAACCAGTATTTAACCGTAATTAACCTCAATAGCTCAAAACCTCAAAAGCTGTGTTGACTGCGTTTAAGGTAGGAAAGTCCGTTAGAAATCCCACCGTTTTATTTACGAGATAATCGTTGATGGAACATGAAGGAAATGATGCATATGCAGAGTTACTTCCATTAAAGAAATTTAGTTGCAGTTTATGCCATTTGACGTTGAACATGGAGCTAAATCACTTGAACGTCTGTAAGAACATTGAAAATCCTGCTAACAGGTTGGATACAGGGTCAAGTAAGCAAATTGTTGTATTGATGTGAGTTATAAATTGTAACTTGCATTTTGCTTTTCTTGTTTAGCCACCCTTAAAAATGAATTGTCTGAGGAGGAGATACAGAACACCGAATTAGTTGATAAATATGCAACAACAGAATCGAAGTAAGTATTAAGCTATTACATATAGTATTATATTGTTTAGTTATTGAACGGCCTGGTTAGATTGTTGAAAAACCTAGCATATTTGATGTTTTTTTTTTGTTTTCGCTGGCACAATACCCACTAACGAATAGTTCTGTTAAGTATCTGTATATTCACCTACCGATAAAGTGCTACATAGCTATATATCAGAAGAATCCATTGATCGCCCTATTACTGTTGTGGTGGTTAAGCTAACAGACACTTTATGGGAGGAGAATAAACTGACCCTAAATCAGATTATAACGTTTAGAAACAAACTGAATTTTTGTGTGCAGCTTTACTTTGAAGTTGGTAATGGAGTTTATCAAAGTGGTAACATTAGCGAAAAGATAACTTTGATATTATATTCTACGTTCTAAAAATAGCAACTTAACCCTTCGGTACACGCGTGAAGCTATGGAACAGCGGTACACGCCCCGGTCTGACAGACCGTGTAGCGTTAATACGGCTTTTATATAAAGATTTGTTGTTAAAGTGGTTGTTTTGCGATCCAAATGTTTTATCTGTGCTAAAATATCACAATTATAGAACACAAATTGGAAGAAACATGCAGTGAAACCTCAATTTGTTTACGTGGTATGGACCTTTATAACGTTTTATTATTTACCAAAACATGTTTTGAAATATAGTGCGTGTGGACCGACACACATTCTGTTCAAACTCTACAAACTCTATTGTATAATATGATCTTTACACATGCAATAAGTGTAGCAATAAAGCGAGTAGGTATATCCAGGAATAGAGGCAGAAAAGAAAGAACAGACTTCTATATATTGATAACTAAATAATATAAACAAAATAACAAATCTATTAAATGAATCATCATTCATCTTTGGGGCGGGGGGCACCCATATATATTTGAGTGTCGATAGGGGGGTTGAGGGGGTAAGACTCCGCACACGATGGGGAGCGGTATGGAATTGGTGGCTGTAGCGCGGAGCACTGGATCCGTTACGGCTTCTACAAAATGAGGCATCATTCTGTAAAATGTTCATCATAGCAGTTTTTGCATATTATGGTAACGTGTTCCATAAACTTCAATCCGCTTTTGCAAAAGTATCGCGTTTATCTATTTTTCTTCCAGACGCACTAGCTGCATCTACCTATACTCTGATCAGATCTTGTTGACGAAGTTGATGGCATATTTTGTTTGAGGCTGCAGATCTTTGATGCGTCCATGAGGATTTATCATGTCAAGGGCAAGGGTTTGCAAACATTTTGCGCGTCTTTGGGAGTACTGTGGGTGTTTGTTTTATATAATATAAACCGTATCGGACCCAGTGCTCAGCGCCACGGACCCATCGTATAACCCCCTCAATTTTTTCTTCAGTGAACTTTCTACCAATTGTATGTTGGTGAACCAGTTATCTAATGAAACGTTCCTCCTTGAGTTGAAAATTGGCTCACAAAGTCTTGCCACTATGTCTTTAGGACTATTGTTTATACGAAAAGAGCGTTTTTTCTGTTGTCCTATGTCGACTTCCTTGTTACATGTACAGTATACACTGGCACTCAAAGATCTCTATCCACCGCCATATGTTTGCCCAGGATTTATTATTTTCAATCTGTCCGCATTGAGAGTTCCCGCATAATACAATAAACTAATAAATGCTTGTAACTTTATGTTAGTGGTTGGCCGAGCACCGCTATCGCGTGAATAATTCTCTGCTACTGAACTAACAAGTTTATTTGTATTTACGACTATCATTATGACAGAAATCATTTCATCAGTTTTATAATATTTCAAAAAGGCTTAAAACTTGCAACTTTGACAAATATGAAAATTCCCTCCTATTTACAATAAGTCCGGTTTTTTTTCTATATGGTTCAAAATTTCTTCCCAAACGGGAATTTCCCTCCCCTATGACAACACTGCTACAGAAAGGTACAATAAAAAATGCATGCGTACTGCATCCGGTTCTTATTTTGGGTACATTTTAAAGTCTTGGGTACAGTTTAAAAAATGTAACGTTAATGCACGCCCCAGTCTCTCGCACCGTGATTGCATTTAATTTTGACAACATACGCTCTAGGGCACATCCAATTGCCAACTGAACTACATGATGACACTGCCGAAAGGTATACTGAAGGACATGTGCGTACTGCATCCGGTTTTTATTTTGCACACATTTTAGAGTCTACCCGGTCTCAGAGACCGTGCGCGTGTAACGAAGGGTTAATAGTTGCGTAGTCGCCTACTTAATCAGTAATACTATGAATGCAAAATTTAGCAGATTCATGATGCATTTCTTCAATTTCTAGATTTGTTTAAATTTACTCACAATAGTTTTTATTCCATTATAATAATAATAATCATAATGTCTTTATTACAATAAACCAAAAATAATTATAATACAATCCAACTCAAGTAAGCGAAGTCCAGGTCCATGCAAGAAACAATTCTACGCATGGCCTGCTCAACTTAGCCCTATAATATTCTTATAATTCTTTGACTTACGTCACAAATTATTTTCTTGTTATAGATATTACCGCTTGATTGCGTATGCTGATTTTCATCTTTTTCTTCCGTATCTGTACAGTGATGATTTTTTTCTATAGTCGTGTCTTCTTCTACTACATCATCAGATACACCAAGAGGGGCATATTCATTTGATATAGATTATATCTACCTACTTCTGATCCATGAACATATTTCTATTTTCGAAAAAAGTGTAGTTTCCGCTACGCACTACCAGGGTTGCCAGGTCTCCGGCATTGCGCCAGAGTCTGCGGCATTTGAGGTTAATCTCAGATCTCCGGCAGGCATTCAAACATCTCCGGCAAAGTCAAATATGAAGAGAGTAGGTTTACATTCTTGTAAATAATATATCTCCAGCTTAAAGGTAGATAGAAGTCACTAACTAACACTTTGTTACATTTGATTGAAACGCAAATTAGTTGTAGCCAAATACTTAAAAATGTGGATGCGAGCAATCAAAAGTGATCTAAGTTCTCTAAAAAGCATTCTCTGGAAAATATCATTATATTTATTGTCATTAAAGTCAGGTTTCGTAATTATTTGAGATGTTACTTAGTGACTTTAACTTTTAACTCAACGATATGCAGACTCAGACAATAGGCGGATTCTCGCGAACATACTCGGTGTGTTGAAGTATGTTGATACGGTTACCTGTAGTCAGTGGATGACGTAATTATTTGCTTACTTTCGGTTACATCGCGAGAATACGAATAGTTAGTTCTGTCAAGTTACTTATGTCAAGTGACAAATGTATGGATGGTGTAGGTTACTAACGTAACCTAAATTTTCATACTTCATAGTAATTGTCGGCCGCAGATGAGGAGGGTGGTTATTTTTGCGTGTATAAGAAAATATTGCACTTAAGCAACCAGCAATTTGTAATAATGTATAAATAAAAACCTCTTTTCCTTTGTTTTGTGGAGTTATATTAATTCGAATACAATTTTCCACTTTGTACCAAACTGAACACATTAAATATCACATAATAAATCTTAAATCTATTGTAAAAACACTTAAGCAAAATATAGCATTGTGTTACTGATGGTTAATTTTCACGTAGGTTTCAAATTCTTCAATCCCATTGAAGCTCTCCCTGACCAGCATATGCTTCAACTTTCTTTTGAAGGTCCCTAGGGGTGTTTGTAGCCTGTTCTTTGGAAGCTTATTAAGGAGCTGATGATATGTCCTTGGTTGGAGTTGTTTTGGTTCTATGGTACGGTATTGTAATAACTTCTGCGTTCATGAGAATCCGCTGGGCAGCCGCACTTTTTCGTGTCTGAGCTGAGAGCTCGTCTCTAGCTTGTAGAAGTTGTTGGTAAATGTACGCCCTCATTAAAGTAATGCAGTGTATTGTTTGGTCGGCCTGCCGAATTGTTCTTATCGTTCTTTTCTGTATAGCATAGCAAGACGCGCCCCATAGCCGTATACCAGAGGTCATTCTGCTATGGAAAGCCATAATTCGAGAAGATGATGAATAGCATTTGCATTCTGAGATGGTATTCCTTTGGATGACCTCAAATGGATTTGAGCAACTGCTTCCTCTTCCGTTCCTAAAAGTGTTTGTTCTATTGATATCATCTAGTATTTCTTCCTCACTATAAGGGTACATTTCAACGCAAAACTAAAGTATGACTAAACTGATCAACAACTGTCACCGTACTGTCATCGTAAAGATAACCAATTTCAAATATCCATGGGCTTGACGTAGCATACTCTTGTCAGCAGTCAGGTAAGCTTCAGTAACCCCAACCATCTTACTCAAGGTAACAGTGACGTCACACGTTTGTCGCGAGAATGACATACTACACCTTACTTCAGGTAACTTGAACTAACCGTTGCTCGCGAGAAAACGCCTAATAATTTTGTTCGATTTTGTATGTACCTATTGTTCAAGTAAACCGCATATTTAAAAAAAAATCTTTGTACATATCGATTTTTAATTATCAAAATACACATATTTCTTATAAACTAAGGTCCCTACCTTCAATTTTTTTTGAATTATTGACATATTTTATGAATGGCAATTATTGACTTAATTACAGCATAGAAATTGTATAGAGATGTAGAAATTATAAATAGGGTATTTGACTATTTTTGGAAAACCATCTTAATGTGTTTATTCCTTCACTCTACATTGTAAATGCATTATTTTTTGTAATTATTTTCTCAATATTTCATAAAAATCAGCGTTAAAAATTGAATCACAAAAAGTCCCGCTAAAACGATACTTTCTGTTGTGTGACGTCACCGGTTAGTGATGTCAAGATGTCAAGATGATGTGATGTCAAGATGTCAAACCGGCCCGTATGGTCTGTCAGCATCGGCATCGTCGCCGTTTGGTAATTGTGTTGTGTGATGTGTTGTTTTCACAATTTCTACATAGAAATGGGTTATAAATGGTGTATAAATCCACAATGCAGAGATACGTCAAGAAAAACTCCGGATAAACTATTTGTAGCTGTTCCGCAAGATTTGAAACTGCGAAGAAAGTGGTTGGCTCGTAGAAATCCAAATGAAATAAATAGCCGCCAATACAAGTGTTTTCTGTTGTGAAGATTACTTCGACATAAGTAAAACTGACTAGAATAAGTTATCTATCGTATTTTCGAAAGGTATTATCTGATCTGACAGCTGAAGGTTAGGGCTATCCTAACCTACAAAGTTATGCTTACATGACGCTTTCGTGCTATTAAATTCAAACGGGAGAGGCATAAAAGCGCGTTCGGATAACCCGGTATTTTACGGTGAGAGTGACGCGCTGCATAACAGGCGGACTAACGTCATACGGCGTTTATCTGCATATAAGAGAGAGACAGCCGACCCAAGTTATCTGAGCATTGCTCTCCCCATACGCTACCCTGACAAACCGAACGCGCTCTAAGGCGGACTAACGAATGACATCACTGGAGACTGACCCAATTACAGAGCGTTTTCAATCACGTGATAGGACGTGAATAAAATTCAATTTTAATTTTGTTTTTTCATAGAAATAAAGCATTTTTTTTTGAAAGGTAATAACAAATAGTTTTCTTAAACTGTAATCTATTAGGATGACTATAATACATGCCATATTTTTAATACAGTCAAATACCCTATTGTAATACAGTTGAAAATTAGGGTAACATTAATAACTTTTGTTTGTGAATGGAAAGCAAATATGCGTTTTGATTAATTTCTTTGCGCTGGGTATGAATCCTGGCTTGAAAGTTTTGTATCGCGTCAGGTCATTGCGTTTTTGTTGTTTCTCTTATGGAAGCGCCCGCACATCACAAGAATCGCTGTAATTGCTGTATCGCTCCATTACAGTCAATTACAACTGTAATGGAGTTGTAATTTCTATTTACAAACTCAGAGTTATCAATATTTTGCAATTTATAGTTGTTTTTCTAAAACAATTTCTTACGCCCATAAAATGTATATAATATATAGGATTGTATTAAAATGTGTATTTTGATAGATAAAAATTGACGTATTCAAGAATTGAAGGAATGAGAATGAAAACTGGACAAAATCATATGGTTTCCTATGGTCTTTATCCACTTTTCATTCTGAACCCTTCAATTTTTTTTAGATATCAAACCGTCTCACAGATTTTCTCGTGTTTCCATACTTTGCTGTTTTTAAAGAAAATTGCCCAAACAATCAAAATGTGTAAAATATTTTTAATTCTGGAGTACGTGGATTTTGTGATTGGAAAGAGCATAGGCGTTTACGATAGATTTCTTTGCCAAAATCACAAAGTTGTATACTCAGAATGACCTGTTTGGGTTTGGCACATGCGAGGTGGAAAATAATGAATAATCACAGAATCACAATTTTATTTGATTTTAATAATATTTTGATTTTAAAAGAAAATTTTTGAAATTTTATAATTATTCATTTTACAATATCTCTTTTGTAATCTTGTCGACTATATCTCCCCCCATCATCTCCGGCATTCTTGTGAGATTAATCTGGCACCCTGCGCACTACAGAAGTTAAGAGCAACAATTACTGTACCGGGCCGGAACGAAATCAAGTGCCAAAATAGCAACTAACCCTGTAACTGTAACAGCGATATTCAATAATACCGAAAAACTATACTATTGAATAAACAGCACATTGCCTTATATATCAATAAATTTGTGGTCTAATTCAGTGCTCCGCAATCACTCTGCCGCGGCACAGTTGTGCGAAACGCAGCTATGAGACTACTGTGAGCCATGGAAGAAGGTTGCGGAGCACTGGTCTATATGGTTTAATTTTATTTTCTTTTGAAATTCTGGACATATGATTTACTAATTTTCTGTAGCTCTCTTCTTCGAAGGGATAATTTTGGAACTTTTTGACCCGATTGTAATTCTATTAGAGATGCAGCGGCTTACTCATTCAGTTTCTTCTTCTGCTTCTTTATGGTTAATACAGAACTCATATTCAAAAATTGCTTTATAAGTTTGCGAGCCACAACGTGACATGTCCTTGTACCCGATATTTTTGCTGGAATTTTTCCAACGATTTGAAAACATGATTGACCAGTGCCATAACACTGTACTAAATAAATTCGCTCCTTCACGGTTATCATCTCA
Organism: Aphodius sticticus; assembly: GCA_963966075.1. NCBI lineage: Eukaryota > Metazoa > Arthropoda > Insecta > Coleoptera > Scarabaeidae > Aphodius > Aphodius sticticus. The sequence goes on along the minus strand of OZ014510.1, from coordinate 33,134,819 downwards.
TGAAAAGACCTCTGAAACCAATAGCTAATATAATAGGTTCGTGACAATAATTTTATATGCTTACTATTACATTTATCATGAATAACATTTGGTTTATATGGCCACATACCTTAATTCGAACCTGAAAAAGTCCATTATTACCTATAAATGAGAATTATTAATTATCCTCTATAGTTAGAGTATAAATTTCGCACGGTTTAAGCGTCTGAACATATCCGATGCATTATTTATGCCGAAATATGTATGAAAAACCAATTATATTTTTTTCCTCTTTGTAACTCAATCTGGGGACATACTGTATGTTAGGGTTAGGCAAAAAATGGATCGATTGATGTGATAGATTAGATTTGAGAATACATTGGAAAAATGGATTTTTTCCTTTTTTTACGACTCATAATTTGAAGCAAAGTTGCGGGAGATTATCAGAAATTGGTTAGAATATCCCAAAGACCAAATCCACAAACACTAGCAGCAGTACCCTAACTATGAGACAAATATTACCCAAATTTACAAATTTTACTGTTATTTCTTTTTTTTATTATTTTGGCTAAAATTATTATTATTGGTAAGTAAAAAATAAAACCTCTTTTCCTTTGTTGTGTATAAATTTTAATGGGTAAAAGTTTCGTCGTTAGACGTCGTCAGTCCAAATCTACAAATAGAATAAATAAGATTAATATTCAATAACATTAAAATTTACATGGTAACGGTCATAGTATAAAAATTACAGGTAAAATGACCAAGCATGTGTTCCATGCAAACAGACGAATGACATGGAACATACGTATTGAAGTTAGCAGCACGAAAGCGGACACCAGGGTTAGCGAATTTATGGAAATAAAGTGTACGTATGAATAGGGGTGTGTTATTGAAAATTATTTGATCATTAGGTGAAGTGACATTTCTATTTCTTTTATTTCATTCTATCTCTCGTTCTAAAATGTTCATTTTATAACTTTTCTTACATTTGTGGATTAATACTCACTGTAATTAATACAGTGCCCTGTATCTAGTCTATATTGATATAAATTTTTATTATTGGTTATTAGCATGTTTTTGTAATTCAATAACTAATTTACAATTGAAGGCATGAGAATGAAAAGTGGACAAAAACATACGGTTTCCATTGGTTTTTATCCACTTTTCATTCTGAGCTCTTCAATTGTTTAAACAAATTTGTTTACACAATAATATACACACATATTTAACTAATTTTTGCAGATTACAAAAAAACGACCAGAAACCGAATAACGACATTTTTTTGCCAAAAAAATAAGTAACATTGTATGTTATTATTGTTCAATTTCAAATTAATTATCTATGGAAAACATGCCAATAATCCAATAATAAAAAAAGTCTGCATAAAATAAAAAAAAAAACAACTAAGTACCATAGTAGGTTTTTATTTAAACAAATTGTATTTGTTTAAACAATTAGAAATGAAAAAAAGAATCAACAATCCAATAATAATAATTTCAGCCAAAATAATAATAAAAAGTAACATTGTAGAATTGTAAATTTGGGGCCAAAGTTACCACTCCATGCCAGTCCTCATTACCGTAGCAAACATATACAGGGTCTCTCACGACGAGCTGCCGTTAGCAGTATATGGAGAACTAAATGAAATAAGAGATTCAAAATTTGTGGACTTATATTGTTGGACAAGATCGTCTCAACTAAAATATTTTGAGTTTTAGGTTACTTCAGGTTACATCGGAAATGGTGTCAACTTTTATATTTGAAATGGAACATCCTGTATTTTAAAGAATTTTTGTAATCTTCATTAAATTTTAGATCAATTTTATGTTACATTCCCTATACCTAACATGGGTCATTTTTGTGATATTCAATTTTTCCATTACAAAATGTCAGCTGCACGATTGCTTTCAATTATTTATAAATTATCCCCTGTGAGTGACCATTGGAAAAAATCTGATGTGGCCAGCACATGACTTTATCATACTATATATAAAATTAATAGTTTAGCTGCATGAGTTCCTATTTGATCGAGATCGGCCATGTCTGCATTAAAATAAAATTAGTAGAACTGGACAGATATGTCGATTAAAGCTGCGTTCGGATATTGTACTCCGTTGACACCGGGTACACCGTCCAAATGACACTTACGTGTTATTGGGTGTAAAAAGTGTAATACAATATCCGAACGCAGCTTATATTGACAGAAGTTATTGTCAAAACATTAGCGTTTAACACTAGTGACCTACTGTCATTAGAATCCAAAAATCTGACAAATCCTGGCTACTAGTATTAATGCAGTACGACCGATCTCGATGAAATAGAATTTGCTCATGCAGCTAAACTATTGATTGTACCAAACAATGTCATAGTCATAAATTATTCAGAATTTCCTCTTCTTTAATTTATTATTTAACTATTTCGACGAAATTCCAGAAATGGCGACTTATTTGCAAAATCTTTCAAAAATGCTAAGACTAAACCTCCAGTTCCTTTGGACCCTTTTCAACAGAAAGCTTTTCAGCTCTAAGTTTGGTCATGCAACTTCTAAATATGAAGTTTCGTCCCGATACCTTTAGTAGTTTCTCCGGAATCGTCGCCACAAAAACGGGTACACACACACACACACACACACAGACATTTTTTTGTACCTTGGTCAAAAATGTTCAGGGGACCCAAAAAGACATATTTCCGCTAAAATCTCAAAATTTTTTTTTGGCATGATTACAATACTTTACATACTGCGTATGATAAAGTAAAAAGTTGTCCGGCAAAATTGTTGTGAGGTAACATATTATCGATACATCAGTCGAGTTCTTCTAAAAGTTATACAGGATGTTCAATTTATAACATTAAAGTTAAATTAAAAATGAATATCTCAAAAACGACACATGTTAGGTATAGGGAATGTAACACAAAATTGATCTAAAATTTAATGAATATTTAAAAAATGCCGTAAAATACAGGATGTTCCATTTGAAATATAAAAGTTGACACCGTTTCCGGTGTAACCGGTAGTAACCGAACTCTGAAATTATTTTAGTTGCGACGATCGTGTCCAACAGTATAAGTCCACAAATTTTCAATCTCTCATTTCATTTGGTTCTCCATATACTTCTAATGGCTCGTCGTGTGGGACCCTGTATAGGCTATAAAATGAACATCCTGTATATTGAAAATATATTTAGACGATAGCTTGTTTAAACCCAAAAAACTTTTGTTTGAATTTTTCTTCGAAATTCTTTACGGTTGAAGAATTACTAAGGTGTGCCGGTAATTTTGACTAACCATGCATAACCCGCCATTTTGAATTTATTTTGAAAATCTGACATGACATTTTTAATTATCAATCTTCAAATATTACGGGAAATAAGTTTTATGCAAATCCAAGATTTTTACATTTTCGGTCGCCATATTGATTCCGACATTTTGAATTTAAAAAATGTGACAACGGGTTTGGAATCAGAACGCCAAAAACACTATACTATACATCATAATAAAAATATTATTAAAATGCTTTAAATAAACAAATATTGTTAAAAAAAGTATGCTGTTTTTCCGTTGAGTTCAAAAACAGTACATGTACATGATTAATGCGTGCGTTCTGCCACTTTAGGCGCTAACCGCTTGAACTCAGCGGACGGCAGCAATTGGGCAGCAACAACATGAACGCGAAGGCCATTGGTTGCTGAGTTCAAGAGCTTAAGCGGCTTAAACTGGCAGAACGCACCCATTGTTTTAATCATAGCTCTCCTTTAAATGCAAATATGACTAAAATATGTAATACATTTAATTCTCTGTGAACTATTTTATATGTCTGTTGGCACAAAATAGCTAACTGCTATACTTTTCAAGATTGCACCGACAAAATTATTTTGTTAATTTTCTCAGAACTCACTTTTTGGACGTTGTGTTTTCGAACCGACCGATTCAATTGTACTTTCTATTTTTTTCTTACTTTAAATGTTTCCAATTGGCTTTTCATCATAATATACAAATCCATATCAACCTAGTAAAGGGAATTACAGTGATGTACGGCTAATCCGACCCCGTCTAATCCGAACTGCTGGGTAGTCCGAACGGCCCTCTTGTGTAAAGTGGTATGCATAATCCGAACGACATGGTATGCGCAATCCGAACAGATAAATATTTTTGAATGCTGGCGAATTTGTGCACCCTATCGTATGTTTAACTTAAACTACCACTACTTTAGTTCGTAAAGATGTCTACCAGAAAGCACATTATGCTAACATTAACCCAAAAAGAGGAAATAATAAACTTAATAGACAAGGGCTTGTTTTATAGTTTAGTGATTCCCAAACTGTGCGCCGCGGCGTCCCGCAGAGCCGCAGCGTCTTCACAAGGGCGCCGCGAAATATTGTAAAAGATTCATAATTCCAAGTGCCTTTGTCTAATAAGTTAATAACACAGTTAGTCAAAGAATACATCAAATGGCGGAAGATAAATATCAAAGATCAATTAATTAAACAAAATAAAGTAGTTGAATTTGGATTGCAGTTAGATGAGGCTACGGATAATAACAAAGATGCTAATTTTATATGCTATCTACGGTTTATAGATGTATTTAATAATATTAAAGGTCTTCTGTTTTGTAAAAATATCACTGCAGGAGATAAGGCTCAGGACCGGTTCGAGATTCATATCTGAAAACAATTTGAATTGCCCTAAATACGTTGGTGTCTGTACTAATGGAGCTGGCTTAAGGACCAAGTATAGTGACGTGACCGCACGATAATAACGTAGCGTAAACAGATCAATCTACATAATCTCCACTCCGCGATTATAGTGACGCTCCGTAAACCGTAAAGTTCGTTCTCGACCGCAACGAATTTCATCTCCTGCGTGCTACGTCTTACGTTTTCCGGCGTATGCGCGCGTATGGCGCCATCTGTACGTGTACCGGCGAGTGAATAGCAGTTTCCAGTAAGTTGTAGGTTAACTGATATCATTTTGATAGTTTGTGGCAACGAGAACACAGAACGAGAGCGGCTTCAGAATGAATTGTTGCTGCGACAAGCCCTGCGTCCATAATTTATTATATCTACCACGATCTACCACTGCTTAATACAATCAACAATAACACTGACATGTGAGGTTATGTGCCGTTGTGTATATACTCCTCCGCTAGATGGCGCTCAATTTGTTTGAGATCCTTGCGGCACTATAAATACTAATTTCGTCGTCCGGAACGGCATGCGGCACGGCACGTTACGGATTGCGTTTTTGCGGCACTATACTTGGTCCCTAAACAAGTGCTTATTCGAAGCAAATCACCAAATGCACTGCGGACCCATTGCATTATTCATGAGTGTGAGATTCAAAATTTCAAGTTGATAAAAAGTTCTCCCTACATATACTTACCACAAAAAAAATTGACCGGGTTGAAAAATATTTAGGTCTCCCGCATGAGACCAAAATATTATAATTTTCTTTAAAAAATCGATTTTTTTATTGAAAGATTAAGTGATTTTGCTTTTTTTCAAGTAGAAAAAGTTTAACAATGACGTGAGAATTTAACGTATATGAAAAGATAAGGCTCTAATGCAACATTTAGATCGCCTGCAGTTTATTTAGATTCATAGAACTAAATGTTGATAAAAGTTTATTTATCATTAAATATTTTATTATGTGGGCTTTGAGGAAGAATAAACTCTTAATCTTTCATTAAAACAGTATGAAAAAATTCGAATTTTTAAAGAAAATACAAACTTCAGGTCTCCTTGGGGAGACCTAAATATTTTTCAATTGTTATTATGTGGGCTTTGAGGAAGAATAAACTCTTAATCTTTCATTAAAACAGTATGAAAAAATTCGAATTTTTAAAGAAAATACAAACTTCAGGTCTCCTTGGGGAGACCTAAATATTTTTCAATTGCGCCACTTTTTTTTGTGGTATATGTGCGTCCATAGAGATAACTTTTTATCAACTTGAAATTTAGAATTTCAAAAATAACGTTTTTTGATACAAATTGTTCATAGAGAAGCGCTTGCGTCAAAGAATTTGATTCCTCCACTGAATCAGGTGTTTCAATGTGTGGTGAATGTGGTAAATTTAATCAAATATAGTCCATTGAAAGAAAGTTTTTCAAAAAACACCTGTAGGAGTAAACGGGAGTGGACCACTCGTCTTTACGTTATAATATAGCAGTGCAGGATGGCCCTCTCGAGATAATGTACCTTTGAATTGCCGACAGACATTTTTATTTTCCTAAAAGAAGAGGGATACAACGATACAGAATATGTTGCTGGTGCTGATTTTTTAATAAAACTGGCATATTTATGCAACATTTTTGAAAAGCTGAATTTTCTAAATGTTTTCTCTGCAGGAGCATGCACCTTTTGAAATCAACGAAAAGCTTCTATAAAAAAAGACGTAGGTATATATAAAAAAGTATGAAGAAGAAAATTGAATGAAGATGTAGACAAAGATTGTTTCTTAGTATTACAGCAATTTTTGACGTCAAATGAATGTGATCTTTCTCAAGATATAAAAACCATACTTGAGGAGCACTTATCACAGCTAATTATCTGCGTAGAGAAATATTTTCCAAATGAAAGTTCGATAAGTTTACGTGTATTCAAAATCCATTTAACACTAGTTCCCTCTGAATTTACATCTGCAGAAGAAGAGAATCTTATCTTGTGATGCCTTTGAAAACAAAATTTGGCAGCGTGGAATTGACAGAGTTTTAGATTTCGATAAACGATTAATACCCCTTCTACGCGATAAGGCTCAGCATTTTCGACTTCGTATTTGTGCGAAGCATCAGGATTTTCGGCAGCCGCTGTAGTAAAAAGCAAGTATAGATGGGGAAACGATAATCCACGATTTGAGAAACTGTGCAGTGCTTAGCAGGCTCATCTATCACATTAATTATAAATAAATACTAATTAAATGTAATATTAATAAAGTTAAAAAAATAATAAAAGAACACGAGTTTTCTTTCATTGTTCGCTCTTACTAATAGCCATCCTTTTACTTAGAGTAGGGCGCTATGGAAGTACATATTTTAATTGAAAAAGGGCGCCGCGGCTAGGAAAAGTTTGGGAACCACTGTTATAGTTAATTTGCAATACGCCATAATGTAGGCAAGGCCAAAATCGCAAATATTAAAGCCAAAAAAGTGCAAATTTTAAGATATGTGCTACGAACTGAAAAAGGATCGGGCAATCTCAAAACTATTTGTATAGCCGAGTACCCTGATGAAGCGTTGTTTACATGGTTTTTGCAGCAGCGTGAACGTCATGCTCAATCTCTGCGGCCATAATGGCAGAAAAAGCGCGAATACTTTACAAACCACGTTAGATTCGTTTTTAATCACCCAGTGAGTGGTTAAAAAACAATCTAAGAGTGTTTAAACGAGTTCATATGTTATTTTGTATCTTGTTTTATATGTAATATTTTTCCAAACTGAAATAAACAAAAACGTGTTCTGATTTCTAGTACACTAGCAATAGGTGAGAGGTATCTATAATCTGAACTTAGTTTGGATTATAGATACCAATTTAAAACGAGTAAATTAATAAAAAATAAATGGTATCCATACACCGAATGCCATTCGGCTTATAGATACATTTTATACGATATGGGTAATCCGAACGATCGAGTAATCCGAACGGGGTCTGCCAACTTTCTGTTCGGATTAGCTGTACATCACTGTATTACTTATTTATTGTTCCATATTTTTCAGATTGGAGATAAAATTTGAAGAAGTTGAATTCACTGAAACTACTGTATCTGGCTCCACTTGTACAGTTTTCGAACAATCTACAGATCTTCCGAAGACTTCTCCTACACGACAAATGATAACGCACACAGGAGATAAACCATTTAAATGTAGCATATGTGGATATGCTTTTACAAGACATCATGCTCTTATCAAGCATGTGCGAACGCATACTGGAGAGAGACCATTTAAGTGCACCATATGTGATTATGCTGCTGTACATACTAGATATCTTAAACAGCATATGAGAACGCATTCAGACGAGAAACCATTTAAGTGCACTTTATGTGGTTATACTTGTAAATTTAGAGGTCCACTTACAGCGCATATGAGAACGCATACTGGAGAGAGACCATTTAAATGCTCCATCTGTGGATCTGCTTTTACAAAACGTTGTTCTCTTAAAGAGCATGGGCGAACGCATACTGGAGAGAAACCACTTAAGTGCACCAGATGTGATTATGCTGCTGCAAGTACTAGTTATCTTTCACAGCATATGAGAACTCATACAGGAGAAAAACCATTTAAGTGTACCCTATGTCATTATGCTGCTAAAGTATCTTCTACTTTTAGGCGGCATATGAAAAAGCATACAGGAGAGAAACCATTTAAGTGCACTTTATGTGATTATAAGTGTACAATATCTACTTCTCTTACAGTGCATATGAGAACGCACACAGGAGAGAAACCATTTAAGTGTACCTTATGTGATTATGGTTGTAAATTATCTTCTGCTCTTGCACTGCATATGAGAAAGCATACAGGGGAGAAACCATTTAAGTGTATTTTATGTGATTATGCTAGTATAACTAGGGGTAATCTTAGAGCGCACATGCAAAAGCATACAGGAGAGAAACCATTTAAGTGTACTTTATGTGATTATGCTGCTAGATACAAAGTTTCTCTTACACAGCATATGAGAACGCATACAGGAAAGACTATTTAGATCGGGTGGCATTTTTCGGCCCGACAAATTAGGAGTTCGCAAGACAAATTTTTGTACCTTAACGACAAAATATGCATTTGAATGACAAAATGTTTTAACTACAGAAAATGTAAACAAACGATATAATATATGTTTTAACCAGGGCTGTGGAGTCTCCGACTCCAGATAATTTTGGCAGTCTGACTCCGACTCCAACTCCGACTCTGGCAAAATTTTATTTGTTTCCAGCGAATTTAATGGCAAAAAAAATTAAATCTGACAATCTAATTGTAAATAAAATCAAAAAGGCCTGTTGATCGGACCACAAAATTTAAGCCATATTTAAAAAGGACGCTTTTTTATATTTTCAAAATATCTCTGAAATCATTAGAACTTCAACTGTTTTCTCATTAGAGAGCACATAATTCTGAACTAGTTTTGAACCGATGTTCTATCTTTAATCATAACAAAAGTATAGTACATCAAAACCACTGTATAGTACAAAATAAAATTTATTTCAATGAATACAACATTAAGTGTAAAATAAGCTGAAAATAATCTCAACTCTTACTTCTGTTAGTGGTAATGACGTCACAATTCTGGCTGCAATGAGTATGACTTGCATACATGGATATTCCGACATTCAACTTAAAGTAGAGTTTAAATCGGCTATTATACATATATTATGCATGTTTAAGTTTATGCATTCAAAATTACGTTAGAGTGAAGTTTGTACCTTTGCTAATAATAAAAATATATCTGGCTCAATTCTGTCAAGTGTAGGTGATGAAATCTGCGAATATTGGTTTTTTTTAGTTGATCGCAAGAAGACTACGACATAGCCACCAATAATCTTAAAAGCCGTAACCTACACTCGACAGAATCAGTAACAATTTAAAATCTCTACATATTATGTTAAATACAAAGGGATGTGATTATACCATAATATTGTATAATCAAGGGTGATACTTTTGATAAATTTGTTCATGTGCAAAAAAAAAAATAAATTTTGGTTAAGCGTTTAAAGTTATCAAACATTAAAGCTAAAATTGCAAAGTTTTCCTAGTAAAGCATTATCTTTTACAAACATTCAGATATTGCGACAAATAAAAATAAAAGAAATTTTGAGAGTTGATAATAATCTGTGAAAGACTGTGATACCATCACGTTGTTTCTTCTGGTACAAAAGCTGTAGGAAACTGTTTTTTCTTTTTAAATTTGCAAGGGAATATCATTAAAATACTTTTTGCAATATTTAATGAATTGTTCAGCTGTCCTTTGTGGCTGAATGAATAGGAGCAAATTCTCGTAATTTTGATGAATAAGGAAAACCACACGTTGACGCTTCACTTTGGAAAGTTCTAATTCGTCTATAAATATGCATCGAAGTCCGATTTTTTTATTTGTAGCTGATCTAGCTATCATAATCAGCATATTGAAGTTGGTTATTGGAAATGTGAAATATATAAACTATACATGCGACGCGGCAAGCGACTCACAATAATCATTTTGCTAATCATCACTCACCACCGACCTGTGTGTTTTGTAGTTAAGCTATATCTACTTTGTAAAAGACCTAATAATCTTTAGTTAATCGTTTACTATCTATTGAGGCAACGGCCATCTCGCATGTCTTTTTCTACATTATTTAAACATGGACCCGGAGTCGGAGTCCATGTACGAGTACTCCTGAAGTACTCCCGACTCGTACTCCTGACATTTGTCTGAACTCCGACTCCACAGCCCTGGTTTTAGCGACAACAAATGTAAATTAACGACAATATTTGTATTTAAACGATAAAATCAGCAAACTATGTGACTTAACCTCAAAGGCCATACATGACAGCAGTATATAAAGCAGCGCCGCTAGGCCAGCCAAACAAAACTTCTTCCATACCATTCCATACTCATACAGTGTGCTACCGTTAAAAGTGTGGTTATGTGTAATTTGTTTTTAAGTTCGCATAAGGACGTTGGGAATAATTGAAAATTATTCTGCGTATAATTGTTGTTCAGTCAGTCTTCAGGTAACTTATAATTATAAATTATACAGGGTGTCTCACGGAACTGGTACATTAGAAGTTTCTCATGTTTTACTATTTCTGGAAACTTGAAATTTTGGAACTAGAATTTACTTGATCTGAGCTCTTCAGCTAAAATATTCTCAAGTTAACTGTCATGTCCGGTCACCGAAAGTCGGTATCAACTTTGTTATTTTAAATGGAATGATATAATTTTAGATTTTATTTTGGTTTCTACGTATAAAAATACATCATTTTTGATAATGTTTCCCTATACCTAAATATCACCATTTTTGAGTTTTTTTGATTTTACTAATTTTTTTGTGATTTTCGGGGTTATATTTAAAATTGAATATCTCGGTTATTATGGAAACTAGAAGTTTCATGATTAGTGGTCCAAAACTAGAAACAGCCAAATAAGACGATGTTTAGTTCATCATGATATCTTATACAGGCTGTTCAAAATTTACAACACAATAGTTGAACTTTCAAACGTAGAAACCTCTTCTTTTTCAAATGGAACATCCTGTACAGGGTCATCAAAATGGAGCGTCTACTGTTTTCCGCTAACCGCATACCAAAACTTCGTCCATTTGCGATCCGAACGGAGCGACTCGTCTCTAGGGGTACTGAAGCAAAAGTGTGTAGTATATGCAGCCGAATGTACATACGCGTAAATATAGTTCCCTATACAAAAGTAAAATTATTCCCATAAAGTTCCGAAATGAATAAAATGAAAACGCATGTTCAAAAGAAAATACACTATTACTGATCAATAAATTTATTAACAAGATATAACCAATATAACAAAAAATAATGAAATTGACGTAACCGCTGAAAGGAAACCACGCTTCATCGGAAAAAAAGGAGCAGTTAAGAACATCATCTTCCAGGGTGTCCCTAGCCCAATTGCAAAAATGCGCTCTTCGACCAAAATCAAGGGGATACAGTTCCTGGACAACCGATATTTTGTACGGATGCATCTTCAGCTTTTTTTGCACTGCAGTATGCATCGTTCCATAAGATATTCCTACAAAACAACATTAATTATTAAACATTAGTAAAAGCCTCATGGTGATATTAACCAACAAAAACATTGTTTCCGATGCTATACAACGCTGTGCTATGCTATGCCAGCATGCATGTTAAAATTTATGTTTCAATAAGCATCTACTTATGCCATATGTACTGTGTTTACAACAAAAGGAGTCCCACAGCGTAGCATAGCATCGCAAGCAGTGGGTGCTGGGCTTTAGCCAGAAAATGTGCTATACAATTATCGTTATTATAATTTAACCAGCAATAAATGTGTGCCTACCCGCTTGTTGCGCTCTCCTATGCACTGATTTGTTAGGGCTGCATACAACATAAGCTCTAATATTTTGTAGCACTTCTTCGGTTAATTTTTGTGGTTGTCATCTGCCTGGCCTCCTATCTATAGACCCTGTCAATCAAAATTTGTTTACAAGACGATTTATATGTCGTCGTAACGAAGAAACATTGAACTGACCCGGAAACTTTTGAATAAGCTCTTCGGCGCACAACGTAACCGAAAAGGACCATTCCCCATTTTCCATTTTCTGGCAATTTCGGAAGTAGGCCTCCACAATAAACGTGTCTTGTTCATTTGTGTAGGGCATCCTGAAGAACAATCATTCACAAACACGTAGCACAATGAACTGCAACGAACTAAAATAACAGCCCCTTAAATCAGCTGACTTGCACGCATGATACGCCAATGGCGTGTTGCTAGTAGGAAGAGGAGAAGCAGACATCCAATCAGATCGCTCCTAGCATATGAATTTGTTTCGCGCCCCAAGTGGAAGTAAATTTTGATATGCCCTTAGCGGAAAAAAGGTTTTTTTCCATAGACGCTCCATTTTGATGACCCTGTATACCGATACGCCATTCGATAGGCGTTCGATAGACGACAAGTGGCAGTAAACCGTTGACATAATACGCAAACGTTCCTACGCATTGACATGTGTTAGAATGAAATAAAGAAGATTGCTATTTCATTCTAACACACGTCAATGCGTATAGGAACGTTTTCGCGTCATGTCGCGGCTTACTGCCACTTGTCGTGAAAAATACCATACCAGTGCGCTCCGTAATAGCGCTTTCGAGGTCGCCACCATGGCACCATGACCACGGAACAGGAATCAAGCAGAAGGGAAACTCTCGGCGGTGCCTTTGAGCTTTCTCGGTCAGATTCTATGACCTCGCGCCATCTTTTCTGAGGATTACACAGGGCCGGAATACCTGCGAAATGATGGGCCTGTCGCTATATATGCGTTATGCATGTAGATCCTAATTCAAACACCCAATACGGACCTGCACGGTACGAAGTCTAGACACAAGCGAGACCAAACAAATACATCGAGCAATCACCTACGTTATGAGGTAGAGATGGCAAATAATGGATTGACTGTACTTGAACCGGTCGGTCGGTATAAAATACGTTCATGCTAAATGACAACACGTAGCGCCTTCCTGCTTGTCTTCTATTGGTCAAAAGTTTGCGCGATTTCAACATGGCGTCAGGTGCGCGCGGTGGTCTGCGTAGATCTTCCCGCCAACGAGAGTTTCCATTCTGTTTGTTCTCTTTTCTGTGCCATGACCAGCGAGGGCGTAGGAGCCCCCTTCCACTACGTGTCGACACACGACCTGGACCGAGCAGCATAAAAGGCGGTACGCAACCCTGGCACACCGGAGTTCGCTCACCGGACTGGGGGAAACTATTAACTTGGCGCACCTCGTAGGGCCTTGCTGACAACGTGGAATCCAGACGGAGAGACAGGCATCGTCAGTATACGACACGCTGCACCTACCGCGACTTGCATTTTCGAATATCTCTTTCCGAACGACCCCACCCCGTCAATATATATTTACAGATTTACAAATAAAAAATAAATAACTATGGCAATCTTAGCCTTATTCGCATTTTTTCTCGGAAGTTTTGAGGTTATGTTATATAGTAACCTCTACAAAATTTGTAGATTTTTTCTTGACCTACAACTTTTGTACTGGATACTTTTTGCTTCTAAGACAAAAACTGATTATTTTGCTTACTTATCTGAAGATTTCTTATTCTAATTTAATGGTTATAGCATTAGTGCAGAAATGAGAGCCAGTTTCCTTTGTATTTTTTCCGGATAATTGTCGTAACCGGTATTGCAATTTTCTTAAAAATTTAAACATAATGAACAATTACTGAAAAGTTCACGGTTGCAAGTTGTTTTTGAGTTTTTTCAATTTTTGAGCATGTTGTTAAATAGGGACTATTATTTTTATTATTGCATCAATAAGTACATGTAAAAACAACAAAAATGAGTCCCAGAAAAACTCTGTACGATGATTTTTCACCACAGAATTTCTTTTTAAAAAAAGTCTGATTTTGACGGAAAAAACTAAATAACTCCAAAACTTCTTGTTTTTGTGTAATAAAAAAATGTATGCTTATTTAAGGTATAAAAAGTCACGCTTGCACAAAAATTGATTAAAATTGAATTATTGTTGCGACAACAAAAAATAAAAAACAGAAAATTCGTTTTGGCATTGGCATTCGCATTTTTCTCGGAAATTTAGAGGTCATACTAAAAAGTGACCCATATGAATGTTGTAGATTTTTTTATGATCTACAACTTAGTATAGGACGTTTCTGGATAAAACATCAAATTTCACCGGAAAAACGCAATAATATACTTGGCAGCCGCTTTCAACCCCCCCCCCCCAATAAACATTATACCACCCCATGACCTGCATTTATTTTTTCTATGTTCACTATGAGCCCCTTTACCATTTCCAATGATAAAACTCATGTCTACAATTAATACCGTCTCAAATTAATTTGCCTGCACTAAAAGACAACAAAATACAACTAGAAATCGAACATTTGTAGGCAATTGGCTTGTTTAATTGATATATTTTTAACTAAAATATTTGTCAATTGCAAAAGTTCAATTTTTAATACTTTTTTACAGTTCAAGTTCGACCGTATAATAATAACAGGGTCTTTACCCTGTAACATTTCTTATTATGTCAATTAAGGTGGTGGTGCTTATTATTTGTACTGTTATTTTTTATGCAGGACTCTCTCAATTTTCATTTATATCAATACTTAATTGCTGTGAAATTTGAGACGATCGATACAGTACATTTACCCATATCCCAAGGGGCAAAAAATCGAAGTATGTATACGTTCAATTTATTCATATTAAAAAGGAAATATTTTTCGTTTGTTTACTACAATAAATTTACATACCACAGTTATTAACTTACATATGAAAAATAACACTGGCCAACAAAAAAAAATTGCCGGACAAATGACAACTGATTCGGATAGAGTTTTTTCTCAGGAATCCGAATCTGAACGCAGAAATACTGAATTGGCTCTAGTTTTTTCGAAAAACAGTGGTAAATGTGCAAAAAAGACGCTTTTTTGCTACTTTTGCAGACATGCCAAACAATAACGTAATGTAGTAGAAGTTTGTAATTAGGATCAAATAATACTTTGAACCTTCTGCTTTAAGAATACACAGAGGGAAAAATATGCTTGCAGCAACGCGAATAACTTTGGTTCAAGAGTATTACTTGTTTCTATACCCCGCAGAGAGATCATTTGTTTGATTGAAGAAAACGTTAACATAGTCGGAACAAGTCTATCATTTTCTTGGTATTCCAAGTATTATATTTTCTTATTTGAAATATTAAGTGCGTGCTTGAAATGAAAATATGTACTGGTTGGACGAAAGTTACCGATTTCTCGATCCAACAATCTCAATATTTCTAAAGAAAACGCAAGATCTTTTCAATGAAGAATACCGTTGCTTGAAATGAGAACGTAGGCTTCTTGATCTTATAACAGCGTTTGCTTCTATCAAACTAACTGCTGCTTCAGTCAACGCGTGGTTTTTCTTGAATGAAAAATTACGCTTTAATAAATGAAGCTTTTATTTTTCTTGGTCTAAAAAACTATTTATTGGCTCGAGAAACATGTATGGTTCAATTAAGAAATGTATTGTTTAATTTAAGAGGATTTTAATGTTCAAATAAGTAAATAGAAATTTAAAGCAAAAATAAGAATTATTTCATTTAAAAGTATTAATATACTCTAGTAATATGTTTATTTAACAATAAATAAATAAATGAATTGGGCTACCATATAGGTAACTATAAATATATCTTATTTTCTATCTTTCAAGAATTTTTGTTAATCATATTAGTTAATGCATGATATCTTATTAACATATGATTAACAAAAATTCTTGTAAGATATAAAAATATGTGATATTTTTATAGTAACCAATATATTGGGAACCCAATTGATTTATATATTTATTGTTATACATATTACTAAGTATATTAATTATTACTTTTGAATGAACTATTATTCGTATTTTTGCTTTAAATTTCTTTTACTTATTTGAACATTAAATTACTTTGATACTAAATAAAAAATAAGATATACTTTTATACATGCCAATATAATCACTACCCCATATATTTTATGTTATACGCATTACAAACTATTCTAGTTTAATATGGTTATGTCACTTACCTGCGTTGCCCTAAAATCCCTGACAAACTAGAATAATACCTACTAGAATAATTTGGAATATCACTTGTATTTGAAAAAAATTCTGGAAGGTAACTCATTTCAATCGTTATGTCACCAACCCATTAGTAGAACTTTTGCTGTTTTACGTTAATTAGGATAATATATGGAAGGAAGAATAAATAGGAATAATATGAAATCAAAGAAATATATCATAACATTAGTTTTATTAGAAAATATTGATAATATGTAACAAAATACGCAATACTATACATATAATAAAATAGCAACATTGAGATCCTTCATAACCATTGAGATCATATATATATATATATATGTAGTTAACTAAATATCAATAAGAACACAAATATCATTCTTTATATATATATATATATAAACACACTGATGTATATAACGCATATAAGTTGCGTGGTTAACTAAATAGAAATATTACTACAATATATGTAATATGATTTTATCGAACTTTCAACGATACGGAACACAAAAGTTATTCTGTATTACAAAAACACAGTCTGCATATAATGCATATGAGTTAAGTACGTAAATAAATAGTAACATTACTATAATATTGATAGCCTAGCTGAAATACCACGTATCACCTATGCTTTAACCATGATGATACGTGGTATATTGCAGCTAGGCCACCAATTTGACAATTGGATAAATTAGCACTACATTTATCGAGGGCGTAGGTGCAATGCCACGTATGATCATGGTTAAAGCATAGGTGATACATGGTATTTCAGCTAGGCCATCGACATACGTAATGCTATTTTATCGAATTGGCAAAGGAACATAAAGATCATTCTGTATATAACGTATTTTTGTTGGGTATAAGCTAAATAAATTTGAGTGCTTAAGTACTATATTTTCCTTAGAATGTATTACTGTGTATGCTCTGTAATGTGGGTCAAATTTTGTGGTGTCTAATTTGTCACAAATAAATGTGCAGTCACAGTCTTTCTGTGCTGAGTCTGTCAATAAAATATTTTGTATGATAGCAAATTGCGGCAGATCATCAACTATGTTGTAATATACAACTTCATTTATGCTAAAACGTATGCCATTTAATTTAATATAAGTGGTTGAAAATGGATGAGTATCATTTATACCGTGAGATAATAATTGACCATGTTCAACAATATTAACTAGTCCTTGCTGTTTCACAGCTCTCTCGATGCTTTGTAGCTGAATACGCAAACTGATTGAATATGGAGCATTTACTCTTGATCTCACAGTATTAGCAACATCCTTCAATTGCTTATGTTTTGCTTCAAACCTCATTGATGAATAGTGTGAAGGTGGTCCATTTTTTTCTATAATACGACGATAATGCAGCATGAAGTGGTGTTTAGGTTTTAAGTGTTCTCTGAAATTTTCAATGTATAACTGGTGATGTTCAGTTATAATAGATTCTAACAAAGACAATGTTTCTACGGAAATTGTTTGAGCCAAAATGATATCAATAATTTGAAGCAGTTTCAAATACATAAGCCAAACTTTACACTGTTCCCCTACAAAAGGACCCAAAATGAATCGTATGTTGTACACTAAGCATAACATTTCTGACGCAGACATGATTATATAACCACTCCTTAAGTGCTGCATTTTAATTGGTGGTGGTTTATTTGTTTCAAAATTTTGATATGTAAAGAAAGATAATTTAGAATTAAAATCATCCAAAGAAATTATGTTATTTTCTATATAATATTTAACCATTTTTCCTATTTCATACCGACATACCCCTTCAAATATGTCGTGCATTATGTCACATGTTATATTTTTATAAATATGGAAATCGCTAAGTGTATGAAGGATGGTATTCTCCTTGACCCCAAACATTTTATTTTGGACATGTTCTTCATAACGGCAAGAATTTCTGACTAATGTTCCGTCTTCTACTGTTTGAGTTTGTAAGGATAATTTATGGCCAATGCAAAAACGGCAAAAGTAGTTGGAAGAAAAGCTTTCAGTCAAACCAAACAATGAATGGATTCCTAAATTATCCCCGATTACAGCCGTTACTCGAAAATAAATTTTAATGGTTTGATCATTTTGATTAATTTGAATACCCGTTTGCTCTAAAAATTTCAGTTCATCCAACAGTGGAGTCAGCAAGGTGTTATTCCCAAATGTAATCCGATCAGCGGAATAAAATATGTAAGCAAGAAATATGTTATCCAATTTGCTTGAATAACGAGGTGGTATGGACGCTATCGTAAAATAAATTATACCAAGTTTATAATACCCTGCATGACTTCCTAAAGGATTATTGATTTCCAAATCATCAAAATACAACACTAATGGTAAGGTAGGATTTATAGACGAATGTAATGTGTCATTTTTCCACATATTATGTATAGTGTGTAGGTGCAAGCAACTTTCATTTTGGAAATTTGATATTACATTGAAGACTCCGTCAGTTTCAAGAAACATTTGCAGTGTTTTGCGCATTGGAACTAAGGTAGACGTTTCGTTTTTTAAGTGTAGTTTGTTTGCCACAGATATTGTAGATGTACCCACAACATAATTTACAGGCTGCACAAACACTTTAGAGTTCTCAAACAACTTTAGTCTTTTATACTCTGTATCATACAAATCAAAACATTTTTGTATGGCTATTAAGATATAGTTCAGTGATTCGTTGTGTCCGTTACAAAATTGTATAGATATGTATTTAAAAATATCAACAAAGATATTTGAGTTGAAAATTACTTTAACGTAATTGATTATTGAATCGACAGTTTTTCTTGGCAGTAACAAATTATTATACAACTGAACAATAAAATGTTCTACAATACTTGTGATTGATTTTTGTAGTGCGTTAAAAAAAGGAAAAAAATGCTGTTGATTAAAATTTTCATCAAGTGTACAGTCATTGCTAGAATTTGTTTTATTACTGTCGTCGAGATTATTACACGCATGAGCAGTTTGCTTATGAGAATTTTCAGAGTTGGATGCAGTAGACCCTGTACAGTCATTATCCAATTGTACATGAGTTCGTAAATGCTTTTTAAATGAGTCTTTTCTATGGTATGATCTGATACAATCTTGTTGCGGACAAACAAACTTAGACAAATTATGTACATATGTAAGGTGATATACATATGAGTTTATGTTAGTTTTTGTTTCCCCACATACAGAGCACTTAATCATCATTCTAAAGACAATAACAATTTTATAAATTATCAATGTTTTCTCTGACAGCCTTAAGAAGATCACAATGATAAGGATATACTGTGTCTGTCTTCAGACGTATTCCAAAAATACCTTGCTGTATTACAGTCCAAATATAGTCACCTTCGGGAGGATACGCAGCATTTGTTGTTTGGAAAACTTTAAAGCACAGGTCTATGGCTTCCAGTGGCGTTTTAGTTTGAAACTGAATATCATCTATGACCACATATGCTGCGTCTATTTCATATAACGATTTTCCTTGAAAGAGAACGTAAGGTTGAACTGGTCTCGCATTAGTACTGTGTTGTTCGCGTTTCTGTGCGATTGCTTGTTGTATCTCATGGGGGCTCTAAAAAATATACATAAATAAATTAACTAACATAAACAAAAACAAATATTATATGAACTATTGGTTCTAAAATATGCAGGCATATACATACTTGCACAAACAGATGCAAAGAATCAGCCACCTCCTGAATGCTGAATTTCCAGTGTTTTTTGTTGATTTGGATTCGTCCTCGTGGAGGAAGAAAGTACGGCAACAAAAACCACTTCACACCAACGGACACGTCTAAAATAGAATTATGTTAAAATATGGACAAGATGAAAGTTGCAAATGAATCGTACCTTCTGTTAAGCTTTCCAATTTATTAAGTGCTGCTTGTAGCTTAAGGCACTTGTAGTCACCAATGGGTCTTAGTCTTTTCAAAACTTCAAAAAAATTGTGGAAATTAGTCATCAATGATTGGCCTTTATTTGGAAATTCTTTATCAAAATCTATGTTGATCTAAAAATAAAAGAGATAATATTATTATACTGTTACTTTTCATTGATGGAAATTTAAGACTAATATATTAGTTAATCAAAAATAAAAAATTTAATTTACATACTAAGTCATTTGATCTGTTATCATTTAACACCGGCCATTCTGCAATAAACTCAGATATCGTTTTTATTTTGTTTCGGTGTATTTGTCTTAATTCGTATGTGTTTGACCATCTCTCCACCACAGTGTTCCACGGATCTCGTCGTGTTTTTAGAAATGTTTGATCGTCTTTTAATAATTCTTCTAAAAGCTAATAGTTAAGTGTATATCACAAATCTACCTTATGGATATACCAATTGATTTTGAGTGTTTGCTTGCTGTATCAATATCTGTATCTGTTTCCGTACTGGACCTTTTCCTTTGTTTCATTTTGACATCACATTTGTACAGTATGTTCCTCGCTTTATCTACCATTTTCCCTTTCGCTAGTATCGGCTTCCCAATTAATGACTGACGTTTTGGTATAGCCGGCACATAATATGTACCACTGCATTCATTGGGGAACAATGTAATAATTTTTGCCGTTAGGATATTATACTGGTCATGTGTTAATCGGCTGAAAATGTCTCGTTATTAAATACAATCCATAATTGTAATATTATTTAAATTAAAGTTGATACAAAACCCCAAAAATGTTTTTTTTTTATAATGTCGGTAAAAATTACACTAATGATGTCGGCGGGTTATATAACTCAATCTTAGGTAATATCTCACTGACATGAATAAAAATGAGTATCTATAGTTTATGCTTCATATGTCGCTCTGTTAATATGTATATGGAGTATAAAGTATATAGATACTCATTTATTTTTAAACAAATAATCTTTAGTTTGAAATTTTTCATGGTTGGAAAATTATTTAAGTGTTCTGGTAACTTTGACTAACCCTAAATAATTCCATAATATATAAATATATAGATATTATTGCCCTACTTACTATTTCATATGGTAATTAAACACACGCTTTATAATTATGTTAACTACACGATTTCTGTTTTGGTCATTCAGAATGGCATGATCCGTATAATACTCAATCGCGCTGAGGCCTAACGGATCGCACTCTAGTAAAGTCTTGAGGTCAAAATCCGGCATTTTAGTATCACTCTCATACTGCAGTAGAGAAGTAAAATCGCAAGCTATAGCCCTGTGGTTACCAGGAATAACAACGGCTTGTTCGTTGTTTGCTTCGTTTTCATCGCCAATAACCTATTTAAATATTACATAATATAAAAGATGTTTCATGGAGATAAATTTTAGATTACTGTATTTGAACTTGGTAAATACAAAAAAATAGCTTTATTGTGATGTGAAATGCCGGTGCTTCACCAACGCTGCAGATAAAATATGTACTTACAACGTCCATTTCTTGAATTGATTTTGCCTCCTTCCATTTCTTTACAAATAGCAATCTTTTCCCAATCGATGGTATTAATTCTCTGATTAACTCTTCATTGAGGTCGTATAAATTTTCCAATGTGATGTCATTTTCTGAAGATACAAAAAATAATGACTAAAATTAATATCTCCTAATGTTTATACAGGGTCCTGCAACTCAGCTCCCGTCTTCTGTAGCTCACTTACTCATTAAGCTAAGAGTTTGATATTTTGCAGGCTTACCCTGTACTTCAAGGTACATTCAAGAAATTATTTTTTATTATACAGTGTGTTCCAAAAATGTGCAACGCCATGGTAATATATTTTTTTAAATTGCATGCTATATATGTTTTTACAAATTTGGGAGCCTTTTATGGTTGCCTACAGACCACCAAAATTTTATTAAAATCGGTTGAGTGACTTCAGCGCAAACAAATAAACAGCAAAAAAATTATTATTATTATCGTTGGCTTTAAAAATCAAAAAAAAAACCACAAAATGCACCTTGGTAATATAATTTTCCGACGTGCTTATTAAGTTAGGTCTAGTAGTCTCGTTAACCAAGTGTCATTGATCCAAATTATACAGGGTGACCAAAATTTAGTGTCAAACTTGTCAAACTTCAAAGCGTGTTATTGTTCTTATTTTAAATTGGAACCCATAATTTTTTTATGTGAAATGATGCAGAATTAAAAAATAAACATTGTTTCTAAATACAACCCCATCACAATTCCCAATATTTTAAAAGTTATTCGCCAAAAACTCATTTTTCAACGTTTCCAACGGCAATTTTAGATAATAAATACCGTACGTGGCGTTGAAAAACAATTAATTTCATAAAAAAATAATAGACGTATTTTAGATTTGAGTGTACTAATTAAGTCGTTAAATTCGTCAAATTCTAAATTTACTGCATAATTTACTTATAGCGGTAAGGAAGGAAATGTCGTTATAGGTAAATTTTGCAGTAAATTTAGCAATTGAATAACTACTTAATTGAGTACAGTCAAATCTAAAATACCTCTCTGCGTTATATTTTATGTAATAAATTGTTTTTCAACGCCACGTACGATATTTATTACCTAAAATTGCCGTTGGAAACGTTGAAAACTGAGTTTTTGGCGAATAACTTTTAAAATATTGTGAATTGTGATGGAGTTGTATTTAGAAACAATATTTATTCTTTAATTCTGCATCGTATCACCTAAAAAAAATATGGGTTCCAATTTAAAATAAGAACAATAGCGCGCTTTGAAGTTTGACACTCGATTTTGGTCATCCTGTATAATTTGGACCAATGTCACTTGGTTAACGAGACTATTACATCTAACTTAATAAGCACGTTGCAAAATTTTATTAACGAGGTGCATTTTGTGGTTTTTATTGATTTTTAAAGCCAACGATGCAAAATCAATTTTTTTTTGTTTTTATTATTTTCCGTTGCGGTCACTCAACCAATTTCAATAAAATTTTGGTGATATGTAGGCAATCATAAAAATTTCAAATGTGTAGAAAAATATATAGCATGCAATTTAAAAAATATATTGCCATGGCGTTGCACATTTTTGGAACACCCTGTATAATAAAAAATTATTTCTTGAATTGTACCTTGAAGTACAGGGTAAGCCTGCAAAATGTCAAACTCTTTGCTTAATGAGTAAGTGAGCTACAGAAGACGGGAGCTGAGTTGCAGGACCCTGTATATTATGTCATATTTTTAAAATGTACCTAATCATAGTTTTCTTTTATTTTTAATATGTAAATAGATCCTAATAAGTTTTTGCAAATCGGAAACAAAGCCTAACTTGAAACAACTTATTTTAATTACAATTGGCCTGATATCCCCATCCACTCACATAAAAATCATCTAAATTGCATACGTAACTGGTAAAAATTACAAATTCATTGATTTTAAAATTATAAAAGTCGCTCTATGTGTAATAAGTATACAAATACAATTGTATTCCATGCTAAGAATATAAATCAGTTGTGGCTGCCGCGCTGAGTGGCCGTACCGATACAGTGCCGCCGCATAGGCGCCGCAGCATAGGCGCTCGAACTTTTTCTATATACCTACACCCTACACGTATGAACCTGTCGCAGACGCGCATATAGGTACTTATCAATTACAGACTGCAATTTTCAGTTAACAGCATGATTATAAAAGACCAAACTATGTATATATTACGGATTATGACCCCATCTAATGTATAAACATACGTAATATGTACATAAACATAATGTATTAACTGGTATGGAAAATTACATACATACCTTCAAATGTTTGGAGAAGTTCGCCCACATGCCACTCCTTTAGCGTCTGCTCCAAAGTCAAGCTCATTGTACGTACGAGTACGATTTTCACTAGATGCCTATATGTAGTATATTATCACTTTACAAATTTCTCCCCAATATAAACCTGCTTCGCCGATTCCGCTAACGTCTAACGTACAGAACTACAGAAGTGATAATGTGATATACCCTCCGGGCTCCGCTGCGCACGCACGACCAATGTGATGCCCCCACTCCATAGGAAACGCGACTTGAATTGTCGTTTCACAATCAAGTATTTCAGTATCTTTGGACGAATAATGTATTTATTAGATGAAACATATACATTTTTCATTCAATAATATTTTTACTTGGTTCAATACGTACATCGACTTCTTCTTCCAAAAATATCTTATTCTTTGATAGACGTAGTTATTCTCGGAATAACCATACTAAACGCTTCAACAATAAGAGTATCCCATAATTGGAACGACTATATTAAAAGAGTTGTTGGAATAAAATACTATTTGGTCCGATAAAAAAACGTCTTCATTTTACACAATATACGCAAGCATATCGTTTCTTGATATCCAAGCATAGAGTTCCCTCTGTGTATATAGCGCGAAATGGGATGGCATAAACTTTGAACATTTTACACTACTTTTTTTATGAGGAGCACGCCAATTGCAGCACCGCACGGAGCACACTGATTGTTCCTTTATTTATACATTGCACTGGTCAAATAAAAAGTTGCCGCAAAAATGAAAACTGATTTCGATAGGATTTTACCTGTGGAATCCGAATCTGATAAGAGAAATAGTGAGTTGGCTCCAGTTTTAGCGCAAGACAGCGTTAAATTTGCAAAAAACGTGTTTTTTACTTCTTGAAATTCCTAAACACATGCAAAACAATAACTCGACGTTATAGAAGTTTCTGTGTTGGTCAAATAAAACTTCGAAGCTACGCTTTTTGATAATGTAAACTGGTGTAAAACTGGTCACGTGGTGTAAACTGCAGTTTTGGCTCGCATTTTAATAGGAGCGCGTGTCAATTGAAACGTTGCACACTTTTCCTAACGGCAGAGGCGGACACTGCTGTCTTCGTTTAGTATTCGTATTAGATTTAAATATAGGGTGATTTTATGTTGTTGATTCCGAATTTGATAACAGTTTTAGAACATTTGCTTTAATTTTAGACATGAATTTTAGACAGAAAGCATGAAAAGAGAATAGAACTTTTTTTACAAATTTATTTCTATTTACAAATACCTAATTCAAACACACTATTATGATATTTACTTAAGATTTAGATAAACTCCTCTGGTAAGATCTTCTGTGTTCTTTAGAACAGTCACGTTGGAGGTTCCAACAATAGTCCGCCATCATGTGCACATCCCATCTGCCTTGATATCTTTCCTCCATGACCTTTATATCCTGATGAAACCGTTCCCCTTGTTCCTCACTAAAATCGCTAAGGTTTTCTGGAAATCTATGTAGGTGGCTATGAAGATAATGTATTTTAATGCTCATATGAACACCTAGTTTATCAAAATTATGGAGCATGGTTTCTACTATGTCTTTGTAATTTTCTGCTTTGTTGTTCCCTAAGAAATTCTTTACAACTGAGACAAAACTGCACCATGCAGAAGCTTCAATATCAGTCATAGATTTTTTGAAGCCTAAATCCTTGATTAGTTTCCGAATCTGCGGACCATTAAAAATTCCTGCCGTTAATTTCTCCATGCTCAGTCGAGGAAATGATCTGCAAATATACTTCAAACATTCACCATTTTTGTTTAAGGCTTTCACAAATTGTTTTATTAACCCCAACTTTATGTGGAGTGGTGGAAGAATAATTTTTTCCCTAGCAATCAATGACTCCTTCACAACGTTTGCTACACCGACGGTCATGCTCTCTCTTAATGGCCAATCCTTTTTTGTCCAATGATCCTTTGCTCTACTATCCCACAGACAAATAAAGCAAGGATACTTGGTGTATCCACTTTGTTGTCCAAGCAAGAAGTTCACCATCTTTAAGTCAACGCAAACAGGCCACTGGTGCTCTTGATAACGGATCTTCTCCAAAACAATTTTTATATTTTCATATTCTTCCTTTAGCTTTGTTGAGTGTCCTATTGGAATGGATGCATACCGATTTCCATTGTGCAATAAAACACATTTTAAGCTTCTTGTAGAGCTGTCAATAAAGAGCCGCCAGTCTTCTGGTCGATATTCCAGCACACCCATGTTTAACAGAAGTCCTGCGACATCATGACAATAAACAAACTCTTCATTTTCACTAAAATATGGTAGAATTGCCAGCTCCCTTGTTCTGAAAGCTGTTATTTTAACTTCTCGGTGTAGACATTTCTTTACTTTTAATCTGGATGCTAAAATTTCAGCGTCTTCTTTTGACAGCCTTAGATCTCGCACCAAATCATTTAACTCATTCTGAGAAAATTTTTCTGGAGTCTCATCTTCGCTTTCGCTGCCCGAATAAATCGTACTCTCTGCGTTAGGGAATACTTCGTCATCTGACCATGGATACTGTCGCTGTGACATAACAATTGGTACTTGTGGTATTGGCATGTCTTCTCTGTGGGGCATGGGACGCTTAGCTGACTCCAAAATAGGATATTCCCAAGTACGTTTCTTGCTTCCATTAAAGCCTTTCACATCCACAGCGCAAAAATAACAATCATCATGGTGATTTCTCGGTTCTGACCACATCATAGGAAAGCCAATGTTTATATGTCGCCTGTTTCTCTTAGTCCATTGTCGCAGCGACTCCACACACACTTTGCAAACCTTGTGGGGAACCCAGTACTTATCCTGTTTGCTAATTGCAATACCAAAATAAGCAAGATATGCTTCTTGCACAAATTCAGTAATGTTTTTTCTATACTTTTTCAAAGTATATACCCCACAAATAAAGCAGAATACATCTGGATTGTTAACGCAGGCTTCTCTTGACGAATTCATATTTATGCGAAACTTTAAGGCAACAGAACTTGAACTACACAAAAGTGAAGAATCACGTTTTTCTTCCACAAACCAAGCGGATTGGAAAGCATATGCTAGGAGTTCCAGGAGCGTAAGTTATATATGGCCAACATATACAAACAAGTAGCTAAATAACTACTTAATAAGTAGTTATTAAGTATGTATAAATGGGCAACCAAAGGCTGCTTATTTTTGTTAAGTAAAAGGTTGTTTTCGGTGAAAACGTTAAAACTTGCTTAATCCGTTCTTAATTAGCTACTAACAGAAAATTCACATTAATTTTCAATTACTGGTGGGATAGGTGAACAAAACCTAGACAATAGTAGTAACTATATTTGTCCAGGTAATATATTATCCTGTTATCTTTATAAATCAGTTAATTTTCAATTACTAGTGGGATAGGTGAATAAAACCTAGACAATAGTAGTAACTATATTTGTTATCTTTATAAATCAGTTATTAAGTATTTGTTGGCAAAATATACTATAAAAAGATTTACCTACTATATATTACACTGACCCTATAAATCGTTAGGGGTATTTTATTCTGAAACTTGTAAACCAAGGGATATTAATTAATTTACCTTATTGTTGTAGCGTTTTGCATTTTTCACACTACCTCTCAAAAAAAAAAACTGTAGGCAATTCATTATTTCTGGTTTCAGATTCGGATTCCATGGGAAAAATCCTATCGAAATTAGTTGTCATTTTTCCGACAACTTTTTATTTGGCCACAGCAATTTATAAATAAAGAAACAAGCAGTGCGCTCCGTACGATACGGTGCCGTAATTGGCGCGCGCTGCTATAAAAAGGTGGTGTGAAAAGTTCAAAGTTTATGTCATCCGATTTCTCGCTATATGCTCTTAAAGGAAAAGGTTCAAAGTTTAATTTGATCCTACTTACAAACTTCTACTACATTACGTTATTGTTTGGCATGTCTGCAAAAGTAGCGAAAAAGCGTCTTTTTTGCACCTTTAACACTGTTTTTTGAAAAAACTGGAGCCAATTCAGTATTTCTGTGTTCAGATTCGGATTCCTGAGAAAAAACTCTATCCGAATCAGTTGTCATTTGTCCGGCAATTGGAAGTCGGTCAAATTTTGTTGGCCAGTGTAATCAATGAGCTATTGAGTCAGAGCACTTCACATCCCAAGCAGCACAATCACATGCCAGGCAGATGCCAGGTACATGCCAAAATTACATAGGAATGTGCCTGGCATGTGACAGTTACGTTTCAGGCATGTGCCTGGTACGTGCCAATGTCAGGCACATACCCTGCACGTGCCCTGGTATATACCAGGCATGTACCCAGAGTTTGATATGCCAATGGTATGTACAGCCGAAGAAGAAAAGATCTTTACATGAGCGCGGCAAGCCTACACCAAACGTAGGTCGGAGATTGTCGGTCGTCGGATACCTACCTGCTAAAGTCATAAAACCAAAGGGCCACTTTTGTTTCGTTTCGTTTCATTTTTCTGTATGTATGGAATGAAATCGAATTTCGTCTATTTATATATGTTTCCGATATCCGAAATTACACAATACTGGATTGTAATATTTAATGTATTTTAAAATACACAGTAAATTAATTCTTATTGTAAGTAGGTATACCGACAGCTTCAGTCGGTATACTGCTGTTATATTTCTAAAGGTCGTATCTGCAAATTTGTTGAATATTGTGTTAAGCACATTTTTAAGTCCTTGATCATCAGGGCGCCGCCGGCCGGCGTATGTCTGAGACACAAAACTGATCATTATATTCGGCGTAAATAACTTTTAAAAGATTTTCACAATTTTGCATGTAACTGAAAATCTTATTTGTCTCGGTTTCTACTTTGCTGCAGATATGCCCTTTAGAACTGTTGTTCAGCATTTTAGTTTAATTATAAAAATGTTGTTATTTTTTATTTATAAAAATTATATTTTGACGTTCTATAATAGCATCCATACGCATTTTCTATGTGTGATATGTAAGGGGAGGATTTACAATCCAATATGAATGATATCACATCAGAATATTATGTCGATAACTTTCAAAAAGTTGTAAAATTAAAATTTATTTAAACTTCAATTTTTATGTTACTCAATTTATTAGCATTAAATTGTTGTTTACCTTAATAATAATTAATCAATTGAATTTTATTATTTATTGTGTAAGGTATGAAAACGACAAAATCTCTGGAACGGATTGCTAATTTAAAAATCCTCCAACTTGTCAATTTGTAATTATCAAAATATATATAAATTACATAGCTGTATTAAATTCAATGTCCAACCTTCAATTGTTTTTACTTATGACGTCATCGATAGTTTTTTAATGGCCATTCCCTTTTTTCTTACTGATTTTGATATATGTATCGCTTAATTGTCTCGATATAATACATTTATAATCTTGTGTAATAAAATTTACTCAAAATTATAAGAAATTGGTAACATATTTTGTGAGTGGCCTGTGAATATGGTAAGGATTATTTGTATGTTTTATATTTGATTTTCCAAGTATTCAATTTTGATTTTTGTGGAAAAGACGAGAATTCAGCGATGAATTGACTTATCGCTAATTTGATTTTTGTAATGATAAAAAAATTTATACTGGCTGACTCCAATATTCTAGATACCTCAAAAGGGTCCCTTAGAAACCTTGAAACTTTGAACCTTTTATCTGAACATCAGAAAATTGACATAAAAAAACATAACATGGTTGTATTCAAACTTATCCGTTGCTGCATAACAATTGGTAATACAAACTCGGTTAAATTACAAAATTAAAGGCCCGCAATTATATTTTATATAAAAATTTATTTTTTTATATTTCAAGTTTGCTGTAACTTTTTAAGGATTTGGAAAAACAATTAGATCCATATGAAAAGTTTTACTCTGAAACATTTAGTTTCTAAAAATAATTTATGCGGGAAAAATGTGGGACATAAATAAATGGCAATGTTACTTTTATAATATATTTTAAACATATTAAACATTGAAATAATATTGCAATTGCAAATCGAAACAAAAATATTAACGAATAACAATCTTTAGCTACGAGCGGCAGTTTCGCTCGTTCCAAATATCGAAAATATATTATATTAATACGAAACTCAGTTACATGCCATCTACATACAGAAAACTTAAAATGAATTGAAACAGAAGTGACCCTTCGGTTTTATGGCTTTAGCAGGTATATACGACGACCAACAATCTCCGACCTACGCTTGGTGTAGGCATGCCGCGGTCATGTAAAGATCTTTTTTTCTTCGGCTGTACCTGGAACATGCTATATACGTACGTAGCACATTCCCAGCGTATGCAGTGTGCATTCCACCAGGATATAAGGCACATTCCAGGAATATGTGCTAAGCACTTACTCTTATATAGGATGGTCCCAATAAAACAATAAATGCTAATACACAAATCACTCAACAAAAACAGTATACTCCCACAGGTTCCAATAACCAACATGGTATCACTGCACGAGTTTTTGAGGTTAGGGTTAGAACATAGAATACCGGTTAGAATAGGCAACTGACAACAGCACCCTTAAGGGTGGCGTTTGCCTGACAAAACATGACAGTAAATGTTAAAATTGGCTTTACTTATTGTATATTGCAGTTAGATTGACTACGTGCTTTGGGGTATAACTGTCACATGATAGGAATGTACCAGAACTGCAATCGTTCCTCTGGTACGTGCTAGGTATATGAGTTAGGAGCCATTTAGGAACATTATTTGCGGCATATGCCTGGTACATGCCATCTGTACATGTACCTTAGGCATCTAAAAGGCATATGCCTGGAATGTGCTGGCACATAGTGTGCTGCTTGGGATATTTCCAAGTGGATACTTAATTTGACAAAAATACAATAATCTAAGCTAAGTGCCGTCAATAAACACAATCAAACAGTCTGTGGAGAAAACCCTACCAAAAATACTTTTCACTTGCTGAATTTTGTTCATTGTTGGCCAGGATAGTCATTTAGCTTCGACCATTGTATTTTTGACAAATTAAATATTTGGAAATCTGTGAAATGCTTTGATATCGAGATGCATTGTCACCTCACTATGAACAATTTTCTTCTTTGACCTTTTCATTGAAGGACTGGACCATATCACTGGGTATCAATTAAACAAAATAGTTATTGATTGGTTACTAAATATTACACACTGAATATTACACACATTCTACTAAATCAAGAGATAAAAATATTCAGATACACAATAATTCAAGAGAATAATTCAAATATTTGTTTAATTTTTTATAGAATGTACTATCGTGGCCATATATTATGTTGTATATTATTCTCTCGCAAACCTAGGGGCGAAAAAATTTGAAAAAATTCTGGTGCTGTCCTTGATTAATACTCTACTCATAAAAATTAGCTGTATATGTTGGCGTTTTCCCGATTTTTCCAAATTAAGAAGAATTGGCACTGTTTTTGGCCCGTAAATTTCATTCGTGTAACTTTAGCAATTAATTGCTCCGGAAATAATCCATAGATTTCAACGAATTAAAAAGTAAAACCACCCGCGGAATGTTAGCTTTCTATATGCATTTTTGTAAAATGATTGGGTTAGTGGTTGACCCACAAATAGCTATATTATGCAATGCCAGCAATTTCGTTATAAGAGCTAGAATAATGAAATAGAGACTATTGGCTACCCAATAAGTCATAGGTTTAATAGTATATTATTATACAAGTTTTATAAGACGTCAAATTGGCGCACTAGTTGTTTTGGGCACGACGAGCGTAGCGAGGAGTGCCCAAATGGAACGAGTGCGCCAATACGTCTTATAAAACGAGTGTAATATACTATTTTTTCTACTTTGCGTCATTAATTTTATATAAATTTAGAAATTGTGGTTACTATATCGCGCTAAATTAGAATCTAGGGTATTTTGCGGGTACCACGTGGCAGGACTGTAGTAACTGTCAATTTCGTTGAGGATGAGGTCGATGAGATAACATAATGACAAAATCTAATTGTGAATAATTTTACTCTACTTTAGCCTACAAGTTTGAATAAATATTCAGCGAGGTCGCAACGATGATCATAATGGAGCTTGGGGCAACACTTTTAAGCCTACTGTGATAAATACATGAAACTTAACCTAAAAAGTTAACTTTAAAATATTGGTTTCATACGTATAATAATCAGAATAGAAGTGTTTGGCGGTGACTGATTAGTTACTTCGAAGAACAAGAACTTACTAAAGAATTGTTATAACGCTTAACGTTTAATAGCGGTGTCTACCTAATTCCGCTACGTAGCCGTTGCGGCTTATATATTTACAAGCACTTATAATTGAAACCCAGTTCTAATTTCGGCAAAGTAGTTTATTAGAATAAATTATACTTAGTAAAATTACATGTGATGGAGGTAATACAAATACGTTGCACACAACCAGAACTAAGACGAAGTCGAAAGCGACGGACAAAAACTAATACGAATTGAACCGAGCATCCAAGCGTCCAAAATATTACCGAAAACTTATACGTTACGTAAACTAAGAAATCTTCTACACTTTAAATGTACTATAGGTTCGTACGTGTATGCTGATAAACCATTTATTGCGCATATACAATCTCGCAGCAGTAATTAAAATCGTTCATATCTACGATGTAGGTTTGATCTTCGCAGAATACCTTATTATAGTAAATGTGGTCCTTCAATTATATCTGAAAAGGGGATTTGATGTTTAGTTGAAAAGAATGATAACGATCACTTACCAGAGTCATGAAACATCACCGAAAACGTCATGCTGGCGTATTTTGATGAACACAGCGAAACTAAGAAAGCCCCAATCCTTTGGCCATACTATAGCAGGCTACACCCATGTTTAAATATGTATAGAATATTGATATTTCGCAGTTTATGTGATTGCAAACGATTAAGAAGATGCAGTGTGTGGTTATGTTGGGTTATGTATTGTACATTTGACATATGGCATTTGATATCACTGTGTACCAATCAGACAAAAATGTTACTGTTTTCGGTATTACAATGTGTTAATTGTAACACCGAAAACAGTGTTACAATGTGTGCATTGTGAATGCAAAGTAGAAAAAGTTTATTACATAATCATTATTTATCTTGCATTTTCCATACAAAAGATCGTGCTGAAACGCCGCATGAATTCCGACGCTCCACGGTCTTGGTGTGATGCGGGGAAGGGAGTCGTTAGCGGTGCTGTCAACAGTGAGAGAACGGCGGACAGCTGATTACCAATACACAAAAAGAACGATAACTTGTCAAGGTAGTAATTTAGCTAACAGAATTAAATTCTTAATTTTTAAATTCAGAATTTTTATTATAATATGTGACCCCGCTACGAGAGAAATGCCCTAACTGTCATCTCTCGTTTCGATAGTATTGACTCGTGTGTTTGACGTCTGATAACTCTATAACTAGTGAACAGAAAAAATTGAAATAAAGTGTCATACTCCTCAATCATTTCTCCATATGTTGTACGACTATCAAAATTTTTAGCCTCTCGGTGTAAACATGAGCGCGAGAGAAGTGAAAAAATGTACCCGATTTTTGCATTTGTAAATTAACTGTCGTCTCCGATTTTTTTTTCTCCTAACCGCTTACCACAAAAATTTCAATGTTTGTTCAGGTTGCATTCAGAGTCTCTTCTATAGATTGGCGTTTTTGTTCTCTTCAGTTTTTATACAATAAGGTTGTAAAGAAGATTTTGATGGAAGCGGATAGATCAGTATGGAATGTTAACAGCACAACGCAGTTAGCATGCATATAATCCTTATTTACTGCGTCACATGTTCCTTAAATTTAATAGCATTCCGACCATTTGTTAATTTTTAAGACCGAAATAAACATGAACAATGTTTTGCGCGTGACTCCGCCTGAGTCCGTTTTTGTGTTTATTTATTAGTCATATTTAAATAGAGGCAAAAACAATATAACATAAATAGAACTCTTGATATATTACATATATTACAAATGGCAGCTCTGACCGTCTAAAACTGATAAGTCGTTATATTGGTTGCATTCAGCAGGACCGGGATTTTATAAGAATGGCGAGTTTGAAGTGAGTGACGTCATTACGAGTGACATCACGATTCTCGTTTTCTCCATGTGGGAACACTGATGCATCTGCTTTGAAATTGTGGGGTTATGCGGAGTTAGGTTATGAGTTAGTTATGTTGTGTTCAGTTTATATCGTTAGTCACGCAAACATACGGTTCCGGTAATTATTAAACCATGTTCTCTCGTAAATAAACAATGAGTTGCCATTGTTTGTTTTAGACTATTTTATGTTTTTTTTAGGAAAATGGTTTCCGAACCATTTAACAAGCAAGCCTACGTACAGAAAAATATGGAGCTGAATTTGCTGTTAGCTCGTAACCAGTTGATCGGTTCGAATGGAGTTCACAAACAAAGTAAAAACCACCTTTTATGTGTTACGTTTCTTTTTGATTGCTTGAATTACTTCTAGTTATAGGCCCTGCGAAATAAGGCAACTGTTGAAGAAAATGACAAAATTACCCATTCTGTTGCATTGACGGTTACAGCATGCTGAAATACTTTTACGTGTAGTTTGTCCGTTACTGATCGATAAAAATATAAGGAAGTTGGAGAACGTTCAACAAAATAATGGAACGACAACATAATCTGTAAGGTTGCAATCCTTCACAACTAAGGTACAGATATTTTTACTATTTACTTGAAATATAGTCAGGACCGGATATAACAAACACTCAAGAGGACACGAAAATAGGTTATTATAATTGATCTTTCGTTCTTACCCAATAAACTAAGCGGCTGTGAATTCATCATGCTACAACATTCACATCACCGGAACGCTGGGTATAAACCAACAAAAATGTATCCGGTGTTTGTAATAAGCTGAGTTTGTTATACCGGTCTCGACTGTTGTGTTGATTATTTCACACTATGTTAATTTTAACGTTTACAGTATGGTACACGTTACGTTTTTATAAAAGTTAATGTTAACTTACCTCATTTTAGAATTCACCATGCCAAAACATGGAAATGAAAAACAAAATTCAAGAAAAAGGAACTTTATTCATGTTACAAAGTTACAAAATTGATTAACTCAACTCGAGAGACCAATGAAGTAACAGCAGTCTTGTTGACAGTGGATAAAACGTAGTGGAGGACCCACACCATTTTACTAGACAGCCGTAGGAAATGGGCACGCAATCTACAAAAACATAGAAAACATCGTTCACATTATCACTTGTTATTATCACCTGTTATGTAATGATTTCTTTTGCACAATAAAATGTATTTTTAAAATGTAAGCTTGGTTTTACTTTTTCCTCACAAACGGAACTACAAAGTGCTTCTGTCAAAATCAATGCAACTGTTTCTGTTAGAAACCGATCTCTTGTTCAACTCCGGTTACGGTGATCAATAATCATAATTCCAATTGTATGTACTTTTACTTCATCAGCACCCCATACTCGGCCATTGTTTGCCAGCGCTGCTAACTTATACGATACGGCAACGTAATTACAAATGACGCTTAACCACCCTACCTTCGGGTTATTATTCAAAAGTAGGTAAAACAACATTGTGTTCAGGCGACGATAGCGGACGTATCACGTACGTTCGTATGGGCCATTAATAATGAAATGTCGTTGGTAGGTTCCCGTTACAAAGTACGTAACAGAAGAACCAAATATTGGCACAGAATTCTTGTTTGTCTTTTACGTTCCGTAACCCATAAACCTATAAAATTATTGTATAATGTACTGTATCAATCATTTGTATAGACATAAGTACCAATCTTGTAGCAATTTGACTGGGTTAAGGGTGATTACAAGGGTTCCGTTGGATATCGGTTGCAGCTACCGTGTCCTATAGCCTCTGCCAAACTTCAGCGACACTTATTCACCAAATTTCTTAGTATAATAGCTTCCTAATATTATTCAGTGTAGTAGAAGTATAAATTCTAAACACGGAACTGCACGGAAGGTATAATTCGAAGTACGTTTAATAGGCGCATAACCTCAAATATTTAAAATTACAATCATCTGTCAGGAATGTAGTATTACAACATTGGCCAGCCTGCTCGCCGGGTTCTCGTCAACATCTCGCCGACTGAGAGCTGCCGAGTTTGTTTGACGCTTCGATACGAGAAAGGCGGAGTTTAGACCGGCTGTTTTGATACTCGAGAGCCTATCGACAAATCAAATCGCTTAGAACCCAATGACATCACTCGTATGTGTCGTCACTCACATCAAACTCGCCATTCTTACAAAATCCGACTCCAGATCACTCCGGTTGGTAACTGTGAAGTAACAGGTTAGTAAAAATCTGCTGAATGTCAAGGTAGGTAAATGGTTGATACCAACATGTTATGGATCAGACGCCATTTCTGGTATCATAGAAATTTTATGGTTAGCGGTAGCGGTGGATTGTACCAGTGGGTGCATTCAGCAGAATCTACCGGTACCGGACCGATACCAACTGATTTACGATACCGATCCGGAACAGTCTCGTATCTGCTGAATGGCGCTATAATGCACCAAAGTTTATTTTTCATCCAATAGGAGGCGCTATATGAAAAAACGCTGAACATAACCTCATTGTTCGCATAGAAGTACGCGTTATTTTGGTTATTTTGCTTTATTTGCCATTTATTTGGCTTTCACGACTCTCACATACCGTATATATGATATATTAAAACAATATTCTCTTTCTTCCATTTTAAATGTAAATGACAGGTCTGCAACCAACACTGGTACAATCCACCGCTACCGCTAACCGTAAAAATTATATGATACCAAAAATGGCGTCTGATCCACCGTAAGTTGGTATCTACCGGTCAACAAAAGTGACATATAGCAGATTTTCGCTAACCTGTTACTTCACAGTTACCAACCGGAGTGATCCGCTGAATGCAACCAGTGTTGGTTGCAGACCTGTCATTTTACATTTAAAATGGAAGAAAGAGAATATTGTTTTAATATATCATATATACGGTATGTGAGAGTCGTAAAAGCCAAATAAATGGCAAATAAAGCAAAATAACCAAAATAACGCGTACCTCTATGCGAACAATGAGGTTATGTTCAGCGTTTTTTCATATAGCGCTTCCTATTAGATGAAAAATAAACTTTGGTGCATTATAGCACCATTCAGCAGATACGAGACTGTTCCGGATCGGTATCGTAAATCGGTTGGTATCGGTCCGGTACCGGTAGATTCTGCTGAATGCAACCTATAGGTGTGTTTTATTGCCACCCGTGTGTAGTTCGTATCTATTCGAAATGATTCTGTTTTGAAGTGAATTGAACACGAGTAATAAAACGCATTTGAGTGTACCTATCGCGCGCGCGCATACGCATTCGTGTTACGTGTAGTTAGGCCGACAGGGTATGTTTGTATAGGACATTTTGCATAAGACTTATTGCAAGGAGTTATGTACGAATTGCATATGAAGCCGTCTCGCCAACGAAAACAAATACACATATCCTCTTCGAGATACAATCGTGACATGCATGTGACAGCAGACTGATACCTTCCTCCTATTGGCTGATTTAATTTCAATTCATTTTGAATACAACTGATCATCTTTTCCGGCTTGTCCTTCAGGGGTGAAGGGGGAACTGAATATGATCAGTTGAAATCTATTCACTTTCATTTTGAATGCGCAATAAAACGCTTTTTGAGACAAGTGAATACGTTTCAAAATGAAATGAACTGATTACCAGTGGCAATAAAACACACCTATTGTGTTCGTAAGGACTGTTCTCCGAGTAACTATTGCACCGTGCGATCCCCCACTACCGCCAGCGTCGCTGTCGATCCCTTCCCCCGCATCACCCCGAAGACAGAAGAGCGCCGCGTCAATTGCGGCGATCATGAGATGCTTTAACACGATCTTTTGTAGGGAAAATGCAAGATAAACAATGATTCTGTAATAAACTTTAAATATATGATTTATTAGGTAGCCTATGATCGACACTTCATCATCCTAGCTCTTCTAATAACGGAATTGCTGGCATTGCATAATATAGCTTTTTGTGGGTTAACCACTACTCCGATCATTTTACAAAAATGCACTTTAAAAGCTACCATTCCGCAGGTGATTTTACTTTTTAGTTCGTTGAAATCTATGGATTATTTCCGGATTAATTAATTGCTAAAGTTAAACGAATTAAATTTATGGGACAAAAACAGCGCCAATTCTTCTTAATTTGGAAAAATCAGGCAAACGCCAACATATACAGCTTTCTAATTTTTATGCGTTGTAGTATATTAATCAAGGACAGCACCAGAATTTTTTCAAACTTTTTCGCCCCTAGATTGGCGAGAAAATCGACATCAAAGGAGGGGACGATAGTACGTATATATATATTTATTGTACTTGAATTAATGTTTATTTGCTTCTTTATTTAAATACAACATTATAAATCTAATTTGTGTTTTTATTAAGTTTTTGCATACCCCACACTACAGCTGCTAATTAAGTTTTATAAAACCAAAATTAAATCATTAAAACTCAAAAATCAAATCAATATAACCAATACTTTTCGCAAACAGCTTTGAAAAAGTTAAATTACATAATCTGTCGTGCTAGTCAATGAAACTGTTGTTAAGAATCCCTAATGTGTCGTCCTGAATACATATTCTGTCGTGTTAACAATTGTCGGGGAATACCAAATTTGTCATGCTGAGCACATATTTTGTCGTGCACAATTTGTCGTTGAGAATACCTAATTTGTCGGGCCGATATATATTCCCCATTTAAATGCTCCATATTCTTGATATCCTTTTGCAAGACATACTCTTGCTTTACAGAGCATGTGAGAAATATGGACTTGTGCACTTAATGTGCAGATGGACACAAAATGTGCTGTGGGAACCTCATATTTGTGCAATACCTAATTCTTTGTTTCACCTAATCTATATTCAGTTTCTATAAATACAGGTGATTTCAGCGATACAGTTACAGACGGCAGACTGGCACAAGTTGCATTGGTTTTTTGCCCCTCTGGTAACTGCCAGCAAAAAAAATCTTAATGTACAAAGAACCTGTAATAACCTGCATGTGTATCCCGGCGGTCGATAGTCATCAAATCTTTTGAGAAAGAAAAAAATGTTTTATACAAGAGTTGCTTGACCCATTAGTTTCTATAACGTAAAATTATTTTCATTTATACAGGGTGTAACTAATTTTTTTTAATGGATCGCCCTGTATATCATGCCATATTATGAATACTAAGGATGTTGTCTTTCCAACTGTGTAAGTTGTACCTGTGTAAAATAAATAAATTCAATTGTTTGTCAAAAAATTGGCAATTGCCGGCCTTTCTTAAAAACTACATCAATACTACATTTTTGCAGATATTGTCATAAAAACTTTGTCACACAATAACTAAACCCATAGCTAGATGCTGATGTCATAAAAACTTTGATGCGCTATACAGGGTGATTGTGGCATGCACTCGTTTTTAAACATTTTAAATGGCTGTGTCTTGAGATTTTTCAATGGAACACCTGTATATTATTTGCTAATTGAAATGTCCCTTTGTTCTTGTTTTTTTTATTATATTTCTCAATTTTAGTTGTTTAGTTAAGTATTTTGTTATGTATGGAGTAGTATATATATATATATATATATATATATATATATATATATATATATATATATATATATATATATAGATATACACATTGTTTTTAGAAGAATCCCCCTAACCACTATATTGGCAAACGTATTTCAAGTTTTGTTTTCAAAATTTTGTGAATTATTTAAACGTTTTATTATAGATATGATGAATACCAGAAATGCTGTTTTCTTTCTTGAGGCCACCATGCTGATCCTTCTTTATTTCGGCAATTTTGCAAGAAATCCATTGCCTCTGTAAGAAGCATTGCTTCTTCTGCAACAGAAGAAACTTGGTCCAACATACCAAGTTCTAGGAAGAATTTGGAACTAGACAAAAACCAAACATTACAACTATTATAATAATTATAGAGCTAAGTACTTAAATATTAACTTGAAATTCATGGAATATCATCTCAATCTACTTTTACTTAAGTTCCATTTACCCAATAGAAAACAGGTAGTATATATTTGTTTCATGAAAATAGATTTTAAAGGAATCCAATATAATACTGGACAAAAAGTTACAATTGAAATAATCTGATTCAGCTATAAATAATGATATACAAATAAATATCATCAGTATAAAGTATAATATAAGTTAATAATATGGTGACATACAGGTGGGATGTAAAGTTTAAACAAATTAAAAATTACAGCCACACCCTTGATTAAAAATAATACTTTTTTTATATATAATAAAACAAAATAAAAAAAAAAATAAATAAAAAATATATAAATAAAACGACAAAGTACATAAAATAAATCTTATATTCATAAGAAAAATATTAAAGATAGATATATAATATCTTAACCTTTCGGGGGGGGGATTTGAACCCCCAAAACCCTCCCCCTGGCTACGCTCATGCTAATAATATCTATTAGGATGTAGTGGGAGCAAATAGTGAAATAGTCAAACAAATATTCAAAATAGAAAGTTAAATATAACAATTTCTTATAATTTAAAAGTTAACACAACTAGCGTCATCGTCATAACCTAAGTAAATTGCACTAAAACGTGTCAATTGTGCAGGGCAGGGAAGGGAAAAATTTTGACCGGACACCTACCTCTTTTGGCGCCATTTATTACTAATTAGTCAAAACTACACACAAATTATTAGCTGTTTAATTAAATAATTTTTATTTAATAATATAACTTTCAATTTATAAAATCATATTATTACATATACATACTATATAATTATCCTTATAAATTTACATAAGGAATATTTAAAAAAAAAAACTGCGTTTCGAGCATTTGCGTAGGAAAAGCCTTTCATGATTGAATCATAGGTAATTTGGTTTAAAATGTCGTACTCGATCAACATCACCAGCGCAATTAAGCAATCTTGTGACATTGATGACCGCAAATAAGTTTTACTAATTTTAATTTAGTGAAACTTTGTTCCTCTGATAAGACGGTTGTCGGCAATGTTAATATAACACCCAACACCACATATGTATTAGGAAAATTTTCGATTAAAGAGTTTTTACACATAAAATTTAGTACATCAGTTGGTGAACTTCCAGGGCCAGAGGCGACTAGTAAACAGAATACTCCCAAGCAGCACACTATGTGCCACCACATTCCAGGCATATGCCTTTTAGATGCCTAAGGTACATGTACAGATGGCATGTACCAGGCATATGCCTTTTAGATGCCTAAGGTACATGTACACATGACATGTACCAGGCATATGCCGGGCACATGCCGCAAGTTCCTAACTCATATACCTAGCACGTACCAGAAGAACGATTACAGTTCTGATACATTCCCATCATGTGACAGTTATACCCCAAATCACGTAGTCAATCTAACTGCAATATCAAATAAGTAAAGCCAATTTTAACATTTACTGTCATCTTTTGCCAGGCAAACGCCATCCTTAAGGGTGCTTAGTGCTTACCCGCCGAAAATTTGTGTTAAGTTATCGGCATGTTGTCAGTTGCCTATTCTACCCGGTATTCCATGTTCTAACCCTAACCCCAAAAACTCGTGCAATGAATACCATGCGAATACCCAACTATTTAAGAATAATCAATCAAACATGGACCTAACGTCCTAAACTCGTTTGAAACAACGCGACTACCTTCTACCTACGCATGTGCCGCATAAACTGCCGGACGCCGATCAGTGCCGCGTGTTGGTACTGCCGGTGTTGTTGTCCACGAGACGTCGGTGAAAGTAGACGTAGTGAGTTGGTCAACGCAATTATTAATGTTTGAGTTAATGCTTTAACTATATACATACATTCATCCTATATAAGAGCAAGTGCTCGGCACATATTCCTGGAATGTGCCCTATATACTGGTGGAATATACACTGCATATGCTGGGAACGTGCTACGTACGTTGCCAGCATGTGCCAGGTACATACCATTGGCATATCAAACTCTGGGTACATGCCTGGCATGTGCCTGGTATATACCAAGGCACGTGCAGGGTATGTGCTAGGCACCTGTATGTGCCGGACATTGGCACGTTCCAGGCACATGCCTGAAACGTAACTGTTACATGTCAGGCACATTCCTATGTAATTTTGGCATGTACCTGGCATGTGATTGTGCTGCTTGGGCTGTAAGCTCCTGGTAAAGCTTTAGCCTATCCAACATATCAGTGATTACCATCTGTTAAAGATTGTTGGAAATATTGGCTATTCAATAACTCTTTGCTATGGATTTCACTTTTAAGGGTGGGTTATCGCACGGGAGTCTTGACCACGGCTTGACAAGCCTCATAGATGGCCCCAGCGGTACTATATCAACGATAAATGTGGCGAAATGGTGGTGGTAATGATGATGTACTTTTGGTTGCCGTCTCAGCGAAGAAATATGTGTATTATTTTTTGGTGTGACTTTGTGGAATGCCGTCGCGCGCTAAGCACTATTCTGTGCTTTCCCCGATGCGTATGTCAAGTCACAGTATAGGTATACATATACTTATACTGTGGTCAAGTCATGTGATATAGATCGTAAACATTTGTTTTCTCCGTCTTTCAAGAACGCGCGGTCTCTCTATTTTTTTTTTCGTTTGTGGTGTATAGGTAAAACTACGAGAGCTGAAGGTGAGTCATCGATTCCAGCTGTTATTTTGCTGATACGTTACAGACTATTCCCGTGCGTTAGAAAGAAACAGAGTGCTTTTTCATGGGTCTGTTCTTACGTTTTTAGGCGATGACTCACCTTCAGCTCTCGTAGTTTTACCTATATTTTATAAACTCGTGCTTGAGATTTGCTTTCGGCCGCCCAGAATTTTTGAAATTCGCGCGTATTCTGGTGCCCACACAAACCGATTCAACCTACAAAACTAACCTATAAACCACATACATAATATAAATAAGCTTGCTTGCTTGTTATTACCTATGTTATTCTTGTTGCAATTGCAGGTAAGTTCACACAATATACAAATATGA
This sequence comes from Aphodius sticticus, assembly GCA_963966075.1. Taxonomy (NCBI): domain Eukaryota; kingdom Metazoa; phylum Arthropoda; class Insecta; order Coleoptera; family Scarabaeidae; genus Aphodius; species Aphodius sticticus. The sequence continues at coordinate 33,091,914 of OZ014510.1, read as the reverse complement.
TATGCTACCTTACAAATGTTTACAATTCCTGTTAAAGATGAAAATTATTGCTAACGATGAATTATTAACTCCGGTAAGTACCACTTCCCACTTTGTGGTTGTAATTGGCCAATACATTAATATACCTAACTAGTGTTGCATTTCTCCTGATAAAATCACATATAGTGCTGCTTGTGTTTTTTGTACATTGTACGCATTGTACATAATTTAATCTTTAACAACGGCTGCTAGACGATATGCAGAGATAAGGGAAGCTAAGATAGCCAATTCTTAGTTTTTAATTATTAGCAACAGATGACACGTAGTGTAGGATTATACAAGGTGATCTATACCGTATGCTTTCGATTTCACACTTAGCTGCAATATGTACCATCGAGAGCATAAAAAACGGGGACACTAATTAAACTGGGTTTTGTAATGTCCATAGTAATGTCATGTCAGTACGTTTGTCATGACACATTCCTGTCATCATGAATTTTGACGTAAGAGATAAAAATGCTACATCTTAACTTGGATATGTATAATATCCTTATCTATTTCGGAGATAAGTGTTTCTTGAGTTGACTACTTATGTATTTAAATATAATGACGAGTAATTGACATTGAATTTTAGAACTTTCTCATACAATGGGGTATTCCGGTGTTTTTGAAATTGTCATTTTTTACAAAGTATGGGTGCTACTGTTTGCTACTTCACAAGTAAAATATCAAACATTGTTTTAAATTAAGAGAAATCGTTGTTTGAAGTTTGAATTAGGATTGGTCTTTGTGACGTCACAAAGACCGCTCAAAGTGAGCGACTTGACAACGTTGCTATATCTAGGGTGCACGTAGTAAATTTTTGTCTTCTGTTGTGTCAACGTTTAGAATCGCTCGTTTGTTGACACCTGCTTTGGTTATTGAGGTTATATCAAACACTTGTTCAAAATGTATAAACTCCAACGCCGACATTGTTCTGTGCCGGGCTATAACAGCAGTAGAATAGTAACTTCTGATAAGATTTTCTTTACATTGCCGACTAGCGAGATGAGAGATGTTTGGCTTCAAGTTTCAATGATCAAATTATCTCTCAAAAAAGGTACCTTTATTCGTTGTCAAACAACAGGGTCGCCAACCGTCAACTTGGCCGATCAGCTGTTCGAGAGCTCTCCGCTGTTGCCACCGCTACTAGGGATCGGTAATCATCGTGTATTTCCGAGGGTGGTCGGTGAATTCAAACGAAATGCACTTTTAATTGCAATTATCTTATAGAAAAACTAAATCAAAAAGCTCATAGCTTAACTATATGAATCCTCATAAATTGTACAATAGGTTAAACCGAATATCTGCTTAAATTTTGACATGACCGGAATACCCTATTGTATATGCTCATTAAATGTATAGTATCTGATAAGTTTATTGTTCTAGGTCTATAGGTTCAAACGTGCTCGTAGAAGTGAAGGCCTTATAAAAAGTGCACAAAAGTGTAAAAGCTCTGGAAGAGGCTGAGAAGACTGAGAAAGGTCTATGCTTAGAGATGTGTAATGGGACAGTTAGACTTAAGCAAACATAATTATTATTATCAGGCATAAAACAATAATAATGTCTACTTTAACTATAAACTTATTTTCCATTTTAGATTCAAGGGGAATTAAACATCCCAAGAGGGATTTGTGATTATTCATTGTATACACATCAACGATTCGCATCCGCTGCATATAGAGCAGGGTTCGGAAACATTCACTCCCGTTCGTACGCGAACGAGAACGTGAACGTTTCAATATTCTCTGATGAGTTCTCGTTCGCGAACGGGAAGCATAAAACAGGTCGAGACCGTTCGCGTTCGCGTGTGTTAGGTAGACAAAATTTCCGCTGTTGTTCGTACGTGTGTGTATTGGTGAATCACACAGCGTGCATTCATATATGTACCTATAAGTTCAATCGATACGTTCGCGAACGTTCACTGCTGTCGTTCGCGTTCATAGGTGAGTGTAAAGTGCTGCGTCAAACATTCGCGGAAATTTGGTGTGGTTCTATTCTATCTTCTATGCGTTTCGGATTTAGAAAGAAACTTGCGGGAGATTATCAGAAATTGTTCAGAACTCCCCAAGGATCACATCCACAACCACTATTTTTTTTCACAGTAAAAAATGAGGCAAAATTTTCCCCAAATTTACAACTTTGCAAAGTTACGTGATTTACTATTTTTTGCAGAAATTACTATTATTGACTTATTGACATGTTTTTTGTCATTTATTAACTAATTTAAAATTGTTTAAACAAATACCATTTGTTTAAACAAAAATATGCGATGTTACAAATATATTTTCCTTTTTTTTGCAGAAAGTATTAAATAATTGACTTTTTTGTCATTTATTAACTAATTAGCAATTGTTTAACAAATACTATTTGTTTAAACAAATATATACAATGTTGCGGACATATTTTTTAAAGGAAATTATTGTTAGGTTATTGGCATTTTTTGTCATTTACCATTTGCCACTTGTTTACAAAAATATACAATAGTACGGACAAGCTTTCTTTTTTTGGAGAAGTTATTATTAGATTATTCTTCTTTGTCATTAATTAACTTCTTTACAATTGGTTGCGTTTACACAGTGCTCTCCCATCTGAGCTACTGAGGCTCGGATGGGAGAGCATTGTGCTACAAAACGCAAAGCTCCCTGGTTCGAATTCAGGTTGTGGCTGTAATATTTGATTTATTTAAAAAATTGCATCCCGCCTGGATATCACCATCTTAGATACATTGAATCTTTCATCATTACGTTAGTATGTCCGTATGATACGGTATGTCCGTATATTCATTTCTAGTTAATTTAAAATTGTTTAAAGAATTACCATTTGTTTAAACAATAATATATTATGATGTTACGAACATATTTTTCCATTTTTTGCAAAAATTATTATTTTATTTAGTCATTTATTAACTAATTAGCAATTGTTTAAACAATTACCATTTGTTTTAAACAAAAATATTTGATGTTACGCACATATTTTTCTAATTGTGTACAAATTATTAGATTATTGGCTTTTTTGTCATTTATTAACTAATTTGCAATTGTTTAAACAAATACAATTTATTTAAACATTTGTATACATTGTAATGGACATAATTTTCTACAGTTGCATAAATTATTACTAGATTATTGGCATTTTTTTAACATTTATTAACTAATTTGTAATTGTTTAAACAAATACTATTTGTTTAAACAAATACTATTTGATTAAACAAATATATGCATTATTACGGATATATTTTTTATATTTATTGCAGAAATTATTATTATATTATTGAGTTCTTGTCATTTATTAACGAATTAGCAATTCTTTAAACAATTACCATTTGTTTAAACAAAAATTTACAATGTTTTTGTTTTTCTTTTTGTAGAAATTATTATTGTTACATTGTTGGCATGTTTTTTGTAATTTGTTACTTAATGTGCAATTGTTTGAACAAATAAATTTGTATAAACAATAATATACAATGTTAGTACGTATTTCTTGGCAAAAATAATTGTAGGATTTCTGGTCTCTAATTTTGTAGGTTTTACGCTATCGGTCAAACCAATAATGTGGTTGCAACACTAATTATTATTATTTTGACTATTGCAAATTAGTTAATTAATGACTAACAATGCCAACAATCTAATAATAATTTCTCAAAAGAAATATATGTCCGTAACATTGTATATTTTTGTAAACAAATGGTATTTGTTTGAACAACTGCAAATTAGTTCATAAATGACAAAAAAGCCAATAATCTAATAATTTCTGCACAATTAGAAAAATATGTGCGTAACATCAAATATTTTTGTTTAAACAAATGACCATTGTTTAAACAATTGCTAATTAGTTAATAAGTGTAGTGTTCTGATATTTATAATGTTTATACGAAATAAAGAACGCCTTTCAGCTCGGTTCAACCTTCGATAGTTTTTGTATGATAACGGGCAAATGCTGCCAAATGTTAGTCACAGCAGACAGTTAGGTATAGAGCGTTGAACTGAGCGTAGCGATTACATTAAATAACAAGTTGTGTTTTATTTAATCCTGAAGTGTTGAGTATTAAGTGAATTATACATTGGCGACGAGGATAAAACAATATTAAAAGCAGAGTAAGTACTTTTACAAAACGGCCGCTATAGAACTACTAAATCGTAAATGGAAAAATAGTGAATTATCAATATAATATTACGCATTAGGGAACTACAGGCGATACAACCGTTAGGCTTGCGCGGGCACTGAGAAGTGTGCCGTGTTACAAGTAAACAGATGATAACTAGCAAATTAGGGACTTGTTTTCCGAAAATTAAATGAATGAAGGCTAGTTTAGCTGTTAGGGGTATCGGCCGTGTATGTTCAGACTTGCGGTATACAATTTTATGAACCTAATGAGATGAAAATTTCAGGGTCAAAGAAAAGTGAATTTTGGAAACAATATCTGTCGAAATGACGAGTTTAACCGTTCTTGAATGTTTTGACTGCGACGGCGAGGTGGCCTCGGTTGGACAGAGATGGGAACGATGGAAGAGGGCGTTCCAGATATATATTGATGCAGCCGACATCACAACAGCTTCAAAAAGGCGATCTACTCTCCTCCATACGGGCGGCGTAGGGTTACAAGAAATCTACTACAACTTGCCTGGCGCACATGTAGAAGAATCGGATGAGTTCGATATCTATCAGGTAGCATTAAATAAATTAGATGAATATTTCGCCCCACAACAAAGTAAAGTTTATGAGCGACACATATTTCGACTTACAAAACAGGAACAGGGTGAAAAGTTTGAGAAATTCTTGGTTAGATTGCGACATCAAGCGGCAAAGTGCAGCTTTTCAAACATAGATGAAAATTTAATAGATCAAGTTGTCGAAAAATGCCATTCCGTCGAATTAAAGAGAAAAATTCTGGCTGCAGGAGACACGATTACTCTACATACCATCATATCGGAAGCTAACGCTCTCGAAACAATGGATAGACAACTCGGTGAATTCGGGGCACCTTCAAGTAACTGTTACAAGTCAACAGACATAAATAAAGTGGAAAGTCGGAGCTCAGGAACTCGAAAAAGAATGGAGTGTACACGCTGTGGCGATAAGCGTCATTCTGAAAACGACGATAAATGTCCAGCCAGAAACAAAATTTGCTCAAAATGCGGATTTAGAGGTCATTTCAAAATATGCTGCAAAACATCAAGTAGAAAAAGAAGAACCATGAAGAGAGAGGATGAAAATAGAGGAAAAAGATCGAAACCAGAATATACAAAATCCGAAGCAAAAGAAGAAGCTTATTACGTTTTCCATATCGATGAGGACGACGCGGTGTTGAAATGTAACGTAGGTGGAATTTCAGTAGAGTTGTTAGTAGATTCAGGTAGCAAATGCAACCTTCTAACTGATAGAACATGGGAATTTCTGAAGAAATCTAAAATACAAGTATGGAACCAAACTAAAAATTCAAATAAAATTTTTGTGGCATATGGCAGCAATCAACCATTGAAGGTGTTAGGTTCTTTTGATACTAGAGTAAGCATTGGAAATGCAATCAAAACCACAACATTTTATGTCATACAAAATGGAACCAAGGACCTGTTAGGAAAAACAGCTGCCATGGCATTAGAAGTTTTAAAAATAGGTGTGCAGACAATTGCAGTACAACCATTTCCTAAATTTAAAGACGTTATAGTTGACATTCCCATTGATGAAAACATAAAACCTGTGATTCAACCATGTAGACGAGTGCCAATACCGTTGGAAGAAAAAGTTGAAGCCAAACTCAAGGAGCTTGAAGATGCAGATATCATTGAAGTTGTAAATGAACCAGCGAAATGGATACCCAACTTAGCAACGCTCACTGAGCCATTTAGAAAAATTCTGCGACTAAAATTAGGCAAACATGCTAATATTAGGAACTTATGGACAGCGGAACAAGATAAAGCTTACCAGAACCTAAAAAGTGCATTATCGCAGATAAAAACTCTGGGCTATTACGATCCAAGTGATAGAACACGAGTCATTGCTGATGCAAGTCCTGTAGGTTTAGGTGCCGTACTGATACAATTCAACAACGACCGACCTCGCATAATAGCGTATGGTAATAAAAGCTTATCGGATTGCGAAAAACGATACTGTCAAACTGAGAAAGAAGCATTGGCACTGGTTTGGGCAGTAGAGCACTTTCGGGTTTACTTGTACGGCAAAAGCGAATTCGAATTGGTAACTGATCACAAGCCATTAGAAACCATATTTTCTCCAAAGTCTAAACCGTGTGCACGGATCGAAAGATGGGTTCTACGTCTCCAGGCATATAAGTACAGAGTAATATATAAATCTGGAAAGTCGAATATTGCTGATCCTTTATCACGGTTGTGCAAAATTGAACACAGTTCGGCAGAGTCATTTGACAACGAAGAGCATATTAATCAAATTGTAGAAAATGCGCGACCAGTAGCAGTACCATTGTCCCAAATAAAACAATATTCCGAAAACGATGAGGAAATAAAAAAAGTTAGAATGGGTATTTTTCATGATCAGTGGAGTGACGATATAAAATATTACAAAATTTTTCAAGCTGAACTTTGTTTCCATGACGATATTTTACTTAGAGGTAACAAGATTGTAATTCCAAGTAAATTACGACAAAGAGTACTGGATGCTGCACATGAAGGCCACCCAGGAATTGTAGCAATGAAAAGTCGACTACGCACAAAAGTGTGGTGGCCAAAGATTGACGCAGATGCTGAAGAAATTGTTCGTAGATGTAAAGGTTGCACACTCACATCTGTTCCAAATCCACCAAACCCGATGAAGCGACGACAACTACCAATATATCCATGGGTAGATGTAGCCATTGACTTCATGGGACCCCTTCCTAGCGGTGACTATCTGTTTGTTATCATAGATTACTTTAGCCGATATAAAGAAATCAGAATCCTGCGTAACATAACAGCTGGAAATACTATAAAGGTTCTTCAGGAGATATTCTCAAGACTAGGGTTTCCAAATTCAATTACGGCAGATAATGGTAGACAATTTACAAGCACGGAAATTCAGCAGTTTTGTAAAGAAAATGGAATTCAGTTATATCACACAATACCATATTGGCCGCAACAAAATGGTGAGGTAGAAAGGCAAAACAGAGATATTTTAAAACGATTAAAGATCAGCCAAGCAATGAAAGAAGACTGGAAACAATCACTACTGGATTACCTGATGATGTACAATAGCACGCCCCATTCGACCACAGGAAAGACGCCCGCAGAGTTGTTTTTCGTAGGCAATTCAAAGATAAACTGCCAACCATTATAGATATCGAACATAAGGTTGCAGACGATGAAGTTCGAGATAAAGATACATTAGAAAAAGCAAAAGGAAAAGAGTACAGTGATCTAAAAAGAAAAGCGAAGGAAAGCAATCTGGAATGTGGCGATAAAGTTTATGTCAAAAATCTAACCAAAGAAAACAAGATAACACCAAACTTCAATCCCGCTGAACACACCATAGTAACAAAGAACGGTGGAGATATTACCGTCCGAAATAGCGATATAGGCCAAGAATATCGCAGGAATGTAGTTCATTTAAAAAAAGTCGGAGATGAGTGGAAGGTAGTGGATAAAGAAAGCATAAATTGTGTATGAATATAGGTATATTAAAATATTATTAAAATATGTGTTATATAGATGACGATAAAGTGTTGTTATTGTTTGATTATTTGTTTACGCTACCATTATCAATAAAATAAATAAAATGTATTTTGGTATGTACATTGTATTATCGTTAAAATTATTATTTGGTATGTTACATTATATTAGTTAAAATATTAAGGTGGAAGGTAAAATAAATAAAATGTATTTTGGTATGAACCTTGTATACTTGTTAAAATTATTATTTGGTATATTACATTATATTAGTTAAAATATTAAATATTATGAAAAGGAAGGGATGTAGTGTTCTGATATTTATAATGTTTATACGAAATAAAGAACGCCTTTCAGCTCGGTTCAACCTTCGATAGTTTTTGTATGATAACGGGCAAATGCTGCCAAATGTTAGTCACAGCAGACAGTCAGGTATAGAGCGTTGAACTGAGCGTAGCGATTACATTAAATAACAAGTTGTGTTTTATTTAATCCTGAAGTGTTGAGTATTAAGTGAATTATACAATAAGTGACAAACAACAAGAATTTAATAATTTTTGCAAAAAAATGGAAAAATATGTTGGTAACATCGTATATTTTTGTTTAAACAAAAAGTAATTGTTTAAACAATTTTAAATTAGACAATTGACAAAAAACATGTCAATAATCCAATAATAGTAATTTCTGCAAAAAAAAAATAATGAAATGACGTAACTTTGTAAAACTGTAAATTTGGGGAAAATTTTGCCTGATTTTTAGGGTACTGCAAGGGAGGGTGGGGGCTGTGAAAAAAATAGTGGTTGTGGATTTGATCCTTGGGGAGTTCAGAACAATTTCTGATAATCTCCCGCCACTTTTTTTATAAATCGGAAACGCATGGAAGATAGAATAGAACCACACCAACTTTCCGCGGATGGTTGACGCAGCACTTACATTCACATATGAACGCGAACGACAGCAGCGACCGTTCGCGAACGTATCGATGCTACATATAAGATAGCTACATATAAGAACGCACGCTGTGTGACTCACCAATACACACGCGTACGAACAACAGCAGAAATTTTTGCTACCTAACATACGCGAACGCGAACGATCTGGACTTGTTTTATGCTTCTCGTTCGCGAACGAGAACGCATCAGAGAATATTGAAACGTTCATGTTCACGTGTAAAATCATAAATGTACGTACGCGAACGTTCGTAAATGAATATTTCCGAACCCTGATATAGAGGAATTGAAAAGAGACAACGACTTTTGGTGTGGTTCAATGTTGCCCAAACTTTAGCAATTCTATAAACACTGCATTTTACCAGAACTTATTATGGGCAACATTAAAAAAGGCAACTGATGCATTGATCCACCATATATTTGCAAAACACAACAAAATGCCAACATAAAATGCCATAATCTGCAGATTTATTCATATAGCCTATTTCACGACAACTGTAAATAATTCATTACTTCAAATCATCTTTCTTGCGTCCAAAATTATAACCACCATACTAAATGGTGCTGGTTTTAAAACCTAACCAACCCAACCATACCAAATCTACATTTTTATTTTCTTTCTTAAATTTGAAGATCTGTGGTAAATACCAGCTTATGTTGTTATATTATGAAAATTCTTTGTATTTAGAACAATGGTATGTTTTGTATTATTGTGTTATTCAGAGTGTCCCATTTTCTTCCAGCAGAACCTTTCCATCCTTTTCATAAGTTTAAAAAGTTACCGCCATTTCAGATATTAATAAAACTGTAGTTTTAACTATTCTAACGTCTTTAGGTATCGATTACCCAATAAGTCAATATGAAACTTTTTACACAGAATGAAATTTACATGTAGAGAAATAAATTTCTAAAAGTTTCGTATGTACTTTTTTGTTTCCTCATTTGTTAATTCAATCTTGAATTTTTGACTTTTATTGTTACGGGTATTGATTGTGTTCTTTCTTCTTTATCGAACTGTTTAATGTTTATTATTTTTTATTTGTCTTTATTTTGTTAATATATCAAACGGCTATAACTTTAAGCATTTGAAACAATTATTAAGTGCATATGAAAAGTTTTATTGAGAATGACATTTACTTTCTAACAAATTTTTTTTTTGAGAAAAAATGTGGGACACCTGTATAAATCTTTTGTAATTTTATACAATACATGTTACTAGCGGAAATTAAAGGTGCAAGCCAATGAACTATTTCCAGTTGTCATGAAACAGACTATACGCTCACTATGCTAAGCAGAAATTAATGCAACAATTTTCTGTGATATTACATAAAAGTAGCATTTATTACGTATTTATGCTAAGTTTTACAATGTTTATGTTAGTATCTCTAGCAATTTCAGTGATAATATTAAAAGTACCAAATGGAACAAATTTGTACAATTACATTTCATTTAAAACATTTTACTTACGTAGGCACAACAAAATTGTTCAATACGTTTATGATAATAATCACAACACACCATTTTATTGACTACTGTCATAAAATACTTACAACTACCTATATAGATGCAACATATGTATACAATCTCAACATAAGATTTCTCTGACAAAACAACTCGCCCTACATATGATAGTATCTAGCAATAATTAGATATATCTGAAATAATTATAAATTTATACATGCCCAATTATGTAGTTTTTGGTTTTATATAATATTGCATTGCAAATAATTTAATTTAATTTGATAATCAAATAATTTAAATGTTATAGATTATTATACTTAATTCTATATTTGAATTCGACATCATGAAAGAATGCATGTGAAATATTTTGTAAATATGTACATATATATGGTTATATATGGTTATTCGGTTATTACACTTCTTTGACTTGTAAAATCTATGAATAGTATTATAATAAACTAATTTACGATGAATTACTTTGTTTCCTTGATTTTCCATATATGATATTTAAAAAAAAATTATAATACTTTATTTATTATGAATTTAATAAAACAAATTTTTACTAAGTTATGGTTTACAACTTAGTTTTTATTTTATATCCATGCGGGGTATTTTATATTAATGTTTATCTGTACTATAGTTTGTGCCAAGTGTCATTATAAATAAGTACCTATATATTAAATTCGTTAAGCTAATATGGTTGCAATTGTAAAAAAATGACATAATTAGTTCAATAATTATGCCGTTATAATAATCATAATACGCATTGTGTATGTGTGATAGTTGGGTAGTATACTCTTAGGGCAGCTACATCTAATATGGAAAAAAATTATCTTGAATGCCTGTTTTCGTTCAACTACTGGATCATACTGGCCCACTTTCATAGTTGAACTGGCGTTTCATTGTTCTTGGGCGAGTTTTTGTGAACTGGTCAAAAGGTGTATCTATTTCTAAAGTGTCTGCTAAATTTCTAGCGTCGACTAAAATTTCTTCAAATCCTTTATCTGATCATAATGCCTCAAAATACGTTTTTACTTTCGAAATCAAGTCTGTTGCTGTTTGTATATGAATTGCCTTTTCCTGTAGGATTTCACTAAACTAGGTTAATTCTAGGTTAATTCTGTACAATATCTTAGATCAAATAATAATAGTTTTTGGTAGTTTCATTGTATTTTATACAACGACCTGTAGAAACTTTATGTTGATAAATGTTAGAAATTCTAGATTTCCGCTATCTGATTTGCTAACTTCCTTCTGGTTTGACTTACATAAACAGCATCACAATTAGAGCATTTGAGGGAGTAGGTATAGACTCCAGACTCATCCATAACAAGTTTAGAGTTTTTTAAATTTGAAAGTTATTTGTAGATGGTGTTTTTTCTTTGGTCTTTTAAAAGCGGGATAAATGTCAAAATAAAAAATAAAATAAATACAAAAGTTTTGAATTGACGTTACTGTAAGTGATTGGGTTTTAATACTTTATCAGGCGTTTTTTCAGATATGTAATATGGGTCAGAGGTGGTTATGATTTGTTGGAAAAGATGGTTGATATGTGTGACATAATGGTTATTGATAATTTGTTCTTGTTCCATGTAAGCAAGGAAAATATCGGAGAGTACAGAAGGGGCCATTCCCATTGGTAAAACGCCTTCAAGCGTGTAAAATTTGTCACAAAGTTTCTAAAACTAGAAGTACAATATTTTGTTTGGCAATTGTATGTTCTAAGATGAGGTTGTAATGATTTGTTTTATATTTATCGTTAAAGGGTGCTGTCAATGGGAACATTAGTATATAATTTGTTATGTGAAAAGATACCATGATTGTATCTTTCAAAGTGACATTTTTTTGGCTCGTTGATAAATCGTGAAGTGTTTTTAATTGGATATTTAGGTTGGTAATTTAGGTTTCTGAACAGCTTTAACATTATTTTAGCAAGGTTAAAAGTCAGAAAATCATAATATAATGATTATATTTTTAAATTTTTAGCTTAACTATGTTTTAGACGATATCGATATTATTAGTGCTAGGCACAAAGTGGTGGATTACTTTTTTAAATTAGTATTTTTAATACTTAAATTTTGTCATGTGGCACCCCTGGCAACAGCCCTTCCACCAGGGGCGGATACAGGGGGGGGCGCAGGGGGCGCGCGCGAATTTGTTGGAACGGCGGAGAAGAAAGCGATTGTGATTTGTGATGTTACCGACTAGGTCTTGTATGTGTGTTTTCATTCGGTTGATTGTAGGAAACATACGAGAAAAGTTTTTTAAGCTCTGCACCTGACTTGGTGACACCCATAGCTAAGATGACCAGATGTCCCGCTTTTGACGGAACAGTCCCGACTTTTCACATTTTGTGCTAGGCACAAAGTGGTGGATTACTTTTTTAAATTAGTATTTTTAATACTTAAATTTTGTCATGTGGCACCCCTGGCAACAGCCCTTCCACCAGGGGCGGATACAGGGGGGGGCGCAGGGGGCGCGCGCGAATTTGTTGGAACGGCGGAGAAGAAAGCGATTGTGATTTGTGATGTTACCGACTAGGTCTTGTATGTGTGTTTTCATTCGGTTGATTGTAGGAAACATACGAGAAAAGTTTTTTAAGCTCTGCACCTGACTTGGTGACACCCATAGCTAAGATGACCAGATGTCCCGCTTTTGACGGAACAGTCCCGACTTTTCACATTTTGTCCCACGTCCCGCAGAGTTTTAAAATAGTCCCGTTTTTTAGGAAATATTATTTTACTGAATTTTTACAGAATTACTAAAAAAAATAAAAAATTTTTTTCAAATCGTTCATTAATATTTTTATAATTTGAAAACAATGTTGTGGGGTCGCCACCGGTTTTCCAAATTAGTATTTTTTACAAAAAATTATGAATTAGCCATTCTGTCTAATGGTGTAATGTGATATATTTGTATGTTTATGAATAATATTAATTGTTATGTGCATAAGAAATTTATGGATGTTTGTATTTTTTTGACAAAATTTAATTCTAATAGATGACCAACCTTGCTGGAATCAATGACTTTTGTATTCTTTGACCAATTTCAACTATTTTTTCAGAACATGTAAAGTAAACTTACCTACTTTTGAAAGATAAAGAAAATAATGTTCCAGCTTATTACAAAAAATGGTGTTTTTCGACTAAGTTTGAGACATCCTGTGGGGTAACTAACGAAGTGGTTCTCTCGCATGTTCTCAAGTGCTCAGTTACAAAAACCATATCAATTCTCAACATCTTATTTTGTAATTCATCCCAATATCTGAATTTTAGTAGGAGATACACATTTGTAAGTAAAATATTGCATTGTTTTTGGACCAGAAACACTGGCAAATCTGGCAGGCTGAATATGCTGCAAGGATCAAAACCGAACTTTGAAACGTATCATTTAGATTCCATGTCGACTTGCTGTTATTTCAACAATTGCTGTTATTTCATCACACATTATTAAAGTATCACATACACATTGAGTTTTGCTTAGTATAATTTAGTTTCTTAACCATCTGTTTATGTGTAAATTTCTGGTCATTATCTTTAAATTAATTCGTTGTTGGTACTAAAAATAATAATAAGAACACTTTTAATCAATTAACATTCGCTGCAAGGTTGAACAGAGAGATTTGTTTTATTAACCATAAGAATGTAATTAATCTCTCTTAGTCTTCTTAATATCATTTATTGGTTGATGAAAATCTATTTATTTCGTGCAAAAGGCATATATATGAAAAATCTATGTTAAAGGAAATAGTTAATATTTATAACTTCAATTCCAATCAGAAACGATAACGAAGTACACATTTTCTTGTACCAAACTATAAAATATTTATTTATTTAAAATGCGTAGAGCAAAATAATTAATCACTAATAATGCAAATAATATGGAGTACCTATGCAGTGAAGTACATATATTTTGTGTAAACAAGTATGTTTTGATCAAAAGTACAAAAATATAAAGGAATATGTGATAATGTGAAAAAAACCTGTATAAAAAACTCCCCCCCCCCCCGCATACATGACGCTACTGTCCCGCTTTACTACAACAAAATTCTGGTCACCTTACCCATAGCTCAAGATGTCTTTTAGCGCCCCCCCCCTTGAGATTTTTCTGTATCCGCCACTGCCTTCCACCGCCCCTGCATTTGTGACATCGCTCAAATGGAGCATTTAAATGGTTTATCTCCATTATGCATTTTCATATTATGCACTTTGAGATAACGCCTTTGTGAAGAAGCGTAATTGCACAAGGTGCATTTAAATGGTTTATGTCTTGTATGCTTCTTCATATGGGCTTTAAGATGAGAATTTGCTGAAAAGGCATTGTCGCATATGGAGCATTTAAATGGCTTCTCTCCTGTATGCCTTCTCTTGTGCTGGGTAAGATTACCGAGCTGTGTACTAGCATAATCACACTCGTTGCATTTAAATGGCTTATCTCCAGTATGCGTTCTAATATGCGGTCTGAGAGCAGAACGTGCTTTACTAGCATAATCACACAAGTGGCACTTATATAAGGTGTCTCCAATGTGCACATCGTCATGGTCTTCACGTAGCGTTCCTTGGATAGCTTTGTAGTGACGATAGAATAGTTCCTCCGGTGTTTCTATCTTCAGAGGGTCGATAAGTTGTCCATTTGGTGTATCGGTGGAATCAGAAATAACGGTGTCAGTGTATTCGAATTCTTCAATTTTTAAGTCAAATCTGAAATATTATGTATATTTAGGGTATTTCTCTACTTATGGGAAAATTGCTGAGTAAAATTGCTCAATTTTTTTTAGATTCAGAACTGGTTAACTTTATGCTGTGTCAGGCTGTATAATTAATTGTTTTAATATTTTACGTTGTGCGATGTGTTAATTTTAGGTCCAATTGCACTATGGGATACTCGTAAAAGCGTGTCTTAATATATTTTGTTTACAAATTTCTTTTGCCACTGAGTTTTGAGGCATAAATTCAGCAACTTCAAAATCCACCTCTGCTTTGATACTTTCAAAAATAAAAAGTAAGTAAAGTAGATTCACATTCATTGCATCATTCTGATTAAGGGACTGACACCAATTGGATGAGTTAGTATCATAAAAAGTTAGGTTATTTCAAATACATAGAAAAATGAAAAGGCCTCTTTTCTTTGCAAAGTAAAATTTAATTTACTATACTAGTTTCGACATTTCTGTCATCTTCAGTAGCATAATACTAAAACCAAAAGATAAGATAGCGAGAACAAGTTAATTAATTAAGTACAAAAACTTACGTCAAACGGTAAAAACAAACGTCAGGAAGTAGGAGGAAAATATTAACAGCTTTGAGAACATAGGAAACATTCGAGTAAAACAATCTCTGTGATAGCACGATCCGCCCAGCACGTGGTAAAGATCTGTTAATAAAACACGCGGTTACAAAACGCATTAAATGAATCAGAAACAACTTACGTACGAGAACGACAGCAATGACAAGAGCAACGATAACAACGCGAACAAACGAAAACACTACAATGCGTCTCACAATTAATATAATAAACGTACATAAATATATGTGTGAATAGGAGCAGAAACCTGAGAGCAGGTTTGCATGTCAGTTAGACGTAGAAAGGCAACAACAAAATGTAGCGATACAAGACAGCTATGAACGGCTACAAACAGCGCATGTGCAAACAGCATGAATAGAATAATCGAAAAATAGACCTACACCACAGTAGAAATGAATAACAAGCAATATAAATGTAAATGATTCGACTAGGAAAAGATGACGAAGGCGAGGTATCAAATCATCAAAGATAAGTAAAAAGAGGCTTATAAGTAAACGTAGTTTGGTCGTTCAGTAGAGTGGTGTGGGGAGATTTGCCGTGACGTAATATCTGTAATTGCTCAAGGAGATCCAAGCGGTAGCCCTTTTGACATTTATGGAGTAGTTTAGCACCGCTATAATTGATGTTATGACCAGTTTGAATTTTGTGTTGGTATAAGTTGGATGTAGTTTGACTATTGTGCTCCTTGAGTCGCCTCGCCAACGATCTACCAGTTTGACCGACATAAACAGCATCGCAGTTTTGACATGGCACGGAGTAGACACCGCTCTCACAAAGGGTTGGTCTATTTAGTTTGCGCTGATTTGACAATAAATTGATAAGTTGAGTGTTTGATTTAAAGGCCGGTAAAATGTGGAAAGGTTTAAGCAATTTGGAAAGTTTAACATTAGATAGGCTGTAAGAAAATGGTTTGTAGGTAGGGTTTGGTTGAACACTGGTTTCCCTGACGTAGAGAGGATCTAACTTAATATTGACATGATGAAATAATTTGTTAATAATTTTAATAGGAAAATTGTTGGACAATGCAAGGTCTTTTATAAATTTTATTTCGGTAGTTTTGTTATTATAGGATATAGGATACGAAAGAGCTCTTTTGAAGTAAAAACTGAGTGAAGCAAGACGGTGGGATAAGGAGTGGAATGAGTCATAGGGAATGATTGTGGTAATTGAAGTTGGCTTTCTGTAAATGTCAAACTCAAAATGGTTGTCACGTCGGAGAACGGTCACGTCGACAAAATTTAATTTGTTGCTAGATTCGGTTTCGATGGTAAAGTTAAGCTTAGGGTGAATATTATTGATGTAAGCTAACATGTCTTGAAGTTCAGAATGACTTCCTTTCCATATACAAAAGACATCATCGACATAACGAAACCATCCACCGATATGACAATAAAAAGGGTTAGAGAGATGATTAATATGATTACATTCGACATGATCAAGGAAAACATCAGCTAAAAAACTAGATAAAGGAAGGCCCATAGGGAGACCTTCCTCAATTTTGTAAAATTTGTTGTTGAATGAACAGAAATTTTGTGAGATGATATGTTTAAGAATAGAGTTAAGGTGAGGAACGTTTTGATCGTTAGGGAAATGTGATTGAAGTAAGTTGTTAATAAGTTGTAAAGTAAAGTCAGTGGGAACGTTGGAAAAAAGATTGGTCACGTCAAAGGAAACCAGTATGCAACCTGAAGGGTTGAAAGGTAAAATGTGATTGATAAAATCCAGACTGTTTTTGACAGTAAATGAGGGAGTAAAATTTAAGGATTGAAAAATGTTAAGTATAAATTTGGATAAGATGACAGTAGGTGAATTATAAAACGCAGTAATGGGACGTATTGGAAGATTAGGTTTGTGTAATTTTGGTAATGAATATAAGTGTGGGATCGAAGGATTCATTGGTATAAAAGAAGAAGCAATAAAATAGTTGAAATTGGAAAAATGCATCAGGGTATCTTTATGAATTTGAATGACTTGTTTAGTTTTAGAAATGACAGTAGCAAGTGGATCCTTTTTAATTTCTTTATAGTTATTATTATTTAAAAATTCAACAGTTTTATCAACGTAAGTTTGCAAAGGAAGCACAACCATACCAGCATTCTTATCAGCACGAACCAGAATAGAATCTGAGTCTTTTAGTTTCGTTTTAATAGATTTGATGGTATTCCACTGTATAGTGGTTTCAAAAGGTAGCTTAGTTTTAGAAGACTTCTCTTTTTTAAGGAAAGGAATAAGGTCATTACGAATGTTGGAATGTTCAGGATGTTTGTGAATAGCGGTGTCGAGTTCTATGGAGGAGTTAATGATGTCGTTATTAGACTGTAAAGCGAATTTATGACCTCTATTCAATAGATCTGTTTCATCAGCGTCAAATACAATATTGGAAAAATTAGAAAATTGAGAGTTACCGTTTTGTCTACTCGGTGCGACGTTCCCACTGGAGTGCTTATTTCTAGATCTTAGGTTATGTAATTTGTTATTCTTCTTATGCAAATCTGCAGCCGCAACACGGTCAGCCTCATCGTGAACCTGTTGTATAATAGATTCTATTTGAATGTGATGGAAATTGTCTCTCAGTTTGCGATGGAGGAAAGCAAGTGATTCCAAATCTTTTCCAATCCTCTGATGGTGCAAGCGCTTCTGCTTTCTGATTAACCTCCTTTGTAGATTTAGTTTAGTGTTAGGGTCCAGATTGTTGGCTTTAATCTTGGCGAAATTGGGAATTAGGCACTCATTGATGCAGGTGTTAATAAAATAAAGGTGGTTCTCGCTTATCCTAATCCTTGAGTGTAGTTTACGGAACCTACGGACCATCGACGAGGCGTAGTCGTTGTGGAATTGGAAAGTGTCCATAATGCAAAGTAATGAAGTATAGAAAAATGAAAAGGCCTCTTTTCTTTGCAAAGTAAAATTTAATTTACTATACTAGTTTCGACATTTCTGTCATCTTCAGTAGCATAATACTAAAACCAAAAGATAAGATAGCGAGAACAAGTTAATTAATTAAGTACAAAAACTTACGTCAAACGGTAAAAACAAACGTCAGGAAGTAGGAGGAAAATATTAACAGCTTTGAGAACATAGGAAACATTCGAGTAAAACAATCTCTGTGATAGCACGATCCGCCCAGCACGTGGTAAAGATCTGTTAATAAAACACGCGGTTACAAAACGCATTAAATGAATCAGAAACAACTTACGTACGAGAACGACAGCAATGACAAGAGCAACGATAACAACGCGAACAAACGAAAACACTACAATGCGTCTCACAATTAATATAATAAACGTACATAAATATATGTGTGAATAGGAGCAGAAACCTGAGAGCAGGTTTGCATGTCAGGTAGACGTAGAAAGGGGGTTTATTTCAAATACTGATATTGTTGTCAGAAGAGAGAGAAAAAGATGCGAGTGCTTAAACTAAATTTGATGTAAGTATACTAAATATACATTCCCTATTGGTAAACAAGTGAATTTTCACTAATGTTGTCACTTTTCAATGGTTTGTTAATGTGCTATTAATAATTTTATTATTTTTTTTAATCAATGAACTCTTCACACAATTTACGGTTTTGTCTGTTTTTCTACCAATATTATTGTCCTTTTTCTATGTATGAATATGCTATAAGCAATTCTGGATAATTTGTTCATCAAGTTAGGTGCAATCTACACTAATGCCCGATTACACGTCGAAAGTTTTGTCAGGTGTCTTTGAATGACAATTAGCATTATTAGGACTTTTCTTGCTCTTTTAATTCCATTGATAATTTAAATTTTAATTAGTAAATTTAATGCTTCGGAATGTGACACCCTGTACAGAATGTGAGCCGCGCTACTCTATGCTACGTGTGAGTGACTTTTCAGCCATGTTAGGTATGAAAGATGTGAAATTGTTTTGTAGAGGATTAAAAGAAGTAAGTAAGGCAGAAATATCAACAAATGTAATTTTTCACAACAATTACATTATCTTTATAATCGCAATCTGCAAACATTACTTCCCAAACACTTTTGTTGTTTAAATCAAAATATTCTCTGGTATAGAAAAACACAAGCACAGTTAAAAATTGTAAAAAAGATTTGTTTTTTGTACAGGAGATGACATGGGTGAGCCTTTGAAAACCTGATGGAAATGTCATGAAGTTTCATCAAACATTTGACAAGGACAAACAAAATTTGGTTTGTCACAACCCTGATAGTGTGGTGCAGGCATAACATCTCACTATATTAAAATTGTCAATGTATTCCAACTAATTATTGTTGCCTTTCTATTGCTTATTAATTTGTTAAATGTTTTATAGGAGATCCAATGAGCACATATACATATGGACACATAAAAATAAAATGTCCATTTTCTCTGTATTTTTGGTTTTACACCTTCTCCCTCAATATTTAAAAAGAATTCCAATTAATATTGTTGCCGTTCTACTGTTCTCAATAAACGTGATCCAACAATTCTGAGCAAATTAACGAATATTAGAAACACGATATTAATTAAAGTTCACTCAGTTGTCGAGAGAGAAATGTTTAAAATGGTTCTCCGATAAAAATTCTTAATAAGAAAGTTAAATAGTATAACATCAACAAGATTATAAATTTGGTAATTTATCGAGAGAGCATGTTTATACCGAAAATACAGAAAAAAATTGAGAAAACTGAAAGTTCTACATCATCGATCATAGACGACAAAATACACAATTGTTGTATTACGATTATACTAACAAACACCTGAAACGGGACAATAATAATTGAAATTCAATGAATTACTATTAACTGTTGGTATTTGTATAGTGTTAAAAATCAGGGTAAAATATTCAAAGGGTATACAGAGGAGCCATAGCGCAAACTCAAGTCTGGAAAATTGAAACTTTATTGTTAATTTTGATACCAATTTTAGGTTATTTTCAATTATATTTAGTGACATGAAATAGAAAATGCTTTTAAAAAAAAACGTAGTTTTAAGAGCTGTTTGATGATAAATTACATGACCAACTTTCCCAATGCAGCTTTTTAAGCTGGAACCATATTCTGGTTCTGCTTATCCCCCTGCAGGATCTAAATACTGGAAGGCAGAACAGTTTATGACTACTCCAAAAATCCTTTTCAATATTTTACACCGTAATGGAACTTTTTAAGATTTAGTAATTAGACACAATTTAAGTTGCGATTCTTTCACTCTTTACGCGAGGGGATATTGCAAAAACTAAAGACAGACAATCTAATAAACCTGATATTAGTGATAATAGTAAACGGAATAGTCATGATTTGTCTAATATTATCTTTGTGCTGGTGTATCTGTATTTGGAGTGCAATAATTAGGGATAGTAACTTAGATTCGATTAATGAATTTTTGACAAATTTAGTAAGTAATTAGAGATCTTCAAAATCTCCTCTAGAGTTACTTTTACAAATAACAATTTGGAATATTTGTGAAGTTGAGGTTATGTATGTCTGTGCTTCTATTTGGCCTGGACGCCCCAGCGAAATTAAACGAACATCAAGTTTCCATATTGAGGTTATATTTCACAATGCCTGTTTCATTTTGTTGTTACGATCTTTGTAAACATAGATTTTGATTTTGAGCTTAAATACTTACATCGGTTTGACTGTCCCATGTTCATCAGGAAATTCCGAGAATTGATTCTCCTCTTCGCAAGGTTCACTTTTGACAGTGACTGTCAAGAAATGCAAATGCAAGTTTAAAAGTTAAAGTAATAAAACAAGGAGCTTACTTGTGTGAGGCAAGTCTTCAGTTGCATCAGGTGCTTCTTGTTTTATTGACGGATGAAATGTAGTCATATTTTTTTCAAATTTCTTCAATTCTGAGAAACATACATACCTATTATAAATGTGTAATGCACTTGCTTATATTAAACTAAAAATGCTCTCTTTCCCAGTTTCTAGTTACTTTCTTTGTCAATTCACGCATTATTTTACCTTGTGTTCTTGCGTAGTCTGTATTATCTAGTAAAAGAGGCTGGATTTCTATCTGGTTTAATAAATATTAATGTATATGACTGTAATACAATTAATAGTTGAATTACGAAGATATCCACGATAATGAACGCGCACTCTAGGGCCAAACGAGCCCCCTAACCTATGTCCACAACAATTGACACTTGCTTGACAAGCAACACACAGTTCGAGAATTACTCACGGATGCCAATCAGTAAATAATTAGTTTCAATCTATTACTGAAGTTCTAACAAAATGTAGAATCCCTTGATATGACTATCATTATGTGCGATGGCTTCTAGGACTTGGAATACGGAATTTTACGTTTGGGGCATTTTGTCTCGAAAACCGGTAATTTATTAGGAAGCATGCAATATTTGTCTGGCAACAGTGCACCGCCACACCGGTCGTGGCGAAATTTATTACAATAAATAGATATACGAATTTAATGGAATTATGATAGTGAATTACCAAGATGTGAACCTTAACCTGCACGTGCCTTAGGCCCTAAGTTACCCTCCCTAACCTATCACACTGTATCTTCTTATTCTCAGCACAAGAAATTGGTGTTTGAACCTTTTCCCGCACTAAACAACGAAATAACTGTAATATTTATAATCTTTTTGTAACTTTGTTACATGTAATGTTATATAACAAGTAATACAACTGCTATATTTATACAACTTCTTATGTCCTACCGCGGATATATAACATTCCAATTTGTTACATGTTTGTAACAATTTTTGTAATATTTTTACAACGTTTATATTACAAGTTGGCAACTTTTTTGTTATATTTCAACAACATTTAAATGACAGATTAGCAACATTTGATGAAATATTTTAACAACATTTAAATTACAAGTTGGCAACATTTTTTACTTTTGCGTACTCCCGGATTACGTAGGGCGTAAGAGTCATTAAAATCCGTTGTAAAACAAAGAAAACATTTGAAATAAAATACATTTCAAACCAAGCAAGAACATCATCAATACCCATTACAATAATAAAAAGTAAAGAAATAAGGAAAAACTAAAAAAAAATGAATAAAAAAATTAAGAAATGAATAAACATTTATATTCATATTGCATTTTACAGTACAACATGAAAATTAGAAGTTGTTCGTAAAATATATACGACAAATACTATAGGAACCTGACTCCATCATTATGAATGTTTACAATTCATGTTAAAAATGAAAATTGTTACGAATGGGGATTATTAACTCCGGTACTTAGTTCTCAATAGGGTATTTTACTGTATTAAAAATATGGATTGTATTATAGTTATCCTAATTACAGTTTAAGAAAACTATTTGTTATTACTTAAAAAAAAAATGCTTTATTTCTATTAAAAACCAAAATTAAAATTGAATTTTATTCACATCCTATCACGCCCGTCTATATTAGTATATATGTATTTTATCTATGATGTCAACTTTGAAATTGTTGATTGTTATGTTATTTGTGAAACCAGGTCCAAGCTTTGTAAGTTTACCGGAACTCCTGAAAGTATTTTTTTTATAGACGTTTATAAAGTGTTGACAACATCTCTGTATGTACCTTGTAAAAAAAATTATTTAAAATTGCTAAACTCCCGGTCAGCACAATGGGACATTTAACATCGCAAGGACGTTGACTTTTGTTATATTATGAACGTTAAATTTTGATGCTTATGTAATGTCGCATAGATGTTCAGTGTAGCAGAAATTATTCATTTTGGTCCCATTAATGTTATAAATGTAACTTTTCAGTGTGAACATTCATGTAATGTTATATGGATGTTGTGACATCCTGGCGATTGTTTTGGGATCTATTTCAGGATGTTCAATTTGTGACTTCAACATCTCAGGAACATCGTTAAGATGCTTTTGTGCTGGCTGGGGTGTCTAGCAAACACCGCTTGGACATGCGTATAATGTAATATAAATAATAGTAGTAATAATCAATAATATAATATAAACCATTTTGCTCAAAATAAAGTCTCCTACCATGAGGTTTTTGATATTATTCAATCTTCATGATGCGTTGAAGATTCAATAAGATTTATATCTAAAATTTAAACATTATTTTTAATGGAAAGCTGGTTAACATTATTTTTAATACACATCAGACATCACCAGCTGTCTGCTAAATTTTTTATAGTAGTTTTTTATTCACTTTTATTGTATGAATTCATAAATAACTTACTAGAATTCAACCTTATCTTAATTTCTTGATTTATGACTAATCAACTCTAACGTATAAGGTATAACAACTCTAACGTATAATAAATATAAGGTTAGATTATTATTTAGAACATATATTTTTTTTAATTCTTGCAATTTTTGATATCTGGTATAGTATAAAACTACATATTTACATACTAAATTATTTTGTTTTACATAAAATAAATCCTTTACAAGGATACTTTGTATAAAAAATATTATTGACAAACAATTAATATCTGTAAAATAAATAAGTTGTATTTTCTGTAGTTAGTTGTGATGCAATTATATGTGAATGATAATATATGTGATAGAAATAAGTTCTTACTGTTAAAGTGGTGATACCTGCTGCATGCGTTGTCTAATAAAAATTGGTTTGTGTGTTTTACTATCTACTTAGTTTATCTCTTTGTATTTGGATCGCTAATAAATAAATGTGCAATACGTTATGGAGGTGAACATTTGAGAAATTTTTAAAATTATTTATTTGGTATTTTTAATATGCAGTTTCTCCTTTATTATATATCTACTGTATTTATGATTTTAAAGCTACCTGTAATATTTATAACTAACTTAATATATTATCTGTGATGAAAATAAATTGTTTTTGCGTGTTCTATCCTTGTTTATTTTAGTTGACGTAAAGGTAAAATATTTGTTAATAAATGAAACAACGTTATGGATGTAAAAATTTATATATTCTAATAATAAATATGTTAGCAAAAGTATTATTTTATTACCTATTCATTTGATTCATAGGTTTAATGTAATATCACCATTAGAAGTACTATCAATAGAAAATCTTATGGTTTAGTTAATTTAACTGAAATATACATATTAATAATGGATTCCAATAAAAATGTCCAACAATAAATTATAGTGTCAGGGCCACTGTAACAGTGACACGTAGAAGTTCAGGAATTAGTATCGAAAATTGGACAAACGGATAAATTATTTGTAAGACCAGGGAAAATGAAAAAGACCAACAATAATAATTAATAGTGTTACTGTTATAATATAACTTATACCGGTCACTGCAAACACAACTGCAAATAAGTATCAATTCCAGTTTGCATCTTTTTACAATTCATTGCTGCACAAATACAAATTGCTAATGCACAGTTTGTTTCCAGTTACACCGTATACACAGTATAATAAGACCTGGTAAATTTGTGAGCGGGCACAATAATCTGACTTGTTTGTATAATTCAAATAGTAATTCGTGATGAACGACGGTGGCGCCATCTATCCGAAAACTGCTGAACTATGGAATTCCCACTCTCCGTTCAAACGCACAACAATCGTTGGTTTTGCTGCTTCGTACCGATCGTCTAACTAAAATCATTTCTTGAACATTTTACTGCATGTATAGATAGGTGATTTTACTATGCATTGTATGAAGCAAGGATTTATAAATCCAAAAAGAAAATTGTAAGTTATTGTCTATTGTTCAATTCTGACCAATTTTCGGTATGTATTCTCTTTTTAGTTATTGTTGTAGTGTTCGTATGCTGTAGCTACATACAATTAATAATAATAATATTAATAATAATAATATGACTTTATTATCCCAAAAATAAGACTAATACATCTAGCACAAAAATATGATGAGGCGAAGTTCAGTGTAATACACTGCTCATACTCAACCTCCATAAATAATAATAAACAAACAAAAAAAAAAGCAACCGTTCAAGAAAAGTAATACATACTGCAATAGTAAAGAAAGAAAGATAGTACACAGAAATTTGGTAAAATTAAGATTGAAATTCACAAAGTTAACGTTATACTTAGTTTAAACAAAAATACAGTTATAACCCTGTCTAGCGAGCTCCTATTTTATCCTATCTCGCATCCGTTAATTCAACACGATGTTATGGTTCTTGGTCACCGCGTCCGCTCAGTTTGCCAACAATGCAGTTTGCTGCCGAAATAATTCCCCAAACAAGTGCGCTCTAAACGTGCCCAGATTACAGGTTTTAAGCTTGTTATCCAGACCATTGTACCTTGAGCAAATCTGGTAAGTAAATGATCGCTTAAATTGCTCGGTGCGGTGCAAGGGAGGAGTCAACAGCCCCTTGGATCTTACGTTTAAGTTATGCACGTCAGTACGATATGTAACCCTGACAGCAAGATAATCAGGCGATTTCTTAGTTAGAATTTTTTGATACAAAACACATGCGTGCAGCAGCCGCCTCCGCCCCATATCCAACCATCTCAACTCAGTCAGCTTGTGTAGTAAGTTGAGATTTTGCGCGCGGGTTTGGATGGATGTTTGAATTCAAACGTTGGCATGTTTTGTGTTAAGTTGGTATTTAACAGACGCTCGGAGTGGCGCTGCAGTCGCGTCAGGGTTACCGCGCAAGCTTTTGGCGCGAACAAGTTGAGGAACTAGTAAACGGACAAGCAAACAGCCTCTTTGGCATCGGGCTTTGAAGGTAGACGGTCGTGCGTCAAAATGCGCGCCCAAGCGTAGGGCCCCAATGGGGGCCAAGTTATAGAAACTGTGGTGTCTCGTGTTTCTTGTGCTCAACCGAAAATAATAAGGTATTTATTTGTTGTCTGTACTTGCTGATTTGTCCATCTCTGCCAAAGTATATCATCTTTGTTAGTAGGGATTTCATAGTTCATGTAAGCAGTTCTGCATTGTTGTATATATTTTTGTTAATAGATTTTATTGTGGTTTTCTTCGGCATATTCATTTTAGAACAATATAAACCTGTCCCTTTTATAGTAAAGTATTTAGCCTTGCATATAGTGGTTAATAATTAGTGAGTTCAAACGTCTCTGACAAAGTCTCAGAGAAAGAACTCAGACTCCGTAAGAGCCTCCGTAAGAGAGATAATTAATTCACGCTACCGTAAGATTAGTTTGTTTAAATCAGTTAGTACCTGTGATTGAAGATGGCGGACCAAGCGTCGCTTGAGGCGAGTTACCACAGGGGCCCCCTTCAGTTTAGAGTTGATTAAAGTATAGTAAATATTGAGAAGGGTGTCCGCCCCATCACATTTTTGGTTGGCTAGCGGTTGGGATAATTTAAGACATTTCAAGTGATTATTTGAGTAGATTATGAAGAAAGCACTCTAGTTAAATTTGTTTGTGAATTTTAGAAGAAAATTATGTGACGCATTTTAAAGAATGCATTGTAGACTATGGTTAAAAGCAAAGTTAGGCAAACGACCCTTTAGAGAAAGTGGTGTAAGGGCTAGCTTAGGCGCCCTTGTGGATATTGCGCGTGGCATTCCAAGAATTTTGTTTGCGCTTTAGAAGTGGACATTTTGTGTGATAAATGTCGATATATAGTCGTGAATTTGAGTAGGAAATGTACTGCTGGTGGCAGCATAATAATTAAATATTTGCAGGATAATTTCTTTTGAGTGTTGGAATTGTTTTTTAAAGAAATGTCTTAATTCTCGAGACCGTTCGTTGGAGAAAGTTTGAACCAGATTGTGTTAGATAGGGCTTGAGTTATGACTTATAACGATATGCAGAACAGGTAGTTTAAAATTAAATTCTGAGGAATTTTTTTTTTATTGAGTAGAAAAATGGCAGGTAGAGATGGCAACAGTAAACAATAAACAGAAAAGAATCGTATCGTCAGTGGTCGATTAAGTGAAAGTAAAGTAAGGCTAGGATAGAAACAAAGCCCGAGTACTTTGTTTGGTAAATTTTGAGGAAATTAAATGGAAAGATTGAAACAAGTTAAGGTTTTATGGAAGCATTTTTTAAAATGGTGGCTCTGAGCGGAGAAGCACGAAACACACACACGCAGTAATTAATTAATAATTAATTAAAATTAAGGGGTATACTCGCAACTGTATTTTTAAGTTAAAATAAAGCAGTTATTAAGGGAAGTTGCAGAGTATTGTTTTGTAAGGGAAATTCAACGACAAAGCAGGTAAAACCAGCTGTTCCGAAGAATTAGATGTTCCCTATATCCGGCCACGCGGACGTGTATTGAAGACCCCCACGAGCGCAGGTAGTTTGGCCCATCCAGGAATTCCCGAGGTCATGAGGCGTGGAAGCAGCGTGCCGTCGTCTCGTTCCCGGAATCGAAAATCGTCTAGTGATGGAAAACGCAGCCCGCGCGTGTCGCAAAAGGGGCAAGGAAAAATTACAAATTTGCAGGCAAATATACTGCACTTTGTACGTCGAAGTTAGTGCCGGTAGATTTACAAAGGGTTGTAATCTACAGCAAGCGAAGCCCAGTGCGCTTCAAAAAAATGGTGTGGCCGAAAAAAACGTCCAGAGAGACGTAGGGTAAAAAAAAAACTACAAAGTGACAGATGACAGAATTCCTGTACTTTGTACGTCGATGGTGTTAGAAGAAAAATGACTACACGGACAACGCAAATGGATGTCTTACCAGGGCCTAAGTGTCGCTGGACAACATCCACACGTCGTGTAGGTCATCTACGAGGTATACGATAGCTTTCGAGGAACGTTGGACGTCGCTGGAGATTAAAGGACCGCCGATGACGCTAGGAGGGAAGATGGACGGAGAAAAACCGAGGCGAGGGTGGAGGCGAGTCATTTCACGATTGCGGCTGTATTTGAAGATGGATAAAAGATAATGTAAGTTATGATGTAATCGGACTGCTATGATACTGCTTCAATGTTGTTTTTCTTTTGTTTCATATGACCAATGGCCCGGGAATGAGGACATTCGCTTGGTTTGGAGAACCGAAGTCAAATCAACACCGCCGGACTCCTGGACCAAGGCCGAATTCTTTTGGGTTTTTATCGGGTCATATCTGTATTTTTATTTCAGGAAATAAAAAATGTACAAGAAGAAAAATTTGCATGTCAACATTGTAATTAGCAATTAAGAAAATTGTTTTGTAAGGGGAGATGGTACAGTCAGCAATTTGTTTATTTAGTTTTGTTTAGGGATAAATAATTGGTCAAATAATTATTTATCTTAACGTGGGAGGAATGTAGTAAGTTGAGATTTTGCGCGCGGGTTTGGATGGATGTTTGAATTCAAACGTTGGCATGTTTTGTGTTAAGTTGGTATTTAACAGACGCTCGGAGTGGCGCTGCAGTCGCGTCAGGGTTACCGCGCAAGCTTTTGGCGCGAACAAGTTGAGGAACTAGTAAACGGACAAGCAAACAGCCTCTTTGGCATCGGGCTTTGAAGGTAGACGGTCGTGCGTCAAAACGCGCGCCCAAGCGTAGGGCCCCAATGGGGGCCAAGTTATAGAAACTGTGGTGTCTCGTGTTTCTTGTGCTCAACCGAAAATAATAAGGTATTTATTTGTTGTCTGTACTTGCTGATTTGTCCATCTCTGCCAAAGTATATCATCTTTGTTAGTAGGGATTTCATAGTTCATGTAAGCAGTTCTGCATTGTTGTATATATTTTTGTTAATAGATTTTATTGTGGTTTTCTTCGGCATATTCATTTTAGAATAATATAAACCTGTCCCTTTTATAGTAAAGTATTTAGCCTTGCATATAGTGGTTAATAATTAGTGAGTTCAAACGTCTCTGACAAAGTCTCAGAGAAAGAACTCAGACTCCGTAAGAGCCTCCGTAAGAGAGATAATTAATTCACGCTACCGTAAGATTAGTTTGTTTAAATCAGTTAGTACCTGTGATTGAAGATGGCGGACCAAGCGTCGCTTGAGGCGAGTTACCACAGGGGCCCCCTTCAGTTTAGAGTTGATTAAAGTATAGTAAATATTGAGAAGGGTGTCCGCCCCATCAAACTTGTACGAAACTCGCTCGTACTTCCTGATGCCAAAGATGAACCTCAAGCACGCTTTCTGTACTCGCTGTATGCGGTTCTGATCCGCTACCGCCAGACAAGGTCCATAGACAGCATCGCAGAAATTAAATTTCGACAAAATTCGACAAAATGCTTCACACAGCACAGTTTTTATTGATCTACTGAGAAAATGTCTGTGTGGGTACAGCGCTTTCATTTACGCAAAAGCTGCTCGAATGCACTGGGTCTCATGCTTTCTAAAACGCATATCTGGTTCAATTATTAACCCCAAATCCCGCGCCTCCTCAACCCGTGGCACAGCAACTCCGTCTATCTCAACACCCACCAAATGCTTGTACTTTACTATGTCTCCTTCCCTCCCAAAAACCATCACCTTCGACTTTAATGGGTTCAACTGCAGACAATGATCCTCCGCTAACTTGCTGAGTTTACCCAGTTCAAAATTCAATTGTGCAACCGCTCCTTCAAGGTTTTCAGGAGGAAAGGACAAATACACCTGCGTATCATCCGCATAAAAGTGCGCCGATGACCTCTCAAACACAGTGTAGAACTGCGAGGTATAGACGGAGAAAAGAGTCGGAGACAGGACAGACCCCTGTGCAACCCCCTTAGTCAGCTCGCGTCGCCTGGATACTACATCGTTAACCGAAACACACTGTTCCCTACCAATCAAGTATGATTCAAAAAACTGAACAGTCGCCGGGTGAAGCCCTATGTGTCTTAAAATTTTCAATAGTATGCTGTGATCTACGGTATCAAATGCTTTGGAGTAGTCCAGCAGGACCAGCACCGTCATAAGCCCCCCGTCAGTGGCACGAAAGATGTCGTCCGTCACACATAATAGCGCAGTACTGCAATTATACCCAGATCTGAAACCGGACTGTATAGGTGGTAATATTTTATTGTTTTCTAAATGTTCCTTTAGCTGTGAGTTCACGATTTTTTCTAATATTTTAGGCAGTCCGGGCAATATACTGATTGGTCGTAGATCAGTAAGTTGTTGAGGCTTACCACACTTTGGAATTGGATGAACAACCGCGCACTTCCAGTCCGTAGGAAAAGCAGATTGCTCTATACAGCAGTTGATTAAATGTGTTAAAAATTTTAATAAATACGGACAACAACATTTTATAATTCTTATCGATAAACTATCTGTACCAACTGAATTACTTTTTATGGGTTAACGATTCGTGAAACAGTGCCCTCATCAACAGTTCTCAAGACCATCTCATGTGTGACCGACGGTACGAAACCGGACGCATAGTGCCTTAACGTATCATCAACATTTATATTTGACAACCCGGGCAATGATGTTACAAAGTAATCATTCAATCTCTCAACATCCGATAGAGAAGCAGGTAATGGATTTGAATTTCTTTTCGCGATAATATTCAGTACTTTTGTTATTCCATATATCTTTGGCACTACCATTTTGTAATAATTCCTGAAAATACTGCTTTTTGCGAGAGCGCAGGGTATTGGTTGTTAAATTTCTAAGGGATTTATAATTTAGCCAATCGTCTGGTAGTTTAAAAGATCTGTACCTGGTTAAGGCACTGTCGCGCCGGCGCATCAGATCCTTAATGTCGGCGTTTATCCAAGGAGCATAACGTTTCGTAATACGAGCTGTTCGGAGAGGCGCGTGAATGTCAAGCAGATTTAGTAATGAATCATTTATGAAAGCTACCTTTTCGTCAATGCTGCACATGTCGAAAATATTTCTCCACGGTATTGATTTTAGATGTTCGTAAAATAGCAACTCATTGAAAAGTTTGAAATCTCTGTAAGTTCTAAAACAAGGTGCTCTCACCCCCGGGCACAAAGCTAACACACAATAAACTAGATTATGATCAGAAATGTGGGGCGAAGTCACCCCTGAATCTAAGTCTATTGTCCATACATTTCTGGAAGTGAATTTTTTCTCTGCCTCCCTCACCAAATCCACTCTAGCCTTTGTTAAATCTTCGCGCACTGTGACACCGCTTCCTTTTAACAGTTTTTTATTGAAAAACACTAAACTTCTCGTTTTATAAAACGTAAATTTCACAATGATTGGGCGGCTAGCTGTAGATGTTTCCCTCGACTTCTTCCTGGTCATTATTTCGGTTACATTCGCGCGTTGTGAACCCACACGATGAGCTCTATCGATGGAGATTGACTGGATTTCCAGATTTAGTTTGGTACTAAAAAGATTGAGTACTAAACTTTTCAGCATCTTCATCTTTACTCTCCGGTATACCAAAAATTCTCAGGCAGTTTCGACGGGAGTATTGCTCCAGGTCATCGTTTCGTTGACGTAATGCTTCAACTTCACAACATAGTGTAGAGGTTTTCACAGAAAAATCGCTCTCCAACTTATCAAGTGACTTTTGAAAAGTGTTCAAAGTTTCCTGAATTGTCACAGTCACCGCAGAAGCGATCTTCTCTGCTATCTCGCCGATATTAAATCGCTGTAAGCAGTCCCTCACGTTTGTCTTGATTTCATTTAATTGATCAGTGCTCAATGCAGCCGCCATAATTCCGTATGCTTATAATATTACGAAATATTGCGATAGATTCGGAGACGTTGAGGCAGAAAACTTCCACGCGGTTAAGGAGAGCCACTTTTTCTATACTTCAGGCCCGGTCGCACTATACGTCTACACTTCAGCAGGACTCATACTAGATCAGCAGGACTCATACCCTTTGAATGCAAAAAAACTCAAATTTAAAAACGAAATTAAAAGATCGGTACGAAGTACGTTTACCCCATTTGCTGAACTGTTTAGGGTACGTTCAGCTGTCCGTTTCGGCACCCTTAATTTGAATTTTCTATCGAACACTTTTCAGAAAACGAGATACTTTTTTTTTGTACAGACTGTATTTTTAAAGAGAAAGGTATTTGTCGGGCAATTCCGTCATACGAAGATCGAAGAAGCAACCGTAGACACAGTGTTACGGACTATTAGTCCTCATCAGTACGGTATAGACAAGGAGCAAGATGGACACTCAATGGAAAAACACTCAAATGGATACCTAAAGGGGGTGACCAATCTCGCCAATTTGGTGCTTCAGTCCCAACATCTTCAGGATTCGAAGACAAGAAGTGACGTCGCGCCGGAGGTGACTGACTGGTACACCCCAGTGTACCAGAGTGTTTTTTCCATTGAGTGTCCATCTTGCTCCTTGGCTATACCAACGTAATTATACGTTGGCTATCAACATATATGAACTGTAAAGTAGTCGCATTAGCTGTCGGCTCCTTTGATGTCGGCGTCCCAACTTTACAGAAATGTGGAAGCGATGAGGCCCCAGTTCGTTAAAGGATACTAGATGGCGCATGCAAAATGGAACTGTTATTAAATAAGAATTGATTAAGAATAAAGTGATTTTTCATTCAATTATGATATAAATTCATCTAATATTGTGAATGACGATGTAATACGGGTTTAAATATTCTCTCTCGATAATTCAGTGTCGCCCTTATGGTATATGGTTCGTTAAAATGATATTGGATGGCGCCACTACCAGAACGCCAGCACAGTTCAGATATGAAATAAATACATAAAAAATTGTGAAATTCGATGTAATACCGTTTTAAAGATTCCCTCTCGATAATTGAGTGTGAAATTCACTAATTTTGTGTTTGAGCACAAAACGTGCAAGCAGAAATAAGCTAGCGCCACCTTACGGGAAAATGGCGAACCTGGGCCTCGGGCCAGGCATGCGCCCTCAAAATCTTGACCAAATATATGCCGTTACGATATTACTTTATAGTAATTATACGTTGGCTATACCGTACTGATGAGGACTAATAGTCCGAAACACTGTGTCTACGGTTGCTTCTTCGATCTTCGTATGACGGAATTGCCCGACAAATACGTTTCTCCTTATATATCTCACCGTCGAATAACCAGTTTTCCTTTTGTATTTTTAAGGTATTGTAATTATTCCAATACAACTATTCATGCATTTAAACATAATAATATAAGTAAACAATCAATAAATACTTATTTATAAGCGACACAAGTTGATTCAAATTAAACACAAATACTGCAATATCTTCTTTTTTTATGGTGAAAATTTAAAATCATTTACAATTGACGCTATTTGTTTATTTTATAAATTTTCGCAAAATATTAAATTGTGTATAAAACAGGTACATTATGGACATAATAACATAATGTAATTAATACCAAACAATAATATTACCATATAAACATAATATTACAATAATATTATTGATCTACAATTTGACCTATGATGAAAGATATGAAACATTTTCTGATTAACTGCTTACAGTTTCATAAGTAGAATAGTATTATTCGACAATTGTAGCAAAAAATATGCATATACCTTGATATCTGATTTACTAGTGGATTTAGTAGTGAATCGTACACCATGTTGCCAATGCTTATAACTTTTACAAACATTGTTGCATAACTTTCTATCATCCGGTAATAATATAAACAAATGCAAATATTTATTTAATGAATAAATGCGTCAATTTTAAAGTAATAAAGGTTGTAGTATTTTATATTTGTAACATTTAAAAAAGAATTAATAAAATCCGAGTAGTTCTAACGGTTTCCAAATAGCAATAATAATATTATAGTTTGATTTAATAGTATGCTATTAGTATTTGTTAGTATCTTTTGATGTCAACAAATAAATATATTTAAAAAATATGGCCATTATGTAGTGTAATGCTGTTACAATTTGAGAATCTAGCCACTGATTCACTTCACCAGTTATCACCTAAGTTAGTATCTTGTGGTAACCGTATCAGAGAGTGATAAAATGACGGAAAATATAATAATACATTTACTTAGAAGTTCCAGACAATATAAATCCAGTTGCCGTTAAATTTGCAGACAGTTTACCACGCAATAATGCAGTGATGTAATGTGCATTTATTTATCTTAGTAAGTAAAAGTATAAATGTTTGTTTAACGCAAGGTTAGTGTATAGATATGTAGATATACCATAATGCTTCAAAAATTTAAAATAACTTTATGAAGTAAATGTTACACGATAGTATCGTGACAAAAAAAAAACGGGGACAGTAAAGAGACAAGAATGATCGAATCAGGTATTACGCCCATCGGCGTACCAAAATCGTTTCGTTCTGCGCATCTACGTCACACCAGAAATGCTGTCAAAACTAAGTGTCAAAGTGGCATATATTTTCTCAACGAACATATGACGGAGATGTCAACATTGATGTAATTTAAACAGTGTTTGGTTAGGTTACATGAAAAAAAATCGGTGACAGCAATTACTATCTATTATTTTATTGTAAGTTGGGCTTATATTTGAAAAAATCTGATGTGGCCAGGCACATGACTTTATCATACTATATATAAAATTAATAGTTTAGCTGCATGAGATTCTATTTGATCGAGATCGGCCATGTCTGCATTAAAATAAAACTAGTAGAACTAGACAGATATGTCGATTAAAGATGCGTTCTGATATTGTACTCCGTTGACACCGGGTACACCGTCCAAATGACACGTGTTATTGGGTGTAAAAAGTGTAATACAATATCCGAACGCAGCTTACATTGACAGTAGGTATTGTCAATACATTAGCGTTTGACACTACCTACTGTCATTAGAATCAAAATATCTGACACATCCTGGCTACTAGTTTTAATGCAGTACGACCGATCTCGATGAAATAGAATTTGCTCATGCAGCTAAACTATTGATTGTACCAAAAAATCTCATAGTCATAAATTATTCAGAATTTCCTCATCTTTAATTTATTATTTAACTATTTCGACGAAATTCCAGAAATGGCGGCTTATTTGCAAAATCTTTCAAAAATGCTAAGACTAAACCTCCAGTTCCTTTGGATCCTTTTCAACAGAAAGCTTTTCAGCTCTAAGTTTTGTTATGAAACTTCTAAATATGGAGTTTCGTCTCGATACCTTTAGTAGTTTCTCCGGAATCGCCGCCACAAAAAACTGGTACACACACACATACACACACACACACACACACACACACACACACACACAGACATTTTTTTGTACCTTGGTCAAAAATGTTCAGGGGACCCAAAAAGACATATATCCGCTAAAAACTCAAAATTTTTTTTTGGCACGATTACAATACTTTACATACTACGTATGATAAAGTAAAAAAAGAGAAATATGTTAAGGTAAAATTCATTTTTAATTTGCCATATTTTAATTTTTGCCTAGCCCAACTCTTTATTTATCGAAGAAGTGACACTGAAAATTTCATCATTAAAAACTTATCAGTGATTGAAAAATTCGCCATGAAATGCTTGCATCAATATATCCGAAAATATTAAGCTTAACAGACCAAATTATACGCCATGTTAAAGTTGAAATTTGGATGAAGATGTGGGTACATGATAAACAAAAAATCTGTTGTGGCCAGCACATTACTTTATCATACTACACAGCAGTGCCTTGGCATGGCAATCTCAACGCATCTGCGTGTCGAATTCGCGTTCAACGCAAACGCTGATGTTCTGACAATAATGTCAATAGAATCAAAATATCTGTCAAATCCTGGCTATCTAGTTTTAATGCAGTACAAGCGATCTCTATGAAATATAATTTGCTCATGCATCCAAACAATTATTTTTAAAAAAGATTTCATAGACCTAAATTATTCGGAATTTCCTCTACCGTAGTTTATTATTTAACTATTTTCACAAAATTACAGAAATGGCGGCTCATTTGCAAAATTGTTGAAAAGTGCTAAGAGTAAACATCCTGTTCCTTTGGATCCTTTTGAACCAAAAGCTTTTCAGCTCTAACTTTGTTTATGAAACTTCTAAATATGAAGTTCTATAATTTTATATTTAGAAGTTTCATGGCTAAAACAGAGCTGAAAGAAGCTTTGTTCAAAAGAGTCCGTAGGAACTGGAGGTTTACTATTAGCATTTTTCAACGATTTTGCAAATGAGCCACCATTTCTGAAATGTCGCCAAATAGTGAAAGAATAAATTAAAGTAGAGGAAACAGTGTATAATTTATGCCTATGACATATTTTTAACAACTCCATACTTTACCTGCATCAGCAAATCCTATTTCATCGAGATCGCTCGTACTGTTACTTAGCCATGATTTGACAGATATTTTGATAGTATTGACAGTATTGTTAGAACATCAGCGTTTGACACAATTTGACACTGATGTATAGTATGATAATGTCATGTGCATGGCCACATCAGAGTTTTTGCATAGCGGCCGAGAGAATAACAAAAGCAAGTATATGAATATATAACCGACATGCTTGTTTAAAATTGTGAGATATAGATAGGAACATGCATCTTTCCATGACTATACATTAAACGGGTGATTCATGTAAAAATTAATTTTTTTAAGAATTAACTTAAAAAATAAATAGCAAATAAATGCCATCTGTTTACTTTTTACAATTCATTTATATTTTTTAACTGCACTGCTGAATTGGCGGCACGTTAGCGGACCCTTGTTTTTCTCGAAAACTCACAAAGATGATTTTCGATTTTCAAAAGTTGCGCCCGCTGAGTTTGTTCGATTTAGGATATAAATTAATAAATATTTTGACTCTTCATACGTGGGTAGCAAGGATTTTAACCTTTCAATCCAATGTACTTATAGATTTTATAGAGAGTTTTACTCCACTGGATGTGGATGTGAACTATGATTGTTTTGTCGTGAGAGCTCATGACTTAAGCTTGTATATTATAAATTTTTGGTGTGTTATGTCTGTTTGTTGGTTTTGTAGATTTCCTTTTCGCTGATGACGGATTTTTGTTTCAGGAAAATGCGAGTGACGTTGTATATTGCGTTAACAACGTATTGCCTAATAACATACAAGTGTGATGATATTGGAGACATCAACTGCTTTTCTTATACATTTAATGATACTTATCATATTCAATGGATAGATCACCAATTAGGTCATTTACCAAAATCCATAAAAACCTACATATCAATAAAATGTGTCTATAGGTTCTCAAAAAGAATAAATATCACACTTTGTTCTAATAAGTTAAGTAGTGGAATTCAAGTAAATCTGGATTCAAGACAAGTTGAAGATATGCTAAAAAATATTGGAACTGCTCTGGAAGGATCGTCAGAGCCAGAAAATTTAGAAGCAAATATTTTAGAATTACACTACTGCTACTCTGATCCTATACAGTGGAACTGCGGAAATTTTTGTGATATGTACACGTTGTTACAGAGTATTGTTTCGTACTTCAGTAATAAAAATATCACTTTTCCAACTGTATATGTCAAAAGTGTATATGATAACTCACCAATGTCATTAGCGCCATTGACTAAAGCAAAGAAACTTGTTGTTACACAATCAAATTTGAAACAAGGAATACTCAACAATACAATTAATTTACAGTATTTGGATATTGTGGACACAGAAATGTATGAACTGCCACTTGGAATTTTTCAAAACTTACATAATCTGTTGGAACTTAACTTATCAAGAAATCAACTGAAGTATTGGAAACGGGAGTGTTATGGAAACGCATTGAAATCTTTGTTGAAACTAACATTAAGTGGGAATAAAATGAAAAGAATCGATGTGGATTCGTTCCATGGTATGACAATATTAAGAAATTTGACCTTAGATCGCAACGAAATTGAACAAATAGATGATGGAGCGTTTAACAGCTTGTATAAATTGTCAGAACTTGACTTATCCAGAAATCGACTAAACTATTGGAAACGGGAGTATTTTGGAAACGCATCAGGATCTTTGTTGAAGCTAGCATTAAGCGACAATAAAATTAAAAGAATCGATGGGGATTCGCTCCATGATATGGTTAATTTAACAAATTTGACCTTAAATAGCAACGAAATTGAAGAATTAGATGATGGTACTTTTAAAAACTTACGCAATCTGTTAGAACTTAACGTATCAGGAAATAAACTAAAATATTGGAAACAGGAGTATTTTGGAAACGCATCGGGAACATTGTTGAAGCTCACATTAAGTGAGAATAAAATCACGAGAATCGATGCGGATTCGTTTCATGGTATGTTAAATTTAACATACTTGACCTTATATTCGAACCAAATTAAAGAATTAGATGATGGAATTTTTAAAAATTTATACAATCTGTTCGAACTCAACTTATCAGGAAATCGACTAAAATATTGGAAACGGGAGTATTATGGAAACGCATTGGGATCTTTGTTGAAGCTAGCACTAAGTATGAATCAGATTATGAAAATTGATGTGGATTCGTTTCATGGCATGGTAAATTTAATAAATTTGACCTTAGAGTGGAACAAAATTGGAAAATTAGATGATGGAAGTTTTAAAAGCCTGCGCAATCTGTTAGAACTTAATTTATCAGGAAATAATATAAAATATTGGCAACAGGCGTATTATGGAAACGCATTGGGATCTTTGTTGAACCTGGAACTAAGCTATAATTACATTACGAGAATCGATGCGGATTCGTTTCATAGTATGTTAAATTTAAGAAACTTGAACTTAGGATGGAACCCAATTGGAGAATTAGATGATGGAATTTTTCAAAACTTGCGCAATCTATTAGAACTTAACTTATCAGGAAATCAATTAAAATATTGGACGCAGGAGTATTATGGAAACGCATTGGGAACATTGTTGAAGCTCACGTTAACCAAGAATGAAATTACGAGAATAGATGTGGATTCGTTTCATGGTATGTTAAATTTAACACACCTTTCCTTAGATAGTAACGAAATTGAAGAATTAGATGATGGAAGTTTTGAAAGTTTGCGCAATCTGTTAGAACTGAACTTATCACAAAATAAACTAAAATACTGGAAAGGGAGCTATTACGGAAACGCACTAAGAAATTTGACAACACTAATATTAAACAAGAATAAAATTAAAAGACTCGGCGCAGATTCGTTCCATGGTATGGTAACCTTAAAAACATTGATCTTAGGACGCAACGAAATTAAAGAAATGGACAATGGAACTTTTAATAATTCACATAATCTAGAAGATTTGGATTTATCGCACAATAATTTGAAGATATGGAATCTGGAACATCATGCTGGGGTATTAACAAAATTAACAAAGCTTGATCTCAGCGAAAATAAAATTGACACTTTATCACCGCCAGGTAATTTTTCAAATAAAACTAAGGACTGGGAAACAACATTTAATGGAAGCAATCCGATAACAGTGCAAACTGATGCCTTCAGTGGAATGAGAAATCTAATCATGTTAAACTTATGCGGAAATTGTATTGAGCGTTTACCGGATGGAATTTTCTTAAATTTAGACAGATTAAAATCTCTAAATCTTGCTCATAACAAGTTAAAAGTTTGGTCGTCATACTCAATGCAGAGTCTGGAAACTTTGAATTTGGAAGAAAATGAAATTCAGGCGGTAGCCAATGATGCATTTATGAAAATGTATGAACTGAAAATTTTAAATCTAGGAAAGAATAAATTGACAGCGTGGACAATAACTAACCATTCTAAAAGTCTGAATGAGCTGTATTTAAACAATAATTCACTGGACTGTAGTATTGAGTTTCTGAATTCTTTCACCGGATTAATCGTCGATTTGTCCTACAATCAATTGCACGATAGCGTTATCACAATCGTACCGTATGAAGCTCCTCACGGGAGGCAATACATAAACTTAAAAGGAAATATGTTTGAAAACACCATATTCGTTAAATATGAATCAGGCCGATGGGTGTACTTAAATGTGAATCTGAAACACAACAAATTGTCTTTCATAGATGTGAGTATTATTTTAGGTATTATGTACGATTGCCGCTAATGTTCCAATGTTTTGAGTTGAAATTGAACTTTTGAAATGTCTTTTGCACGTTAAGTAGGTAATGTCAAGAGAAACTAGTTATTGTCAATATTTACTTTAAAAAACGGTAGTTAATTTAAGAAAATAATCAATTTAACATTATGTGAAATTTGAAGAATCTTCATCATTCTACTTTTTTCTTTTGTTCGAATATTTTTACTTATAAAGCATGTCAATATTAACTCTCCTAATTGTTTGGATGTATACCTAATACCACGGTCCAATACGGTCTGCTGACGCGCATTGGCCCCGCCTACAAGTGACGTCAGTGCGAGAACGAAGCGGAAGTACCGTTAATATGGCGTTAATTTCATGGCTGCCTGAGTAGCCAATTGTTACGGTTGTAATGACATTTATGCGCTGACGTCATTGCGAGAAGTAGCGTTCGTTGCAATGGTAGCTAATATGTTGTGACGTTCAAGCATTTTTGACAATTAAAGCGTTGGCATGGTTGTCACCTTGTTAACCTAAATCACCTACAAAACTCGAAAACTTACGGTTATATTTGGTTGCCTAGGTGTCCGTGTCAACATCCTTCTCGCAGTGACGTCATGCGCAGAAATGAACGAATTTGAGACGCGAAGTAAGCAGACCGTGTGGACCGTGCCCCTCTGAAAAGTTCTTGTCAATAATAAGAAGTCCACATTAATACCTTCAATCAATTAATTTCTTTATCAACAAGCCATCTATTGTAACCTTAGAATATCATTAATACTCATTTGAACTAAATAAGCCGTATTCCTTATAATTGCAAATTAAATATTTTAACTGAAAGCAAATCATTTTGCCTCTATTGACATAAAAAAATTCCTTGAGGCAATTAAAATTAAACAAAATTTTCTATCTGTGTATTGTGGCAGAATTTCGAAAGAATCGTTTGCGTTTAGTTTCGACATTTCGGCGTAATTGATATACATAATTAATATACAATATACAACGTACTACAAATGTGATCGTCAAAGATGATTTTTTTTTTCAGTTGGGTGCGTTAGAATTATTCCAGAAACCACGGTATATTTTCATGTATGGCTACCAACGTCTACAACGTCTACCAACAATTACATATGAGATTGATGAAAATCCGTTACTGCGCGATTGTTTTTCTTGTGATATGGTGGAGTACATGAAGAATAGAAATCTAATATTTACAGCGAAGAATTTAAACTGCCCCACATTTTTTGACAAGTTTTCATTTGGAGATTTAAAGGATCTGAGTTGTAATATTAAAAATGCCCACGACAGTCAAGTTTGTCTCGCAAATTGTTCTTGCAGTTTCATGGGAGCTAATAAAACGAGTATGATTATAGACTGTTCTCATTCAAATTTATACCGTACGCCAAATATGACAATTACATTTCCTTTTAAATATATAATATATAATATCGCCACGTGCACGATGAATTTGAGCAATAACAAAATTTCTGACTTGAGCACGAATGATAATTATGAGTCGGTAACAGAACTAGACTTGTCGAATAATCTATTAACAACTATACATTGGTTACCGCCGAAAATTAAGGTTAGTTTATTTTTGTTTTGGATTTATGTGGATATTATATACTAATTTTATTGCATTCTAGGTCCTTCTTTTGAACAGCAACCATATATCCATCTTTAATCTCACCAGCATTCATATTTTGGAAAACTGCTTAAGCCTCCAGAGAGTGGAAATGCACAATAATCCATGGAGCTGTGACAGTTGTTCATTGAGTAATTTTACTAAAGCGTTGAGAAAAGTACCACTAAATCTAGTAAGTTAACGCAATTTAAAACCAGTTAGTAGTACATTATTCATCAATTACTTTTAGATTGTGCCGAATCCACTGAATTGTAAAAACGGACATAATTTGTTCGATTTAAAAGAAACAGATCTGTGCAAAGAGCCCGAAGATTCCACGCTTATTGCACTGACTATACTCTTGGTTATCTTTTTATTGTTTACTTCGATAAGCTTGATCCTATTTCATATTTATGAAAAACAACTCAAGATATGGTTGTACTCAAACAACATGCTTTTATGTTGCATTACCGAGGAAGAACTGGATCAGGACAAAGAATTTGATGCCTTCGTCAGTTACGCTCACCAAGATCAGGATTTCATCGCACGTCATCTCGCACCGGGACTTGAAAATGGCGAACCACGCTTTAAACTTTGCATACACGTCAGGGATTGGATAGTGGGCGAATTCATTAGCCGTCAAATCATCGAGTCTGTTGAAAAGTCGAGAAGAACTATTATTGTACTATCCAAGAATTTCCTTCAGAGTGCCTGGGCAATAATGGAATTCCGCACAGCTCATACTCAAGCAATGAACGATAAGAGGAACCGGTTGATAATCATTTTGTACGATGACATCCAAGTAAGTGATATTGGGGATGAGGAGCTTAAGGTGTATATAACCACAAACACCTATATAAAATGGGGAGATCCGTGGTTTTGGCAGAGATTGAAGTACGCCATGCCACACAGTCATAGGCAAAATGTTCGCAACCGTAGAAATCAGGAAGTGGACGAAGGAGATGGCATTGAAATGAGGGCATTTAATATATAAACAGTAATTTCTTTAGTTTTTTTTTATTTTATTTTGTATAATCGTTCACTAATAGTCGATGTTTAAATATTCTTTTAAGCTCGTTCAGGTAAATTTAAGTTAAGGTCGTTATTTACTGAGTGTGTTCATTTATATCCATATTTTATTCCTGTGAACCTTGAGATCGATGAATACTAATTAACCCGTCTTCAAAGGCCTCAAAGTGAATAAATTTGTAAATTTAATAACATTAAAAATACACTTAATAACAATAAAAGTTAATAGATCATTTAATAATCGTGTTATGTAAATTAATTGTACAAAACAAAATGAAAAGGTTGTATTTATTTGCCATTTTGCATTATTAATTTACACTTATTCTCGATTTTCATAATAAAATACTGTACTGCATCCACGTACATTTGTATATGTGATTTATAAGAAATGTAATTTATGAGTAGTAGATAAAACGTCGCATTTCACTCGCCCATAATGGTTATTATTCACTTGCATGAAACAGCCTACATTATGTGCGAGTGAAACAACACACTGTTATCAGCTTGTTCGTCTGACATAATGTATTTTTGCTTAGTTTATATATCTTACAGAACTCGGCAAAAATACTGCAGGGAAAAGTCGCAAAAGGTTTTGTTGTGATCTGACTGTCGCTGTGGTATAAACGTTTACATAGTTTTACGTATATTTATAACAACTGTGTAACAAATAATGACTTCATTATTTGAACGATCTGTCATCATTATATGACGCTAGTGTCAAAGTCTGTCAAAACGTACGTAGATGACAGTTA
The DNA here is from genome assembly GCA_963966075.1 of Aphodius sticticus. Lineage (NCBI taxonomy): Eukaryota > Metazoa > Arthropoda > Insecta > Coleoptera > Scarabaeidae > Aphodius > Aphodius sticticus. The sequence continues at coordinate 33,048,541 of OZ014510.1, read as the reverse complement.
TGTGACAGTTCGCCTCGCCGTCATTGACAAATACCTTCGAAATATTTGATATAAAATGGAGTTTATGAGTCGTAGATAAAACGTCGTATTTGACTCGCACACAACGGATATAAATCGCTCGCATGTTTACACGCTCGCCTACGGCTCGCGTATAAACTTCATGCTCGCGATTTATATCCTTAGTTATGTGCTCGTCAAATATACTATTATCTACAACTTACATATAATAAGCTACTTACATTGCTACTTTATATATAATAAGTTCATTGAATACGTGTCTATGACTATATATTCCCTATCGTGATACACGCCAATGATTATAATGACACAACCGTTGTATAAAAATGACAGTTCGTTCACATATTGATTTCATTATTTGAACGAGCTGTCATAATTATACAACGCTAGTGTCAAAGTCTGTCGAACCCTACGTGGATGACAATTATGTGACAGTTCGCCTCGCCATCATTGACAACTATATTTAAAATATTTGACACAAAATGCAATTTATGAGTCGTAGATAAAACGTAAAAATAACAATGCTATTAACTATTTTTTCTACTTTGCATTCACAATGCACACATTGTAACACTGTTTTCGGTGTTACAATTAACACATTGTAACACCGAAAACAGTAACATTTTTGTCTAAGATTGCCAGGATTGGTACACATTGATATCAAATGCCAAATGTCAAACGTACAATACATAACCACACACTGCCTCTTTTTAATCGCTTGCAATCGCATAAACTGCGAAATATCAATATTCTATACATATTTAAACATGCGTGTAGCCTGCTATAGTATGGCCAAAGGTTGTGGCTTTCTTAGTTTTGCTGTGTTCATCAAAATACGCCAGCATAACGTTTTCGGTGATGTTTTACGACTCTGGTAAGTGATCGTTATCATTCTTTTCAACTAAACATCAAATCCCCTTTTCAGATATAATTCAAGGACCACATTTACTTTAATTAGGTATTATGCGAAGATCAAACCTACATCGTAGATATGAATGATTCTAATTACTGCTACGAGATTGTATATGCGCAATCAATGGTTTATCAGCATACACGTATGAAGCTATAGTACATTTCAAGTGTAGAGGATTTCTTAGTTTATGTAACGTATAAGTTTTCGGTAACATTTTGGACCGAATTCTGTTCGGCTCAATTCGTATTCATTTTTGTCCGTCGCTTTAGACTTCGTCTTAGTTCTGGTTGTATGCAACATATTTGTATTACCTCCATCACATGTAATTTTACTAAGTATAATTTATTCTAATAAACTACTTTGCCGAAATTAAAATTGGGTTTCAATTATAAGTGCTTGTAAATATATAAGCCGCAACGGCTACGTATACTTATGAAACCACTATTAAAGTTGTTAACTTTTTAGGTTAAGTTTCATATATTTATCACAGTAGGGTTAAAAGTGTTGCCCCAAGCTCCATTATGATCATCGTTGAGACCTCGCTGAATATTTATTCAAACTTGTAGGCTAAAGTAGAGTAATTTTATTCACAATTAGATTTTTACCATATATTTCGAAGCATGTGTGCTAGTCGGTAGATGTTGCAAAGTCGCTCCAGTAAAAGTTGATAAACGGGTGGTTGTGTTTCGTTATTTTTGTTGAGTGTTACCTTATACGGAAGCCAATCGAAGTCTGCTGTGGTGACATGATGGGCAGTAATACGAGATCAACAGCTTCAGAGAAAAAGCTAGTTAAAGAATGCATAACGGAAATACTAAAGGACGACAACTTTATTGCCGGATTGATACAAAAAATTACCAGTGCTGTCGAGGTGTATTTCGACAAGAAATTCGAACAGCTGAGTGCAAGATGGCAACACTTGGAAGACTCTAACACCGAACTTCTCGCAAAAATTAAAAGGCTCGAAGAATGCAACGAGCAAATTATTAACACCGCTGACGCTTTGGAACAGTATAGCCGACGCAACAGCGTCCGCCTCCTGGGAATGCCGGTTGCTGCTCCTGAAGATGTAGAAGCTCAGGTAATGGAGATCATTACTCAATTCACGCATTACGCTATTCGCCCGGAACATATAGATCGTTGTCATGTCATAGGACGCCCGAGAGACGGTAAGCAGGATGTTTTGATTAAGTTCGCGAGTTATCGTTATCGTAGACAATTGATAATGGATAAAAAGAAGCTACGTATGGAGGGTGGTGTGGGTGTTGTCGAAGACCTCACGCGGATGCGCTATCGTTTGCTGAGGGCTGTTAAAGTGGCAATCGGCGCTAAGAATGTTTGGACCTTAGATGGAATTGTTCATTGTCGGGTGAGGGATAAAAAGTATGTAATTAAGTCCGACTACGAGTTGCGGTCGTTGGTATCGGGTGGCACTGACGTTGTTGCGATGTAATTTTGTTGCGGTAATTATGTTTTACGGTAATGTGCAGATATATTTTTTTCTTTTTTCGTTTAATTTTCAAGTCAGGATAAATATCGGATTTTTGTTTTATATCTATATTTTTCTGCCAGTACTGACTAACTTTAGCTTTGCTCTACATTGTATTCATATGTAGTACCTTTTTCTTGCGGTACTTAAATGTAAATGTAATGTTTTGATAAACGAGGATAAAATTTTGATTTTTTGTTGTTGTCTGTAGGTTACTTATGTTTTGGCTTTTTTGTTGCGTTAAATATGTTTTATTTTGTATCTATAACTGTTGTCACTCATTTTTTTTTTTAACTGGAGCGGCAAGCTTTGTGCCTGACGTATTACGTATAGCGGTTTTGAATTTTTTTTTCTATTGATTTGGCATATATATATATATATATATTTATATAAATATACATAATTTTTGTTATTGCATACTAGTAGTCTCACCTGTTGCTGGTTATTTCTTTTCCTTTTAACTTCTTATTTGCTCTAGTTTGGGCTCAGTGATATGTCACTATGTAAGTTCTCGCTTGCTCACCTCAATGTTCGGTCGCTTCTTCCGCATATTCATTATGTGGCTGATGTGCTGCTGTCATCTCCTTACCATATGTTTGCTTTAACTGAGACTTGGTTATCGGATGTGGTTCCGTCTGACTCCTTATTTATAACAAATTACAACCTTATTCGAAACGATCGGTCCGGTCGGGGGGGTGGTACCGGTATGTACATTCGGGACTCTGTTCGCTGCACTGTTCTGTCGGTAAGTCATCTGATTGAACAGACCTGGGTTGCGGTGGATATGGGGGATAGGCGTGTTGCGGTTGGCTCTGTTTATAGATCTCCCTCTATGGATTGTGGCGACTTTTTGAGTGTCTTGGAGGATACTATTGCCGACCTTCTCCTGATACATGATGAGGTAGTCCTTATGGGCGATCTCAACATAAATTTGTTAGACGGTGGAGATCCTGGCGTGGCGAGATTATTGTCATTGCTGGAAGCGTATGGTCTTGTTCAGGTGGTGAGTGGTCCAACCCGTATTACTGACTTTTCGGCGACCCTTATCGACCATATTATTGTGTCTATGGACAGGAGCAGTGTTGATTGTGGTGTTGTTGATGTCGGTCCTCCCTTTGACCACTGCCTCGTCCACTGCACTCTCAATTTTCCAGTGGCTGTGGAGTATCCACTCATCCGCACTTATAGGGACTATAGTGGATTTAATGGTGATCTGTTCAGACGAGATCTAATATCTGTTGTTTGGCTTGATATAATATATTGCAACAATATAAATGAAAAAGCATCATTTCTCAATAATCATTTGCTGAGATTATTTGATGCACATGTTCCCGAAAGAACTGTGAGGGTCACTCGCCCCAGGTCACCATGGATCACATCAACTATCCGCGAAATAATGAAAACCCGGGATGGAGTTCTTGCTGGGTTCAGGCGTACGGGGAGCGATGCGGATAGGGCTCTTTACAGACAACTACGAAATTATGTCAATACTGCAATAAAACGAGAAAAAAAGGCTTATTTTACTTTTGCCTTTCAGGGAAATAATGTGGCGACATCTTGGCGTAAGTTGTCGAGTCTGACTGGTGGTGGGCGTACTCGTCGCACGGTACCCTCATTTTTATCCGACCCTAGCGATATAAACAACCATTTCTTGGACGGACCTGTTCTTCTGTCGCCTAAGCCGGAGCTCCTGATGTTTTATTCCGGCAATTGTTTGCTCCCGGATTCTCAAAGATTTGAGTTTGTCCCGGTTTCGGGTGATGTGGTGCTGAGGGCTCTGAACAGCATAAAGTCCGCGGCGGTTGGTCGAGATTTGATCAGCGCCTCTTTTTTGAAGTTCTGTTGTCCGCAGATTCTGCCGGCTTTAACAAACATTGTAAACTGTTGTCTGGTTGATGGGGTTTTCCCAGATGGTTGGAAGGAGGCTCTTGTGACACCTCTTCCAAAGGTGGCAAATCCAACCGACTACGCCGACCTGCGACCCATAAGTATTTTGCCATCTATGTCAAAGATTCTGGAGAAGATCGTTACATCTCAGATGTTTCAGTTCATTGCTGCAAACGGTGTCCTCCCAGAAAAACAGTCTGGGTTTATGCCTGGTTACAGTTGCGAGACGGCGCTGCTGGATTTAACTGATGATATCTTTGCGGCTACGGACTGCCGCCAGCTAACTGCCCTGGCGCTGCTGGACTATACAAAGGCGTTTGACACCCTGAACCATACACTACTCTTCGCAATTTTGCATTATGTTGGATTTAGTGACAGTGCAATTATGTTTTTCAGAAGTTACTTATCAGGTAGAACTCAGAGAGTGAGGCTGAATGGCGAAGTTTCTGAGCCTAGGTTATTGACCAGCGGCGTACCTCAGGGAAGCATTTGTGGTCCTTTGCTTTTTACGATATATACATCACGTCTTCCTGATTATGTTAAGAACTGTAGGTCACACTTTTACGCGGACGACAGTCAGATATATTTATCCTTCTCTCCGGAAAGACTTGCAGAGGCTCGAACCATTATGAATCGCGACATCGATGATCTATGCGCAGCATCTAGGGATCACTGTCTCATTATTAATCCTACCAAATCGTGCGTCATGTTGTTGGGTGGTAGAGTTTTGTTGAATGCCGTTCAGTCGTTCGATATAACAGTTGCTGGAATGGTACTTCCATTTGTGACCAAAGCAAAGAGCCTGGGATTGGCAATAGACTCGGAGCTGAAGTTTCACGAGCACGTGTCCAAAAAGGTGCAGATCGCATTTGCTAACCTGAAGCGCATCTATTCAGCAAAAGAATTTCTGGACAGAAAGTCCAAACGGCTTTTATGCAACGTCCTTGTGTTGAGTCATTTCAACTATTGCTCAACAGTTTACGGTCCGTGTTTGGATGTGGTTCATCAGGCCCGAATTCAGCGAGTACAGAATGCGTGTCTCCGCTTTATGTACGGTATACGGAAGTATGACTCCATTGCGTCAAAACTTCCAGAGGCAGGGTGGCTTCCTATGGCAGGAAGGCGGGGATTGTGCCAGGTCCTGTTGTTTTATAAGGTGATTCGCATGGGAATACCTAAATATCTAAGCGACAAAATATCTTACAGAACAGACGTTCACCACCTTAATCTGCGACACCGCGGTAAGTTGCAAATTCCCATCCATCGAACAGCAAATTACACGAAATCATTTAGTTACCGGGTGGTGAATGTCTGGAACTCTCTTCCCTCCGATATGACTTCTCTGGGTTATGCGGCGTTTAGGAGGCGGGCGGTGGAATTTATGCGCGGGGCGGTGGGGTGAGCACTGACGGAATTTTTTTTTACTCTTTGTTTCTACTGAGAACTGTGAGACTGCATGTTTTCAATGATCTTGTATGAAACTGCATTTAATGTATTAAGCTTGTGCAACTGCTACATTTAACTTTTTGTTTTAATTTTCCAATGGTACAGATGGAAGATCAAGATGCCATGTAAATGGTATTTTGAATCTGCACCTTTTGGCTACGGATGGACTATGTAGGTATATTTTTGTTATGTACGTGTGTACTTTGCTTCTGTAGTCAATAAAGGCGTTTATTATTATTATTATTATTTTGTCAAGATTTTATCTCATAGATCTCATCCTTGACAAAGTTGACAGTTACTATAGTGCTGCCACGTGGTACCCGCGAAATACCCTAGATTCTAATTTAGCGCAATATAGTAACCACAATTTCTCAATTTATATAAAATTAATGACGCAAAGTAGAAAAAATAGTATATTACACTCGTTTTATAAGACGTATTGGCGCACTCGTTCCAAAACAACTCGTGCGCCAATTTGACGTCTTATAAAACTTGTATAATAATATACTATTGTATTTCGTCTTGTCTTATTTGTTGTAAGTGATATTGATAATAATTAGAGACCTTATTCTTATTAGTTAGTTACTATTCTAAAATAAGACACAACAAACATGAACAAAAAAAATATAAAAAAGTCACAGCCCATATTGTTTGCATTCACCTTGAAAAATCTTCGTTGCTTTTATGGTTGTCATTTTTTATACATTATTTTAATGGTTGTGAACAACGGGTCACATGCTCGACAACTTACCCATAGCATATTGATATTAAGTGAATTACAAGAAAATTTGCTGCCTTTCTATCGTTTATTAATGTGGAATTAATAATTTTTCTTAAGAAATGTTTGTAATTATATATTTTATTCAGAATAATTGAACTTTTATCCTAGAATCTAAGATTTGGTCTGATTGTCAACCAATATTGTAGAATTTTATTACTTATTAATATGCTGGAGTAAGTATTGTTAATTTCCTTTAAGAATTTCCAGCTCGTGTTCATCGAGCAAGGCCTAATGCATAATGAACAATTATCACCCTTCAATCAACACGATTATAGACTTTTCAATGTTGTCCATTTTGTCTGCATTTGCGGTTTTAAACATTATCCCTCAATAATTCGAGTATAGTCATCCGAATAGATTACAGTTTAAGAAAACTATTTGTTATTACTTTTCAAAAAAAATATGCTTTATTTCTATTAAAAACCAAAATTAAAATTGAATTTTATTCACGTCCTATCACGTGATTGAAAACGCTCTGTAATTTGCTCAGTCTCCAGTGACGTCATTTGTTAGTACGCTTAGAGCGCGTTCGGTTTGTCAGGTTAGAGTATGGGGAGAGCAATGCTCAGATAACCTTAGTCGGCTGTCTCTCTCTTATATGCAGACAAACTCCATATGACGTTAGTCCGCCTATTATGCACGTCACTCTCACCGTACCCTACCCGATTATCCGAACGCGCTCTTATGCTTCTCCCGTTTGAATTTAATAGCACTAAAGTGCTAAAGGTTAGGTTAGCCCTAACTTTAAGCTGTCAGATAATACCTGGTTCGGAAATTCGATATATAACTTATTCTAGTCAGTTTTACTTATGTCGAAGTAATCTTCACAACAAAAAACACTTGTATTGGCCGCTATTTATTTCATTTGGATTTCTACGAGCCAACCACTTTCTTCGCAGTTTCAAATCTTGCGAAACAGCTACAAATAGCTTACCCGGAGTTTTTATTGACGTATTTCGGCATTGTGGATTTATACACCATTTATAACCCATTTTTATGTAGAAATTGTGAAAAAACACATCATACAACACAATTACCAAACGGCGACGATGCCGATGCTGACAGACCATATGGGCCGATTCATGGCCGATTTGACATCTAGTATCGTGTGACGTCACACAACAGAAAGTATCGTTTTGGCGGGACTTTTTGTGATTCAATTTTTAACGCTGATTATTATGAAATATTGAAGACATAATTACGAAAAATAATGCATTTACAATGTAGAGTGAAGGAATAAACACACTAAGATGGTTTTCCAATAATAGTGAAATACCCTATTGTTATAGAGAATTCATCAACAATGCGAAGACAATATTAATTGGAATTCACTCAGTTGTAGAGATTAGAGAATGATTAAAACCAAAAATACAGTGACAAAATGAGCACAATTTATAATTTAGTTCGATAATCGTGTCAATCGAGCATCCGGTTTTAATAACAAATTGGTAAACAATAAAAAGGCGACAATATTATTTTAAAATTTAGGCGCGATAACGAAAAACAATGGTTAAATATAGAAAAAAGCTGACAAATTTAAAAATTCTGTGATAACGATCATCGACAACGAAATACAAAATTGTTATTATTACTATTATACGTAAACACTTAAAAAGCTGCAATACTAAGTCAACTAATTGATAATAATTGTTGTTATATGTATAAGCTGTATGAGGTTTGTTTAGAGATATAAGAAAGGAATTCGTTCTTCACCATTTCTAAATCCAGTTTATCGACTGCGTCTGGGTTAGATAAAAAAAAACGTAAAATTGTTAAGTCCATCGGACAATGCCTTTTGTCTCCGAACCTTGCTCAAAGATTTTACTACATCATGATCGTTTTATTTAGTTTCGGAGGCAAAAGTTATTATATAATCCAAACAAGTTAAAATCTTAACAAATTTTCTTATAACATAACAAAAATTCCACTTTCTAATTTTCTAATTTTACTATTAACAAAAATTCTTATTTTATAGTCTTGTTTTTACTTGGAGTTGGACGTTTGTAACGAAAACGCTACACAGGCACGATCCATCCATTTGCGTACTTGAGTTATCTTTACAGATGATTAAAGATTGTTCTTTTTGCAGTGCTTTGGAAATAAAATTTTGTTGTTTGAAATGCTCTTGTTTTAAAAATGCCATAATTACATGATCGTGAAAAATGAAAAGAGTTGGTTTGAAGTGGTGTGTTATACTTAAGAAACGTTAATTCCCGCTCCGAATCAATTATTGCAAAAACAAACATAAAATAGTAAGATTGATCTAAACTTTCCTGCTAAACAAGAACTGTGATATATCACATTTGAAACTGAAGAAAAGACCACCTAATATGTTCAAATCAAACATGGCCACCATAAGAAAAACATAAGTTGGCATTGGTTTCTCCACAATCTTTAAAGATAACCTGAGTACTCAATTAGATTCCTCATGCCTGTGCAATGTTTTTGTTGTCTTAACAAACTTCTACCTCCACTGCTTATTGACCAAAATCAATGTCTACTCATCTGAATAGCTACATATTTCATTTCACCTTAAATTTGCCAGATATCAGAAATGGCAACACAACCAAGTAGCACAACATTGGATTGAAACGTTCTGTTATTGCGAAATAGCATCTTCACAATATAAGCAAGTCGCATGTTAAAGAAATGTTTGAATTGAGTTAATGTTATTAGAAATAAAAGTAAATACAAACTTGCACCGATTTTTTTGCCCACCGTGTAATTATAAACTTCTGTACGTAAATGGAAAAACACAAGAAATGATGTTGAAAGGTCTAAACTCCTTATTAAGTTCAAAGTTATAAGGAACAGATTAAAAGTTAAAATACTATCGTTGAAAAAGAAGATATAAACTCTGCGAAGATTAAAATGGTAAAAAATAAAATGTACATTGAAATAAAAGGTAGCCACCAATAAACAAATTAAAAAAAAAACAGTAAAAAATTCTGCTAAACTGCAAATAAACATGAAATAAATTCAAATTTATGTATTAGTAATAAAAAAAATAATGCATTTATTTCGGTGCGTTATATATACAAAGTGATTCTTAACTTGAGGCGAAAATAAAATGATAGATTCAAACAGAAAATGGAAGGTTGTTCCCGAGATGTCACATTTCAATGTTTTGCGACCACGGCTAATTCAAAGTTTGCAAAATAATACATTCAAGTAGGTATTCAACTTGCACAACAAAAGTAACCCTCGCAGCACGGCGATAACATATTAATTCAGGTCCGAACGACAAGTCCACAAGACTACTTCAGATTCTGGCCGCTCGCAATAGGGTATTCCGGTGTTTTTGAAATTGTCATTTTTTACAAAGTATGGGTGCTACTGTTTGCTACTTCACAAGTAAAATATCAAACATTGTTTTAAATTAAGAGAAATCGTTGTTTGAAGTTTGAATTAGGATTGGTCTTTGTGACGTCACAAAGACCGCTCAAAGTGAGCGACTTGACAACGTTGCTATATCTAGGGTGCACGTAGTAAATTTTTGTCTTCTGTTGTGTCAACGTTTAGGATCGCTCGTTTGTTGACACCTGCTTTGGTTATTGAGGTTATATCAAACACTTGTTCAAAATAGGTATATAAACTCCAACGCCGACATTGTTCTGTGCCGGGCTGTAACAGCAGTAGAACAGTAACTCCTGATAAGATTTTCTTTACATTGCCGACTAGCGAGATGAGAGATGTTTGGCTTCAAGTTTCAATGATCAAATCATCTCTCAAAAAAGTTACCTTTATTCGTTGTCAAACAACAGGGTCGCCAACCGTCAACTTGGCCGATCAGCTGTTCGAGAGCTGTCCGCTGTTGCCACCGCTACTAGGGATCGGTAATCATCGTGTATTTCCGAGGGTGGTCGGTGAATTCAAACGAAATGCACTTTTAATTGCAATTATCTTATAGAAAAACTAAATCAAAAAGCTCATAGCTTAACTATATGAATCCTCATAAATTATACAATAGGTTAAACCGAATATCTGCTTAAATTTTGACATGACCGGAATACCCTATTACCCATCTCGATGTCAGGTCGATTCAGTGTACGGTTGCCGGATCCACTAGTTTTGGGGGATTTAGCCCCAAAAATCGTAAAATAGTCACAAGTTTTGCAATTCTTTGCAACAAAATGTTTTACCATTTTTATTTCTACTTTCAGTCCACTACACTGTTTTAGTTAACCACAGTTATTCCCTACATACAACGTCATCTTGTGGTAACAGTATCAGATTGATAAAATTGAGGAAAATATAATAATACATTTACATAAAAGTTCCAGATATATAAATCCACTAGCAGCTAAACTTGCAGACAGTTTACCTCGGAATAATGCAGTGATGTGCTAAGTATCTTAAGGACGATAGCATTTTAATTATACGTGACATAAATGTTTGTTTAATATAAGGTAAGTGCATAGATACATAGATTATATCATAATGCATTCAAAAACCAACAATAAATGAGAGAATTTTGAACATAGAAAAATGTATTGAATATTTTTATTTGTGACTATTCATTATGTGCTAATATTCTTCACATATTCGGGATTAGGCAAACTCGAACCTATGAGAAAACAAACAATTGTTGAATATTATCATCATAAATTAATTATCTATATCAAACTTCATTCATATAGTTAGGATTGCTTATGGGTTTATAACTAGCTGATTACTAGCAAGGTAGCATTTATTTTTATATGCTGACAGTTAGACTGGAAAAATTTAAACTCTCATAGCTAGGGTTGCCAGATGTTGAAAAAAATATATTACATAATACATACTGATACATTGTTGCACAAGAACACATCATTATTATTTTTGATAGTAATCACTGGAATTTTTATTTTGGCGTTCTGATATCAGTATATTTTGGGTGCTATTTTTCAGCACGACAAATTAGGGTTTCTCACGACAAATGTATGTACCTTAACGGCAAAATACGCATTTAAACAAAATACATATGTATTTTAACGGCGGTAAATGTAAACGAACGGCGGAATGTGTTTTAACGACAAAAAGTGCAAATGAACGACAAAATATGACTTTTAACGACAAAAATAGGAAATGAACGGCAAGATGTGTTTTAACGACAAAAACTGAGCAAAGAAAGATGTGATACAATCACCTATATGCTATCCGATATAAGTGATCTAAAGATCAAATGAACGTGTGAGTGGAAGAACAGTAATATTCCAAAAATATAAAAAAAAAGTTGAGATAGCCATTTTGTAGTTTAAATGTAGGTCTATCGCTTAGTGGATCAAGAGTAATATTCCCTTCTATCCTGTCTGTGTAGTAATGCTTAGAAGTTTGCAATGAGTGGAAGAAAGATAACATTCCACGAATGTTACTGTTCTTCCGTTCAGACGTCGTGCTCGCGTAGTACTTTCGTCTGCCACAGCGCTCACATGTTAGTTTTGTCGTTACTAATTTTTTGTTTGAGGTTAGGTTGTGGTCAAACGTTGTGCTTAACAACAAGTGCTTAAAGTGAAGTTTTATCCGTATACTAATAAAATAAAACGGCCACTAATCGACGTCGCGTCGGAAGCGGTTCGGCCCGATTTTCCTAACGCAAAGGGTTTTCTCCCACTTTTGGATTATGGATTTTTGCCGGCTGCGGCCGATCGCCCTACCTTCTGTTAACCAAAGCCGCGGTTTGAGTCGTGATCAAGTTTTTCATCTCCATAAAACTCTATGATTTTTTAGTAGTGTACCAACTATTCTTTTGCGAGAACGGCGGTTGCTACGCAACGACCACAAAGTCCGGTCGAACAGCTGTGCCTGTTGTAGTAATATATTGTACTTAATAGTAATAATAGTGTTCTCTATTACGTGAGCTTTTGTTCATACAGTTTTGTGTAGTCATTTGAGCTTATCAGCAAGTGCTAAGTTTAGTTTAAACTATGTCATCTGACTCTGAATCTGACGCAGAACAGCCTAAAAGTAAGACTAAACAATGCCATTTAAAAGAGAATGAAAAAGTAAGTAGGGCAAAGGGATAGGAGTTTGTTACCCATAGAGAATATTTTCTAGTTGAAGCTAGAAAAACGGGTCCAGACTAGGGCTGTGCAAAAAAAAATCGATCGATCGATCTGATCGATCGATCTAATCGATTCAGATCGATCGTTCGATCATCTTATTTGAAAGATCGATCTGATCGATGTGATCGATCTTTGCGTATATGGAAGAACTTAAAGATCGATCGATCAATCATGATCGATCAGATCGATCTAATCGATCATGATCTATCGATCGATCATGATTGATCAGGTCGATCCGATCGATAAGATCGATCTTTCAAATAAGATGATCGAACGATCGATTTTTTTGCCCAGCCCATCATGATCTATCGCTCGACCATGATCGATCTGATGGATCTCAAATAGTGATCAAAATCGATCACAAATTTCCAAGAGCGCCCACCCCTAGGCCAGACTGTGGTTGCAAGAAACAGTGTATGGGAGGTTTAACTGGTGAGGAGAAGGAGGCTATAATAAAAGCGTGTGGTTCGGCGGCTAGACCGCATTTACATACCTAATGAGTATGAAGACATCATCGCAAACGCCAAGAAATCTAATCTCACCCAGTTTGAAGTAAAGGAAGTAAAAAATGAGCAAGACTTTGATTGAGTGGAAGAAAGATAATATTCCATGACACATTATAGTAAATATCTACAAAACTAACAATGCGTGTCATTTCCCATTTTCAGATAATATTTAGGGCCCATAGATCTACACATTTACAATAGTCCGTTTTTTTGTAAAACTTCAAGTTTCTTAGGTATTCAGTTTTTTCTTATTTACCGAAAAAGATGTTTTTGGAATATTACTGTTCTTCTTCTCATACGTTCATTAATATCTTTAGAACAAGTTCAGCGCACAGTTTTATCAATGCCTAGAAGACTCCAAAAAGTAAGTATTATAGTATTGTAGTGGTGCTACAATAAAATATTAACTTGATTTTTACATTTTGTTCTTCATAGCTTTTTTTAATGTTCAATAAAATTTGTGTTTTTTCTACGCCCCTGATTCAATTATTTGTTGTGACATTTAGAAAATGACAGTGATTGTCAATTTCAAGGGAAAATTTACAAAGCCAAGATTATTTCTGTGTCACAGTGTTACTACTTTTCAATGGTCGCAACTGTACATGAGAGTTTGTTATTCATTTCTATTTTTACATTAATTTTTTATCGTTTTCTTTGTGTGTACTGCCCTGGGCTCTGCCTGTTTGTACACCACATATATAAATAAATAAATACCTAATTTGTCGTACTGAGAACATATTCTGACGTGTAAAAATTGTCGTTGCGAATACCTAATTTGTAGGGCTGATATATATTTTCCGTATATTTTGTCCTTTAATTTTATAGAGGCGTTTCAAAGGGTACAGTCATACAATTATTTGTTTCTCATTTTTTTAATTTAGGACAAAATAAATATAGGACATCAGTGAATAGCCTATTAGAGACAAGTACCTAGTTTTAAGAATTCAGGTTTAAATTGATGGTTAAACTTTTAGATTAGTTTCAATATGTTAGGCATCTTATGCTTATTAATAATTTTTTTATGGTAATAAATTTTTACAAAAATTCTCTTTGTAATAAACGCTTAATAAAGTGCTTGATCAAATCACATACGGTTATACTTTCAGGAAAATGAGAGCGACGTGGTATATTACGTTGACAACGTACTTCCTAATGACATACAAGTGTGACGATATTGGAGACATCAACTGCTTTTCTTATATATTTAATGATACTTATCATATTCAATGGATATATCACCAATTAGGTCATTTACAAAAATCCACAAGAACCCACATAATAATAAGGTGTCCCTTTATGTTATTTCAAAAGACACCAAATATTACACTCTGTTCTAATAAGTTAAGAAGTGGAATTCAGGTAAACATGGAATCAAGAAACCTTGAAGATATGCTGAAAAATATTGGAACTGCGCTGGAAGGATCGTCAGAGCCAGAAAATTTAGAAGCACATATTCTAGAACTACATGACAGGTTCTCAGATCCGAAATGCTGCGTATATTTTTGTAGTACATACACGTTGCTACTTAGTATGGTTTCGTACATTAGTAGTAAAAACGTCAGCTTTTCCACTGTACATGTCGAAAGTGCCTATGATATGAACTCACCAATGTCATTAGCGCCATTAAGTAAAACAAAGAAACTTATTATTACACATACGTATTTGAAACAAGGAATGTTTAACGCTACAATTAATTTACAGTATTTGGATATTGTGGACACAGAACTGCATGAGCTGCACGCAGGAATTTTTCAAACCTTACATGCACTGTTAGAACTTAACTTATCAAGAAATCGATTGAAATATTGGAAACGGGAGTATTATGGAAACGCATTGAAATCTTTGTTGAAACTAACATTAAGTGAGAATAGAATTAAAAGAATCGAAGTGGATTCGTTCCATGGTATGTCAAAATTAACAAATTTGACCTTAGATAGCAACGAAATTGAAGACATAGACGATGGAGTGTTTAACAGCTTGTATAAATTGTCAGAAGTTAACTTATCAAGAAATCGACTAAACTATTGGAAAAGGGAGTATTTTCAAAACACTTCAGAATCTCTGTTGAAGCTAGCATTAAGCGACAATAAAATTAAAAGAATCGATGGTGATTCTTTCCATGGTACGTCAAATTTAATATATTTGACCTTAGATAGAAACGAAATTGAAGACTTAGATAGGGGAATTTTTCAAAACTTGCGCAATCTGTTAGAACTTAACTTATCAGGGAATAAACTAAAATATTGGAAACTGGAGTATTATGGAAACGCATCGGGATCCTTGTTGAAGCTAGCATTGAGCGAAAATAAAATTACCGGAATGGATGAGGATTCCTTCCATCACATGTCAAATTTAACAAATTTGACCTTAGATAGCAACGAAATTGAAGAATTAGTTGGTGGAATTTTTCAAAACTTGCCCAAACTGTCAGAACTCAATTTATCAAAAAATAAACTAAAATATTGGAAACGGGAGTTTTATGGAAACGCAATGTCAAATTTATTGAAGCTAACGCTAAGCCAGAATCACATTATGAGCATCGATGTGGATTCGTTTCATAATATGTCAAAATTAACACATTTGAACTTAGATTGGAACGAAATTGGAGAATTAGAATACGGAACTTTTAAAAAATTGCACAATCTATTAGAACTTAACTTATCAGGAAATAAACTAAAATATTGGGAACGGGAGTATTATGGAAACGCATTGGGGTCTTTGTTGAAGCTAACACTAAGCAAGAATAAAATTAACAAACTCGATATGGATTCGTTCCATGATATGTTAAATTTAACAAATTTAACATTAGATGGAAACGAAATTGAAGAATTAGATGATGGAATTTTTCAAAAGTTGCACAATTTGTCAGTACTTAACTTATCAGGAAATAAACTAAAATACTGGAATGGGAGGTATTATGGAAACGCATTAAGAAATTTGACAACACTAATATTAAACAATAATAAAATCAAAACACTCGGCGTGGATTCGTTTCATGGTATGGTAATCTTAAGAAATTTGACAATAGATAGCAACGAAATTGAAGAATTAGACGACGGAATTTTTAATAGTCTATATAATTTAGAGGATTTGGATTTATCGCACAATAATTTGAAGATATGGAACCTGGAACATCATGCTGGTGTATTAACAAAATTAAGAAAGCTCGATCTCAGCGAAAATGAAATTGGCACTTTATCACAGCCAGGCCATTTTTCAAATAAAACTTACGACTGGGAAACAACATTTAATGGAAGCAATCCGATAACAGTGCAAACTGATGCCTTCAGTGGAATGAGAAATCTAATCATTTTAAACTTAAGCCAAAATTCTATTGAGCGTTTACCGGACGGAATTTTCTTAAATTTAGACAGATTGAAATCTCTAAGCCTTGCACAGAACAAGTTAAAGGTTTGGTCGTCATACTCTATGCAGAATCTGGAAACTTTGAATTTGGAAGGAAATGAAATTCAGGCGGTAGCCAATGATTCATTTATGAAAATGAATAAATTGAAAATTTTAAATCTAGGAAGGAATAAGCTTACAGGCTGGACAATAGCTAACCATTCTAAAAGTCTGAATGAGCTGTATTTAAATAATAATTCACTAGACTGTAGTATTGAATTTCTGAATTATTTCACCGGATTGGTCGTCGATTTGTCCTACAATCATATGCATGATAGCGTTATCACAATCGTACCGTATGAGGCTCGCCTTGGGACGCAATACATAAACTTAGAAGGAAATATGTTTGAAAATATCATATTCTTTCGATATAACACAGGCGATTGGATGTACTTAAATGTGAATCTGAAACATAACAAACTATCTTTCATAGATGTGAGTATTATTTAAGGTATTATGTACGATGTTGCCGCTAATGTTCGAATCTTTTTAGTTAAAGTTGAACTTTAGAAATGTCGATCGCACGTTACCTAGATCGTGGTATTATTATTAGAGGTATGCCCATACTCATGTGGAGTGGGGATGAAAATCTGCGAAAATCTTCGTTACGTTAATATCCGCTGGGCGGCGCTGCATGGTTGAAAAATAATAACGGTAACATAACTAGGACCAAACCAATTTTTGCTTATTTATGCTTATTTCTGCGTACATAATGCAATTGCTTGAAAGTTTTCTTTTTATACAAGTACATTTGTCTGTTAAAAATCTTCGTTACGTTAACATCCGCTGGGCGACGCTGCATGGTTGAAGAATAATAACGTAAACGTAACTAGGACCAAACAAATGTTTGCTTATTTATGCTTATTTCTGCGTACATAATGCAAATGCTTGAAAGTTTTCTTTTTATACAAGTACATTTGTCTGTTATATTCTTTAAATTGTAAGTGACATAACCCCTATGTTTGACATATGCAATGTTGGTTGTCTATACAGGGTTAGCCAAAATTACCGGAACACCCAAATAATTGTACAACGGTAAAAAATTTCAAAAAAAATTCAAACAAAAGTTTTTAGACTTTAAACAATCCATCGTTCAAAGATATTTTGAATATACAGGTGTTCATTTTATTATAGAAATCGCGTAAATTTTTTTTTTCAAATGGAACACCCTGTATCTTTTTACATTTTATAATTTTAGGACTAATTCTGGACATTGTATATTAAAATAATTTTTTTATAAAATGTATCATTTTTGAGTTTTAAGCAATTAATTAAAATTAGTCCAAATTACCGGAACACCCAAATAATTCTCCATTGGTAAAAAAATTTCAAAAAACATTCAAATAAAAGTTTTTGACATTAAACAAGCTATCATTAAAATATATTTTTAATATACAGGCTGTTCATTTTTTATGCATATTTGGTTAACTTTTTTTTTCAAATGGAATATCCTGTATATTTTTACATTTTATAATTCTAAGACGAATCTAATAATTTTTTATTGGAATAATTTGTTTAAAAATTTCATGATTTTTTAGTTATAAGCAATTAGATGAAGTAATACCTCATCTCCTAGTTATATTCAACGAAGATCTGAATAATATTTGGTTTCAACAAGATGGTGCACCGCCGCATTACGGTGTCCAAGTTCGGAATTATTTAAATTCAATTTTCCCGCAGAGGTGGATTGGAAGGAGAGGATCCATTGAATGGCCACCTAGGTCGCCGGATTTACAAATACTGGATTTTTCTATTTGGGGCCACCTAAAGTCCAAGGTTTACACCAATAGGCCGCAAAATATTGATGCGTTGAAGCAGAGGATAGTGGACGACGAAGTTCAGAGTATTACTGTCGATCATTTAGACAACTGTTTACGGGAATTTGTTGATAGGTTGGGGCATTGTCAAGCCGCTCAGGGATGGCAGTTTGAAAATTTAATTTAATTGTTTTGTTATTTTTTCTTTACATTGTTATTCTTTATCCGTTCGGCTAAAATAAATGTTTTGGAGTTTTGATTAATTGCTGATAATTAAAAAATGAATCAATTTATAAAAACCTACTTGAAAAAAATTCTTAGAATTAATAAATAAAAATGTACAGGACGTTTAATGAGAAAAAGGAAAAGTTTTCCATACTTCCATAATAAAATAAACACCCTGTATATTAAAAATATATTTGTACGATAGCTTGTTTAAAGTAAAAAACTTTTGTTTGAATGTTCTTTGAAATTTTTTTACCGATGAAGAATTATTTGGGTGTTGCGGTAATTTTGACTAATTTTAATTAATTGCTTAAAACTAAAAAATGATGCATTTTATAAAAAAATTATTTTAATAAACAATGTCCAGAATTAGTCCTAAAATTATAAAATGTAAAATGATACAGGGTGTTCCATTTGAAAAAAAAAATTTTACGCGATTTCTATAATAAAATGAACACCCTGTATATTCAAAATATATTGGAACGATGGATTGTTTAAAGCCTAAAAGCTTTTGTTTGAATTCTTTTTTGAAATTTTTTACCGTTGTAGAATTATTTGGGTGTTCCGGTAATTTTGGCTAATCCTGTATATCACCTGCGCAGTAGCGGTCGTAAATTCGTCGAAAAATCATACCTTTAATGTTCATACCACGACCTAGATTGTGTCAGGAGTAACTAAAAGTCATAAGTCTATAAATCGGTAGTTAGTTTAAGTAAATTAATCAAGTTAACAATATGAGAAATTTAAATAATCTGAACAGCACCTAACAATTAATTTGTACATACCTTTTGATCATTATTTTACGAAAATCTTGTCAATAAAATGACCACATTAATTCATTCAATCCTTCCCTCAAACCATTTATTGTAACCTTAAGATATAGCATTCTAACTCAAACAAAAATTTCGTAATTAAAAAAACAAAAACCCTAATACTTTCACTCAACACAATCATAACTATTTGAACTAAATAAATCTCGTTCTTTATAGAACATTTTATCTGAAATCATAAATTGCATGACACAAATATACGTTCTGTCCAGTGGCGGCTCGCGTATAGGCACTGTGGAACTGCAGCACCCCCTATTATTTGCACTTAATATTATGGATAACATTTAATATAATTTTTAATATAATATAATAATTCTTTTAGGATTATCCAGTTTAGGAAAAAGATACAAAAGTCGTTGTATGGAACTGTGATCTTCACAGTTCCAATCGGCGAGGTGCTTGACTGTTCTGCGCATGCGTACATAGGATGTTGCACACGAGGCACCGGCGGGGCCTGCTATGGACACTGGATAGAGAGAACACTGTCGCTCCCGCAGTGCCGACCGTGCCGACCCTGTCGTGCTGGTGGAAGGTAGTTTTACAAACTGCAGATGGCATATCAAAACGTATTTTAGAACAATTCCAGTGCTTTCAATGGAGAAAAAATCCTCAGTTTACATCCAGAGACCAAAGAGAATATTATTATTGATATCTTCGCAATTAAAACAAGAAGAATGGATTTCATTTTTACCTACACACGCTTATCTTAACTTCACTTGTTTGCTACATTTAAATCTTCTAATCCATATTTTACCTACTTCCCTATGTCCAATCGAGTTGAAATTTTGCATGTGGACTGATTTCCGGTGCATAACGGAAATCTGTGCATAAACACAGATTTCCAACGCATAAAGGAAATAAATCTAGTAGAAGGTATACCATATACCAAACATATTTTTATCCGTAAATAAATATTACGTTGCCGCTATTGAAGCAACAGATTCCTTTGAGTCAATGCATATTTATTTGAATAAAACAAAATTTCCTATCTGTGTATTGAGTGTTAAATTAAAATCGATTGTGTTAAATTTCGATATTTTGGCATAATTCATATACATAATTAATATATAATATACATATTACAAATGCAATTGTCGATAATGATTTTGTTTCAGTTGGATGCGTTACAATTATTCCAGGCACAAACATCGTTCACTGTCAGTTATAATCACCAACGTCTGCAAGGTCTACCACATATTACATATGAGATTGATGAAAATCCATTACTGTGCGATTGCTTTTCTTGTGACATGGTGAAGTACATGCATTATAGAAACCTGATATTTACAGCAAAAAAATTAAACTGCACCACATTTTTTTACACGTTTTCATTTGTAAACTTAAACGATCTAAGTTGTAATGTTCAAAACGCCGCAGACATTCAAGTTTGTCTCGCAAATTGTTCTTGTAGCATCATGGGAGCTAATAAAACAAATTTGATTATTGACTGTTCTAATTCAAAATTAAACCGTATGCCAAACATTTCAATAGTTTTTCCTTTTAAATATATAATATATAACATCGCCACGTGCACGATGAATTTGAGTAATAATAAAATTTCTGACTTGAGCACGAGGGATAACTATGACTCGGTGACAGAACTAGACTTGTCGAATAATCTATTAACAACAATACATTGGTTACCGCCGAAAATTGAGGTTAGTTTAATCTTGTTTTGATTTTATGTAGATATCCTGTACAAAATTTATTGTATTCTAGGTCCTTCTTTTGAACAACAACCGTATATCCGTCTTAAATCTCCGCAGCATTCATATTCTGGAAAACTGCTCAACCCTCCAGAGAGTTGAAATCCTCAATAATCCATGGAGCTGTAACAGTTGTTCATCGAGTAATTTCACTAAAGCTTTGAGAAAAACACCACTGAACCGAGTAATGTTGACGAAATATAAAACCAGATAGTTTTATAATATTCATCAATTATTTTCAGATTGTGCCGAACCCACTACAGTGTAAAAATGGAGATAATTTGTTCGATTTAACAGAAACAGATTTGTGCAAAGAACCCCAAGATTCCACACTTATTGCACTTACTACAATCTTGGTTATCTTTTTATTGATTACTTCGATGAGCACAATCCTATTTCATATTTACGAAAAACAACTCAAAATATGGTTGTACTCAAACAACATGCTTTTATGTTTCATTACCGAGGAAGAACTGGACCAGGACAAAGAATTCGACGCCTTCATCAGTTACGCTCACCAAGATCAGGATTTCATCGCACGTCATCTCGCACCCGAACTTGAAAATGGCGAACCACCCTTTAAACTTTGCATACACGTCAGGGACTGGATAGTGGGCGAGTTCATTAGCCGTCAAATCATCGAGTCTGTTCAAAAGTCGAGAAGAACCATTATCGTACTATCCAAGAATTTTCTTCAGAGTGCCTGGGCAATAATGGAATTCCGCACAGCTCATACGCAAACAATGAAGGACAAGAGGAACCGGTTGATCATCATTTTGTACGATGACATCGAAGTTAGTGATATTGATGACGAGGATCTTAAGTTGTACCTAACTACCAGCACGTATATAAAATGGGGAGATCCATGGTTTTGGAAGAGATTGGGATACGCCATGCCACACAGTCGTAGGCTAAATGTTCGCAACCGTAGAAATCAGGAAGTGGACGAAGAAGATGCTATTGAAATGAGAGCATTTTCTACAAGCACCAATACATAAATAACATTTTTTTTTATTTTTGTTTATTTTTGTTATCGTGCACTAGTTGCTTTTGTTTACTATACTATTTTATAATCAAACCGGTATAACATATTAATCTTAAATGTACAATACAAAAATACAGAAAATGATACAAAAAAAAGGCAAAAGTTTGTGTTTTCTGAGTATTTTGGTTAGTTATCAATAGTATCAATATATTTGCTGTCCACATATTATATATAAATATAATTACATATTCAGCTGAATATTTTTTAATAAAAACTTGTTTATTGAGGTTTCTTATTTCTTTATTATTTGAATGACTGTTTTCCGTTGAGGGAGTATCGCGTACGCTCTGAATTCTCTCTACCCTGGCTGACACCAGATCTAATATTTATAAAGAATAAAATGTTGTTTCTTAAGGATTTAAGTACTAAATTTCCAGTTTTTAAAGAACGTTTTGTTGAGTATTCAAATTTTACGACGTAATGTTAAAAGTAAAGCAATTAGAGACTAGCGACTCGTTTATACTGCAGGCTCCAAATAAAATGAAGGCAGTCTGGTCTTTGATAAGTGATAAGCGGTCGAATTATTCGCGCAGCGAAACTCTGCCTGATGACATTTCGTCAGATGCTGCAAATCGCTTTGGTAATCACTTTGCCAGTGTGGCCCAAAGTACAATCACGGGAAGCTTTCATGCCCAAATAAATCTGGACGAAATAACCGGGAACATGCAGCGAAGCTCCAGCTCTTTCTTTCTTACTCCGGTGTGTGATGTCGATATTATGGATGCTATATATTCCTTGAGGTCGACTGCAGCGACCGGCGAGGACACAATTCCTAGTGTCATCGTAAAGCTCTCTATAGAGCACATTCTTGAGCCATTAGTTTATCTAATAAACTTGTCGTTTTCATCAGGTGTTTTCCCCAATCGTTTAAAAATTGCAGTCGTCAAGCCTTTGTTTAAGAAAGGCGACAAAAAATGATGTAAATAACTATCGACCGATTAAGTATTCTAAATTTCTTTTCAAAAATTTATGAACGTGTTGTAAACAATAAGCTAAAGTCATATTTAAAAAAGTTTGATATAATTTGCGGAAATCAACACGGGTTTTGCAATGGGAAATCAACTGATACGGCATTATTTCATTTCACAAAAAATATATACACATGTTTGGATAGGAGGGACACAGTCTGGGCTTATTCACAGATCTATCAAAAGCATTTGACTGTGTGAATCACGCTATCCTCCTTCATAAAATGGAGAGCTATGGGATAAATGGTGTGGCAGCACTGTGGTTTAATTCTTACCTTTCCGATCGACGTTATAGGGTCTCTATGGATGGTGCTGTTTCGTCGTTGTTTGACATCAATTTGGGCGTACCACAGGGGTCTATACTGGGGCCAACACTGTCTTCCCAGTTGTTTGAATGGGGTTAGTGTCACCTTGTACGCTGATGATGTCAGTACTTTTCTTACCGCCGAATCTCTCAATGAACTGCAGTTGAGGACATCCACTGCTTATTTGAGCGTCATTGAATGGATGAACACAAATCGATTAGTTGTCAATGAAAAAAAGACGAAGTGTTTGCTCTTCTTCCAGAGTAGTGTCAATACCGTAAAGCTTGGACATACGACGGTTGCAGTTGAAAATTCATGCCAACTGCTGGGTATAGTGTTGGATTCTGGTTTACGGTGGTGTGACCATATAAATGCACTTACTAAGCGGCTGCGGAGTATGTGTTACGCGCTGTATCAGTTGAAAAAGACATGCAGTTTGGAGGTGGTGAAAACGTTGTGATAAGTCGAGGTTTTGCGCGCGGGTTTGGATGGATGTTTGAATACAAACGTTGGCGTGTTTTGTGTTAAGTTGGTATTTAGCAGACGCTCGGAGTGGCGCTGCAGTCGCGTCAGGATTACCGCGCAAGCTTTTGGCGCGAAGTGTCTGGGATGATGCAAAGGGACAAGCAAACAGCCTCTTTGGCATCGGGCTTTGAAGGTAGACGGTCGTGCGTCAAAACGCGCGCCCAAGCGTAGGGCCCCAATGGGGGCCAAGTTATAGAAACTGTGCTGTCTCGTGTTTCTTGTGCTCAACCGAAAATAATAAGGTATTTATTTGTTGTCTGTACTTGCTGATTTGTCCATCTCTGCCAAAGTATATCATCTTTGTTAGTAGGGATTTCATAGTTCATGTACGCAGTTCTGCATTGTTGTATATATTTTTGTTAATAGATTTTATTGTGGTTTTCTTCGGCATATTCATTTTAGAATAATATAAACCTGTCCCTTTTATAGTAAAGTATTTAGCCTTGCATATAGTGGTTAATAATTAGTGAGTTCAAACGTCTCTGACAAAGTCTAACAGAAAGAACTCAGACTCCGTAAGACCCTCCGTAAGAGAGAGATAATTAATTCACGCTACCGTAAGATTAGTTTGTTGAAATCAGTTAGTACCTGTGATTGAAAATGGCGGACCAAGCGTCGCTTGAGGCGAGTTACCCCCCTTCAGTTTAGAGTTGATTAAAGTATAATAGTAAATATTGAGAAGGGTGTCCGCCCCATCACATTTTTGTTGGCTAGCGGTTGGGATAATTTAAGACATTTCAAGTGATTATTCGAGTAGATTATGAAGAAAGCACTCTAGTTAGATTTGGTTGTGAATTTTAGGAGAAAATTGTGTGACGCATTTTAAGTATGCATTATTGTAGACTATGGTTAAAAGCAAAGTTAGGCAAACGACCCTTTAGAGAAAGTGGTGTAAGGGCTAGCTTAGGCGTCCTTGTGGATATTGCGCGTGGCATTCCAAGAATTTTGTTTGCGCTTATGAGGTGGACATTTTGTGTGATAAATGTCGATATATAGTCGTGAATTTGAGTAGGAAATGTACTGCTGGTGGCAGCATAATAATTAAATATTTGCAGTATAATTTCTTTTGAGTGTTGGAATTGTTTTTGAAAGAAATGTCTTAATTCTCGAGACCGTTCGTTAGAGAAAGTTTGAACCAGATTGTGTTAGATAGGGCTTGAGTTGTGATTTATAACAATATGCAGAACAGGTAGTTTGAACGTAAATTCTGAGGAATTTTTTTTTTATTGAGTAAAAGAAAGATGGCAGGTAGAGATGGCAACAGTAAACAATAAACAGAAAAAAATCGAACCGTCACAGGTCGATTTAGTGAAAGTAAGGATAGGATAGAAACAAAGCCCGAGTACTTTGTTTGGTCAATTTTTAGAATATTGAATTGAATTAAAAGATTGAAACAAGTTAAGTTTTTATGTAAGCATTTTTGAAAATGGCGGCTCTGAGCAGAGAAGCACGAAACACACACGCGGTAATTAATTAATAATTAATTAAAATTAAGGGGTATACTCGCAACTGTATTTTTAAGTTAAAATAAAGCAGTTATTAAGGGAAGTTGCAGAGTATTGTTTTGTAAGGGAAATTCAACGACAAGGCAGGTAAAAGCAGCTATTCCGAAGGGTCACATGTCCCAACTTCCGGCCAAGCAGACGTGTATTGAAGACCCCACGCAGCGCAGGTAGTTTGGCCCATCCAGGAATTCCCGAGGTCATGCGGTGAGGTCTACATGTGAAGCGTGCCGTCGTCCCGTTCCCGGAATCGAAAACCGTCTAGTGATGGAAAACGCAGCCCGCGCGTGTCGCAAAAGGGGCAAGGAAAAATTACAAATTTGCAGGCAAATATACTGCACTTTGTACGTCGAAGTTAGTGCCGGTAGATTTACAAAGGGTTGTAATCTACAGCAAGCGAAGCCCAGTGCGCTTCAAAAAATGGTGTGACCGAAAAAAGCGTCCAGAGAGACGTAGGATCAAAAAACTACAAAGTGACAGTTGACAGAATTCCTGTACTTTGTACGTCGATGGTGTTAGAAGAAAAATGACTACACGGACAACGCAAAGGGATGTCTCATCAGGGCCTGTGTCGCTGGACAACATCCACACGTCGTGTAGGTCATCTACGAGGTATACGATAGCTTTCGAGGAACGTTGGACGTCGCTGGAGATTAAAGGACCGCCGATGACGCTAGGAGGGAAGATGGACGGAGAAAAACCGAGGCGAGGGTGGAGGCGAGTCATTTCACGATTGCGGCTGTATTTGAAGATGGATAAAAGATAATGTAAGTTATGATGTAATCGGACTGCTATGATACTGCTTCAATGTTGTTTTTCTTTTGTTTCATATGACCAATGGCCCGGGAATGAGGACATTCGCTTGGTTTGGAGAACCGAAGTCAAATCAACACCGCCGGACTCCTGGACCAAGGCCGAATTCTTTTGGGTTTTTATTGGGTCATATCTGTATTTTTATTTCAGGAAATAAAAAATGTACAAGAAGAAAAATTTGCATGTCAACATTGTAATTAGCAATTAAGAAAATTGTTTTGTAAGGGGAGATGGTACAGTCAGCAATTTGTTTATTTAGTTTTGTTTAGGGATAAATAATTGGTCAAATAATTATTTATCTTAACGTGGGAGGAATGTGATAAGTCGAGGTTTTGCGCGCGGGTTTGGATGGATGTTTGAATACAAACGTTGGCGTGTTTTGTGTTAAGTTGGTATTTAGCAGACGCTCGGAGTGGCGCTGCAGTCGCGTCAGGATTACCGCGCAAGCTTTTGGCGCGAAGTGTCTGGGATGATGCAAAGGGACAAGCAAACAGCCTCTTTGGCATCGGGCTTTGAAGGTAGACGGTCGTGCGTCAAAACGCGCGCCCAAGCGTAGGGCCCCAATGGGGGCCAAGTTATAGAAACTGTGCTGTCTCGTGTTTCTTGTGCTCAACCGAAAATAATAAGGTATTTATTTGTTGTCTGTACTTGCTGATTTGTCCATCTCTGCCAAAGTATATCATCTTTGTTAGTAGGGATTTCATAGTTCATGTACGCAGTTCTGCATTGTTGTATATATTTTTGTTAATAGATTTTATTGTGGTTTTCTTCGGCATATTCATTTTAGAATAATATAAACCTGTCCCTTTTATAGTAAAGTATTTAGCCTTGCATATAGTGGTTAATAATTAGTGAGTTCAAACGTCTCTGACAAAGTCTCAGAGAAAGAACTCAGACTCCGTAAGAGCCTCCGTAAGAGAGAGATAATTAATTCACGCTACCGTAAGATTAGTTTGTTTAAA
The DNA here is from genome assembly GCA_963966075.1 of Aphodius sticticus. Taxonomy (NCBI): domain Eukaryota; kingdom Metazoa; phylum Arthropoda; class Insecta; order Coleoptera; family Scarabaeidae; genus Aphodius; species Aphodius sticticus. The sequence continues at coordinate 33,021,414 of OZ014510.1, read as the reverse complement.
TCAGTTAGTACCTGTGATTGAAAATGGCGGACCAAGCGTCGCTTGAGGCGAGTTACCCCCCTTCAGTTTAGAGTTGATTAAAGTATAATAGTAAATATTGAGAAGGGTGTCCGCCCCATCACAACGTTTTACTTTGGAAACTTCTATTCCATCATGAAGTACGGAATTGTTCTTTGGGGGGGGGGGGGGGGGGCAATCCGGGCTTGGCGGAAGTTCTTGTGCTGCAAAAGAGGGCAGTCAGGAGTACGTATGGCTTGGGCGCAATGGAATCGTGTAGAGAGGTTTTCAAGAGCAGAAGGTTACTTACCGCATTCGACGTTTATATTCTTGAAACGGTTTCTTTTGTTCATACACAAGTAAAAAATTTTAATGATGCCAGAGATCGCGATTATCAGACCAGAAATGCCGGTCACTTGTTGCCGCCCATGCATCGCCACTCTGCGTATCAGAAGAGATTGTGCTTCATGGGGTGTGAATTATATAACTCACTCCCGGCTCACTTTAAATTAATTGGTAGCACAAGAGTATTTAGGAATGCTGTACGGGATGTTTTGTTCGATGTTTCGTGTTATTCTTTAAATGATTTTTACAATTATATGAAATAAGTGTTTGTATATTTTTCTTGTGACGATTTATCTTCACTGTAATTTTTACTGGTGGTTACATAAATAAAGATCTATCTATCTATCTATTGTTTTTTTTTCTTATTCAAAATATTTGTATTGGGTACAAACATTGCATTCAATTGCATTCAATGCTTCTTAACGTGATATGGGAAAACCGTATAGAAAGAAACAAATAATGCGTCAAAAATGTAAATTTTACAGGAGAGCAAATAAAAAATATAGAGCAAAACCGCGAATAATTATATGTATAATAAAAAACCTTTCTTTGTTAATTTGGTCCCCTTATTACCCCTATCAAAATAATTTGTCTCCGGGTCAGCATCGACGCAATGTTGGCAACCCTGCTTGGAAGGCATACTCAAGATTTACAACATACAAAAATCCGTGTCAAGAAAAACTAGTAAGAAAATTATCTTCAACCGTGCTGAAGTTAAAATATTAACGAACGCCCATTCACGAACTTTTTAAGAGATAAGTTTGTATACCAAATTTCAGATCCATTACTTCAAAATTACTGTAGTTATCGTATACACAGACGGACAGACGGACGAACGGACAGACGGATATATCTAAATCGATTCAGTTTTCAATGCTGATCAAATACATATATACAGTGTCCCCCCGATGGACCTAACTATACCTATAAATAATGAAAGTAATTTTTAATTTCTGAAAAAGTCATTCTTTATAAAGAGTTTTGGATATCCTAAAAAGTCGAAAGCCATTGTTAATATTTTGATTTAATATACAGGATAGTTAGAAAACACGAGAATGTTAAATTGGCCGAAGAGCAAACTATCGGTTTATCGAAATTAGAACAAAAATGTTATAGGTAAAAGTTGTTTTATATTTAAATTTATGCCCAGATATCAAATTTCAATATTGTATTCTAAGTTTTATATTTTATTTATTTTTAACTAAGTAATTTAACAAAACATTACTCCACATGTTCCCCTCCTACAGCTACACATTTTTTCAATCTTCTTCTAAACTCCCGATATACCGAATCCATTTTTTCTTCATTTATTTCGTCTACTGTTCCCTTATTTTTAATTTTAGAATGTCTACATTAGCATGAAAATTTTCGCATACACCTTCTGTTTTAAATAACCACACAGAAAAAAATCAAGCGGCGTTAAATCAGGTGAACAATCCACTTATTTGGAAAATCTCTGTTCAACCAATCCCTGACTTGATATGCGCTATGACCAGGACAACCGTCGTGTTGATAGTGTAGTGAACACTGAGCTGTAAGTTGATTTCGTCCAAAGTAGATAGCAAAAAATTTTCCAACATATAAAAATAAGTGTTTTAGTTTCCAGTACCGTCAAAAAAGTATGGTCCAATTATTTTCTTGTAATAAATCCCACACCAAACATTCACATTTTTATATTTTTGAGAATTGGTTGTAACTCTGAAATTTGGATTTTTTTGATACCAATATCTGCAATTCTGTGAACTAGCAACTCCATTTGTGGTAAACGTCGCTTCGTCAGAGAAAATAATTCTTCTGTAGAAAAATCTATCGACCATAATTCGTTCTCCCATTAATAGGCAAAATTCTAATCGACGAGCATCATCTCCTTCTACTAAAGTGTGTATCACTACTGGTTTATAGGGATGCAATTGTTGATTTGAAAAGAACCTTTGCAGGTGACTTTTACTGATGTTCAAGTCTCGAGATCTTTGCCTCAACGATTTTTTGGGCAAGTGTTCACCGAATCAATAGCTAACATAGCTCCTGAATCATCTTCGCCATTTCGCTTTTTTTCACGTCTCCTGTTGCATGAAATTTTTTAACCAATTCACGTACACAGTTGACACAAACGTACACCTCAGGGTATACGCTGTTACTACTGTGAACTGATCAATCATAATTGTGGTCTCTAAATTTTCTGTTCACCTTTATGTAATGTCTTTTCACTGGTTCGAGATGTAAAATTTGAAATAGAACATTCAAGTTTGATATTTGAGCATAAAATTAATTCAAACTAAATTTTACCTATAACATTTTTGATCTAATTCCGAAAAACCGATAGTTTACTCTTCGGTCAATTTAACACTTACGTGATTTCTAACCATCCTGTATGTTAAATCAAAATATTAACAATGGGTTTCGACTTTTTAGAACATCCAAAACTCTTTATAAAGAATTACATTTTCTCGAGAACTGAAAAATTACGTCCATTATAGGTTATAGGTATAGTTAGGTCCATCGGGGGACACACTGTATCTAAGTCTTTATCTGCCACGCCTCCTTAAGGTTGTTACAAATGTTGTGGCAAACTGAATATACCCTCACCACAGCAAATGTAGGGGCTATAACCAGAGCAATATAGCATAGATAGCAGAAGTCGACCGTAGACAACTATACACGATGCGTTTTAAACGCAGTTAATTTGATTTTCCAATTTTGACTACGGGTATAACAGTCCGAGTATAACAGTCGTTACACAAACTACTTTTAGCAATACTTCCCTTTTTTTCTTATTGAAGTAAATGCTCGATATTGTTACCTTCAACATCAATACATAATTTATTATCCGACATTGCGTCAAGACCTAACTAAACCTTGAGTGCGGTTTCAGCACGGAAGGTATTAAATCCCAATTACAATGGTCGGTGGATCGGATGCACACAAATTGACGCAGAAACACTTGAGGTAGAACGTCATCATTTCGAGCATTTACTTCAATAAGAAATTGCTTGTAACTGGCATACCGTCCTGGCATTTAGGGAGTAAGGGGAGTCAGAAAATAAGCCCTTCGACGGTAAGAGGCAAGGGCCAGTGGCGGCTCGCGCATAGGCACTGTGGAACTGCAGCACCCCCTATTTCCACGTGATATGATGGATAACATTTAATATAATGAATCCTTTTCCGTTTAATTCTTTCTTTATACTTGTACCATATATAATCCTTGATCCTTAATGTCCGTAGCCATCCACCAGTTACAGAAAAATATACATAAATCGTTGTATGGAACTGTGATCTTTACAGTTCCAGCGCCGTGGTGGTTGACTGTTCTGCGCATCCGTAAGAGGCAAGGGCCAGTGGCGGCTCGCGTATAGGCACTGTGTAACTGCAGCACCCCCTATTTCCACGTGATATGATGGATAACAGTTAGAGAAAAATATACATAAATCGTTGTATGGAACTGTGATCTTTACAGTTCTAACGGCGTGGTGTTTGACTGTTCTGTGCATCCGCACATAGGAACACGCACGTGAGGCAGCGGTTTGCTAGGTATAGACAGAGCACTGTCGCATCCGCAGTTCCGACTGCCGACCTTGCCGCGCTAGTCTAAGGTAGTTTTATAAACTGCAGATGGCATATCAAAACGTATTTTAGAGCAATTGTAGTGCTTTTAATGAAGAGAAAATTCCTCAGTTGTCATCCAGAGATCAAGGAGAAAATTATTGATCTTTTCGCGAAAATTAAAACAAGAAGTATTGATTTCATTTTTACTACTCTTATCTTTACTTGTTTGTTTGTTATGTTCCATTTTGTAATCGATATTTTACCCATTGTCCAATCAAGTTGAATTTTTGCATGTGGACGATTTCCGGTAAAAATGCATGAAACAATAAAAATTTGGAACATTTTAAATTTTTAGTCTATTTTTTTAAAGTAGTTTGTAGAAAATGTATGTTTTACATAAATTTATTATTGACCGATATAAATAGCCAGCTAAACAAAAAAATATTGCCGCAACATTTCTACAATATATTTCTGTGATTTGGTAATATTGGCTTTATGTATTATTTGAAATAACTGCTATATCTAGGCAACCTCTTATGTCCTACCGCGGATACATAACAATCAATGTTACTGAAACTCAAAGTTACATATTACATACATTATTTGTAACGGACTCGTGATGGTGCTATTTTTGTGCAAGATGCCGATGGAGCAAAGAAGAAAATGTTAACCTAAGTGTCGGAAAGTTCGCGTTATCATCAGTAAATATAGGTGTGTGCGTGATCGGGGACGGAATTAATATGTTTTGTTATTCTATTGCTTTTTCTTGTCAGCGCTACGACTTTGATTAGATTTTTGTTTTGTTTGTTGTTCAGTTCTAGATTATGAGCATTGCTTGTGTAAACATTCGTTAATTGTTGCCTTGTTTTGCGGAGTTCCGTCGGTATGTCGTCGACGGTGATTTTTATTTGGTTTTAGTAACTGAAACCTGGTTAGCGGATAGATATGCGGTAGAGTCGTGCACTATAACAGATTATGCATTTTCACATCTCTCTAGAGTCGGAAAGCGGGGTGGTGGTGTGGGTATCTACATTAAAAGTTCATATAAAAGCAAGGACATTTATTTGGAGACATGTGATCATTTGGAGCAATTGTGGATTGCAGTTACAATTAATAAAGTAAGATACAGTTTTGGAGTTATATACAGGCCACCCAGTGGCAGCTTGGCGCAGTTCTTGCGCAGTGTTTTGAGCAGTCGCTGGCGTCAGTGATACCTCAGTGTGACGAGTTATTTGTTGCGGGAGATATTAATATAGATTTGCTGCACCCGGAAAATGTAAGTACCGATAGCCTTTTTGATATCTTCGAGTCCTATGGTTTGCGCCAGCTTGTTGATGAGCCTACTCGTATCACTTCTACCTCGGAAACGTTGATAGATGTCGCGGTGTGCTCATGTTCTCGATTCTCGTTTAAGGATTTATATTCTTTGCATGACCTCACAGACCACGAACTAATACATTGCACTTTAGCTACAGCACCTGCCAAAGTAAAACCTGTTATACGAACATATAGAGATTTTAATGCTTTTGATCTGACAAGATTTAATGAAGAACTAGAGTCATTGCCACTGTCGTTAATTTATCAGATTAACGACATTAAGAGGAATCACTAGAGGTAGTAGCGTACTACAAAACAACACCACATAAAACCAAACATCCTGAGCTTAATTGTGTATTAATAATCACGTGTAATACATTAAATTATAGATAAAGGTGTATTACACCGGGCACGAATGCCACTTTTTTTCATTTGCGTTGTTGTTTTGTTTTTTACCCTTGCTAAAGGAGCCAATAATTGGTAATTTTTGTTATTTTTTTTCCAAATCCGAACCAAACATCAAAAAAGGAATATTACAACATTTTGTATTGAGCCTTCATGAACTTGTGTAAAAAAAATGACAACAAAATATGAATGTTGTAATGATTTAACCGTTGCTTTTGTGAACATGTGAATGAGACGAGAATAACATATTTTATCGTCGTACGGTGCAGCCATCTGTTGGATAAACACCACATCATTTTCTTCGACCAACCAAATTCAAATGGTACAGAGTGAAGCAGCAGCATAAATACGTAGCCAGGGGAATCACAAATATTGAGCAATTTCGGCCTAACAAAAATATTGATCGCATGTTGACACGGGAGGTGTAGCGGCGCCGCGCCCGGCAAGCGAAAGCCATACGAAAAATAAATTTAACCGTGCTGGTGCTACGTAGATAGCAACGACTCGCTTATAAATTAGGACAGCATGCTAGAAACCGAATACGAGAAATAATTTTTTGCCGTCCTGATGAACTCTACGCAGACAGCAAAGAGCGAGTTATAAATTAGGAGCGCATGTTCCCGCGAGGGTTTATAGTGCAGTCCCCGTACGACACACGGAACGAAGAATAATCAACAACCGCAATACCTACTTACAATGTTACAACTACTAAATAATGAATAGGAGTTAAATAAATTATTACTAAGGAAATACAAGTAATTTAATTTTTAATCAGTCATTTATTTTTCGTCATAGAATTTCAAATATATTGGTATTTAGATTTAGAAAATAATATTAATACCAAACACTTGTCGCTTGGCAATGCATTCAGGGCAATCGCAATCTATGTAGGATGGTTGGCTTTAGTTCGACTTGTAGGTACAACAGACGTAGAACAGACGCTAGAACTATGGGCAAATTAAGAAATCAGCTGCCTTTATGTGGCCCGCGTTCTAAGAAAACTAATAACTTGCGAGAGTACCTGCGGTAAGTCTATATGTAGATATTATACGTGTAGTGTAATTCTTCGCTAATTAACTTCGCTAGTTAATTTGGGCAATACTCTCTTATAGGTGTAAGCGTGCCGGATTACCATATATGGCAAAAAACTTTTATAAAGGTGTAAAATATTTGAACATGTATCTATATAATATTATAATAATAAATGACTTTATACATATACATAAAGCTGCCTGTTTTATCAAAATCGCTATTTTTTCTCATACCTACAATTGAAATTGAAGTACGTATGCTACCAAGTCTATACATAGCAATAATAATTTTGAGTAAAATTTCAAAATGCAGTATCCAACTGTATCTAGAATTAAAATAGGAATATTATATTTACTAACACCTACTTGCGTCACCGGAATTTTTATATGATGTGTGTTTTACATGAAAGTATCGATCTCTGCTAAGTACGAGCGAGACATTCGAGATTATTGATGCACAAAGAAAACGTTAAATGGATTTGAATAAGTATCTGAGTACGAATGCTTTCACGGCCAGAGTAATTTAAATTTAGATGATAAATAGTTACCGGTTTATGCCGTGAGTAAAAATTCATAATTACTGTCTTCGCGAACCATGCTGTTCGCTTCTTCGGAGCTAACTGATAATTATTTACTAATTCTAATAATAAATGTAAAGCAATAAATGATTTATGTAAGAAAAGCTGTCTGTTTTACCAAAACTACAATTTTTTTCAACATACAAAAGGTAAAATGTTCAACCATAGTTAGTAGTAAAATAGGAATGTTATAATAAAGCAATTAATTAATTTGTATCACTATTGTTTTGTGGAATTGTATTTGTATTTAAAATATACAAGAAAAGCATTTCAGAACATGCGATAGTCACATACACAAAATTATTAGGAAACGGTTCGGCGCCAGTCGACACCGCACGGCCCCTTTGATCTTTGCCGCCAAAGAACGATACCACCGTTCCCCTCATCTAATCAATGCGTTGCTTGCATTTTCTGCGGAGTGTACAGTCAGTACAGTGGGCGCGGCTTGTTCCCTCCTCTCGCGCCTCAGTTTCGTCGAACTTTTGAGGCCGGTGACTAACATTTACTCTTAATACTAAGGTTAACTATTTTAATAAACTTATAATACCATTGTTCGATAAATATGCCCCGATTAAAACACGTAAATTTACAAAGAAGCCCGCACCGTGGCTCACTCAGCACCTTAGAGACATGATAGGAGTGAGAAATCGATCATATACCAAATACAAAAAAAAACTAAAGAATTAATTGATTTGGAACAGTATAAAGATTTGAGAAGGTACGTGGCGCACGCGATCAGAACAGAGCAGAGGGTATATTTTAATAGGGCAATGAGCGGAGGGAATACTGGTGAAATGTGGCGGACTGTGCGGCGTCTTGGGGTTGCTAAACAAAAAAATTATGCATTGCCTGAGCATCTTGGAAGCGCTGGGGAGATCAATGATTACTTTGTTCGGGTGGCTGGGAGTGTTGGGACTGTAGATCAACAACTTATTGATTTTTATAAGAGTAACAAAAAGTGTAGTTTTGATAATGAATTCAATTTTGAGACGGTTGAAGAGGGCGTTATTGCAGGGCATTTGCTGAGGATGAAATCTAATGCACTAGGCGCAGATGGATTTTCGCTTGTAATGCTGCAGTATTGCTGTCCCTATATTCTCCCTTTCGTCACTCATATTATTAATTACTGCCTCGAAAAATCTGTATTTCCATTTTGTTGGAAAATGGCTATGGTAACTCCCTTACCTAAGACGTCGAGTCCATTGACATGCAAGGACTTGAGACCGATTAGCATCTTGCCTACCCTTTCGAAGGTTTTAGAAAGAATTATGGATTTTCAAATTAGGCTATTCATTAATCGTTACAGTGTGTTGCCTTCCACACAATCTGGATTTCGTAGGGGTTATGGCTGTGCGACGGGTTCGATGCACATCACGGATGATGTTTTGCGTGCAGCGGAAGATAATAAGATTACTGCACTTGTACTGCTGGATTATTCTAAAGCGTTTGATACTGTGAGCCATCTTATGCTGGATGGAGTTTTGAACTTTAGCGGTTTCAGTTCACATGCTCGTTGTATGATTTCCAATTATTTGGGCGACAGGCGTCAGATGGTTAGAGTTAATGATGTTATATCTGAGCCGCGTGATTTAACCGCTGGGGTGCCGCAGGGATCTGTTCTAGGACCGTTGTTGTTTTACATATACACCTGTAATTTTGAACGGTGCTTGAAGTTTTCGAAGTCTCATTTTTACGCGGACGATTCTAAAATTTATTTGTCGTTTTCGCCCGATGGGATGACTGCTGCGGGACTGGAACTTGGCGAGGATATTGACGACCTAATTGCAATATCTAATAAACATGGCCTTTACAACAAACTTCTAATATTTACAAACACATGGTTGAAACCGACCATAAGTTTGATTTTGATAATGTTAAATTGATTCATAAATGTCAGAAGGGTTACCTTTTGGAGCAGCTTGAAATAGAGCGGCAGAAGAAGTCTCCTCACCTCCACATCAACATCCAGACAGATTTTTTTGTATAAACCTCTATTTTCATACCTTTAATTTTAAAATTTTTTCAAAACATTCATTCTATAAAATAAATTTTTGGGCTTCACTCCTTCATCTTCTGTCCGGTTGTTGATCTGAGTTTTTGACTTGTTTGTTCCCCCTCCTTATGAGGTTTTAATTAATATTTTGATAGATAGTTGCTGCCAGCTTTGTGATTTTTCGCTCACGTTTTATTTTTGTTTTTATACTTTCATAGTATTCGTTGTGTATTTATGTTTTTTATCGAAGGTTCCCCAACCCCAATAATGTCATTACATTTATTTTTTGCGCTTTTCCTATTTGGGATTAATTTTAATTCACCCCTGGATGTCTTTTGTGGTGTTTTGTAGACATGTGTATTTGTGTGTTACCATTGTTGATCTTTCATATTTTGACTTTACTTATTTATAATTGTGCTCTATTGTAGTAGAAAATTCAAAAAATTTCATTGACGTTGCTGTCTGGTGTTTTTGACTTTGTTACTGTTCCCGTAAGAACGCCCCCACTATTTTCCCGATCTCGCTGGAAAATTGATACCGTCGCGTCGCGTCCTAGCTTTGCAATATAGATCAAAATGAACATATTGTATTATCTTAATGCACATTATCCATTCTAGGGCCCAATATAAATAAAATATTACTCACTATAACCTCTTTTATGTAACATTCATATTTATTTAATGCACAATATTTATTATTTTAATGATTAAAGTATTTATTTCAATGCATATATCTATTTAAATAATACACGCTTAAATCACACTCTTAACAAAATATTTATTATAAGTAATTGACAATAATTCTATAAAACTTGTATCTAATTGAAAACTGCAAATATCTCATAACTAATGCTGATGTAGATACAGCCCTTTACCATTGGAGGGCAATATACTATAGATATGGCACTTTACCTTTGCCAAATGCAAACTATGATTATGACTACATGCACCAGAAAAATCACGTCAGGTTCATTTATGTGGTTTCTATCATCTATGTCGCCTTTTTGTATGCTGTGTAAGATGAGTATTAGTTACACCAGCATAATCACATAAGGGACATTTAAATGGTTTCTCTCCTGTATGCTTTCGCATATGTACTGTAACAGAATTACGTACTATAGAACTATAAGGACAAAAGCTGCATTTAAATGGTTTTTTTCCTGTGTGCGTGATCATATGCTGTGTAAGATGATAACGTGATGCACTAGAATAATCACATAATGGACACTTAAACGGCGTCTCTCCTGTATGCTTTCTCATATGCCGTGTAAGATAATAATTTTCTGTACATGAGTAATCACAAAATGTGCATTTAATTGGTTTCTCTCCTGTATGCGTGATCATATGCTGTCTAAGATAAAACTGTGTTGTACTAGCATAATCACATAAGGTACACTTAAGTGGTTTCTCTCCTGTATGCTTCCTCATATGCACCCTAAGATTGTCACGTTTCGTAGATGCATAATCACAACAAGAACATTTAAATTTTTTCTCTCCTGTATGAGTTCTCATATGATCGGTAAGATGAGAAACTCTTGGAGTAATATAATCGCATGAAGTGCATTTGAATATTTTTTGTCCTGTATGCCTTCTCATATGCATTGTAAGAGTGCTACGTTTTGCAGATGCATAATCACAGAAGGAACATTTAAATGTTTTCTCTCCCGTATGCGTCCTCATATGCTCGGTAAGATGAGCAAGTCTTGGGGTAGAGTAATCGCATACAGTGCATTTGAATATTTTCTGACCTGTATGCCTTCTCATATGCAGTGTAAGAGAATCATTTCCTTTATAAGTGTAATCACATAAGGTACACTTAAATGCTTTCTCGTCTGTATGCGTTTGCATATGCTTTGTAAGACTGTAACGTCTTATACATGCGTAATCACACATGGAACATTTAAAATTTTTCTCTCCTGTATGCCGTTTCACATGATCTTTAAGATGAGAAAGTCTTGGAGTAGAATAATCGCATGAAGCACATTTCAATGGTGTCTCTTCTGTGTCTTTATGTGACGTCTCTGATTCATGAAACTTCACATGTTCTCTACGTTGCGTTGATTGTGCACCAATGCTGTCATACTTGTTAAACGGGAAAACTTCCTCAGGTGTTTCTATCTTTAGCGGGTCTATAGATTGTCCAGAAATTGTACATATAGAGTCAGGTGTCGTAATTTCGGTAAATTGCACTTCTTCAACTTTTATGTGTAATCTGAAAAATGTGAAACAACAATAAGCATTCAATTTACTTTATTCATGAGGAACTGCATATTACGTAGAAAAGCCTATTGAAAAACGAGGCACATGTGGGTGAAACATAAAAAACATGATAAGCTTCGCAGACAGATTGTAGACAATGTTTCACTTTACGTATGCCTCAGGGAAACAAATGCATTTACTCAAGGGCATAGCCAGGGGGGGACCTGCCCCCACCCCTCCTGGCGCTCAAAATAAAAATGCACAAAATTGTATTAAGTAAATTTACAAAGACACATAACATGTACTGTAAAAGCCAGTTGTGCTTATTTTATGAGAAAATATAATTTAATAAATTACCGTCGAGTATGCAACTCAAATACCAGTATCCAGTATCCCCAAATCCCAATACAGGGTGAGGTATTTATTGTTAAGTTAAGTACGGGCTTATTGAGAATTAATAGAGGAATTGTTTATCCGACAAGTAAGTTGAAGATAAAATTTTAGATTGCTTTATTACAAATAAGCTTATATAAATAATATAATGTTATTTGTAATAAAGCAATCTAAAATTATACTAGCGCCTACGTTGTCCTCTAGTAAGTAGTCCCGGACGTTCACGAGCGCAGGCGGTGTGCCGTCGGGTTCAATCGGGACTCTACGCTAGAAAGCTCTCGGTATAGGTACATAGAATTAGTGTATACGATAGAAACCTTCGAGCGAATTCGATAGTATTACAGACTGGTTCTCCCTATATTTGATTCGACTGAAAATGGCGTGACACCGATCTAAACAAAATATAGCGTACGTTGTAAAGTCTCTAATTAGATAATATAGTATCTTGTCTTCTAACAACAGTTCTTTTGTTTCTGTTCTAATAAAATAATCGTGTCCGCGCTTATGCCGTGTAACGCAGAAAGTTGGACACTAATAGGAGAAACCTAAAATGCAAATATGAGAATTATCTCAAGAGTACCTTTATGGTGGAAGCTACGCAAAAATAACAGACAATGTTGAAATACGGTGCGAACCCGACAAGCCAGCTGCACGATAATTGCAATTCTTACAAAAACGTGCCACTTGATTGACACCTTATGTTTATATGTGATTTAGGGTGATTTATAATTCGATACCTCATTTTTTTGTTCGGCTATAGTTTTCGAGATGTTCTAAAGTTTTGTGATAGTAGCTAAATTAATAAACAAAGAGATAAAGCAGAAGATGGATAAATAAATATTAACAATGGATGATATTCCGAACATGTGATACAAGTAATAATTTTTGGCATTAATAATAATATTAATATTATTCCACGTTCTTTGTTTATTAATTTACTCGCGCTCATAAAACTTTCAAGTTAAATAACTCCAAGACTATTGATCCAAATAGAAGTTATTTAGCATTTTAACATATTAAGTATCATTTGAAGTGCACACGCCGTGAAAATATACTATTACTCACAACTATGATTCTATACTCTATAGTTCTAAAATGTATTAAGTGCACCGCAATCGTTCCTACTTACCCACATGAATATTGTATCGATTAAAACATCTACTAATTGTTATATAATCCATTTATTGAAAACAAAATAACTATACATTTAATAACGAAAAAAGTATTCAAACATAATTTTATTTACATACAGTGAGCGCGTAAAGTATGGAAACATGACAAAATCTCAAGAACGGTTTGCTATTTTAAAAACCCTCGAACACGTCGATTTATAATTATCAAAATACACCTTATGATATCAAATTATTTTTTTTACCTTCAATTGTTTTTAACCGATGACGTCATCGACATTTTTTTTTTAAATGACAACCCTATATCTTTTTTAATGAATTTGACAGATCTTTTAATTGTCTTAATGGTAGCATAATATTTTTATGGCCTAAATTTTCGAGAAAAAGAGAATTGAAGGTGGTGTGCGTTCTTTGGTGAAAGACTAAATTTCGTTTCTGATTAAAATTTTTACCGTATTCACAAAAAAATTGAAAACGTCTAGATTTTTTGTGTTCCAGGTATCAACACATTCATTTGGTCAGGGTGAAATCGTCGGGCATGTTTTCTCAGATTGCATCCACTGCTATAAGTCTCGTTACATATGGTACACGTTGTATTTTCAGCCCTATCATAAGCTAAAATATATGTTATTGAATTAGAAAAATATGTAAGTGTCCTGCAACTTCTTGCCATAAATTCAACTTAAAAAATAAATATTTTTTATATTTCATTTTATTTTTTAATAAGTTTATTAGTATAATTTATAATGTTAGTCCTATATTTTGACTATTATTATGTATTATGCTGATGTACTTACTAGTTTATTCCCTAAGCTTGTCTTTATTTGCTGGAAATATTAAAAAAACGTTGCGTTATCCTAAACCTCTTAGGTAAAACACGCTCGCCGCCCATGTAGCTTTGTTTACATTCGCTTACCTTAGTTCTCACGGCGCCCATCCGTGTCTCTTTATTTATCTGAGATTTATGCCCACATGTTGCAGGATACCTTGCATAATCGTATTCACTACATAAATACGTAAACAGAACGTTAAATCGGAGTTTCAAACAAATTTCAAGTTTGTTGCTGACTAAATTGAAATGATTTTGCGTTCCATCAATTAATTAGTTGCTATACAAATTAGTAACTTACATGTGTTTTTCTAAATATTCTTAACAAAACACAAATGTCTATGCACAAACTCTAAACACTGGCAAATTTGACAGGTACTCAGTGCTCCGTACTCACCCAGACGGTTGTCGATTATCTCGTCGATTACATTTAAATTACAGTCGCTCAATGTCGTCTGAGTTCGTGAATGTCCGGGACTACTTACTAGAGGACAACGTAGGCGCTACTTAAAATTATATCTTCAACTTATTTGTCGCTTTGACAACCAAAATCACATATCAGCCTATTGACTTTGTATATTACTGGAGTCTCTGTGATGTGTAGTTACCGAACGCGGTAATAAAGCAGTGGTATTTGTTTGCAATGGATATAAGAAACTAGTTTAGCAAGTATTAATTATTATTTGGAAACCAGTGCTATATCGTTGTATGATTGGGTGATTGGGATTACTGGTCCAAAAAGTAGAAGAGTATTTCAGTTATAGTAATCACGTAATTATTGCAGTTTAAGTGCATATAGTTAAATATTACTTTAGATTAGTCTAATTTTGTTGAGTATCGAGTTTGGTTTCGTTTGGCAAATGTCAACCCATTTGCCTATAGTTTGTCTTTTAATCAATAGATGGCGCTATGGCGGTACTATGGCATTAATTCGCTGTTCGCAAATATCTTGGAAATTATGATATATTGCTGTTCTGTACACTTATATGTACATTTTGATACATTTGATATATGTCCTCCAAGAATATTTGTTTCGGTAGCATCCTCAGCGTTCATCGCAACATTGCAAACAAAATGATATGCGATAAGAAATATTTAGAAAATAAACTGCTTCCGGGTTATGCCGTGTGTCAAGATTTGTAAATGCTGACGTTTCGCGAACCATGTTGCTCGCTTCTTCAAAGCTAATTGAATACGGTATTCAAAAAAGTGGAGCATCTTTTTTATAGATCCTGCTCCCGTATCATACCCAACAACACATACCGTAAGAACAAATTGCTCAAATTCACATACAGACCAGATCCTTAACATCATGCACATCAACGTATAGGGCTTGCTAAATAAAATTGAAGCGCTAGAGTTGATTGCACGTTCAAACAATATACAAATCCTATGCATTAATGAACACTGGCTGACCAACCACAATAAATACTCGTTCAATATCGAATCTTATATGCAGATCAGCTGTTATGTACGAACCATTCATCAACACGGAGGAGTTTGTGAATAGTAATATCAAATGCACAGAAATGAATATAACCTCATTGTCGATAGAAATGGAACGCGAAATATGTGGCACTTACCTACCAGACCAGGAAATTATTATCGTTTCAGTTTACAGACCTCCAACTGCACGCCTAAAAAACTTCCTCAACAATTTGGAAACAGTCATGACTAATTTAATACACAACCCCTGCACCAAAATTTTTGTAGTGGGGAATTTAATGTTGACCTGTCCAAGGACAGCACGGAAGTACAGAAATACCATGCGAAGTATGGGACTAAAACCGACCATAACAGGATATACAAGAGAAACCGCCACATCAAAGACGCAGATCGACAACATATACATACATATACTGAAATGCGGTATCTCGGATCATCACGGGATTATCCTTGCTCTCCCGAGCTCCAAACCATCCAACGCTATTACAAAGATGACAGCAAGACACATCACTACAGAGGGTATTCAAAAATTTAAGAAGTCATTGGCGGAAGAAAACTGGAACAGCTTGGACCAATGAAGATGGAGCTGAGGACAAACTAAATGCTTTCATGGAAAAATACTTGCAACTCACCAACGACGCATTCCCCTTAAAAACACAAATCAACAAAAGAAAAAAAAAGACACTGTGTTGACCCCATCATATGGAATGTGAAAGAAACATTGAACCTAATCCAAGAAACTTATAACTCGATAGGAGGCAACGGTTTAAAGAAAATTCTGAAGAGCTACAAGGCTCTCTACATTGCCTCTGCAAAAGCGCAAAAACAAAACAGGTACACAGCAAGAATATTTGAAAGTCCAAACCCACAATCTGAGTTATGGAAAATCATTAAAGCAGAAACAACCAACGCGAGTCCAATAAATACAAAACAACCATCTCCAACCGACCTCAATACATTTTTACCTCTGTTTCAAATCCACTCAATTCCCACCGAATGTCTGGTACCACAACAGCCACGCCATCGCAAAAATTCATTTCTTTATCCAGCAACATCTAGGGAGGTGAGTGAAATCATACGGAACCTGAAATCTAAGACATCACGTACACCATCTCAACACCAAAATCTTGAAATATGGGGCTGATTCTATCTGTGAACCTCTAGCAGATACCATACACTGTTGCTTCAAGGAAGGCATATTCCCACGTGCACTGAAGACGGCAAAACTAATACCGATTTATAAAAAGCGAGACCCGTTGAGTTGCACAAAATACAGACCGATCGCCATCCTGCCTGTCTTCTCGAAGGTGCTAGAATCGGCAATTTTGAACAGACTTTCAATATATTTGGAAAAGTCCCATATACTAACACCAAAACAGTTTGGATTTCGGAAAAGTCGCTCCACTGTTGACGCAGTCAGGGCCCTTCTTGAATTTGTGTGGGAAGCTATGGAAGAGGGAGGAGAGGCGTGCGCAACCCTATGTGACCTGTCGAAGGCATTTGACAACATACAACAGAGCATCCTACTAGGGAAAATCGAGCAGTATGGAATTAGAGGAAACGCATTACAATTCATCCAATCATCTCTCAGCGACAGACACCAAGCAGTATTTGTACATGGACAGAGCAGCAACTTTCTACCATTACAACGAGGAGTAGCCCAGGGCTCCTTAGTTGGTCCATTACTCTTCAGCTTGTACATCAATGATCTACCCGAGAACTTAGCTGGTGTATGCGTGATGTATGCAGACGATATGACTCTACTTAGTAACGACTTGGATCCCACCCCCCTCAAGCAAAAAGCAGCACTGACCATGCAAGAGGCAGTGGTTTCCTGAAAATGGGCTCCAGTTGAATACTGACAAAACCGAGATTATCACCTTTACGACCAGTAGAAATACAGAGCGCATAGCAACATCAGTGAAGCTATTAGGTATCACATTAGATACTCGACTCACATGGAAGGACCACACTCAGGTATTAGCATACCAACTCTCAACTGCTATCTATGCTATCCTCAGAATGCGACAACTCGTAGGATAATCTGCGGCGCTCACGGCCTACCACGGTCTGTTTCATAGTAGGATGTGCTATGGACTACGTCTTTGGGGTACATCTAGCCATGCAGCGATGATCTTTACGCTTCAAAAGAAAGCCATCAGGATAATTGAACAAGCGGAGCGGCCACTTTTCCAAAAGTATAAAATCCTAACTACCGCTGAGGCATATCTATACCAACAACTTTCCAAGGCGAGAGAAGAACTCCCAACCCTCCGTACCAGATGTGAAGACACAGGACGCGTACTGAGAACAGGGGAGCGCATCTCAATCCCACACCGCCGTACAAAAACAACATCAAACGAGCACATTCACTACGACCTCCTCAACGCACTCCCACTACAGTGGCAGCGAAAAGTCACACTTCAATTCAAAAAGGATTTAAAGACGCTTCTCATACAAGTCATTCTACACACTGGCGGAGTATAGGGAATTCATGAAGAATTGCGTGCAGCACTCCTAGCTGCATCTTACATTTATTGTAAATGGTATTTCAGCATAATAAAAACACTATATTATACTATACTATTGAAAAGCATTTTGTAACAAGCAATGCTGCTACAATTATGCGCGAATTATATATCGAACACCCAGCCGCTAAATTAATAATACTCGGCAGCCAAATGCAAGAAGCTGAAGTAGGAGACGGTAATAATTTTGCTGTCTTTTGGTTGGCCCACCCCACTGACCAAGATATTGAATATAGAAACAAAATATCATTGCAATTAATAATTTGACACTAATTCACAAGATAGAAGCAAAATGAGATCAAAAGAAAAATAAAAATGAACGACAACTTTCATCAGTACGAAACTAGAACTTGCGCACACAAGAACCACAGATTTTATAAAAATAAATACACCCAAACGTTGCTGACAATCACCGTTGACACATAGAATCAACTGCCGGACCACTTAAACAAGTTACCAGTGAAAACTTTTAAAATAAAGTTTATTGGTTAGCTTGAAATTGAAACTAACTAAACTCACTGTAGTACGATGAAAAGATGCTCAGAGAAAAAAATATAGAGACGAGCAACGAACAAAAGCAAACGTACCCTCAATATCCTTATCCCAAGGAATAGAGACCCAAGCATTCATATGTTAGAAGGACCCAACCTCGTGGCGAGAAAAGAGAGAAGACAGCAGCTATGTTTATCTACCACTATATACTAAAAGTCTAACACAGTCCGCGGAAGAAGTTTACGAGAATCGGCGAATCGGGGGAAGGGTCTGCTCCTCGGAGAAGCGAAATTTGATCCAGGTCTCGTTATTTTTTACCTCTATTCGGCTAAATTTATGGATTATCGATTGGGACTGTACTCGTCGCCATCGCAACCAATCGGGGTTACTAGGCGACGGCCGCGCGCTTCGCGACGCGGTCACCAGACGGCGACATATCATCATGTCGCTGTTGAGGTTACGCTACGAAGCAATAGATGGCGCCCCGTAACCGCGCCTAACGTACGAGAATAATCACGTCGCGCGTGTAAGAGCATCCGGGCTTTTTGTCTCTCTCTTAACGCTTCGGCGATCTACCTACTAGGTCGACCAGCAAGCCTATTAGACCTGCACATTCTCCTAGTATTCTACTATAATTATAAGTATTTTGTGAACATATGTACACTGCAAATTGTAATTTATTGGATTGCAATGAATAGAGAATCATTATATTTATTATTGACATTCCGTGCGTTCAGCCAGTTTAAGCCGCTTAAGCGCTTGAACTCAGCAACCAATGGCCATCGCGTTCATGTTGTTTCTGCCCAATTGCTGCCATCCGCTGAGCTCAAGCGCTTAAAGTTGCAGAACGCTCCCATTATCTCCCACTCGAGATTAAGATGGAGAAATGAGCTTTCTCTGTTATTTAACACCTTTTTAAAGTACAGCAATACCTCGCTTACCTCGGTTTAAAACAGTCCGGCTTCAGTATAATCTGGTTGTAAATCTTATTTTTTATACCCCCACATTTAATGTGGTGAGGCTATATTGAGTTTGATTCAACATTTGTAACACCCTTAAGGACGAGTGGCAGATATAGACTTATGTATATGGACTTGATCAGAATGGAAAACTGAATCGATTTAGCTAAGTCCGTCTGTCTGTGTACACGATAACTGCCGTAATTTTGAAGCAATTATTCTGAAATTTGGTATACAAGTTTATCTCTTAAAAAGTAAGGACAAGTTCGTGAATGCGCAAAATCGGTTCACTTGTTTTTTTTTTTTAATATTTTACGGTGGGGGTTATTTAACTTCAGCACGGCTAGGGTTGCCAACATTGCGCCTATGCTGACCCGGAGAAAATGATTATATTATGGAACATAAGGGGTTTTAATTAATAACAGCTACCACAAATATGTGCGGCTTCGACACATACTTTTTAATAACGCTTTGGTGTGAAATTTGGATATAGGTACTGTGGGAGATCTAGATGCTAATTACTAAGTAAATTAATTTATTTCAATTAATGTCTACTAGTTTTCCCTGTTTTCGTATCTGCCTCTTATTGTGGAATTTTTTACGACACAACCAACATGAGACAAAATGCCAATATTGCCACCTAAACCAAGCATAATTTTGATGTACTGAGAGAATATTTTTAAGGTATCATGTGTTTTTGGTTGAAGTAATAATCTACACGTTCTCTAACTAATTTTAAATCTACATTTCATTCCGACAACATTGGCGTTTTGTATAAACCCCCATAATAAATGTGACTCTAGTCAAAAATGGTAACTATATGGTTTAACTAATAATAAAATTATCAAATAAAGGTATCACTGTCATCACCTCGATGATTTAAAAAATACTGTTTTATGACAGACCAGTATGAGTATGATACTATTCTGTGAACTGCCTTGGACAAACTCAAACATATTGTTGGGACATTTCTTATCATCTGGACAACATATTTTCAATATTGTTTCAATATTGAATGTTGAATTCTGACAAGCAAATTCCCACCTTTATATAATACTCGTCTTTTTGATAGCAATTTTTGATATTAGATTTGTCTCAGTCTATGATCATTGAGGCAGGATACAATCTTCAGCGTTCGTCGTACCGCTACAGAATTCCTACTGTCGTCACTAGACATGTGACAAAATCTAAAAATGCTACAATATTGCTACTTTCAAAGTTTCTCACATGATCTAAAAAAGTAAAATTGTTGTGAAGATTGAGTAATAAAAAATAAAATTGAGTGCTTATTTTGAAAATTTTTTTTTCTTGGGAAATCCCTGCAAACTGTATGATTAGAATAACACATACCGTATTTTCATAATTTTTAAAAAATATTTGGGGGTCGCTACAGTTTCTCAAAAGATCGATGATTATCTTTAGTTAACCCGGAGAATTTAACTGAAAACCCGTAGCCCAGAAATGGTCGCCGAACCCGAAGGCTCCGGGTCAAATGACCATGTTGGCAACCCTAAGATAATCTTCGTACTAGTTTTTAATTCTTCAGGGTTATAATACCTGCATATACAACGGTAGTTTCCCGTTGTATATGCAGGTACCCAGAGACGCCGAGAAAGTAAACTCAGCTTCATGTTCGGTGGTTTCCGTTTCTATGCCGTAATGTGGAAGGCTGCTCCCACAGGATGCGATGTATGTCGCATCCTTGGAACTAAAATTGAAACAATAAGCGGACAAACAGGAATGAATTTTTTTAAAGGACTTTATCCGGGAACCAAGTCCTTAAAAAAATCCGTTCATGCATGTCCACTAGGGTGGCTCAAAAATGCATTGCAAAAATTTTTGTGATGATAGAAAGCAACGATCCCCCCAAATCGTTTCCAAATCAAAAAAAGTGGACACGTATTTTTTTTTTCTTCGAAATTTTGATTTTTAATGGTGCCTATCGATGCATCAAATTTACATAAGAAAATGCATGGGAAAAAGACATTTCTTGGTATTTTTCGAATAATTGTTCGGGGTTTGGTAAAACTTAAGATTAAAGTTATAGGACTTGTAGAGGACTTTCCAATGAAGAATTTGAGCTATTATACATATGGCTTCGATGCCCCCACAGTGTCCTGAAAACTACTCTTAAATGAAAAAATGTAGATTCTTCAGAAAATTGACCCTTCTAATTATTTCAATCTCTTTTTTCTCATAGAAATCATTATTATAAGTGTAGTGGGATGTTTATAAACATTTGTCAGTTAATTTCCATTTGTTTAAACAAATTTTATTTGTTTAAATAATTCGCTTTTCTCGAAACTCCGTCGAACATCTGTTTTCTGAGTTCGAAATGACAGTTTATGATCTTAGAGTGACATTATTCATTAAACAAATTCTTCCTATTGTTTAAACAATCAATGATTATTAATTTTCAACTGTTCTAATTATGGTAGAAGACAGCTTTTTTATAAAATTAATTTATAAATTTCATGTTCGAGGTGTCTGGCCTATGTTATTGGCTAATAAATCCATATTTGTTTAAACAAATTCCATTTGTTTAAACAATTTTTTTGCAATTCTACTAACATTCATTTTTTAAGATCGGTCTGGTCAACTGTTATTGTCAAGTGACATTATTTATATTTTGGGATAATTTCCATTGTTTAACTAATAAAATATTATTCAAATCCATATGTATGATAGGTCAAATTCTTCCTTGGAAAGTCCTCTGCAAGTCCTATAACTTTAGTCTTAAGTTTTCCCAAACCCCGAACAATTATTTGAAAAATACCAAAAAATGTCTTTTTCCCATGCATTTTCCCATGATTTGGAAACGATTTGGGGGGATCGTTGCTTTCTAAATAAAAATAGCCAATTTGAACCACCCTAATGTCCACCTAATGTCAACATGTTGGCCAAGTGAGTCGGGAGTTGAGTCTCACTACGCCCAGCGTCAAACGTGGCCAACGTAGGCCACAGACATTGCATCATGTAGGAACGGCCTAAGCTATGAACTTACCATATATGCGACAAGCGAGCACTCGACGATTAGCGTTAAACTTCAATGAATAAAACTTATGAAGAACGGGAGGATAACTTGGACAACGACAACTGTGCTGATGTGCAAGTTCCTGCAGGAGAATTAACAGCTGAACAACTATCAACAATTATTGGAACATCTGTCAGAACAAGTTGATCCCAATGTCGAACGTAGTCATGCAATTCGCCGAATGATAAACAATGCAGTTTGTTGCTACTGAGACATATTTCATGCGAAAAACTCAAAGAAGAAAAGTAGCAACATGAATATCGTCATTCTTAGAGAATAAAAAAAATTAAACATATTTACAAATATATTTTTAATAAAGACTTTCAGTCCTAGAAATTTGTTCGAACCAATTAGACCGGTTTCAAACAGTCCGGCAAATCGGTGGAACCAATTACCCGGACTATGCGAGGTATTGCTGTAATTAATTAACGACGTAACGAGTTCCTTCTGCTTTCTTGATGTGTCAACGATTCTGTTTGATGGACTATTTCACGAATTTCAAATGAAATAATTGTCATACACAATTTGTCTACTCTGCAATTTTGTATCATCTGCCAACAAATTTATTAATAATATATAAATTAAATTGTTCATAGATCATTAAACCAACAATTACTTTGTTCTTATTGCATTTTTACGTGCTCGATATGTATAATGTAATAATTTTGACAATCAAAGTTTTTCTGTGTATCTAAAATACAGGCCCAATTCATTTTTCATGAAATTTGAAAAGTGCGTACTAATACTTACATCGGTTTGGTTGCAAATTCATCAAGTAATTCAAGGCTCTGAATCTCCTCGTCACACGGTTCAATTTTCAGAATAGCTAATTAAGAAGCAAAATGCAAGTTACAACTTAAAAGTCATATACCAATAAAACAAACAGCTTACTTGTTCCTGCCCGTAACATATCAACAGGATTCTCAATGTCACTTCCTTCATGATCCAGTGACGAATGTTGAACTGTAGTCATATTTATATCGTAATATGTATTGTCAAATCTGAAAAAAAATACATAAGTAGATAGTTTGATACTAGAGATATTCAATAAAATATGTTCTTTGGAACCTTCCGATACTCCTATTGCATGTTGAAATACTGTACGAGTATTTCAGCATGCAATTCTGTATGATACGATATGTTTTTGACCGGTATATTAACGTAGTGTCACTGTGGTAGTACAGTTAAATAAATATTCACAACCTGAATTATTTTAACCCTAAATACAACTGCATACGGAGCACTTCAGCACTTAGTATTCAATTCTGTGAAGGCGTAAACTGGTGTAAACAACAGGGTTGGCAATACGTCAGATATTATCAACAGTGAATTACGGCATACCCATAACCAGGAAAATATTTACAAAATACCGGAACAACACAGAGTATTAGAACATCCATATCTGGTACTCGCATTCTATAAACCACGAAATATCCAAATGTTATGCTAGTGCTGCATTATATTATGATGATGAGTCTCCTTAAATAAATGCATTAGCTTACCTTGTATCACCTGTATTATTTCGTACATAAAATAGTGGGATCTCAGACGAACTTAATCGAAAGTTTAATGGATCGTTTGAAGACCAAGTTTCAGTTTATAACCACATACTCTGTACGCGGTCGAAGCGCTTTCTTTCGCATTAGAGGTTAAATGCAGCGAAATGCAGTGTTGCCGCAGTGTTTCCAACAGTTTTAACTAGTCCCCCGCCAGAAATGCCTTAAAAATCGTTAGAAACCCGCTAGGGTTCCGGTCATATGAATACTTGTTCAGTATGCATTAAAGATGAATAATAATAAAAAAAAAAGTGTGGACGGTTCATAAATGAAGAAATTATTATATATTTTGGAGGGTAACTACTTGACGCGCGAATTTATGTCGCGTGGGGCTACCATGCACCGATTGGGGGATTTGAACGAAGCGCCTAGCGTTCTAACCACCGAGCGCGTTAGATCTCTTAGGTTAGTCATCCGTACTTTGCAAATTTGTGCCGAAATTATGAATTTACAAGGAGCTAACGATGTTTTGCAACTTTGTGCGACAGCAACAACGGACAATGAAACGCTGATAACGCAGCTGCAAAACGCCGGGTTAATTAGCAGGGAGATACGATGCCCAAAAAGAAATTGCCGAAGAAGATGCGTTTTGAGGCGACGCAAAGAATCACAGCTAGGGCATATGTTTTTTGCCCAACTTGTAAGGGGCAGTATTCTGTCCTCACTGGTACCTTTTTTTCACAAATGCGGATACCCGTGAGGCAGGTACTGCATCTGTTGTAGTTGTGGTGTTGTAAGATTCCCGCATTGGGTGCCGCACAAGCTCTTGGATTATCTCGGCAGTGCGCCTACCAACATTATAGGTATGTACACAATATTGAAAAAATATTTATGTTAATAAATTTGGGTTTTCTTGGCTGTACTTTCTTTAAGGAAATGGAAAGTAAATAGTGGATAAAGTGTAGCTGACAGAAAAGGCTTTAATCGATGACAATGTTGTTACCTTTTGTGTTTAGATGATATATAGAAACCGAAATATACAAGTAAAACAGCTGGGAAACAAAAAAAATTAAAAGAAAACTAAACGAAAAACCTACCACCGGATGCGTCTTTTTTTGGATGTTTAAATTTTTTATTCATTTTTTCGCTTCCCA
The DNA here is from genome assembly GCA_963966075.1 of Aphodius sticticus. Lineage (NCBI taxonomy): Eukaryota > Metazoa > Arthropoda > Insecta > Coleoptera > Scarabaeidae > Aphodius > Aphodius sticticus. Next base: position 32,996,546 of record OZ014510.1, on the reverse strand, counting down.
GGTGTTTTCTTATATATTTCATCTATATACAGGGTGTCTCACGGAACTGGTACATTAGAAGTATCTCATGTTCTACTATATCTGGAAACTTAAAATTTTGGAATTAGAATTTACTCGATCTGAGCTCTTCAGCTAAAATATTCTCAAGTTAACTGTCACGTCCGGCCACCGGAAGTCGGTATCAACTTTGTTATTTTAAATGGAATGATATAATTTTTATTTTATTTTTGGTTTCTACGTATCAAAATACATCATTTTTAATAAGGTTTCCCTATACCTAAAGATCACCATTTTTGAGTTTTTTTGATTTTATAAATTTTTTGGTGATTTTCGGGGGTACGTTTAAAATTGAATATCGCGGTTATTATTGAAACTAAAGGTTTCATGATTTGTGGTCCAAAACTAGAAGCATAACCAAATAAGACGATGTTTAGTTCATCATGATAACTTATACAGGGAGATTTCCTATCGAATGGCGTATCGGTATACAGGGTGTACCATTTGAAAAAAATGAGTTCTTTACGTTTGAAACTTCAATTATTGTGTTGTAAATTTTGAACCTCCTGTATAAGTTATCATGATGAACTAAATATGGTCGTATTTGGTTATGTTTCTAGTTTTGGACCACCAATCATGAAACTTCTAGTTTCAATAATAACCGAGATATTCAATTTTAAACGTACCCCTAAAAATCACCAAAAAATTAGTAAAATCAAAAAAACTCAAAAATGGTGATATTTAGGTATAGAGAAACATTATCAAAAATGATGTATTTTGATACGTAGAAATCAAAAATAAAATAAAAATTATATCATTCCAGTTGATACCGACTTCCGGTGACCGGACGTGACAGTTGACTTGAGAATATTTTAGCTGAAGAGCTCAGATCGAATAAATTCTAGTTCCAAAATTTCAAGTTTCCAGAAATAGTAGAACTTGAGAAACTTCTAATGTAACAGTTCCGTGAGACACCCTGTATATATATATATATATATATCCCCCGAACACAAGAAAAATCAACATTTTCAACAATTGGTCTTTCCCTGTAAAAGTAACTATTAAAGATTTTGATTGTTGTTAAAAGTATGTTTTATTCATTTGTTGTAAATTGCAGATACTTCCGATACTGATGCAGATACTTCAGAAACTTGGTTGGTTGGTCTGGTCTTAGCTGGTTGGATGGTTGGATTTGATTTAGGTGCCTTTTTCTGTTGGAAAAAATAGTGGTTGATTGGCGGTAGCCTTATTTTACAATATTAAGAGGAGTATAGGCAACTCTGTATACACCAATACGAGTCTATTGGACTAGCTGTATACGGGGTCTGCATACTGATTCCTACGCCGTTACGTATAAACATACGGCAGACGTCAAGTAGTACTGCATTAAAATATTTAATAATTTTTTCATTTATCAACCGTCCACACTTTTTTTTCCTATTATACGTCTTTAATGTATACCAAACAAGAATATTTGGTTTTTAAGTTAAAATTACAATTTACCTAATATTAACCGGACCCAACAATATGCATTTGAGAACCTCTGTGAACTTGGCCCCTCCTTTTTCGAAATTTGGAATTCTGTTTCTACAGATCGTTTGCAATTCGTTTGCAATTGTTTGCGCCCTTCTTCTTTTCGTTTGCACCCCCACCGTTTTCGAGTTAAAATTAAAACAAATTCGGAGAGGCCAAATTCACAGTAGCCCCTCCTTTTTCGAAATTTGAAATTCTATTTCTACAGATCGTTTGCAATTCGTTTGCAATTGTTTGCACCCTTTTTAGTTTTGTTTGCACCCCCACCGTTTTCGAGTTAAAATTAAATCAAATTCGGAGGGGCCAGATTCACAGTAGCCCCTCCTTTCTCGAAATTTGAAATTCTATTACTACAGATCGTTTGCAATTCGTTTGCAATTGTTTGCAATTGCCTTGTTATATAACCATGTTATGTAACATCTATGTACATAGATATATCTATGATACATATTACTCCATTGATTAATGTAACCACTCTGATATATTATTTCAGTTACGTAATATAGATGGCTCATCCAGAGATCCTTGTTATATAACCATGTTATGTAACGGATATATCATGGGGACCTGATTTAACATGTATCAGGTACATATACAGAGATATATCTGTGATACATTATTTCAGTTACATAACGTAGAAGGCTTATCTACACATAATTGTTTAATAACCATGTTATGTAAGAGATATCTAACAGACACCTGATTGCTATTGCAATTATTGCAATCACTGGTATAGTGATGTGAATCCCCGTTACTGGACCAAAGTACAACTCATTCTGTTGCTCCTATTTGGTTCCCGCAGTGCGTCTCACCGTTCGTTCTCTGTTACGAGTGGTGTTGTTCATACGCATGCACAGCGCATGCTTGTAACTGTCTCGCCATAGACAGGCGCCGGCGCCGGCCGGCTAGGCTAGAACACGGCTAGAGCGTTATTTTACGTTTGACATCGTGCGAATTGGTGGTCTCTCTGGTGTTTTCAGTTTTCCGCACAAGTCATTTTTATTCGACATGTAAGTATTTACCATTTATTTTAAAATCGCATTTCAAGTAGATTTGTTTTAATACAAAATACTTATTATTGCTGCGGAATTCCGAACTCGGAATTATATGTGTTGTTAAATGTTGGTGCAACAATCTCAACACAACATTTCCTGACACCTTGTTTTTATAGCAATATAATATTTCTACCTATTTTTTGTTTTGATTGCAAACCGACAGCTAGCTACTATGGTGTTGGATCTATGACGTCTGGCCGAACGCCGAATCGTATGTAAACATAATTAGGGTCGCATTTCACACAGGTACGTGGAGTGATTTTTCAGCACTTGTCGGCCGGTTTTGTTTGTTTACTTGCTTCAAAAGTGACACAAAGCATATATAGAGTTCGCGAGTCGCACATCTTTTTTAAGATAAGATTTCTTTATTAATTGTAAGCAGTACAATTCATGGTAAAGTATGTTCACTGTATTTATATAATAATAATATAACATATGATGAACACATCTTCTTTCGTCCCTCTGTCCTCGCCTCGGGGTTGGTCTTCCACATGTAGACGGGGTCTCCTTCCTCGGGTTATCGGTATTGAGGGTGCATTTTTTTTTTATATGTATATATATTTTTTTTATTATTAATAGTTATTTTTTATTTATTTTTTTTATTTTTTTTTTTTATTTTTTTTTTTTTATTTTTTTTTTTTTATTTTTTTTTTCTTTTTTTTTTGTTTTTTTTTGTCATTTTATTAGTCTATAATTTGTTCTCTGAGAGCAGCTTTTTAATTTTTGTTTTGAAAGCATTCACCGGTGTCACCTTTAGGTGGTCCGGTAAGTCCATTGTATGTGTTGATTGTCTTTGTAAGTAGTGTTTGAGCGTATTTGTTCTTCTTGAATTTGTGAGTCCTTATGTGGGTACATGTTCTGGTTCGGTACTGGTGGAAGTCGTTGTTTATTTGTAATTTTATGTTGGTTTTTATTTTCTTTTTCTTTATCTTATGTATGAGTGTTAAGTTGTTACATGTAATACTTTTGCTGATGTTCAGTATTTTGGTTGTATTGTACAGTTCAATGGTCGGCGTCAGTCTATTTAGTCCATATAGTATTTTGAGTGTTTTGTTCTGTTGTGTCTGAATTTTTTTAATGTTTGTTGCTGTTGTGTTTCCCCACACATGAATCAGATAGTTGGTTTTCGATGTAAATAAACTGTGATAAATTGCTTTCTTCATTGTGTGGGGTACCAAGTTTTTCAGTTTCCACATAGTTGCAATTGTTCTTGCGTTATCTTTCATTAGTTTTTCAATGTGTTTGTCCCATTTCAAATTATTCTGTACTGTTAGCCCAAGATACCTGACGTATTTCACTTCTTTGATTTTGTTGCCGTTTATTGTTATTTCGATGTTGTTTGTTTCTTTACTTGCTTCGAAGACCATGTATTCACATTTATTTTCATTAATAGTTAGTTGGTTGTCGTAGAACCACTGCTCCAAAATCTTCACATCGCTGTCTATTTTATTTTGTACCTCTTGTTGGGTTATTCCTGAATATATGAAGCACGTATCGTCTGCATACATGTAGTGTGTGGCTTGTATATTTGTCTCCGCCAAGTCGTTTGTGTAGATGATGTAAAGCGTAGGTGGGAGGTTTCCTCCTTGTGGGATTCCATACTCTCCTGAGTATAGTGTCTCGCTTATTGCTGCGTTTGTGTTAGTATATTGAGGTCTATTTGTCAGGTACGTATCTATCAGTTTTAGGTTCTTGCCAGTAACATTTATTGCCTCTAGTTTCTTTATTAGGTTTTTTTTAGATATTGTGTTAAAAGCCTTTTTTAGGTCTATGAATAGTGTTACTACAATCTTCCTCTCATCGAGTCTAGTTTTTATTTCGTGTATCATGTCATAGGCCGCTGATGTTGTCCCTGAATTTCTCTGATAAGCATACTGCTGTTTGTCTATGATGTTGAATTTTTCTAGATGTTCTCTCAGTCGGCTTTGGATAATTTTTTCTAGAACTTTGTTCAGCGTGGATAGTAGTGCTATTGGTCGGAAGTTCTCTGGTTTATTTTTTTCCCCGGACTTGTATATTGGTTTGACTATCGTGGTTTTGAGGCATTCAGGATAGTTTCCGGTGTCGATTATGTTATTCGTTGCTTTTACTAGTAATGGCGTTAATGTCTTTCTATTGTTCTTTATTATGGCTGTCGTAATTTTGTCGTACCCTGGTGCTGTGTTGTTTTTTAGTTTGCTTATTGTGTAGTTTATTTCGTCTTCGTTTGTGTTGTGAAAAACTGCTTCTTCTGCACGTATCCTTGTCGTTGTTGTGGCCTTTGGTTGCGTCTGTTTACCTTTTGTTTGGTTTTCTGCTAGTACTCTCCCAACATTTGTGAAGTAATCGTTTATTGTGTCTGCGATTTCTTGTGGGTCGGATGTTGTTGTGCCGTCTGGTTTGCTCATACTTTCTATAACTTGTTTTTCCCTTGTGTTGTTTGTTATTTTTTTAACTATTTCCCACATGTTTTTTGAGTTGCCTTTATTGCGAGAAAACAAAGATTGGTAGTATTTTCTTTTTGTTTCTTGAATAGTTTTTCTTGTATTTCTCTTTTTTCGCTGGTATTCATCTTGCAAATATATATTTGTTGGGTTTTTATGCATTCTTTTATGCAGTTTATTTCTGTCCTTTACTTCTTGAATTACCCCTTCGTTTACCCATTCATTATTTTCTCTTCTTTTAATTGATGTTTGTATTTGGTTAGCCAGTACAATTCCTTGTAGTTGATGTAAGATTTCCTCATATGTATTGATTTCTGGTGATAGTTTGTTCAAGATGTCCCTGTCGATTGCCTTGTTGTCATCTTTGGTTTTGTGGTATCGCTTGTATTCTTTTTCTTGCTTTGTTTCTTCCTTCACTGTTGTTAATATTGCATAATGATCTGATATGTCAGTTGTTACTATCTTTATTTTTTCTATTTGTTGAACTCTGTTCGTAATTACATGGTCTATTATTGATCCAGATCCATCTCTGCCGTGTCTTGTGTAGTGTTTTCTCGATATTTTGTTTACCACTTTATAATTGTTTTCTGTTAATGTTCTTAGGTAGTCATTTGTTGTATTATTCTTGTCCAATATGTTTATGTTGATGTCTCCGATTATTATTTGGCTTTTCCTTCGGTTAACCACATTCTTCTGCAATGTGTGAAGTAGTGCCTGGGGTGATACATGTGGTGGTTTGTATACTAGTGCTAACGCACTATCGTTCTTTGTGAGTAGTATTCTTAGTATTTCTATGTCGTTTATAGTCTGTTTTTGCAATACTCTATAATTTATTCCTTTCCTGATGTAAATGGCCAGTCCTCCTCCTCTGTTTTGCCTTGAATGGTATTCGGCGTTGTAGTTTTCTATGTTGTATAGGTGCTCTTCGTGTGCGTTGAGCCATGTTTCGGTGATTGCTATTACATCGGGGGCCTGCATTTTTGCTGTTACTTCTAGTTCGTGGAGTTTATTTTTTAGACTTCGATAATTTTGTAAGTAAATCCTTAGTTCCATCGTGTATTTTGCTTTATTGGTTATATTTTTTTGTTTTTTTGTTTCTATGTTTTTCTTTTTTTCGTCTTTTGGTTGTTATTGCAAGTTTTCTTCTTCCAGGTTTCTTATTTTGATCTTCTTACTTGTTTCCGTTTTCTTTAGATACACCACTCCATCCCGACACCATGCAAAGCTATAGTGCATCTCCTTTTTCAGTTCACGTACTTTGTAAAAGATGTTGTTGGTGTATGGTGTAAGTTGGTTGTTTATATATATATCGTCGTCTCTCTTCCCTTTAGTTCGCATTCTCTCACTGTTACTGATTTTATTTCTTTTCTGGCTTCCATTACTTTATTTTTTATTTCCAGCGTTTTGAATTCGACTATTATGGGACCGTTCTCCGTTTTTCTGTATGCCTTTGCGATATCTCCTTCCTCCAATTTGACGCTTAAACCCTTGGCAATTTTTGTTATTATCTTCGTCGTGTTCTCGTTCTTTTTCTCCTGTTGCTCGACTCCCGTTATGATTACATTGTTCATTATCTTCTCTCGCTCAATTGCTTCTACAGTGTCTTCCAGAATTCTGATTCTCTTCTTCATTTGTTCTTTCTCTTGTCTCTCTTTTTTCAAAATTTTCTGCAGCTCTACGTGTTCTTTTTGCATTTGGTCGAATTTTTCCGTCATTGTATTTTGGAGGTCTTTGGAGGTCTTTCTAGCGAGGAGTCCAGCGTTTATGACGGTAATTCAAATAATTAGTTAATATGTAGATAACAAGTTCTATTTGATTTTATTTATTTAGATCTACCGACGTTGAAGAAGAAGCGGCCTACAACTATTCGAAGAAGCGGCCTACTCTATTTCGACTATTTCTTCACCCGCTTTGCATGCATTGCCTGCTTCTGAGACTACGTCGCCGCTTCTAATAAACGAATCCCTTGCACAAGAACTGTTAGGCACCCTGGGTATGTATTTAGTTTCCATTTAACATAATTAAGTTATTATTTTTTTTATTTTATTTATATTTCAATGTTTTAAGGTGATATTAAAGTTCTGCGTGAGAAGAACTATTTGGTAAATAAAGAAAATAACAGTATTCTGAAAAAATTATGTTGCGAACATGCACAAATGGGATTCGACGTAACCAAAGAAACCTAATGAAAACAGAGTTTTCTGCAAAATATGTAAGTGTAATTTCACTATCAATTAATTGAGATCAAAGATATATTACGCGATGTATGAGGAACGTATTTTGGAACCAATTCTTCACTGCATGTTCATGGTTGGGGCAACGCTGCAATTTCGCCTAAGTGATTTGCAATGTATTGCTACAATGCGCAGTAAGTTTATATTTCTTGTACACTTTAGTTTATGGGGTGTATATATTCAGATTCAATTTAATTTTCTTTAGGAGTCGTCAGGATGCAATTCTCTGAACTCAAAGATATTGATTTTGACAAGGTGTCAGCGGAATGGGCCCGTCTTAGCAAGTTACGTCTATCCCGCGAGGAACATAAACAAATATAGATAGAGATACTGAATGTAGTTATTATGTGTTATCTATTATATGCTATCTTTAATAAATATGTATTAAATATATACTTATATTAATCATTTTATTACCACTTGTCCTTTTATACTGGGTCTTTATTGAACATACGGCAAAAATTCAAGATTTTATTCCCTGGAATATTCTAAGAGTATTTTGTTCTTTGATGATATTTAAGAAGCCGCTTTGTTTCGAAGATACAGAGGGCAAAAAAAATTTCGACAATAACATTTTATTACCAAAATTAACATGTAAAGTTTCTTAATCTGCAAGAATTGTTGAAAATGACTACCTCCAGCTAGTAGAAATTAAATTAAAATTGGTTTTGTCGAAAATTTATTCGCCCTGTATCTTCAAAACAAAGCGGCTTTTCAAAAATCATCAAAAGGACAAAATATTCTTAGAATATTCCAGGAAATAACCCTTTGAATTTTTGCAGTATATTTCATAATTACCGTGTATATATCTGCTATATTCATAATATATTCAATAATGATATAACAGATACATAAATGCGCTACATATCAGCGATGTAACACGGAAAGAAGTAGCAGATACATAATAGTGAGAAGTAACTGATACATAATAGCGCTACGTATTACCGATGTAACATGGAGAAGGAACAGATACATAACAGCGCTACGTATCAGCGATGTAACACAAATATACATCTATGTTACGTGGAAGTTGTAAGTACGATGTAAGTATGGTACATAACATTAGTACTAAGTATTTACGTATTAGCGATGTAACACGGAGAAGTAACAGATACGTAACAGCGCTACGTATCAGCGATGTACCTCGGAACGAACAAAATAGCCGGCGTTGGTACATCTATATTACGTAGAAATTCTAAGTAGGATACATAACATTAGCACTTAAAATTTCAAGCGTTATGTACCATATATATATATATATATATATATATATATATATATATATATATATATATATATATATATATATATCAGATACATAAATGTGTTTACTGGGTTATTAATTTAAACACAACTTCATTTACAAGTAATATTAATGGAGCAACACAGTTTGGATACCAACACACAATTGTATAACTTATATAACAAATAACAATAAATTGACGGGACAATGAATTAACCTGACCATTAATCTAGAATTTGGGACTGAACAGCAATAAACTACACATTCTAATGTTTCAAATCTGTATGGATTTCCAAAAAAATAAAATCATATTTTTTTAGATACTTATGTCAACTGAGAAAAAAAGTCAATGGATTTTTTGAATTTGTGTTTTTCAACTTCTTAAAACGTTACAGTTAAACATCACAAAAAAAAAATTAAAAACAAATGAAGAAATAAGTAAATATTTTTTATTTTTTAGCATTTCTTCTAATGCTTTCTCGATGGTATCCATTATTCTATGGACTTGATCTATAGTGGAATGCTTTTCTCTAAAATCAAATTGGTGATTGATTAGGAATTAGTTCCTTTCTCTCAATGATAGGTTTTATTCTCTTTAGAAGCAGCTTTTCAAAGAGCTTCGATATGTTGAATCAATTTAACTTTGCGTGTTGTCAAAAGTGACATGCGGTAGTTACGATATGATTAAATGCATTCCCACTCTTTCTACGACATGCTAAACTATTGACACTAATGTTGGACGTAAGTCTCGGCTGGCTAAGACACACGATCTCGGATGCTAATATGTATAATAGTGCGCAGAAGAAAGACAGAACTACGTACGTCGGTCATTGGGTAGTTCGGATCTCCAGCGGCGTCGCTGACAGGAGATTCAGGGTAACTGTCAGTTGTGCTGTTCGTCAAACGGAACAGTTTGTGGCCAATCTTATACACTATTTTACAGCGGAAAAGGAAAATATGGATCCCCTAAATTCCCTTAATGCAATTCAGCAGATATTAATTATAGTCCATTAGCCTTACTGCGAACATTGTTACATTATTTCTTAGAAAGTTGCGGATGCATTAAAAATAAGTCTAAGGACAGTATCTAATATTAAAAATGCCAAAAACTTACGCTGCAAGTACGCTATTGCATTACCATATTCTTCCTGTAGACAACATTTAGCAATATTTAATTGTCGGAAAGCATGTTACCATTACATCCTTGAAGGAAGAGCTGCGTGAAAAGGCTTTTGAATTTTAGTTATGGCTCCCTACGATGACCCTGTATGCAGACGTATGCTTTTCCTTGGGCAAAATTTATTTGACTACGCCACTGGCCGAATGACAACAGTCGATTGCACCAGACGACTGTCGATTTTGACAAGTTAAATTGATTCAACTATATCATTGGTGACCATGATATTGGTCATTGGGCGATATGATTTGGCCTCATTCGGTTGGTTGCCTAACTTTGGTATTAAAATAACCTCTGCTACTTTCCATTCCAGGCATCGAGCTTATATGACCATTATATGACTAGAGGGAGCGTGCCGGGCTTTGTTTGTGGCCAAAGATAATAAGGTCGAAAGTCGTACATAGTCTCGTTCCCAATGTAACGCACCAATGACCGGTCAGATTAAACTGGCGGCTATATGTCAAATTTGAATTAGGCAGTCGCGTATGGCGTGAATGGTGTAGTGTAGATCTAACCTCACAAAATAAAAATCCTTTTGAATGTACATAAATTTGTAGTACCTGTTATAATTGTGACATTTGTGAAAAAAAGCAATTAAGCCATCCAACAGCAATTGATTCGCTATTCCAGTTCTCTGCAAAAATCTTTTTGAGTGACATTTGTTCAACTTTTATATAGTAGCAACAGAATCCATTTTTTCTATAGGTTTGGACAAAATGTATTCTCGCATATAAGATTTTCTTTCTTTCTGTACATGTTTGTTTATTTTCTTTAATAGAAATATGGGGAATAAACTACAAACAAAATGCAACTTATAATAGGAAAATATTTTATTTGAACCAAATTTAACTACTGGTTTTTAAAGAAAATGGTCTTGGTGTAAGAAATTTGAACTCTTTTTTTTCAGAATTCTAATAACATGGTATTACACAAATAATGCTCCATTAATGTTGATTAATTGCACAGTTTTTGTCTTAATCGCATCTTGTAACGAGACAATTGGCGAATTCGAACAGTTTTCTTGCTTATAGTAGTTCTTGGTAATGCTAAAACTGCTCGTGCTTGAGGAGACGAAGATAAATCTGAACTATGTATATCACCCATATATCGAGGATTGTACCTACAATAAAATCACGTTAAAATATACCTAAAACAATAAAAGTTACATATTACACAAATTTTCTCATTTTTTTGGCGGTGCTGAAGAATGTTCCGTTGGTGTTGCGCTGTGTGACACATTCAAACCTCGTAGTCGTGGCAGTGATTGTTGACTCTGTGTGCCCACTAGTTTCTGCTACAAGTGCATCTTCTGCATCACTTATACTATCTGTGTCCGTATTTTCATTTGGTAGGTCACTCATAACAAAAATACTTGGCACCGCACTACAGGAGTGATATGGTCCTCCGTCTTTTCCCAGTTTATAATCGCTATTAGAAAAGTGTCTTGAACACAACACAGTTGTTTTAAAAACCCAAATTTTTATAGGTATAGCTTCAATCCGAGCTTGTTTTGAGTCCTGAACTATTGAAAATCTACGAGAAGGTATATAAGTTATGTGCCACCACATATGAAGACGCGTAATAGAAGAACAAAGGATATGCAAGCGCGGCATTTAGATAAGAAAGTTAATAAATAGCCTTAGCGTCTAAGTAGAGTTAGCCATTTACGTATAAACCTTCACCTGTAACTATCAAACCAATAAAGTCGTTTCTACACCAACAACTGTTTTAAAAACTTAGTTTCGGCCCCAAAGACCTTAACTGGCGCAGTCGGTAGGATTTGGTAGACACAACCCAAAAATTGTGGTGATTTTCAAATCTTTACTGCCAAAACGAACAAAAGAACCCAAGAAAGACTACAGCGAGCGGAGTACCGAGTGCACGGAGTGCGTATCTGGTTCAAGGTGCCCGCGTATCAAATTTACCAGCGCATCAAGCCCGGACGAAAGGATCTGTTTCCTAAGTGCCAAAAAACCCCGACCGGACGAAAGGATCTGTTTCCTAAGTGCCGAAAAAGAACCCCGACCCGTGGATCACATTTCCCAGCGTCACCAAACCACAGCAGGCAAGCAACGCCGAACCAACCCAACCACAGCAGGCAAGCAAAGGCAAAAACGCCAAACCAAACTAACAAACAACCCAATTTTTGCGAACATCTGTATCTATTCGACCATCAACAAATTTCCTGGAACACCAAGCGGAATCATTGTGCGTCGCCACCGAGTGATAACAACGTCGCGTCTAATAATAGCCGTAAAAAGCTTCGTTAGCGTTTCTCGAGTGAAAGTGACCAGTGGCGTACCGACGAAAACAACACATCAAATGAAGAGTATTTTAATTATTCTGTAAGTACATTTAAATTTGTAATCTGAGATTATCGATCCAACAAAATTGATTCACTAGCTGAACTGTTTCGCAACATAGATATTTCTGATCAAATTATAATTATGCCTTATACGAGAGCTTCAATTACACCTACAGAGGTGAATGCCATACCAAATTTCGACGGAAACCCCGTAGTTTTACCGCTATTTGTGGAAGCGTGCGAAGATCTTATTGTAACATATTTTAATACGGAAAACTTACTTGACCCTATAAATCCGTTTGTAATAAAAATTATTAAAGGATTATTAATTATTAAAGGAAAATTTATTGGAGAAGCACAAAACTTGATCGCTTCACGAGAATTGTGTACTTGGCATGACATCAAAGCATGTTTGCAACTTAATTATTCGGACCAAAGGTCTGAAGATTGTCTCCTTACTGATTTGATGCAAATAACTCCCGAATTAAATGAAAACCCCTACTCTTTAGGCAATAGAATCAGGGAATCACTAAATTTACTTCTAACCAAAGTAAAACTTACGGTCCAACAAGCAGAACGAATAATGAAAACTAGTTTGTATAAAAAGACAGCTTTACAAACATACCTAAGATGTTTAATGCAATATCCCGACTATGGAGAATCTGTTTATAACAAAACACCAGCAAATTTAGAGACTGCTATGTCTCAAGTGTTAGAGAGACAAAACTGGCTTTACCTGTGTAAGCAAAGCACACAGATTAATACAAATAATTCACCTAGGTATAAACCAATGCCACCTGGAAAAAATTTTAATCAAAACAAACATAAGGATCAAAAATTAATTTACAAACCACTTTATCTGCCTGTCCCTAATACTATACCAACACCAATGCAATATCATAATAGACCTACAACTACAAATTTTAATCCCAATTATTCCCCAAATTATAATCGATATCCGACTCAATCTTCTTCAAGAAATTTTTATAATCAACCTCAAGCTAATAAACCTTTTATCAGACCAATAGCAGTTAGAAATCCAACTTATATTCCCAGACCTCAATATTCAATGCAAAGATTTCAAAAACCAATTAACAAAAATTATCCCCAACCTATGGACATTGACCCGTCTTTGAGTCAAATGAGATTAGCACCAAAACGTCCAAGGCAAGATATTAATAATTTTGAGTTTAACAATGAAAACTTATTCTTTGATGAAGAACAAGGAATATATTATCAATGTATTGATCCAGAATTAAATGAAGAAAGCCCAGAAATTACTGAAATACCAGAAGACGAAAATGAACATGAAATTGACGAAAGCGAAAATTTTCCAGTAACAGCCCCAGAGAACAACTTGAAACAATAGAAATACACACACAAAATTTTAATAGATTACCTTACATTATTTTACCCGAATTAAACAATGCGAAATTTTTAATCGATAGTGGAGCATCAGCCTCCTCAATTTCTTCTAAATTAGTCGAAAAATATTTCCGAGATTACATTTACTACGAACCATACTTGGTGAAAACAATGCATGGAACAACTCAAAATGATTATAAAATAGAAATTCCAAGCCTAGAAACTTTTAACGATCCCTATAATTTGTATAATTTTAGCATAATTGATTTTTCTGATAAATTCGACGGATTATTAGGAAATGATTACTTGGAAAATACCCAATCAAATTTAAATTATAAGAATAAAATTTTAGAAACACCATATGCGAATATACCATTCCATACTAAGAACCCAGTGATAAATTTATCACCTAGAACTAGGCAAATTATAAAAATACCTGTACAAAACTATAATGGAGAATTTATTTTACCACATAAAGAATTACTAAAAGGAGTAGAACTACCAAATGCAATTATAGCTGTAAACAATTACGAAACACTTGTGGAAATTACTAATTTTAATGAATATCCTGTAAAATTTACATGTGACCCAATAGAATTAGAACCAATTCAATATCATACTGAAGAAAAATTAACAAATCAAAAATTGAGTCAATACGAAATAAAAACAATTCAATTGCAAACAATAAAGGAAAAATTACGTACCGATCATCTAAATAAAGAAGAACAAAGCATAATAAAAAATTTAATACATCAGTATAGTGATATTATACACAGTGAAAAAATACCACTTACCTTCCATTCTAAAATTAAACATGAAATCCCTTTGAATGATAACATCCCTGTATATCAAAAACCATACAGAAAGCCGTATAATCAAAAATTAGAAATAAAAAAACAAATAAACAAAATGTTAGATCATGGTATTATCAGAGAAAGCGCTTCACCATGGGCGTCCCCTATAGCTTTAGTTCCGAAGAAAATGGATGCATCAGGAGAACAGAAATGGAGATTAGTTATAGATTATAGGCGTCTCAATGAAAAAACAATCAAAGACAAATATCCTTTGCCGAATATTACTGAAATTCTTGATAAATTGGGCAGGGCAAACTATTTTACAAGTCTTGATCTAGCCGCAGGCTATCATCAAGTCGAGCTTAAAGCTCAGGATAGAGAAAAAACAGCGTTCATTACAGATCAGGGTTTATTCGAATTTAATAGAATGCCATTCGGATTATGTAATGCACCCTCAACATTTCAAAGAGCTATGAATAATATTTTGCGTGGTCTCACAGATGAAATTTGTCATGTATATCTCGACGATATTATAATTTTCTCCACCTCTTTGCAGGAACACAAAGATAGGTTAGAGAGAGTTTTTAAGCGTTTACGAGAAAATGGAGTTAAGATCTCACTGGATAAATGCGAGTTTATGCAGAAAGAGTTAAAATATTTAGGTCATTTAATTACTAGTGACGGAGTAAAACCAGACCCATCAAAAATCGAGGCAATTAAAAAATATCCTATTCCTAAAACCAAAACAGAAATAAAATCATTTACAGGATTGTTAGGTTATAATCGGAAGTTTATTAAAGATTACGCTAAAATTCTTAAGCCAATGACAAAATGTCTCGCCAAAGATCAGCAAGTCATTATTAATGATGAATATAGGGCATGCTTCGAAAAATGTAAAACTTTATTATGCAATGATCCTATACTAAAGTATCCAAATTTTGAGGAACCGTTTGTCATAACAACCGATGCCAGTAACTTTGCAATTGGCGCAATTTTGAGTCAAGGAAAAATAGGTAACGATAAACCTGTTGCTTATGCATCCCGAACTTTATCAAAATCGGAAATTCGATATTCAACTACAGAAAAAGAGATGTTATCGATTATTTATGCATGTAAACAATTTAGGCCCTATGTTTATGGATCCAAATTCACCCTAGTCACTGACCACAAACCCTTACTTTGGATACACAATTTGAAAGATAACAATTTGAAATTACAGAGATGGAAACTTTACTTGCAAGAGTACGATTATCAAATAGTTTATAAAAAGGGCAAAAGTAACACAAACGCTGATGCTTTGAGCAGAATAGAAATAAATGCGATAGATAACATGTCAATTAATGCAACAACTGGTTCAGATATCGATGTAATAGATGATGATGATAGACAAGAAGATCAAAATAGCGAGGGTAGTTTAAACAGTAACCAAATTTCAGAACATCAGGAATCAATTCCAATCACAAACGATCCAATTGATACAAAACCAAGGCAATTTTTCTTCTACTCTCATAATTTACCAACTTCAATAGACATAACGTTAGGTAACACAAAAATGTATGTCTGTCATGTAAATAAAGACAAGGCGTACGATGAAATTTTTGGAATATTTCGAGATTATGGTAATGATGAAACACTCTATATTTATTGTAATGATGAACTTTATCAATTGATTTGTAAAATTTACTTAGAAAAATTTGTTAACCATGGCATAAAATTAATTAGATGTTTACGAAGAGTAGAAATCATTAAAGATAGAGAAAGACAATTAGAAATTATTTCGCAATGTCATGAAGGAAAGAGCAATCATAGAGGTATTACTGAAACTATTGAACGAATTAAACGAAATTATTCTTGGAAAAATCTCCAACAAATGGTGGCTAAATCAATAAATACATGTGAACATTGCCAACGTACAAAATACGATAGAAACCCTCCTAAAGCAACTTTACAGATAACAGAAACGTCATCAGGACCAATGGAATTATTGCACATTGATTTATTCAGAATTGATAATTCAATATTTTTAACAGTAATTGATACATTTTCGAAATTTGCACAAGCTTACGAAGTTAGTGATAAAAATTCGATTACTATTGCGGAAAATATAACAGACCATTTTAGTAAATACGGATCACCAAAGAAAATAATATGCGATAACGGAACAGAATTTAAAAATAAAGTAATACAGGAAATAATGAAATTATATAAAGTTGAAACCCATTTTACAACTGTTGGCCATCATGAGTCCAATTCCCCTGTAGAACGATTACACTCTACGCTTATTGAACATTTTCGTTTACTGAAATTAATGGATAAAGAAATTAGAAACGGAATTGCAATGAAACGCGCAATTTTAGCGTACAATTCGACTATTAATCCTCACACTAAGTTTACACCTTTTGAATTAATGTACGGAAGAACCAAAAGTACAGACCCAATCAATATTGCCTATGAACAAAAATATTACGAAGATTATGTAGAAAAACACAAAGATTTAACAAAAATTCTATACACTAATGTAAAACAGCAACAACAAAATAATAAGGAAAGAGTAATAGCAAAAAGGAATGAAGGAACAATTGAACCCAAAATTACTGTAGGTACGGAAGTATTTTGGAAGACCCAACAACAGGGTAATAAATCGAAAGTATTGTATCAAGGCCCATATACTGTCAGTAGACTACTAGAAAACAATAAAGTAGAATTAACACCACGGCGCGGTACTAAATTAAGAACAAGAATTTCGCATATAAAGGAATTGAAATTACGAAATCTTGCAGGTGCATCATTACAAGATGCCACAGTGCCATAGAAGAAATACAGAACGCAGCTGGAGTTTTACCAGTACGATTGGGAATCGCTTATAACAGCCGACTATATTTTGAGCTGATTACGCAAATAGATTTAGGTGATGTATTAACCTTATATTATAACCATAAAAATAATTATAATCATTATAATCATACGTTACAAGAAACTGTAGGAACTGACTTATTACAACAATTACAAGAGGACATTGAATATAAAATGCAAGCATTAAACTTAAATTTAAAAACTAAACGAGGGTTAATAAATATATTGGGAAGTATAATCAAACTTGTTACCGGAAATCTAGATCAAACTGATGCCGAACATTATGACCAAGTAATACATGAATTGCAACAATCACAATCCCAAATGTCAGAGGTTTATTTTAAAACAATAAAATATTTGAACGATACTAATGACAAAATTAATGATAATTTTCAATCTGTAAGTCAAGCAAGTAATGACATAAATGATGAATATAACAAGATAGAACAACACGAAATTATTAATATGCAAATAAGATGTTTGGAAGAATTTAATAATAAATTACAAGACATTATCGGTATCATTGACTTAGCTAAGAGAAATATTTTACATTCTTTGTTAATATCCCCAGAGAAATTAATAAATGAGATTGAACAAGTTCATTTGGCTAAGGACCATAAATTCCCCTTTAAAGTCTTAAAAGAGAACTATTACTTAATTGAATCCCTAATCACAATTAAAGCCTATCAGAAAAGAAATATCTATGTCTTCATACTTCAGATACCAATGATCGATAATCAGGAATATCAATACTTTGAGTTATATCCTTTGCCAACCCCAGTCAACAATACGTATGCACAAGTTGAACCATCTTCAAGATTTATAGCAGCCAATGATGATACATACATATTGATGACTGAAAAATGCATTATCATACGTCAACATGAATATCTCTGTTTTAATCAGATTAATCATTATAACAAGGAAAGTTGCGAATTAAATATTATAACTCACAGCGATTTAAAATATTGTAAATTCTATGAAGTAATTATCAAATCATGTGAAATAATTGAATATCCCGATATAACTATTGTAATTGCTAAAGAACCCACAGAGATAAAAGAAATTTGTGAAAAATTAACACGTGTTCGAACAATTCAAGGATTGTACCAAATAATTAATAAAGATAACTGTAAATATGACATCAAAGGTTCAATTATACAGAATTATTTTAAAATTAATAATTTACCTAGAAACTTTGCATTACAATTAAAAGTTAATAATATAACAATTGAAAAACAACCTAAAATTGTATTGTATAACTTAACTGAATTTGTGAATGATAATACTTCTAAATTTGAACATTTCAATACGATAACTACTAGAACGTCAACATTGACTTATGTAATATTTGTACTTGTTGTATTGCTGATATTGTATGTAGTTTGTAAGCGCGTTATTATAATCATCAAGAGAAGAAGAACTACAAAGGGCAAAGAAGACGTCCAGGAGAACGTCCCTTCTAGTGCGGGAGGAGTTATGTGCCACCACATATGAAGACGCGTAATAGAAGAACAAAGTATATGCAAGCGCGGCATTTAGATAAGAAAGTTAATAAATAGCCTTAGCGTCTAAGTAGAGTTAGCCATTTACGTATAAACCTTCACCTGTAACTACCAAACCAATAAAGTCGTTTCTACACCAACAACTGTTTTAAAAACTTAGTTTCGGCCCCAAAGACCTTAACTTATATTATAATTTAATATTACTGTATTGCGGTAATAAAGGTCATACCTGTGACACGTTATATTTTTTGATGCTGCCTTTTTACAAAAGCAGCAGTTTCGCCCCATTGTTGCCTCTTAACCATCCAAGGTTACCATCTACATGCATCTGCATGCATCTCCATAGGTAAACAAACTCATAACCTCGATGTAAACAAATGTTCAAAATAATGGCGGTATCTAGCTTCTGTGCGCATGCGCGCACAATGTGCACGCGAATCTGTACGAAATTCGACCTTATTGACCAAGGTATGTTAGGCCAAAACAAGCCAATGCATTGGGATAGGCCGTACTCCGTCTAGTTATAGATGGTCTAAGATTCCAGGCATGGGGGACGTATATTAATCTGAACGATGCATTTATTAGATACGTCAGTATAACACTACCTTTCTTAGGTAATTGTTTAAGAACCTCTCCTATGATAAGATTCCTTTGGATTCAGGTTTATCTTGATTTCTCTGGCAATATCCTTTTGAGGAACTATATAGGCTTTGATTCGATTTTGTGGGACTGGAAGATTTCTGTTATATGTTCTACAAAAATGTCAGCCTTCTGTTTATTGTCTCTTGCCCAAGTGTCGTCTCTTCTTCTTAATAGGTGGGACATAGGCCATTGGCCTCTTGTACTTCCTATCTGCTTTCCACAGCGAGAATCTGTTTATTTACCGGGTCTCAATTTAGTTAAGAAAGATTCGAATAAATAATAAATTCCTTAAGAAGGATTCCATAAATAAAAATGAATCTTATAGTAATTGCATTCTGAGTAAAAAGTTTCTAATGGACTTATTGGTTTTTCGATTCCTTAAGAAAGTGGAGCCATTTATAACACGGTTTTGTTAATATTTCAAACGGCTGTAACTTTTTAAGAAGTAGGAAAAGCGATAAGTCCATGTGACTTTGTTTACTCAGTATGACATTATAACTATCTAACAGACAAATTTTGCTGGAGAGAAAATGGGATAGCCTGTACGTGTGTGTGCGATTCAGGTTAATTTATTGTCCCTTCAATTTATTGTAATTTGTATTTTGTTATTTTTCGTATTATAAGTTATACAGAGTGTGTTGCTATCAAAACTGTGTTGCTCCATTAATGATACTTGTAAATGAAGTTGTGTTTAAATTAATAACTGTCGGCTCGTTCACACTTATTTATTTGTATTTTTGTTTCGTCTTTTTCCAAAACTGTAAGGGTGCAAAAACAAAGAGAGTGCAAACACATGCAATACAATGGTAATAAATCTATAGAAAATGATTTTGAAAATTGTAAAAAGAGGGGTGTAGGTTTTTATTTCAAACTTTATTTTAAATGTATCTGAAAAACGGAAGGGGTGTAAACAAAACTAAAAATGGTGCAAACAAGAGCAAAAGAATTGCACAATCTGTAGGAAAAGAATTGAAATTTTGAAAAAGGGGGGCCAAAATTCACACTTCATAACATTGTTTTAATTTTATCACGAAAACTGTAGGGGTACAAACGTAACTAAAAAGGGTGCAAACAATTGCAAACGAATTGCAAACGATTTGTATAAAAAAAATTTAAATTTAGAAAAAAGAGGGGCCAAGTTCACAATTCATAAAATTGTTTTAATTTTATCACGAAAACGGTAGCGGTGCAAACGAAACTAAAAAGGGTGCAAACAATTGCAAATAAATTTCAAACGATCTGTAGAAATAGAATTTCAAATATCGTGAAAGGAGGGGCTACTGTGAATCTGGCCCCTCCGAATTTGTTTTAATTTTTACTTGAAAACGGTGGGGGTGCAAACAAAACTAAAAAGGGTGCAAACAATTGCAAACGAATTGCAAACGATCTGTAGAAATAGAATTTCAAATTTCGAAAAAGGAGGGGCTACTGTGAATCTGGCCCCTCCGAATTTGTTTTAATTTCAACTCGAAAACGGTGGGGGAGCAAACGAAAAGAAAAAGGGTGCAAGCAATTGCAAACGAATTGCAAACGATCTGTAGAAACAGAACTCCAAATTTCGAAAAAGGAGGGGCCAAGTTCACAGAGGTCTAAAGGTCATAGAGACCAATGTGAAAATATGAAAGTAACTACAAAATAATTCTAAAAAAAGAGATATTTTTTCTGTTAAAAAACAAATAACACAAGTAACATTTTCGTATTAAATTTTCATAAAAAGGATACAATATCTACAATATCTTTTCAACATATTGAGACCATCGTGAAAATATAAAAATAAATAATTCTTCCTAAAAAGACAAAAATAATTTTTTTATTAATTTCATTCTGTTAATGAAAGGAATAACAAAATAACAATATCATATTAAATTTGTATAAAACGTATATATTTACAAAAAAAAACGTCCTTTTAACATATCGAGATCAACGTGAAAGTATAGAAATAAATAAAAAAGAATTCTTTTGTAATTCCTTCTGTAAATTGAACGGATAACAAAAATACACTCTTGCATATAATTTTAATAAAATATATTAATTAAATTATTAAATATATCGAACGGTTCTTCTTCATCGGTAAAAATTTTATAGGACTTAATTTGTTTTAATTTTCATTGAAATATGAGGTACATCATAAATATAGCAGCATTTTCCTTCTGATTTAAACCGTGCCCTAATTCTCGATATATATATTACTCAACATAGAAATTTTAATTATGTCTGGCTTTTGTCTTTATTAAATTCATTTGACTAACGAGACGTTTGACGTTCCATATCGGCATTTTAATGTGGCAGAGACAAAAATCAGTTAGTTGCTTGAAAATGGGCCAATACCATATGTCCCTACAGGGTTGCGTTCAGATTGATTGGGCGTTTGTCGGGTAAACGCCGGCTGGCTAAACGTCGGCGTTTGTCCATTGCCATGCCAATCTGAACGGTATTGGCACAACCAGCGTGTTTATTTGAGCTTTATAACCTCAACAAGATAAAACCCAAGCAGCACACTATGTGCCAGCACATTCCAGACATATGCCTTTTAGATGCCTAAGGTACATGTACAAATGGCATGTACCAGGCATATGCCTTTTAGATGTCTAAGATACATGTACAGATGACATGTACCAGGCATATGCCTTTTAGATGCCTAAGGTACATGCACAGATGACATGTACCAGGCATATGCCGGGCACATGCTGCAAATAATGTTTCTAAATGGTTTCTAACTCATATACCTAGCACGTACCAGAGGAACGATTACAGTTCTGGTACATTCCTATAATATATTTATATATACATAATATAAAACATTTGTATTACTTGAACGTATCCAATTCGTTGTAAGAATATGGGTAGTTCGAGTAAAACAGTAAACGCTATGCCAAATACTTTATGTGTACAAATTGATGTTCTCTGTTTTACACAAAAAATATTTATTATACTTGAGGAAGATTGTATATTCCTAATATTGGTTAATTATAACGAATCAAAACCTTATTTTTTTAGACTATTAAGACTCAAAAAATTTAAAAGTTTTTGGTTGGTTATTGGAACCTGTATACTGTTTTTGTTGAGTGATTTGTGTATTAGCATTTATTGTTTTATTTGGACCAGCCTATATAAGAGCAAGTGCTTAGCACATATTCCAGGAATGTGCCCTATATACTGGTGGAATGTGTACACTGCATATTATGCTGGGAACGTGCTACGTACTATGCGCGCCAAAAAAAAAGTCGTACACCTTGTAGCTTTGTAAATGGTTCTTTTATAACCTATTCGCTGTCATTCTGACATTAATCATAGGTATGAAACGTGCACTAACTGTCAAGTTGACAAGCCAGAATTACATGATGTACATATACAGCATGTTCCAGGTACATACCATTGGCATATCAAACTCTGGGTACATGCCTGGTATGTACCTGGTATATACCAGGGCACGTGCAGGGTATGTGCTAGGCACCTGTATGTGCCGGACATTGGCACGTACCAGGCACATGCCTGAAACGTAACTGTTGCCTGCCAGGCACATTCCTATGTAATTTTGGCATGTGCCTGGCATGTGATTGTGCTGCTTGGGAAGTATAGTTACCATGTCCGGATAACCATTGATTGCGTAACATAGTATAATATTGCTGACTTAGTATTAATTATGTATAAATTCTCTAGTTATTGTATTCAGCTTTTAGTCTAGTAAGAATCGTAATTACATACGCTGACTCCGCGTCACACGGGATTGAACTCAAATCGTTCATTCGTTATTTCGCGTAAAACTTGTATTTTATATTTGGTGTTAGAATTTAAATAAACCTTTTTAAAAACTTAACTAACAGACTTTACTATTTATCTGGCGCAGTCGGTAGTTTCCGGTAAACTCGAGTGATTATTTTGTGTCGTGTCTCCAATCGATTCGATATACAAAAACATTCGTGGTGAACTTTCAAGTTCTTAATACCGGACATCCAAGCATCAATCAAACCAGCCGAGGACGACGCTCCAATTGCCGAATCCCTGGACAACGTAGGACCTGCCGAGGAATTTGGACCTGCTAGAATCGTCGACCGAATCCCAGGACTACACCCCATCAATGAACATATTTGCAGTCATTTTGATAGGCTTGTAAGTACTTAAATTCTTTATTTTTCTGCATCCCTTTTTCGCTTTCCCCATTTGAAATTCCCGCAAACATCGTGGAAAATTTAAACGACCTTTTGGAAGCCATCAACGACATCGCAATGGCCCGCGAAATCTCCAAGGTTGATCAAGATCTGATCCCGGTATTCGATGGAGACCGGATAACCCTCAAAAGCTACATCAATGCATGCAAATTCCTAATAGAGGAATATTTACCTGTCGCTCCACAGAACGCGAATGACCTACGCATGGCCAAGCGTTTGCTGATGATTTTTATGGGAAGACTACGTGCTAAAGCACGCGAGGCGGTGGACGCCAACAAAACGCCCACCACTTGGCCCGAATTGAAAAACATCTTAATACACTCGTTTGGAGATAAACGATCCGAGGAAGTGCTGGTATACGACCTCAACAGTTTAGTTCCCCAGAAGGAAGACACCACAGCCAGTTATGCGAACAAAATCAAAATCACCCTATACACTTTGCTTTCTAAAATTAATTTAGAAGAAGAAAACGTAGCAATTCGGAACTTAAAACAGGAGCAATACAACCAAATCGCCCTCAGAACGTACCTATTTGGCCTAGATCTGATTAATGCCAACATAGGTTTAGAAGTGAAGCTACGTCAACCAACCGACATCGAAACAGCTGAAGGCTACGCGCTGGAAACCACAAACTACAACACCCAAAAGCAACGATTTCTCCATAATCTCCGGCAACCAGCAGCCCCGATGAGAAACATCATTCGCCCAGCTCCAGTCATGCCACAAAGCTTCACACCAGTTCCAAGAACACCGATAAGTTATCCGCAGCAAAACCCATACCAGAATAGATTCATTCCACCAGCAATTGCACCACCTCGTTTTCAACAACCGCAACAACCAACTAATCAGCCGTTTGCTAGAACGCCATCGCACATTCAACAACGCCCATACAGACCAACACCTATGGAAGTCGATAGCAGCGGAATTCACTACAACAACAAGCGACTAGCATCTTCAATCAACAAACCTCCGCCAAAAAGGCAGTGGATGTCAAACAATATTGAAATGCCTTCAGAACTTCCCGAAGACAATTATTATTATGTCCAATACCCAGACGGTGAGCTAACGGACGAGTACAACCGATTAGAACAATTTTATGAGGACGAAAATGCATGCGCAAGCAACTTAGCAACCTAGGATTTTCCACAGGACACCTCTCAAAACCCACTTACGTAACAATATCCAACAAAGCGTATTCACCAGATCCGTTACTCCCTTATGTCGAATTTGAAGGTTTAAAGTTTCTAATAGACACAGGTGCTGAATGTTCTCTAATCAATTCCAAATTGTTCAATGATGCTAAATCTTTGTATTCTTGTAATAATCAGGAGTTTAATATTAGAACTCCTCATGGAACAGAAAAAATAAAAAATGCAGTTTTCGCCCCTCTTCCTGACATTTTTAAATCTTCTAAATACCATTTGTCTGTTTGCTTTGATTTTTCGACCACATTTGACGGTTTGTTTGGATTTGACTTATTGACTGAATTGGGAGCTTCTCTAGATACTAGGAGACAGGTTATAATTACTGACACTACGGAGATTCCTTACAAAGTAAATAATGTCCGTACTGTTAGACCTCATTCACAATCGGTGGTTGACTATCAAGTAACCAATATAGTCAACGGCTTTGCAGTATTTCCTGAAATAAGGGACAAATCAGACAAAATTATCGTTCCCGAATCTTTGGTTGAAGTAAAAATAACGAAGCACTAATTTTAGCCACTAATTATACACAACTCTCCATTTACATAAAACCAAAACCGATTACATTAACACCAGTGAACGAGATAGAAAATGAAATTAATGTAGCTTACAATTTCGTCAAGGAGGAAAATCTATCACAATTACAATTAGAAAACATTCAAACAAATCTAAAACTAGATCACCTAAATCTGGAAGAGCAGAAAGCCCTTCAGGCTTTACTTATTAATTACAAACATTTGTTTCATGTGGAGGGACAAAAACTTACATTCACTCACAAGATAAAACATAAGTTCAATATGAAAAGCAATAATCCTGTGTACGTTAGAAATTATCGCCAACCCATAGAGACAAAGAATGAAATCAAAAAGCAGACTCTGGAGTTATTACGCCAAGACATCGTTAAAGAGAGTGTATCACCCTGGAACGCCCCTGTTCACATCGTGACCACACGCAAGAATGGCAGAACAAAACACAGAATGGTGGTCGATTTTCGTCGTTTAATAAACGAACAGATGATAGAGGACAAGTACCCTATTCCCAATATAGCTGACATCCTGGACAAGCTAGGAAGGGCAAATTATTTTACATCTCTAGATTTGGCCGCAGGCTTCCACCAGATAGAAATGGACCCTGAAGACTCCGAGAAGACCGCTTTCAGCACCGAACAGGGACATTTTGAATTTAAAAGAATGCCCTTCGGATTAAAAAATGCCCCAGCCACCTTTCAGAGAATTATGGATGAAGTCCTACGCGGATTATTCGAAGATACCTGCCTCGTCTATTTAGATGATATCATTATATATTCATCTTCACTTCAGGAACATCTACAAAAATTAATTAAAGTATTTCAACGCCTAGAATTGGCAAACTTCAAAATTAAACTGGAAAAATGTGAATTTTTGGAAGCGAGAAATTAAATACCTAGGACACGTCATAACGGATGAAGGCGTGAAACCAAATCCCGAAAAAATTGAGGCCATTTTACAATTTCCCATCCCCAAGACTAGAACGGAAATCAAGAGCTTCCTGGGATATTATCGCAAGTTTATTAAGGACTTCGCAAAAATTACCAAACCATTCACTTGATGCCTGAAGAAAAACGCAAAAATCAATATACAGGACCCCAGCTATTTTTCAGCATTCCAACAATGTAAGGAGTTACTCACAAACGACCCGATACTAGAATATCCGGATTTCTCTAAAGAATTCATCGTTACAACGGATGCATCCGATATTGCATTAGGACCTGTCCTATCTCAGGGACCAGTTGGACGAGACAAACCGATCTGTTATGCATCACGCACACTCTCCGACACTGAATGCAAGTATTCTACGGTGGAAAAAGAATTATTAGCTATTGTCTATGCCACCAAACAATTTAGACCATATCTTTATGGAAAGAAGTTTACAATTTTCACAGATCATCGACCTTTGCAGTGGCTCTGGTCCATGAAAGAACCAAATAACAAACTGATGAGATGGAGAACAAGACTAGAAGAGTATGACTTTGACGTCGTGTACAAGAAAGGTAAACAGAACACCAACGCTGATGCGCTCTCAAGAATCAGACTAACCGATTTGAATATTATCACCCAAGATGATCTAGATAGCATCCTTCCTAACTTCGACGACGAGGAACTGCTCGAGATAGCAGACGACCTATCAATTTCCATAATCGATCCAACAGAACAACCCGCCAATAAAACAGGAATAGGCATAGCCCGGAAGGAAATCAAGATGACGGATACCCACCCCATAGAAGAAGAAGAAGATTCAGACTCCAACACTATTCATACAACTCAAACTCAAGAACCAAATAAATCCATAGAAATTCAAGATACAATCCTTGATAATAAGAAGAAACAGTTTATTATAACGCAAAGTTTGGGCAAGGAGCTGGAAGTCAAAATAAAAAATCGAGACGAATGCAATATACACTTCGTGCGTATTCCGAAAGAAAATTTGCATGAACATATCCTTCTATTATTCAAAAATTATATGACTAACGATCATACCTTCTACATTTATACAAGTGACGAAAATATCTATCAAGCAATGTGTAACGTTCACACAAACAAAATCTCAAATAAAGGACCTAGAATTATTAGATGTCTACGAAGAGCGGAAGTTGTTACGGATGAAGAGCAGAAAATATCACTGGTAGCATCATATCATACGGGAATAACTAACCATCGAGGTATACAAGAAACTCTGGAACATCTGAAACAAAGATATTGGTGGTCTAAGATGAAAAAAACAGTAACACAATTGATTAAATCATGTGATACCTGTAATAGATCAAAATATAACCGACGTCCGGAAGTACCACCTCTACCAATAACTGAAACACCAGACGCCCCGTTTGAGAAATTGTTTGTTGACCTATTCTCAATCTCTGGCGAAAAATATCTGACAATTATCGATGCCTTTACCCGCCTCGGACATGCAATTAAAGTAAAAAGTAAAAATCCTTCAGACATCTTAGACGCATTCCTGGACTATTTCAATTACTACGGCATCCCTCAAGAAATTCGATTTGATCAGGGTTCCGAATTCAACAATAAACTAATAAAAGAACTAGCAGCATTACACAAAATTACATTGCACTTTGGTACCGCCAAGAACCCCGAAAGCCAGGCTAACGTAGAAAGGTTCCACTCCACCCTAATCGGACATTTAAGATGCCTCGAAGACGACTCTAGCATACCCAAGCAAAGAAAAATGCGTATGGCAACAATTGCGTATAACAACGCCATCAACAGTGCCATTGGAATGACACCGCTTGAAGCTCTCTTCGGACATACCAGAACCAGGAACCCCATGGACTTAATCTATGATACAAAGACTTCAACATTTAATTGATAAACATAAGTCCAGAATGGCTATAATGTATCAAGGGCTGAAAGAAAAGGACCAAACAAGAAAATCGAAGACACGCGAAAAACAACAGGAAAACGTAAAAATTTCATCGTGGAAAATCGGAGAAAAGGTGTATGTCGAAAACATAACAAAAAGTAGTAAAATCCTTAAGCCCTACTTTGGACCCTACACCATCTTAAAGGTAAACGAGAATAATACAGTCGATGTCCAAACCCGTCGAGGGATACAAACATACCATACAAGACTACTCAAACACGGTATTGTTCCAGATGCCACTGGACCAACGCCGACGTCAGAATAACCCCGTTAGATGGACCGCTATTCCCCCTACATCTGGGAACAGCCAGAAACCAAGCGAGTTACTGGACAACAGCGATACGTTGCAACCTCGACAGCTTACTGACAACAATCGATAAGCTGAACTCGGAATACAACAAATTGGCGATCATGGTACAAGAAATAAAAAGTGATCAAGATAATACCTCTTTCGAAACACTTCTTAGAAGCCTAAAAGACCTATTAGGACAACTAAACTTTGTAAGTAAACAGCTAGTCCCATCAAGAAGACAACCAAGAGGCGCGCTAAACTTTGTTGGTTCCATAATAGAAGCAGTATCTGGCAATCTCGACGCAGAAGATGCAGCCAAATATGATAAACTTATCGAAAACCTAGAAATTCATCAGCAGGAACTTATAAAAGACGTAGAAGCCCAAATTCACGTCTCACGAGGAAGCCTTCGCACGTTTGAAGATAACTTAAAGGTCATACAGGAAAACCAACTCGAGACAGCTCAACGTATAAACACCGTGCAACAACACTTGAAGGACCAGGGAGATAAACAAACATATTTCAATTTCTTTATAAGAGCAGAAACTTCACTACAAGTCGCAATACACTCAGCTCTGACAGTACTGGGACGACTCTCAACAGCAAAAACTTTCGCCAAACTAGAAACTTATCATCCAGCTATTATTCCATCAGAAGAACTTCTCGAAGAACTACAATTTATTCAAAACTCGGTTACCGAACAACAAATTCCTTTAAGCCCTACAGAAGAAAATTTGTATCAAATAGAAAAAACCATAACAGTGAAAGCATACATGAGAGGTCACGTGCTTACGTTCTTATTAGAAGTCCCTTTAGTTGAAACTACATCCTATCAGTATTACCACTTAATCCCATTACCAATTCAACAAAACTCAAGTTATCTCATCCTCAATATCCCACAACCATACCTTGCAGAAAATAAAGATAAATATTTCACTACAGCCTCAAAGTGCAAGGAATTCCAACGAGAGCAATACTTATGTAAAGCCACAAGTCTCGACGCAGGCAAACGTCCAAGCTGTGCCTATCAACTATTGAGACACCTGTCAACCTCCGTATGTAGCCACACCAGATGGTCCCGCCTGGATACAGAAAGCATTCATCCCACTGACTCAGAATGGATCTTATTCCAAGCCAACTTTACCGGAGAAACAGCGTGCGAAGATCGACAAGAAGTTCGTCAACTACAAGGAAATTTACTGGTCCAAGTCACCCCGGACTGTACCGTCCACCTAGGAAGAGAGATTCTTCGAACCACGACTAACTACCTACCAGATCGACAATTTCATCTAGCCCCGATCAATTTATCCAGTATCCCGGAAGTACAGCCGCAATGGCAGCTGGAGGACCTTCACTTGAAAAGTCTCCAATTACAGTCACTCGAAGATGCAAGAACCAACTTCAGCGAACTGGACAGAAAATTCCAGGAACTGAGAAGCAGTCATATTATCAGCATAGGTAGCTCAACGACCTCGCTAGTGACAGCAACATTCCTAGCGCTAAGTATATTGGCCACCGGACTCTGGTATTTAGCGAAGATGAAACATCGCGCCAACGGCAACCCAACGACCCAAGGCTCAGAATCTATCAATCCCAACCCTTGGCTCTCTCCGAGAAGGGAGGAGTTACCATGTCCGGATAACCATTGATTGCGTAACATAGTATAATATTGCTGACTTAGTATTAATTATGTATAAATTCTCTAGTTATTGTATTCAGCTTTTAGTCTAGTAAGAATCGTAATTAGATACGCTGACTCCGCGTCACACGGGATTGAACTCAAATCGTTCATTCGTTATTTCGCGTAAAACTTGTATTTTATATTTGGTGTTAGAATTTAAATAAACCTTTTTAAAAACTTAACTAACAGACTTTACTATTTATCTGTATTAGCTATCTATTACATTGTTGGTGTGATGTATTGGGCGTGCGCGGGTTCTAAGGTGTGCCGGTTGGAGGGTTTGCTTGCGGAGAGTTCAGTTCTTCGTGCGCGACCGTTTGACATACACGCGAGTGTACATTGTAGCAGTTTATGTTACTTTACATTTCTGTAGTTGTATATGTATCATTACGTTCAATAAATACATAACAATTTTGGCGACGAAGATGGGATCCCAGTGATTCGATGAGACCGTGCATCCCAGAGATCGACGGGCATAATTTAGCGTGGTAAAGTGAGTGACAACGACATTCGTGGTTACAGTGACAAAATGGCGACATACGGTAACATTGAACCTTTCAATGTGAACGATCTACACTCGTGGGATTCGTACAAGGAACGAGTTAGTTTTTATTTCGATGCAAACAAGATTGAAGATGACAACAGGAAACGCGCCGTTTTCTTAAGCGTCTGTGGACCAAGTACATACGAGATTTTACGTTCGTTAGTAGCGCCGAGTAAAGTGTCCGACAAAACATTCGTCCAGATAATTGAAGTACTGACGGAGCATTTTGCACCAAGGAGTTCCGAAATCGTAAGTCGTTTTAAATTTTATCGCCGTGATTAGGGTACGGGCGAAACAATTGCGGTTTACATCAAAGAATTACGACGTTTGGCCGAAACTTGCGATTTTGACAAGTTAGAAATAATGCTACGAGACCGACTTGTTTGTGGTATTAGGGATGACGCTTTACAGAGACGTTTATTGCCGGAAACAAACTTGACGTTCAAGAAAGCACAAGATATGTGTGCCGCGCATGAAGCAGCGACTTTGGGGCTTGCCGTTTTAAAGCAGACAACGGGCGCGCCGGCCGACGTACACAAGCTCAGCCGACAAACGAAGCCGCCACCGAGTGATCAAAGAGATGCCGCCGGGCGAAAACATAAACATTGTTTCCGATGCGAAGGAGACCATTCTCCGGACACGTGCAAATTTAAAAATACAAACTGTCGGTATTGTAAGAAAGAGGGATATATCGAACGAGCTTGTTACGCAAAAAAAAGCTAAGAATGGCCGAAAATTACATCAACAAAACACGGAAGAATTTGTTGACGACGTTTCACCAACAGAGGAAAATGATAACTTCCTGCTGACAATAAATAACGTATGCGGAGATGCGCAGGACAAGTACATGGTACAGGCGAAAATTAACGACAAGGTCATACCAATGGAGGTCGACAGTGGCGCTGGTAACACCGTTGTCGGACAACAAATATGGAATGATGCTTTTGGGAAACACCGACCAGCACTGAAACCGACAAGCGTAATTTTGAGGGATTACCAGAAGAAAATCGTGAGCACACTAGGTACGTGCAACGTGACAGTAAGTCTGGGTAACAAGTGCGCAAAACTACCTCTCCTAGTGGTAGCCAGCCAGCGTTCCAGCTTATTGGGAAGAAATTGGTTCCAAGCACTTGGAATTTCAATAACGGGCGTGAACAAAGTGACTACTTTAAACGCGCGAGTGCCGGATTATGCGAAAGAATACCCGGATGTATTCGAGAAGAGTATTGGTACGTACCGAGGACCACCAGTATCCTTTGACCTGGATCCGAATTTCAAGCCGGTGATTTTGAGATCGCGTAAAGTGCCGTTCGCGCTCAGAGACAAGGTCGATGTTGAGTTGGACAGATTACTTAGCGCAGGGGTTTTGGAACCCGTCGCTCACCCTAAATGGGCAACACCTATAGTCGTGGTCGCGAAATCGGACGATGGGGTGCGGATTTGTGGCGATTACCGTAGTACGGTCAATCAAGCATTGCGTACGGACAGATATCCTGTGCCATCGGTGCAAGACATCCTAGCGACACTCGCCGGGGGAACAGTGTTCGCCAAATTAGACATGGATCAAGCTTATCTACAGTTGGCTGTGGACGATGAAGCGTCCGATATCAAGACCATCATAACACACCGTGGAGCCTTTCGATGTAGGAAACTGCAGTTTGGGGTGGCAGTGGCGCCTCAGATTTTCCAAAGGTTTATTGACACGCGTTTGTGCGGGATCCCGGGCGTAATTCCGTACTATGACGACATACTTAGCGTGGGTAAGTCTGAGGAAGACCTGGACAATAAAGTGCGTGCGGTTTTGGGACGATTCGTGGAAGACGGGTTAAGGTTAAAACCCGAAAAGTGTATTTTCCGGACAAACAACCTAACGTTTTTGGGTTTTAACATCAGTGCGCATGGTGTTAGACCGACTAAAGACAAAGTTGACGCGATCGTGAACGCACCGTCACCCACCAACAAAACTGAATTACAAGCATTCCTGGGGTTAGTGACATTTTATCATAACTTTCTGAAAGACAAAGCGACAATCGCCGAACCGCTTCACAAACTTTTGCACAAAGACCTTGAGTTCGTGTGGGGCGCGGAACAACAACGGGCATTTACAACGATTAAAGACATTCTCGCACGAGAACCAGTTTTAACCCATTATGACGAAAAGAGACATTTAATACTTACGTGTGATGCGAGTGCCTATGGAGTTGGTTGTGTGCTAAGCCAAACATTAGCATCGGGAGATGAAGCACCAGTTGCTTACCACAGCCGAACACTATCAGCTGCTGAAAGGAACTTCGCACACATTGACAAGGAGGCCCTCGCCATCATAGTTGGCATTAGAAAATTTCATAACTACCTGTACGGTAGGCAGTTTGAGATCAGAACAGACCATAAACCTTTATTGGGACTGTTACACGGGAAAAAACCGTCCCCAGAAGTACTATCACCGCGAATGATTCGTTGGAGCATTATCATGGGAGCGTATAGCTACGATATACACTACATTCAAGGCAAGAAGATAGGAAACGCCGATGCTCTAAGTCGTTTGCCGAGACAGAGTAAAGTACCCGAAACTCCACTAGCAGCAGAAGTACTAGCATTGGAAAGTGCACCTGAGAAGTTGCTGTCAGCGGAAAAGATCGCCAAAGCTACGGTAAGAGACAAAACATTAGCAAGGGTACTTATGTGGACACGACATGGATGGTCAAGAAATACCAAAGAAGTGGAAAAGCAGCTTAAGCCATTCTTTACCAGAAAAGACGAGATTACTTCTTACCAAGACTGCCTGTTCTGGGGGACAAGAGTCATAATTCCACCAGGAGGGAGGAAAAGTGTACTGGAGGTGCTACATACCGCTCATCCTGGAATGGTTAGGATGAAAGCGTTAGCCAGATCGTATGTATGGTGGCCGAAGATGGACCAGGAGATCGAGGAAATGGTTCGGAGTTGTGGGACATGCCAACTCTCTCGAAACTCGCCAGCCAAGGCACCCCCTGCCTTGGGAGTGGTCAAGGGCACCTTGGACACGACTACACTTGGATTTTGCCGGTCCCGTAAAAGGAATTTAATATCTAATTATAGTGGACTCATACTCGAAATGGCTTGACGTTCGCAGTCACAGGACCATCCACCAGCGAGACAATTGCAGCACTTAGAGAGTTGTTTTCGACACATGGCATTCCAGACGTGTGTGTCCGATAACGGAACAGCTTTCACATCTAGTGAGTTCCAGCTTTTCCTTAAAAACAACATGATAAGACAAGCATTAACTGCACCATACCATCCCAGCAGCAATGGCCAGGCCGAGAGAATGGTGCAAGACTTCAAAAATGCTTTGAAGAAGATGGAGCCGAATAATATAACAGCAGAGTTATCTCGATATCTGCTAACACAACACATCACACCTCACTCGACCACTGGAAAATCAGCAGCTGAACTTTTAATGAATCGAAGATTGACGTGTTTGTTAGATAGATTACGACCAGATATTGCAAAAAAGATGAAGACCAAACAAGAGGATCAGTGCGGAACCAAAGCACCACGATCTTTTGAAATCGAGGATATGGTTTATGCCAGATCATATAACACTGGAGAAAAATGGGAACCAGCAACAGTGACTGAGGTAACTGGCCCTTTAAGCTATAGGCTTATGACACCTCAAGGAAAAAACATGAAACGGCATGCGGACCAGATAAGAACGCGAGAGATCGTGGAGGAACCGCAGCCACAAGAAGACAGCGAAGTTGAAGAAGTGGAAGCAGTCCCGGTTCCTGTCGAAGCAGCAGCACCATCGTTGGGTACTCCCAGACCCATACGCCAGCGGAAACCACCCAGAAGATTGGAAGATTATGTGCCCATCTAGGAGGGGGGAGTGTGATGTATTGGGCGTGCGCGGGTTCTAAGGTGTGCCGGTTGGAGGGTTTGCTTGCGGAGGGTTCAGTCACAGTATAGGTATACATACAGTAGTCGCACTCCGTCAAATTCATGAAGCAAGACTGCAACCGCGCAGCCTCTGTGCGCAGCTGTCTGGGTATACAACATATGGTAACTACACACGTGTCAGAAGTTTTGGCCCAATTCATGTACATATACGTGTGGAGAAGATTTATGCGCACCGAGGCTGCGCGAGGGCAACTTTGGCTTCAAGAAAATCAATGCTTTTCGACCGAAGTGCGACTACTGTATGTATACCTATACTGTGGTTCAGTTCTTCGTGCGCGACCGTTTGACATACACGCGAGTGTACATTGTACCAGTTTATGTTACTTTATATTTCTGTAGTTGTATATGTATCATTACGTTCAATAAATACATAAGAGTTGGTGTAGACTTGAAGAATTAAAATAAAATTTACAATTAATCGTAAGTGCTTGTAACAGGTTATAAGTTTGCAGACTATTGTATAACAATTGTTTGAGCTATTTTAAAAGAACATGAATCCGTTTGACGATTCGTCTAGTTCAAGTGATGAAGAAATCGAAATTAATCTACAGGCAAATCAAATAATTAGCAGAAATCCTTCTCAAATTGAAAATTTTTCTCCGACCAAGAATTTCAACACCATTTCCGAATTAAGCGACAAGCATATGCAGTTATTGGTGAAACTAACCTCAATTTTGGTCTGTTATTTGGTCGACTCAAAGACTACGATACCTCGATATGCACAGTACCGATTTGATCCCAGTTACAATTATTACAGCAAACACCTTACACAACATTTGTGTAATTCACTCAGATGAGCTGACAAATGAGTGCAATAAACAATGTTCAGGAAAATATCCGAAGGCAAGAGGGTGGACTAGTAGAGGATAGTCATAAGCATAGAAATAATTTAGTTAATACCATACAAAAATACATATATTGTAAAAGTATTATTACTTTGTCACATTTAGAATGAATTTGTTTTATTACGTATAATTCAACATAGTTTATTTATTACTCATTTATTGAACTTTAAATAAATATCATTTTAAAAAATATACTGTACCTGTCTCTTAATATACTTGGATTTTTGATAACTGCCCCAAAAAAATGACACAAAAATGTTTTTATATTAAAAACATTAGTGAATTAATGGCTGAATAATTGAAATCACAAGCAAAACTATCTGTAATCTCGCAGAACACGTTCAATTTTCAAATCCTATCGCCACTGCGCATGCTCGCAAATTTTATCCAGCTGACGACTGGATAAAATTGGCAAACGTCCGGTAAACGCCCGACGTTGTTTTTGAACGATCGGGACGTTTCGTCCGGTAAAATGCCCAACCAATCTGAACGCTTTTTAATCACCCGGCGTTACCCGGCGTACGCCCGACGTTGATTCTGAACGCCCCCCAAGGCTGTGGAGTCGGAGTTCAGACAAATTTCAGAGGAGTCGGAGTCAGAAAAAGTGTACCGACTCCGACTCCGAGCTATACCTAGGTACATATGTAAATATAATTTAACTCGAAAACACTCAGGTCGGTGGTGAGTGATGATTAATGCATATTTTCTGTAAGCAGTTCTACATTTGCTTTATCTTGTAAATAGAATATTGTTGTGTTCTTCGGCATTTCATTTTTTTAGTATAAATTAGACCTGCCCTTCTTGTTTGGAAGCATTTTAGCTTCCAGGTATAAGGGTTTAGCTTTCTCCGATAAAGTCTCAGAGAAAGAGCTTAACGCTACCATAAGTACGATTAAGTTATTAAGATGAGAAAAGTTAAGGGTTGTAGGTCGAATTGGCAAATGGCGGTCACAAGGGACGCTTCGGACGCCATCTGGAACATGTGGTTTAAGGTTTAAGAACATGTGGTTTAGGTAACTTAAGCGAAGCCCCCTTCAGTGTGATACCATATAAAAAATTTACTGTAAAAATAGTATTATTACTTTGTCACATCTAAAATGAATTTGTAGTTTATCTATTACTCTATAATTAATCATCATTTTTAAAACTCATGCTGTACCTATGACTCTTATAACGAAAATAACTATTTCCATATCTGTGCCAGTAATAGGTATTACTGGCTATAACATTTTCTTTAAGTTAGTAGATATCGTATAAAAACCACAGATAAAAACTCGAGTCGTAATGACTATTTTATATTTCTGTGTTGATTCTTGCATATGTTCGTCTACACCAGGGTTGCC
This sequence comes from Aphodius sticticus, assembly GCA_963966075.1. Lineage (NCBI taxonomy): Eukaryota > Metazoa > Arthropoda > Insecta > Coleoptera > Scarabaeidae > Aphodius > Aphodius sticticus. The sequence continues at coordinate 32,959,985 of OZ014510.1, read as the reverse complement.
AACTGGCCGGTATTGTGCCGGTCTGGCCGGTATTTCAGAATTCCGGCCGGCGCGGCGGCCGGTAGCGCCACCCGAAAAGCCGGTAAAACCATTTGAAAATCCGGTGCATATGATCTGGCAGGGTTGAACCACCACGCCACATGTGGCGCCACGCTGAGAATATAGTATTTCTCTCTCAGATATATGGATATACACGATATCATCTATCTATCCGACCTATATAGTACCTAATAGCAGTGGCGGACTGGGTCCAAAAATATTGTTTGCCAGGAAGCTAAGGGGGGCCCACCTTTTTTTTTGTTTATGCTGCCGGTATATACAGGGTGTTCCTAAATATTATGTAAATACGAAAAGGGGTTTGGCTTATTTAATGACTAAAAATTCATATAAACATAGGTCGCAAACGCTTCGTTGCCGATCTACAGGGTGTTGAAATTTCAAGATTGCACAAAAGCCGCGCCATCCTAGTTTTAATTTTTAACAATTGGTGGCGAATAAAATATCAAAATAAATACAAACAAAAAGTTATCTAAATCAAGCCAGAGCATACTAGACCAATTATTTAAAAAAAATTAATTTCATCTGGTGGTAAATACGAAAAGCTAGAAGAGATTAAAATGCTTTAGAACAAAACAAAAAATGCATTTTATATTTTAGAATCCACGAGCGGCGCACCGAAAAAAGTTCATGGGGAGAAAAGGGGGCATGACCCCTGAAAAAGTATCTCCCTGTAGATTCTTAAACCATTTGGTATGCCCAATGATGTAAGTCCTACAGCGTAACCTATAATTCCAAATTGGAGCTAAATATCTCAAAAGCTACAAGAGCTATAAAGAAAAAACTAAAAAAATCTTGAAATTTCAACACCTTGTAGATCGGCAACGAAGCGTTTGCGGACCTATGTTTATATGAATTTTTAGTCATTAAATTAGCCAAAGAATTACCCCTCTTCGTATTTACATGATATTTAGGAACACCTTGTATATATATATATATATATATATATATATATATTAATATATATATATATATATTTTTTTTTTTTTTTTAATAAACTTTTTCAAACTTTGTTGACATCTTTCATGATTTTTACACTTACATTCTAATTTTCTCCGAACCCTGAAGAAGGACACAATTTAGTCCGAAATATTGGTACATGGAATAAAAAATATAAAAAAGAAAAAACGTTTTTTGACTGAATTCCCACTAAGGTTTATGGTATATATATATATATATATATATATATATATATATATATATATATATATATATATATATACAGGTGGCCCGCTTATTTCCCCGAAAATTATAAGAAAGCAAGTGTCATTCTGAATAAATTTTTAATAAGGACTTATTTGTTTTCTCAATTCCTTGAAAAATTCAGCCGTTTGAACACACCCACTACACATTACAACCATAGAAAGTAAATAAATTTAAATAAAAATATTTCAAACAAAATCAACATAAATTGAATAAGTAAATGAACAAAAAACTTTATATGAAGCTTTTTATTAATTTTTTTTCTATAAAACAAATATCATTTTGAGTAAAAGGTATCATATGGACTTAGTGGTTTTCTCAATTGCTTAAGAAGTTGGCGCCGTTTAAAAACGGTTTTGTTAATAACTCAAACGGTTGTAACTTTGTCATAACTTAAAAAAATAATAAGTCCATATAAAACGTTTTACTCAGTATCTGACTTACTTTACGGAAGAAAAATTGCGGGAAAAAAAATGAAAGAGTTACAAAGAAAAACTTACAAAAATTTTATGAAATAGAATGTTAAAAATAAGACAAAGAACGAATAAATACAATATATAAGATCGATAAATAAGCTTTCCTAAAATGTCTATCTCGGTGGTCTATCGTCAACAGCTAAAAAGTTATTAAGCATCTAATGTGACATTTGTAACTTATGCACAATATTCATAAATTAATATTAAATATCCAGATTGTTCGACAAAATTCAACAATCTCTCAATTAGAAAAAAAATTCTTTTCATGTAGCAGCTTTTAGTAATAGCATTCTGCAATTTTGATTTATACAAATGTATAATTTTATTTTCTATATTTATTTTCTACAAAGAATTAGTAATTTATATATCAATCTAAAATTGTTTAAATAATATTTGTCAATGACATTAAATTGTTCATGGTGGTCCAACGCTTTGAAAAACTAGATCGCCTGATTCAATCGAGTTTGATTTGTTACTGTGTAGACATATTGAGGAAAAAATGTATGGGAATAATACAACTACTATAGCGAACATGAAGAATAGTAATGAGGCGTCAAAATATTTTTGTGGAAACCATGAAAAATATAATATTTCCACCGAGAATGTGAAGCAAGACTGAAACGCATTGACCCGACAGGGTTGATGTGTGCACTCTTGACAATCGTACTGAAATAATAATTATTTATTCAGTTTACAATTATCCATTTATTTAATTATTTATTCTTATGAGAGTACAGAAATGTTAGAATTTCTGAAGAACACCACATTGCTACCAAAGCACTCCTTGTTTTTGTTATCAGTAGTAAGTGCGGAACATCCCCATAAACTTATTCCTTAACATGTCCCGAAATAAATAAATTAAACTGGCGATTTAGCTGGCTAAGGCGTTAGACCACTACAACCAACCCAAGGATCCCTTAAACTTATTTAAATAGTTTAGAACATTACGTAAATAAATAAAAATTTTAAATAAGTTTCGACTGGTACTAATAAAATTAATTCTTGGAGGATCATAAATTGCTCGTTTGTGTAACTCATAGTAGCAGTTTGCAATGACTAAATGTTGCTGCAGAAGAATCATTACATTTGTGCGATTGCTGAATTTCGTCGTGGCAACTAGATATGTTATATTAATTTATGAAATATCTTTTGTATGCGTATAAATGTTAAATTAGATGCTTAATAACTTTTTAGCTGTTGCTGATAGACCTACCGACTTAGACATTTTAGGAAAGTTGATTTATCGATCTTTGGAAGTATGTCAAGATATACAAGGTGTTCCATTTAAGATTCTTGTTATTTGGCATTTAGCACATCTCCAGTTATTCCAGATAAGTCATAGAATTTAATTTATTTAGCAAATGAATAATAACTGTAAAAAAATGCGATACTTTTACTATCCAAAATGACTTCTTTTATTTCTTTATTCTTGTTAGTTACCTTAGAATAATTTTTTGAAAATGCTCATTTTTGACAATCATTTCACAATATCTCAGAATCAGTTGATAATAGCCTAATACAAGTTGAAGTCAGAAGAATTAGGCTAAAAATCTTCATCAAAAAGTGCAATAATATACCTAGTGTTCCATTTACACAAATATAAGGTTGTTGGTACATTGTTGTGGGACACACTGAAAACATGAAAATATTTTCTGGCTGTAGGGCGAATAATTATCTATAACTTTTATAACACCCTGTACATCAACTTTATGATATCTTCGAAAGTGAAAAAGGTATATTACTGTTTATATCATTGATCAATACAAAAGTGCGCAACTTTGTTTCTATTTTTTTTTTGTATTTTTTTTTTTAATTTACATATTTTATTCTATAGATAAATTTAGTTTTATTTTTATTGCATGTATAAAAGAACATTCTGTATAAGTGATTCATTTTTGTCACAAGTAAAATTTTATTTATTTGATTTATTTTGGTCCCTTTCATATGTTCAGCAAATATTCCACAATGTTTTCCTGTATATCAATTATCCGATTTAAGTTTTAATTTTATACATCATAGCATTGATATTTTTATTTTTAATTTTTCTTGGTAGAAACTACCACTTCATGCCATAACAATTCTGTACTTTTTGACGTATTGGTATTTCAATTTCGGATGAATAATATTGTTGACAGAACCTGGTCAACCAAATTTAAAAAAAAACTTGTTTTTTATGAAAGATAAACGTCAAGTAAAAAGTTTCAAGTTCAAATAGTAATACATTTTAACAAATTTTCTTAACAAGGGCCTTTTGGGGAATTTTTATTGTTTCCCAAAGTGGGTTTCTTAAAACTCACCATGCAATTTTCTTATTGGGTTCTTATTTATTGCCAAAGATAAAAATAAATTCTTAAGGCGGCCCCGTGCAAGTTTCAGTATAAATCAATATATTATTAATATTTTCAACATATGGTCTTAAGGGGGGGGGGGGGGGGGCACTTGTCATAGGGCAACCTGGCACCACCTGGCCAGTCCGCCACTGCCTAATAGTGATTCTATATCTAGTGTTAGAGTCAGTCGTTTGCAAAATACTGTAGTAGCCGGTTGCGATAACACCGAGTGATCATGAGTTCTGACAATCAAAATTCATTGACTCCGCCAGCAAAACGAAAGCGTTCCCGCAATTGTTTATTTAATAAAGAATGGAAACAAGATGAGAGATATCGGGACTGGTTGTATGCCCATGAAAATGCTAATATGGCAAAGTGTATACTCTGCAAGGCCGACTTTTCTAGTATGGCGGAATAAAGGCCGTAAAACGTCACGCCGAGGGTGTAAAATACAAAACTGCAATTAGTTCGCGAAATATGTCTTCCATAATGACCAATTTTTTTTTGTAAAAGTAAACTCGGAAAATGTTTCAAGTTTTTATTATTAGACAATTGTAGCTACGTAATTATTAATTATATAGTACATTAATTATGTAAATTGTAATTTAATTGTTTAAATAAAACAGTTAGTTACCTTAAAATATCGATGTAAAATAAAACAGTAAGCGCGTAAAGCATGGAAACGTGCAAAAATCTCTGAAACAGATTGTTATTTTAAAAATCCAATTCAGTTTTCAACCTTCAATTGTTTTGAGTTTATCGACATTTTTGTGAAATGGTAACTCCATATTTTCTTTTTGATTTTGGTAGATCTTTTTTAATTCCTACTTTCATAAGAACATTTTCTAGGAAAGGACAATTGAACATTTGATTATCTGAATGCAATACGAAAATGCGTTTTGAAGAGAATTATTTACCCTAAATACAAATTCCGGAATCGCGTTTTCGAAGAATGTGAGGTCAAAATATCAAGAAGAGAGTTTTTCATAGAACCCTCAAAAGGGTCTCCTTGTAAATTTTAATTTAGTTCTTTCACCTGAAATTTTGATCACAAATACTTTTTTAATATTTTATGTTTTGTTATTTCTTTTCAACGTTTACAGCGATTTAAGTGGTGTGCGGGCGCCCACACTTAGGAAACAACGGCAAGCTCAATAACCAGACGGAATATGCGAGTTTCATGCCCAGATGCGTATTCATCAAAAGTTATCAACTGTATTTTCCTCGAACATTTTCTGATGTATGGTCGTAAAATGTGTATGCTGTCATAAAGATAATTAAGAAATGTGTCACAATCAGTAAAAAAAAATGGGGTTACCATTAAAAGAATTTCTATGACGTCAAGTCAAAAACAAATTACGGGTAGCAATTAAATTTGATATAAAAATGTGATTCGATAATTAAAAATCGACATGTCTGTGATTCTTTTTAAATGACACCGTTTCCAAGACTTTTGCATCTTTCGTACTTTGCGCGCCACTGTATATTCAATAATCTGTATGATAGCATTCTTATTTATATTCTGAACACCATTCAGAACTACATATTAGGTCGTGTAAAAATTAAGAATCCATGATTATTTGTCGTGCCATATTATACGCCCCATTTGAAATGTTACATTAATTCTAAATTTTGTACCCTCAGGAGCAAAATTAAATCGGCAAGCATTTAACGAATCAGCCATATCGACAAAAATTCAGTTGGGTTGGGTTGGGATGCTGGTGCCGGTCGGTATTTTGAAATTGAAGAGTTAGCAACCCTAGTCTACACTTTCATGTTTTTTTTTATTTCTTTAATTATTTTCAGCTTCTAAGATAACCTTTGTCAAACCATTCATCAGATCTTAGTTCTTTAAAATAAGGTAATGAGCTATTTTATTTAAGCTTGTCCGTTATTGTCAGCTGAGCATCTTACAATATAGGAATCTCCAGAAGCCTGTATATTCCTGTTTTATTTGTTTTTATTTTACTATTCCTTTATTTTCTAGATTCAGGAAAGGAGTTTTTTTGTTGTAGTTTACTTGGTTTTGCTGCCCCTAAACTTTGCCGCCATAGGCAGTTGCCTATCTTGCCTACCGCCTAGAGCCGGCACTGATCTTAGTAATGATTGCCATTAAATTTAGCAAGGACCTCAACTACGTATGGAAATAAAGGGAGTTATATTAAAAACATAAGTTTGGGTTGTTCCATGCAAATGTAATTTCAAAATATGCGCCCTGACGTTTCGCATATCCGGGCAAAATTGGATTTTAAGTGTTAACAGAGGCATTATCTGCCAAGGATGCACTATTAGAACACCTTTATAAATGTCCTGTTCTCGTTCTCTTTTTATTTGGATAATTATCTTCATACATTTTGAACTTCTGGCAGATGCTAATAAAAAATTGACTGGAAACACTGATCACTTTCCCAGCTGTAGTTTCTTTTCTTTATGCTTAAATATTACTTAATTTATTAATTTAGTGCATACACAAAATCCATAAGCCACATTTAAATGGTTTCCTGGTCTCCTGTATGAATTCTCATATGGTGTTAGAGAAGAACGCACTGTACAAGTATAATCACATAAGGTACATTTAAATGGTTTCTGTCCTGCGTGCTTTCTCATAATATGCAATGTAAGATAAGACCTTACTGTAAACACATAATCACATAAGGCGCACTTAAAAGGTTTCTCTCCTGCGTGCTTTCTCATATGCAGTGTAAGAGAATAACCTACTGTACAAGAATAATCACATATTGTGCATTTAATGGTTTTTCTCCTGTGTGCTTTCTCATGTGCAATCTGATATTACCACTATTTGCACCAGCATAATCACATAAAGGGCAGTTAAATGGTTTCTCTCCAGTATGCGTTTTTATATGCCGTGAAAGACAAGAACGTTCTCCAGAAGAATAATCACATAATGTGCATTTAAATGGCTTCTCTCCTGTGTGCGTTCTCATATGCATTGCAAGATTACCACTCTTTGTAGAAACATAATCACATAAAGTGCACTTAAATGGTTTTTGTCCTGTATGCGTTCTCATATGCTGTTTAAGTGTAGAACGTACCCTACAAACATAATTACATAATGTACATTTAAATGGTTTCTCTCCGGTGTGCGTTCTCATATGGATTGTAAGAGTACCACTATTTGCACAAGCATAATCGCATAAGGTGCACTTAAATGGTTTATGTCCTGTATGAGTTCTCATATGCAGATTAAGTGAAGAACGTACCCTACAAACATAATCACATAATGTGCATTGAAACGGTTTCTCTCCGGTGTGCGTTCTCATATGGATTGTAAGAGTACCACTAGTTGCAGCAGCATGATCGCATAAGGTACACTTAAATGGTTTCTCTCCTGTATGTGTTCTCGTATGGTTTATAAGAGTACCATTAGTTGCACCAGAATAATCGCATAAGGTGCACTTAAATGGTTTATCTCCTGTATGCGTTCGCATATGCAGTGTAAGAGGAGAACGTACTGTAGAAGCATAATCACATAATGTGCATTTAAATGGTCTCTCTCCAGTGTGCGTTCTTATATGGCCTGTAAGATTACCACTATTTGCACCAGAATAATCACATAAGGTGCACTTAAATGGTTTCTCTCCTGTGTGCTTTCTCAAAGGTCTTCTAAGATTACTATTGTCCGTACAAGTATAATCACATAAGGTGCACATGCATGGTTTCTCTCCCGTGTGCGTTCTAATATGGATTGTAAGATTACCGCTGTTTGCAGCAGCATAACCACATAAGGTGCACTTAAATGGTTTCTCTTGTGTATGCAATCTTATGTGTTGTGTAAAAGAAACACGTTCTTCACAAGCATAAACAGCGGAGTCATATACAGTATCTGACTCCACTTGTACTAGTTTAAGTTGCGTTGATTGAGCAACTGTGCTGTCATATGTGTTGAACGGGAAATCTTCCTCCGGTGCTTCTATCTTCAGCGGATCTATAGATTGTCCGGAAATTGTAGGTATGCAGTCAGGTGTCGTAGTTTCAGTAAATTCCACTTCTTCCACTTTTATGGCCAATCTGAAAAATGCAAAATAACATTAAACAATAATTTTATTTACTAGATTGATGAGGAACTGCATAGTACGAAGAAAAGCCAATTACAAGAAGTACAATTAAAGGCAGCATTTGTGATATACTCCGAAGAAAGGGACCTTATGACGAACATAATTGATAGTCCGATTTTGACGGTTTTGGAACGTCCAAACCTTCCTCTTTCTTTATAAGTGGTCCCAGGGCAGTATACCTTTATCAGCCCAGTCTTACAGAGTCGGCTAGATTCTAAAGTATGTTTTTCCACAAATTATCCTCACCATGATGTAAATTTTACACGCGTGAATTGACGGCCGTAATATTCACTGCGGGCTACCCATTGTTGTTCTACGATATATACGAATAGAAATCTAGCACACACATGGGAATATTTCGGCCATCGATTCATGCGTATAAAATTTACCTCCTGGATGAATTAGAAATAATAATAATAATAAATAATTAACAGTATATTATTTGACGAGCACATAACTTAGGAGATAAATCGCGAGCATGAAATTTATACGCGAGCCGTAGGCGAGGGTGTAAACATGCGACCAATATATATCCGTTGTGTGCGAGTCGAATACGACGTTTTATCTACGACACCCAAATTACATTTTATACCAAATATTTTAAATGTATTTGTCAATGATGGCGAGGCGAACTGTCACATAACTGCCATCTACGTACAAACACCGTACAACCCCACACAAGTCAAACTTTGCAGTTGTACAAAATTATTTGAATCAACAATTTCCAAATCGCTGGATTGGTAATGGTGGAGTGGTGGAAAGTCCTCCTAGATCCACTGATTTAAGTTCTCTGGACTATTTTCTATGGGGAACTATGAACGACGAAATTTATCACGACACTCGCAGAAACATCGAGGAACTGCGGGATCGAATAACAAATGCGGTTAATACTATTCCGGGAAGAACAGTTGGAAGAGCATAACGTCGAAAAGCTGGCTCGGTTTTATGCCTTCAAGAAAATGGCGACCAAATTGAACATTTACTTAAAAAATAAGCCTTTTGTTGTATAAACTTGCTTCTTTTACAATCTGAATGTTTTGAATCCAAAGCACTCTGGTCAGTCCGGCGCAGGCGGTCTGTAACCAAGCAGCAGTTGGGTACCTGATAAGCACGACAAACAACGAGAAAATGAAGAAAGATTTTTTATTATTAAACCATTGTTTTAAAAAATAATGCCAACACGTTATACATTGCGGAAATGAGAAAAAACACGACTATCGGAAAATGCCAAAATTCAACATGGCACCCATAAGAAAAACAAAATGAGGCAATAAGAAATCCTTATCATGTCACGCTTTTCGTTATTGGTAAACGTGATTTTACATCCACAATCAACCACAATTAAGGTTTATTTGGTTTAATGGCAAACTCAACGCTGAGCGCGCCGCTTGATCCAAGTGCATTATGTTGACGTTGCTTGGCAACGAGTCGGGCGGTCTGTAACCAAGCTCCAGTTAGGTACCTGAAGGTACCTAACCTTTTTGATTATTACACCATTATTTTAAAAAATAATGCCAACATGTTATACATTGCGGAAATGAGAAAAAACACGACTATCGGAAAATGCCAAAATTCAACATGGCGCCCATAAGAAAAACAAAAGTTGGCCATGGTTACGCAGCCATCTTTGATGTTATTTCAAATTAGAAAATAACACTGCATTCCTTGTTAAAAAGTAGCTGTAGAATGTGTTTGTTTAAAATGTCTAGCTACGTTTGGTTTTGAATAAAAAGTTAAAAACGATATCTTAACATTTCAGTTTTTTGCAGATATCTTTAAAATGAAAAATGATAGTTAAAATTTCTTTTCAGATAATTGATCAGCACAAAAATACGAAACTTTGCCAAATTTAAACATAGGTTCTATCTCCACTAATAAGCGAGATCCCCATGGTGAGCCTCGAAATTGAATCACCTGGTATATTAAACGCTAGATCCGCACTGTCTCCCTCTCTCTACTCCCGCCCTTAATATTTTATAAAAAATTGCAGTTAAAGTACTGCTTCTTTCCCCAAAATATACCAACCCAGAAATTGAGCTAGGGGCTATGACACAAGTAGTTTTGCAAAATAATTTTTTTGGGAGTTTTAATGATTTTTATTTTTAAACGTGCTTTCATTTTCGGAGTTGTGATTTTTAGTCAACAGACAAGGTACGAGAAGTAGGATAAGAAAAGTTCTGTAGAGTCAAAATTTTGAAAACCTTTTGGAATGTTAAAATTTGTCGAACTCTTAACTAATCTCAAAAAAAACAAAGTTGACAGCTTGTTAACACATGTGAATTAAAAAATTAATTTTTATTAACGTCTCCAGATCTTTATAATTTTAAATTCCTTCACTAAAACAGCTAAAATGAATTTAAAAAATACAGGCGCAATGATTGTTGTTATTATTGTGACTCACCTAATATAAGCAATAGCATATTATCAAATTCAAATGAAACTCATTTTGTTGTTAATAATAATTGTTGACTAACGATGACATAAAATAATAAAACAGTGATACAATATTAAAATTTGATCTCATTTGATGACATTTTAAAAGTACATATGTACTAGGAAAAACTGTGTTACTCCTGCGCAAATTGAACACTTTCTATTTTGCAATCATCCTGTATGTTAAACCAGCTCAAATTAACAACTCTTTATATAAAGAATACTTCTTCTCGACAAGTTAAATCTATGGTACATTATACGTATAGTTAGGGTACACGGTTTATTTAAAAAATACTACGTGAATAAATTTGCATACCACAGATTAGTTTATTAAAAAAGAATAACCCATTAACTTTTGAGTCTAGATATTAGAGCATTTAACATATTTCCAAGTATGTACGTAATTTGTTAATAATACAATCTAAGCTCTGTGCCAATCCTGGCCGACAAGGAACAAAATCGACAAGTGAAAACTGATTATCTTATGCTTTTTCCATACAATCTGAATCTGCAAGCAGAAATTCGAAATTGTATCCAGTTTTCGATTTTGCTTCTATGCTGTTTTAAAGCAGCGTTTTTCTTAAAATGTAGGCTCAAGTCGGAATGTCTGCCTGCAGATTCAGATAGTACAGAAAAAAGCATACCAAAAACAGTTCTCACTGTAGATTATGTTCATTGTTGGTAAGGATAGTCACATAGCTTAGATTATTGCATTTTTGTCAAATTAAGTACATGAAAATATAAATGCTCTGACATCTAGAGCAGAAAGTTAATTGATTATTTTTTAATGTTTATGTAACTCGTGCTAGTTACCATTAATTATATTTTTAAAATGTATTACAGCAGACAATAATCAGACGCAACCGTAGACTATAGGAAAAAATCTGATGTAGCCAGGCACATGACTTTATCATACTATACATAAAATTAATAATTTAGCTGCATGAGATTCTATTTGATCGAGATCGGCTATGTCTGCATTAAAATAAAACTAGTAGAACTAGACAGATATGTCGATTACAGCGGCGTTCGGATATTGTACTCCGTTGACACCGGGTACACCGTCCAAATGACACTTACGTGTTATTGGGTATAAAAAGTGTAACGGTGTACAATATACGACCGCAGCTTATATTGACAGTAGGTATTGTCAAAACATTAGCGTTTGACACTACCTACTGCCATTAGAATCAAAATATCTGACGTATCCTGGTTTTAATGCTACTAGTTTTAATGCAGTACCACCGATCTCGATGAAATAGAATTTGCTCATGCAGCTAAACTATTAATTGTACCAAAAAAATGTCATAGTCATAAATTATTCAGAATTTCCTCTACTTTAATTTATTATCTAACTATTTCGACGAAATTCCAGAAATGGCGGACCCATTTCATCAAAAAGCTTTTCAGCTCTAAGTTTGGTCATGTAACTTCTAAATATGAAGTTTCGTGCCGATACCTTTAGAAGTTTCTCCGGAATCGTCGCCACAAAAAACGGGTACACACCCATACACACCCACACACACAGAAATTTTTTTGTACCTTAGTCAAAAATGTTCAGGGGACCCAAAAAGACATATTTCCGCTAAAATCTAAAAAATTTTTTTTGGGACGATTACAATACTTTACATACTACGTATAATAAAGTAAAAAATGTTATTTTTCCAAATGGTCAAGCCTACGTACCTACTTCTTTTTTTCTGGATCATGTCATATGGATGGACTTCATAAGAAAAATAAATAATATTTTTAATGTAACCTAGTTCACACACTGGTATGGCGTACTTATGAATTTAGATATTAGATAGTGCAAACTTACTCTTGTTCAATGGGTTCACATTTTATCAGGTGCTCCTCAATAGCATTCAGACCCTGGATCTCCCCATTGTTATCTTCAAATTCGAAGCTACCTAGAAAAAACCAGAAACATACAATTTAAAATATAGAACTCGAATATTGGTAAAAAGAAGTGCTTACTAGTGTGTGCACCCCACCTACCGGTCGCATTCTCCAAATCCTTGCAATGGTTAAAGTGATTCAACAAAAACTCCTCTTTGTTGAAATTACACCCACATAAACTGCAACTAAATTTCTTCATTTCTGGCAGATTAGAAGATCCGTCATTCATCTGAAGATCAAAACAGTTTCAAAATCACTACAAATTATATGCGCAATATATGAAATAAAGCTGTAAGCATTTCATTAAAAATATTTGAAAAATGCAAAAAATGACTAAGCAATGAAAAAATAAATGTGCAATAAATTTATATAAATGTGTATCAGAGTAAGTAATTGTGCATTTTTATGTTTCTTTCATAATGTATTTGTACGACTAAATAAATAAATGTGCAATTCAATCGTTACCTCTAAAAATATAATGAGCAACTATAAAAGTACCTATTTCTTCATTGAAAAACATATATTTCTGACACTTTAAATAAATCAGCATTTGAAAAATAATATTGCTCATTATAACATTTTGTATATAACATATTCATACTTAAAGATAAAAGCCTTTTCTTCTCTTCCTGTAGTACATATAAAATAAATAACCTTACAAAGAGAAAAAGCGGCTTTTATTTTTATCTTATGCACCGCATGGACATTCATCATTTATATTAATATTTCTTTAATGCCCAAAATGTATTATTTTAATGCAACTGTTCTTAACTGTTCTAGTCCACAATATGAATAAAATATTGATCATAACATTTTTTATTCTATTCATATTTATTTACTGCACAATATTTATTACTGTAATGCTCAATTTATTAAATCTAATGCACAAGGTATTTATTTTAATGAACATAACTATTTAAAGAATACACTCATAAATCGGACACTAAAATTATCCAATCCAAATTAGTATTGTATAGCATTCTAGTTTTATTTGCTTCTTGCCCTGTTTTTATTAACAAAAACCTTTGCTGGAGTGAACGTTCAGGAGCCTAATAATCAAAAGTTCCAAACCAATCGACTTTTCTATTTTTGTTTATTTCTTAGCAAAATTGCTACTTCAAAAGATTAAAAATAAATCAGAGCAAAACCAGTTGGCGTGGTGTATAATTAGTACACATTATCTAAATTTCTAAATAATAGTCCAATTTTTAAAAGACCTAAGTTTTCCATTCAGTAAAGTTATACACAGAGACAACTTCAGAACAACAGGCCAAAGTTTAGTATTTTGGAGGCATAGCTACAGTGGGAGCAAACGCCTCCAGAGGCACCAGTTACATGGGGCGCAAAATTGGAAGGACAATAAAAAAACATTAATGCAAGAAATTCATTTGACCAGATTTTCTAAATTAAACTCTAAGACCTAAATGTATTGTGACTTGTGTGCACTTGAGTTAATTACCATAATTTTGATTGTTAGATTGGTACGGTGTATTTCTACATATAACTCCATACATATTTAGCATCTGTAAAGGTTCGTTTACTTATTGAGTGTACTATTGTAGTATATTGTTCCGTTTAAATGACTTATGACCTTTAAATGGCTATTATTTCACGATATAAAAGCTATTATCATAAATTTGAATCTTAAAAGTATTAACGTGGTTTTCAGTATCATTTTGTTAATATGAAACATAATCTTCTACTTATTTTACAAGAAAGCAAGTGCCATTCCCAAAATTTTTGTGGTAGGTAAAAGTTTCAATTGCCTAAATGGCAAAAAAAGTCCGTAAACATCATTTGAATGGGGTTAGAAATGCGTACTGTGGCACCTGAACCACCTGAACAGTAAAAATATTTTCAAGGTTGTAAGTTATTTTATTCTTTAATTGTAATTTTATCTTATTGAGTTTGTATATTACCGGTGTGACTTAAATATTAGATAAAAATATAAAAATGGTTAGACCAGTATGTGTTCTATTTGTAAAAAAAAAACTGATAAAAAGTAAAGATACAGGGTAATGAAAGTTTTGTGCCACTGGAACGTAGTGATCGTCAAAAAAGAATTTATAGACAATAAAATATGATTATTTACATTACAGCATGGTCAAAATATTGTCACAAGCTCTAAATGCAAGATTGCCAACTCAAAATACGGGAACAGTAGACAATCGCATCTTAGCCCAGTGAAATTAAACAAATAATACTATTCACTTCGGAAAAATTCAAACGGTCAAAGATGACCGAATTGGACTTTTTATTGATCGGACGACAATGGATGTTTTTAGGAAACATCTTGATCTTTTAATTCTTTACATAAAATGTCTATACATTGTTTAAGTACAAGTTGGAGTTTTCAAGTTAAACGTCTGAAAATCCACCAAAAGCATGTATAACATATTTATATGCTAGGTGATCCATACCGCATCAGAATAAGAAGAACAATAGCGTGCAATTAAATCTTGACCATTTACGAGATATGTCCTTCATTTACGGAAGTCAAAACTAGTAAGTTAAATCTACGCCAGTAAAGGACACTAGTTTTGGAAAATTTCCATAAAATACGATGCCGGTATTTATATAAAACACTTTTGTCATCTGAAGAATACTGGGGTTAGTTTATTAGAAATGGAAAACAACCGGTTCTCGACTAATTGGTTTTTCTCGTCATAAAAGCTTTAAACTAAGTTTATCAATGATTTACTACATATAAACTCCGTTTTTGGTTTAATCTGGAATTGAAAAATTGGAATTGAAAGTGGGATACACTAAATTCAATGTTCAATGAAATGCCAGGAAAACAAGGGGGCGCACACATTTTTCTTGCTCTCGGGCGCTGAATATTTAGCTATGACACTGTTTGGAGGGTACTCTATTTGTACACTAAAAGCATGATGGTCCAATAAATTGAACAAAAATTAAAAATAATAAGGCTCAATTGAACAAGTTTTGTTCAAGTATATCGATACCTTTCAGTTGTTAGGGTATAATAATAATAATAATCCACGGCTTAAAAGTGTAAAAACTGTAAACGGTGCACAATATTCGAATGTAGCTTATGTGTAAGTTAACTGTGGTCGTCGAATTCTTGTCCGGTGAACTGTAGCAATTCAATAAACTAAACATAATAAGGTGACAAGTGAAATTAAATTTTCTAGTATCAAAGCATTTCCATACCTTAATACTGGATGATAGAATTTATAGGTAGAATATAGGGCTACCGATTACAAGCAGAATCACGTATGTATTTCCTCTGTGATAATACCGACGTCAGGATGTTTACCAAAAACGCTCCAACTGAACAAAGCTGGCAGGGATATAAGATTTAAATTTTACTCATCTGGCAACACTGGTAAACTGTCAAAAATTTTCGAGAAGCCTAAAGCCAAGCCACAAACCAAACGTGAAAAGAACTGTTTTGTTTTGCTATTTACATTACCCGTTGGGTTAGTAAGAGGTAAAGATCTCCAGGGGGCGACATCGTAGGAGGGAGGAATCTCTGGCTACTCTGTGCATATAGTTATGCTTCTCGATAACAGATGGAGTATTTGGCGTAAGAATCATTTATGATGCATTAATTTTGTATTTTGAGACGGTTAATAGTAAAAAAAAAGCAACCTACAAAGTATACTAATCTAAAGAAATAAGTTTTGCTAGTACTTAATTTTTAGTATTTAGAAATTACTTTTAAGGGTCCGGTGAAACGATGCTTTAGAACGTACCCTAAATGGCGTTTCCGTACTTCCAGTTGTTCTTCAAAAGTTGCTTTTAAATTTGAGATTTTCTATGCTCAAACGGTTTGAATTGAATGTAGCTATTGGGGAAAACTTCTCATAACAATAATTGAAAAGGAAATACTTTTTGAAAATCAGTCATTATTGAACAATGGGCAGTAACTTACGATTTTATTTTTAGATTTATAAATCATTGATTTTTAGCCATGCACACAAAAATCACCTACCTATGTATGCAATAAAATCTCCATAAAATCACCTTCGTTTGAAAATTATCAGGAAGCTGAAAATGCTATGATTTTTGTGCGGATTGCGTTGTTTGAACGAAGAGTGGGAATTCCGGTAGTTCACCGCTTTTCGAATAGATGGCGCCACCGCTGTTTGATATTTAGGTGTAATGTATCTCTGTCAGCGCTGTAGGAATAGTCCTGCTAGCTCTGTTTAGCATATTGAATACCATCAAAGCAAAAAATGGTTATATGCGAACGGATGGTCGCAAGGCCATCCGTATTATTTGTGCATAGCACAATGAAACCAAGACTTGATAGGGTGGTGGGTTTTTTTTTGTCGAAAGCGATTTATAAAATCGCCCGTGTTATGTAAATTCAGGCAAGGCTGCAAATTCCATGTATTGAGTGTAGCTTTTCATTACCAATATTCTCAACATGAAGTTTATATAAATGTAATTTATTCCCAACAAGACCTGAAATAAAAATGTGTCAGTATTTAGTACAGATGTGTACCTACGTAATGTGTATTATACAGGCTGATACATAACTCGAGGTGAAAAATTAAATGCTATCAGCATCATATACTAAATCAAAATTGCAAAAGAAGGCTGATACTTAACTCGAGGCGAAAAATGAAATGCTACCGCCTATCAGCATCAAATACTAAATCAAAAATGCAAAAGAACTTAATTTTTCGACCGGCATTTGTTTTAGAGATATTTGTTTTGAAGTTTTGTGACCGCGGTAATGTAGTAAACAAGAAAAAAGTAGAAAGTGAAAACAATTTATTTACAATAGAATTTGATTATGAACTAATAAATAAATAATAAATAAATAATAATAAAATAATAAATAAATAATAAATAAATAATAAATAAATAATAAATAAATAATAAATAAATAATAAATAAATAATAAATAAATAATAAATAAATAATAAATAAATAATAAATAAATAATAAATAAATAATAAATAAATAATAAATAAATAATAAATAAATAATAAATAAATAATAAATAAATAATAAATAAATAATAAATAAATAATAAATAAATAATAAATAAATAATAAATAAATAATAAATAAATAATAAATAAATAATAAATAAATAATAAATAAATAATAAATAAATAATAAATAAATAATAAATAAATAATAAATAAATAATAAATAAATAATAAATAAATAATAAATAAATAATAAATAAATAATAAATAAATAATAAATAAATAATAAATAAATAATAAATAAATAATAAATAAATAATAAATAAATAATAAATAAATAATAAATAAATAATAAATAAATAATAAATAAATAATAAATAAATAATAAATAAATAATAAATAAATAATAAATAAATAATAAATAAATAATAAATAAATAATAAATAAATAATAAATAAATAATAAATAAATAATAAATAAATAATAAATAAATAATAAATAAATAATAAATAAATAATAAATAAATAATAAATAAATAATAAATAAATAATAAATAAATAATAAATAAATAATAAATAAATAATAAATAAATAATAAATAAATAATAAATAAATAATAAATAAATAATAAATAAATAATAAATAAATAATAAATAAATAATAAATAAATAATAAATAAATAATAAATAAATAATAAATAAATAATAAATAAATAATAAATAAATAATAAATAAATAATAAATAAATAATAAATAAATAATAAATAAATAATAAATAAATAATAAATAAATAATAAATAAATAATAAATAAATAATAAATAAATAATAAATAAATAATAAATAAATAATAAATAAATAATAAATAAATAATAAATAAATAATAAATAAATAATAAATAAATAATAAATAAATAATAAATAAATAATAAATAAATAATAAATAAATAATAAATAAATAATAAATAAATAATAAATAAATAATAAATAAATAATAAATAAATAATAAATAAATAATAAATAAATAATAAATAAATAATAAATAAATAATAAATAAATAATAAATAAATAATAAATAAATAATAAATAAATAATAAATAAATAATAAATAAATAATAAATAAATAATAAATAAATAATAAATAAATAATAAATAAATAATAAATAAATAATAAATAAATAATAAATAAATAATAAATAAATAATAAATAAATAATAAATAAATAATAAATAAATAATAAATAAATAATAAATAAATAATAAATAAATAATAAATAAATAATAAATAAATAATAAATAAATAATAAATAAATAATAAATAAATAATAAATAAATAATAAATAAATAATAAATAAATAATAAATAAATAATAAATAAATAATAAATAAATAATAAATAAATAATAAATAAATAATAAATAAATAATAAATAAATAATAAATAAATAATAAATAAATAATAAATAAATAATAAATAAATAATAAATAAATAATAAATAAATAATAAATAAATAATAAATAAATAATAAATAAATAATAAATAAATAATAAATAAATAATAAATAAATAATAAATAAATAATAAATAAATAATAAATAAATAATAAATAAATAATAAATAAATAATAAATAAATAATAAATAAATAAATAAATAATAAATAAATAATAAATAAATAATAAATAAATAATAAATAAATAATAAATAAATAATAAATAAATAATAAATAAATAATAAATAAATAATAAATAAATAATAAATAAATAATAAATAAATAATAAATAAATAATAAATAAATAATAAATAAATAATAAATAAATAATAAATAAATAATAAATAAATAATAAATAAATAATAAATAAATAATAAATAAATAATAATAAATAAATAATAAATAAATAATAAATAAATAATAAATAAATAATAAATAAATAATAAATAAATAATAAATAAATAATAAATAAATAATAAATAAATAATAAATAAATAATAAATAAATAATAAATAAATAATAAATAAATAATAAATAAATAATAAATAAATAATAAATAAATAATAAATAAATAATAAATAAATAATAAATAAATAATAAATAAATAATAAATAAATAATAAATAAATAATAAATAAATAATAAATAAATAATAAATAAATAATAAATAAATAATAAATAAATAATAAATAAATAATAAATAAATAATAAATAAATAATAAATAAATAATAAATAAATAATAAATAAATAATAAATAAATAATAAATAAATAATAAATAAATAATAAATAAATAATAAATAAATAATAAATAAATAATAAATAAATAATAAATAAATAATAAATAAATAATAAATAAATAATAAATAAATAATAAATAAATAATAAATAAATAATAAATAAATAATAAATAAATAATAAATAAATAATAAATAAATAATAAATAAATAATAAATAAATAATAAATAAATAATAAATAAATAATAAATAAATAATAAATAAATAATAAATAAATAATAAATAAATAATAAATAAATAATAAATAAATAATAAATAAATAATAAATAAATAATAAATAATAAATAAATAATAAATAAATAATAAATAAATAATAAATAAATAATAAATAAATAATAAATAAATAATAAATAAATAATAAATAAATAATAAATAAATAATAAATAAATAATAAATAAATAATAAATAAATAATAAATAAATAATAAATAAATAATAAATAAATAATAAATAAATAATAAATAAATAATAAATAAATAATAAATAAATAATAAATAAATAATAAATAAATAATAAATAAATAATAAATAAATAATAAATAAATAATAAATAAATAATAAATAAATAATAAATAAATAATAAATAAATAATAAATAAATAATAAATAAATAATAAATAAATAATAAATAAATAATAAATAAATAATAAATAAATAATAAATAAATAATAAATAAATAATAAATAAATAATAAATAAATAATAAATAAATAATAAATAA
The DNA here is from genome assembly GCA_963966075.1 of Aphodius sticticus. Taxonomy (NCBI): domain Eukaryota; kingdom Metazoa; phylum Arthropoda; class Insecta; order Coleoptera; family Scarabaeidae; genus Aphodius; species Aphodius sticticus. The sequence goes on along the minus strand of OZ014510.1, from coordinate 32,939,607 downwards.
ATAATAAATAAATAATAAATAAATAATAAATAAATAATAAATAAATAATAAATAAATAATAAATAAATAATAAATAAATAATAAATAAATAATAAATAAATAATAAATAAATAATAAATAAATAATAAATAAATAATAAATAAATAATAAATAAATAATAAATAAATAATAAATAAATAATAAATAAATAATAAATAAATAATAAATAAATAATAAATAAATAATAAATAAATAATAAATAAATAATAAATAAATAATAAATAAATAATAAATAAATAATAAATAAATAATAAATAAATAATAAATAAATAATAAATAAATAATAAATAAATAAATAAATAAATAATAAATAAATAATAAATAAATAATAAATAAATAATAAATAAATAATAAATAAATAATAAATAAATAATAAATAAATAATAAATAAATAATAAATAAATAATAAATAAATAATAAATAAATAATAAATAAATAATAAATAAATAATAAATAAATAATAAATAAATAATAAATAAATAATAAATAAATAATAAATAAATAATAAATAAATAATAAATAAATAATAAATAAATAATAAATAAATAATAAATAAATAATAAATAAATAATAAATAAATAATAAATAAATAATAAATAAATAATAAATAAATAATAAATAAATAATAAATAAATAATAAATAAATAATAAATAAATAATAAATAAATAATAAATAAATAATAAATAAATAATAAATAAATAATAAATAAATAATAAATAAATAATAAATAAATAATAAATAAATAATAAATAAATAATAAATAAATAATAAATAAATAATAAATAAATAATAAATAAATAATAAATAAATAATAAATAAATAATAAATAAATAATAAATAAATAATAAATAAATAATAAATAAATAATAAATAAATAATAAATAAATAATAAATAAATAATAAATAAATAATAAATAAATAATAAATAAATAATAAATAAATAATAAATAAATAATAAATAAATAAATAAATAAATAATAAATAAATAATAAATAAATAATAAATAAATAATAAATAAATAATAAATAAATAATAAATAAATAATAAATAAATAATAAATAAATAATAAATAAATAATAAATAAATAATAAATAAATAATAAATAAATAATAAATAAATAATAAATAAATAATAAATAAATAATAAATAAATAATAAATAAATAATAAATAAATAATAAATAAATAATAAATAAATAATAAATAAATAATAAATAAATAATAAATAAATAATAAATAAATAATAAATAAATAATAAATAAATAATAAATAAATAATAAATAAATAATAAATAAATAATAAATAAATAATAAATAAATAATAAATAAATAATAAATAAATAATAAATAAATAATAAATAAATAATAAATAAATAATAAATAAATAATAATAAATAAATAATAAATAAATAATAAATAAATAATAAATAAATAATAAATAAATAATAAATAAATAATAAATAAATAATAAATAAATAATAAATAAATAATAAATAAATAATAAATAAATAATAAATAAATAATAAATAAATAATAAATAAATAATAAATAAATAATAAATAAATAATAAATAAATAATAAATAAATAATAAATAAATAATAAATAAATAATAAATAAATAATAAATAAATAATAAATAAATAATAAATAAATAATAAATAAATAATAAATAAATAATAAATAAATAATAAATAAATAATAAATAAATAATAAATAATAAATAAATAATAAATAAATAATAAATAAATAATAAATAAATAATAAATAAATAATAAATAAATAATAAATAAATAATAAATAAATAATAAATAAATAATAAATAAATAATAAATAAATAATAAATAAATAATAAATAAATAATAAATAAATAATAAATAAATAATAAATAAATAATAAATAAATAATAAATAAATAATAAATAAATAATAAATAAATAATAAATAAATAATAAATAAATAATAAATAAATAATAAATAAATAATAAATAAATAATAAATAAATAATAAATAAATAATAAATAAATAATAAATAAATAATAAATAAATAATAAATAAATAATAAATAATAAATAAATAATAAATAAATAATAAATAAATAATAAATAAATAATAAATAAATAATAAATAAATAATAAATAAATAATAAATAAATAATAAATAAATAATAAATAAATAATAAATAAATAATAAATAAATAATAAATAAATAATAAATAAATAATAAATAAATAATAAATAAATAATAAATAAATAATAAATAAATAATAAATAAATAATAAATAAATAATAAATAAATAATAAATAATAATAAATAAATAATAAATAAATAATAATAAATAAATAAATAAATAATAAATAAATAATAAATAAATAATAAATAAATAATAAATAAATAATAAATAAATAATAAATAAATAATAAATAAATAATAAATAAATAATAAATAAATAATAAATAAATAATAAATAAATAATAAATAAATAATAAATAAATAATAAATAAATAATAAATAAATAATAAATAAATAATAAATAAATAATAAATAAATAATAAATAAATAATAAATAAATAATAAATAAATAATAAATAAATAATAAATAAATAATAAATAAATAATAAATAAATAATAAATAAATAATAAATAAATAATAAATAAATAATAAATAAATAATAAATAAATAATAAATAAATAATAAATAAATAATAAATAAATAATAAATAAATAATAAATAAATAATAAATAAATAATAAATAAATAATAAATAAATAATAAATAAATAATAAATAAATAATAAATAAATAATAAATAAATAATAAATAAATAATAAATAAATAATAAATAAATAATAAATAAATAATAAATAAATAATAAATAAATAATAAATAAATAATAAATAAATAATAAATAAATAATAAATAAATAATAAATAAATAATAAATAAATAATAAATAAATAATAAATAAATAATAAATAAATAATAAATAAATAATAAATAAATAATAAATAAATAATAAATAAATAATAAATAAATAATAAATAAATAATAAATAAATAATAAATAAATAAATAAATAAATAATAAATAAATAATAAATAAATAATAAATAAATAATAAATAAATAATAAATAAATAATAAATAAATAATAAATAAATAATAAATAAATAATAAATAAATAATAAATAAATAATAAATAAATAATAAATAAATAATAAATAAATAATAAATAAATAATAAATAAATAATAAATAAATAATAAATAAATAATAAATAAATAATAAATAAATAATAAATAAATAATAAATAAATAATAAATAAATAATAAATAAATAATAAATAAATAATAAATAAATAATAAATAAATAATAAATAAATAATAAATAAATAATAAATAAATAATAAATAAATAATAAATAAATAATAAATAAATAATAAATAAATAATAAATAAATAATAAATAAATAATAAATAAATAATAAATAAATAATAAATAAATAATAAATAAATAATAAATAAATAATAAATAAATAATAAATAAATAATAAATAAATAATAAATAAATAATAAATAAATAATAAATAAATAATAAATAAATAATAAATAAATAATAAATAAATAATAAATAAATAATAAATAAATAATAAATAAATAATAAATAAATAATAAATAAATAATAAATAAATAATAAATAAATAATAAATAAATAATAAATAAATAATAAATAAATAATAAATAAATAATAAATAAATAATAAATAAATAATAAATAAATAATAAATAAATAATAAATAAATAATAAATAAATAATAAATAAATAATAAATAAATAATAAATAAATAATAAATAAATAATAAATAAATAATAAATAAATAAATAAATAAATAATAAATAAATAATAAATAAATAATAAATAAATAATAAATAAATAATAAATAAATAATAAATAAATAATAAATAAATAATAAATAAATAATAAATAAATAATAAATAAATAATAAATAAATAATAAATAAATAATAAATAAATAATAAATAAATAATAAATAAATAATAAATAAATAATAAATAAATAATAAATAAATAATAAATAAATAATAAATAAATAATAAATAAATAATAAATAAATAATAAATAAATAATAAATAAATAATAAATAAATAATAAATAAATAATAAATAAATAATAAATAAATAATAAATAAATAATAAATAAATAATAAATAAATAATAAATAAATAATAAATAAATAATAAATAAATAATAAATAAATAATAAATAAATAATAAATAAATAATAAATAAATAATAAATAAATAATAAATAAATAATAAATAAATAATAAATAAATAATAAATAAATAATAAATAAATAATAAATAAATAATAAATAAATAATAAATAAATAATAAATAAATAATAAATAAATAATAAATAAATAATAAATAAATAATAAATAAATAATAAATAAATAATAAATAAATAATAAATAAATAATAAATAAATAATAAATAAATAATAAATAAATAATAAATAAATAATAAATAAATAATAAATAAATATTAAATAAATATTAAATAAATAATAAATAAATAATAAATAAATAATAAATAAATATTAAATAAATAATAAATAAATAATAAATAAATAATAAATAAATAATAAATAAATAATAAATAATAAATAAATAATAAATGAATATAAATAAATAATAAATAAATAATAAATAAATAATAAATAAATAATAAATAAATAATAAATAAATAATAAATAAATAATAAATAAATAATAAATAAATAATAAATAAATAATAAATAAATAATAAATAAATAATAAATAAATAATAAATAAATAATAAATAAATAATAAATAAATAATAAATAAATAATAAATAAATAAATAAATAAATAATAAATAAATAATAAATAAATAATAAATAAATAATAAATAAATAAATAATAAATAAATAAATAAATAAATAAATAATAAAATAATAAATAATAAATAAATAATAAATAAATAATAAATAAATAATAAATAAATAATAAATAAATAATAAATAAATAATAAATAAATAATAAATAAATAATAAATAAATAATAAATAAATAATAAATAAATAATAAATAAATAATAAATAAATAATAAATAAATAATAAATAAATAATAAATAAATAATAAATAAATAAATAATAAATAATAAATAATAAATAATAAATAATAAATAATAAATAATAAATAATAAATAATAAATAATAAATAATAAATAATAAATAATAAATAATAAATAATAAATAATAAATAATAAATAATAAATAATAAATAATAAATAATAAATAATAAATAATAAATAATAAATAATAAATAATAAATAATAAATAATAAATAATAAATAATAAATAATAAATAATAAATAATAAATAATAAATAATAAATAATAAATAATAAATAATAAATAATAAATAATAAATAATAAATAATAAATAATAAATAATAAATAATAAATAATAAATAATAAATAATAAATAATAAATAATAAATAATAAATAATAAATAATAAATAATAAATAATAAATAATAAATAATAAATAATAAATAATAAATAATAAATAATAAATAATAAATAATAAATAATAAATAATAAATAATAAATAATAAATAATAAATAATAAATAATAAATAATAAATAATAAATAATAAATAATAAATAATAAATAATAAATAATAAATAATAAATAATAAATAATAAATAATAAATAATAAATAATAAATAATAAATAATAAATAATAAATAATAAATAATAAATAATAAATAATAAATAATAAATAATAAATAATAAATAATAAATAATAAATAATAAATAATAAATAATAAATAATAAATAATAAATAATAAATAATAAATAATAAATAATAAATAATAAATAATAAATAATAAATAATAAATAATAAATAATAAATAATAAATAATAAATAATAAATAATAAATAATAAATAATAAATAATAAATAATAAATAATAAATAATAAATAATAAATAATAAATAATAAATAATAAATAATAAATAATAAATAATAAATAATAAATAATAAATAATAAATAAATAATAAATAAATAATAAATAAATAATAAATAAATAATAAATAAATAATAAATAAATAATAAATAAATAATAAATAAATAATAAATAAATAATAAATAAATAATAAATAAATAATAAATAAATAATAAATAAATAATAAATAAATAATAAATAAATAATAAATAAATAATAAATAAATAATAAATAAATAATAAATAAATAATAAATAAATAATAAATAAATAATAAATAAATAATAAATAAATAATAAATAAATAATAAATAAATAATAAATAAATAATAAATAAATAATAAATAAATAATAAATAAATAATAAATAAATAATAAATAAATAATAAATAAATAATAAATAAATAATAAATAAATAATAAATAAATAATAAATAAATAATAAATAAATAATAAATAAATAATAAATAAATAATAAATAAATAATAAATAAATAATAAATAAATAATAAATAAATAATAAATAAATAATAAATAAATAATAAATAAATAATAAATAAATAATAAATAAATAATAAATAAATAATAAATAAATAATAAATAAATAATAAATAAATAATAAATAAATAATAAATAAATAATAAATAAATAATAAATAAATAATAAATAAATAATAAATAAATAATAAATAAATAATAAATAAATAATAAATAATAAATAAATAATAAATAAATAATAAATAAATAATAAATAAATAATAAATAAATATTAAATAATAAGAAATACGCGAAATATTAGCCACAAACTGTAATTTTAACTGTAAAATTGAATATCTTACGGTGTGTGGAAAAGAACAAAAAAGGAAATGTCATTCTGGGAAATACTTTGCACACATATTCATAACTTTTCATCCAGTCATTTTTAATCACATATCCGCGTGTAAAAATGTTCAAAGTTTATGAACCTGCTTAGGCCACAACATCATTATTATTATTTGTCCCTCACATCTCCGACAACTAATATGCGTAATTTTGAGTTGATATATCTAGCATAAGTGCAGGTAAGATTCTTCTTTGACTTGGTGTACATTTTGTCACAATCGAATGAAAAAAATGACCTTTTCGATTTGTTTTTCTGAACCTGTACTCGCATGACAGAAGTACCAGTATTCATATTTTTAGGCCATTTTTAAGCAATGATGTAGTTCGTAAAGGTTTGGCGAATATACAGATTTCTAAAAATCCGTCAAATTAAGCTAATATATACTTTCTTTTCAATTTTGTGCGTAGTAATTTAAATTTGATACATCTGCAATAACTACTTTAGACTCAACACGTTGCGGGCTTTCCAAAACCGTATCAGTTATGAAAATCGGTTGAAAAAAAAGGATAACTTTCCCGGTGTATTTCTTACGCCGTGCCGCGGCGAGCCAAGCGTACAACCGCAGATCGCACACCCTCAGACTCAGAGTGTGAAATATGAAATTACGAGGAATAGGTCAAATAGGTCAAATAGGTATCGAAATAATACCTACCACTAGCGCGATGCACAGCCTCGGTATAAAGCAGCCAGCAGCGAGCACGTGACAAATATGTCATCCGAAGCGGCGCGCTGACCGCTGCCGTTCAACGACGTTGAAATAAGTATAATCAAACAGAAAAATATGCATGTATGGGAGATGTAGGGTGGGTGGCGCCATCACGCGGCCTATGCTAAAAGTCGCCCGGTTTCCGCACCCTTAAACAGTCTACAGCGGACCGCGTACAAAGTGATTGCTTGTATGCGTTGCGGATAGAATCTCCAATAAGTCGGTCAACTATACGTGATATAGGTCAAACTATTTTGTTGGGTGTTTCCGGGTTTGCTCTTTAATACATATAAATTCTCGTTCCGCTAGTGGTGCGCTAGTGCAAACATGGTATAAATATGTTTATAATTTACACCATTGTATAAATATGAACAGGTATGGGATTGCGCATAGCTCGGGAAATGGTCGCATTCATCCAGCTGCGGCGCCGTCGATGGTCGCATACAGCCATCGGCGCTCAGCGCTGGCTTTTGCTTATGCTACATCAATAAACAGAATTGAATAAATGAATGCGTAATGATAATATCGATTTCCGCACAATATAAATCCTTTTTAAAAGTTGTTTTTTGTAAAATGAGTTAATTTTGAATTATATTTTTTTTATTATTGTTTTTAATGCCTTTCCAACAAAGATGTAATTATTCCTATACACTTTTTGCTCGATTGCTAATAAAATTCAAATAATTTAACCAATTTGTAAATCCAACTCTACACACGGCAACGAACACCTTGCAGCGTCCAATGTTTGGTATGTTGCGTCATGCTGCACCTATTGATACTTATGAGCTATACATGATGCACAATACCAAGTTTGGGTCACTATTAGTAGAGCGCTGAAAACATACTATATCTCTCTCAGATTTTAAGAAATAACCGATGTAGTCTGTCCGTCTCAGCGCTCTACTAATAGTGATTCAACCTTACTAAACGTTTGACATTGGAAGGTTTTGGTAGCATGGTGTAGTGCCGCTTTAGAATGAATAAAACTCGATACACCCAATAAGATAAGATAAGATAAATGTATTTGCAATTCTGTACAGAAAATGGTCAGTAATAAGTACAATCAAGGTATTTCATGTAAATAGTGTATTGCGTTAGTGAATTCGTGGATGTTGTACGGTGTCGTTTCTAGCAGACACGCTTTCAGGATCCTTTGGAAGCCTTTCAACGTCTGGGTCTTCCAGCCTGGGGGGAGGTCGTTATAGATTTGTATCTGTCTAGCATAGTGAGCTGTTGTTGCTAGTCTGTGAAAGTCTGCTCTCAGGTTGTGTCGATTTCTTGTAGCGTGGTCATGGAGTTCAGCTTGGGTTGGAATGTTGTTTCTGTCCTTATGGATGCTTGTAAGGCAGCGAAGAAGGTAGATGGCATGGACCGTAAGGATCTTATGGCCCTGGAATAGTGGTCTGGCATGACTTTGTGGATGCTCGGCAGTTAACGTTCTTACTGCCCTTTTCTGGATAATAAGAAGTGCTGCCATGTGTGTACACTGTACTGTGTCCCCATGTCTCAATACCATACGCCATGCGTGCCTGGAAAAGTGCCATGTAGGCCACTCTGGCTGCCTGATATCCTGCGGTCTTTTCGGTTCTTCGTAGAGCATATGTGACTTTACTTAGTGTTTTGACAAGTTGTCCAATGTGGCTGTTCCAGGTTAGGCGAGAGTCAAGATGTAGTCCCAGAAACCTCACAGACCCCTCCGTCTTCTGCCACCTGTCCATTTGGAAGATTATGTTCTCTGTTTTAGCTTCGTTCAGGTGTAATTTATTTTCAGCAAACCATTTCTTCGCTTGGCTCATGTTTTTCTCAGCATCTTTTTTAGTTCTTCATTTGTTAGTGCAGTGGTGATTATGGTGGTGTCGTCGGCATATATAATAGTCGGTGTGTCATAAATATGATAAAAAGTTACATTTATTGATTTCTTCTCAGATTACAATTTTACTTTAATTTTTTTTTAATTTAACTCGTGTCTTCTCTGGCCATGCGTCATGCTGGATGATCCCGCCTCACATCTCTTGTCAGCAACAATGGCAACCAATCTCCTCATTTGATAGACTAGGCAGCGTTTCCCAACCTTCTTTCGCTGTCCTTCTCCCGCTCACGGCAGGCGCATAGGTACGCTTCGCTCATACGGCTCCGCGGAGCACCGGTTGGGAAACGCTGGACTAGGGCAACAAACCTGACAGATCCTTCAGATAGCTCCCCAGGACATAGCTAGATGAAAATATTAGTAGTAAGAGAATTATTATGGGAAAGTAAATCACAATAATATTGAAATGATTTCAATGTAAGTTTGAGCGTTACTATTTGAAACCTAAAATTGACCTACAAGTTATCAAATAAAGTTAATTTCTACAAACCTTTATTGTTTTTCTTGACGTGTAACCAGACGTTATAAGATATGTAAACAGCATCGTTTGTTGTCTTTTTGTTGTCGACAACCCTGCTGTACACAATTGATCTTCGTAATTAATTCTACTGTAAGAAATGAAACAAATAATAATTTGTTATCTACAGTAACAAAATAAACCTTACGGTTGATCTAGTAAGTGGCCTTCTTCCTTTCTTCTGGATTACATGTGTTCAAGGTTTACGAGTGATTAATTACTCGAAATGCCATGTTTTCCGTGATTGGATGTGAAAATAATATACATAAGAAGAATCTCTGTATGCATAGCCACGTTACTTTCTTTGGCAACCCACCAAAATTTGTAGTACAAAGTCCCAGTATCGCCATCAGCTGTAAAGTCTTCAGTAGATACCATCTTTGCTGTAGGAAATAATAAAAAGGTCTTAATATTGTTTTATATACAAACCAAATTGGCCACAATAGCTTACGCACCTATTTTTACGTTAACTTATTTCGTCCACAAGGTAATAGCTTCCAGTATTGTTAACTTTTGGAAATAATGTATGAACACGTATTCGATATCCAATCATTGATCAACAGGAATTTAAAAGAATAATATGAATTTCTTCGACGTTACTAGCGTTACTAGTATGTTCTATACAATTTTATCCTATTCTTGTGCACTTCTACTAACTTACGATCTATTATTATAACAATATTTGGACTCTTAACATCTACAACATTATAAGGTCCATTAAAAATTGGATCTATTTTCCTTCCGCTTTCATTCTTTAATAAAACTTTATCTCTCTAGTATTTTATAATCTTTGAAGCTACATTTTTTGTCATATTCCGATTTTCTTTGCAATTTTGATTCCAGCAAATTATTTCTCGCGTCATTCCATGCTGTTTGTAATCTAAACTTTAATTCTTTTGGATAATTCGTCAAAATTATATACTGGATCTATCGCATTTGCTAAATTTGACGGTAGTCGACATTCTTTCCCGTAAACTAACTCATGTGGTGTATATCGAGTTTCGGTGTGAACTGTGTTATTCTAAGAAAAACACCAATACCTACGGAACCCACGAACTCCAAGAATTTGGAAATTTACACGTATGCATTACTTAAATATGCCCCTAAACTGTTATGTGAATTTTCTAAAGCTCCAAGAGTTTGATGATGATATGCAGTTGATTTTAATGTTTTGATTATTAACAACTTTAACAAGTTTCCTGAAAGACTGAAGCCAAAAATTCAGTTCCTTGGTCCGTAATGACCTGTGTAATGACCGTAAAATAAAATTGTCTACAAACGCTCTTGCAACCGTTTCTGCTTCTTTATTTTTGATTGGATATGCCTCGACAAATATTGTACCGATAATCTTCATTACCTTGATCAATTGGGCCCACTAAATCAAGAAACATTCTCTGCAATGCTGACGATGCTGCAGTTGTGATTGTCATTGGTTCTTTGCGCGCTTTTGCATGTTTGAATCTTTGGCAAGAATTTTTTAACATAGTTCTCAATGTCTTTATACCTGCCTGACCAAAAGTCATACTTTTTTTACGTTATTATACATGCGTTTCATACCCCCATGTCCTCCTGTTTACCATATATGAAAATCGTTTAATATTAATTGTTGAATCTCTTTTTCTGTTATGCATTGGGTACCTCTAATGATTGTCATTTTTATACCGGTTTTCTTAATCTCAGTACTGTGCAGTTACTTTTTATTATTTTTAATTCTGGAATATTAAACTTTTACAAACTGTATTCAGGTCTCTCAACGACGTGTCTAAAACTGACGTTGATCGAGTTGCCTGTTTTATGTAAACTATTCCATTTATTTCATCATATATTACATTATTCAATACATAACATTTTATTATGTTTTTTTTTTATTTATTTCAAATTTACATCCCGCCTGTATGTCATCATATTATTAACCTAATTGTTAAATTTTAAATTTTCAACTTTTCCATAATGTAAAACAATAATATAATATTTATATAGTAATAATAAACGAAGATCAAGTATGTAATTTGAGTTGCAAAGGGTTGCGAAACTGGAAAATCCGTTTATCTTGTTAAAATCTGTTCTAAAATTAAAACATTTAAAATTAAAAAAATTAATTAGAATTATTGAGTGTTATATTAAAAGGTAATTTATTATATAGATAATTAGATTAAATGTGGAACTTTAGAGATGTTCGAAAATGTAACTGTAAAATTATTTAGCTGCTGCACATAGGTTGCCAGACCTCATACATATTACTTACGAAATTCAAAAGCAAATCTACGTAGATGGATTATAATAAAATTATTATATAATTATAAAATTTTATGGAGGTGTATACTGTATAATATAAAATTTAACATTACGCAACAAATTATAAATGTCATAGAATACAACTTACAATTTTATTATTTGGAAGTACAACTTTATTAAGGTTCTTAACAACTATCCAACTGGTTTGATTTCGGTGATAACACTTTAATTTAAATATAACTTAAAACTGAGTAATAAAAAATCCTGAAAAAGGATCTCAATGCGATTTATCTTCACTGAAATTAACTTTTATCTCATACCATTGATACAGAGATTTTATATAATTGCCTTTATTTCGATCATTGATATTTAAAACTTTCAAGGTGATAGTCACTATGATTTCTCGGCTATTTTGAAACTATCATAAGGATTTAAATCAACTTACACAATTGGATTTCACGATGATAAGGTAAAGCAAAAATCCCATATAGTTTTTTCTTTATCACTTATATTTTAGCTAGTGGTCATATATTTCGAATACTCAAATTTGACCACCCTACCCAGTCCGCACAATGGGACATTTAATATCGCAAAGACGTTGACTTTTGTTGCATTATGAACGTTAAATTTTGATGTTTATGTAATCTCGCATAGATGTTCAGTGTAGAAGAAATTGTTCATTTTGATCCCATTAATGTTATAAATGTAACCTTTCATTGTGAACATTCATGTAATGTTACATGGATGTTATATGAGATCCTGGCGATCGTTTTGGGATCAATTTCAGGATGTTCAATTTGTGACTTCAACATCTCAGGAACATCGCTGTGATGTTTCCCAGATAACAATCGTGCGACGCACGAAATCATCACGCGTAATTTTTCGGTGTGATGAGTGCAATATCGCTCGCACGCGTGCGTTTATGTATCCACACGCATGAGTGCCGATCAAAACAATACACAATGCGTCGCACACAATCCCGGTAAACAGGGCCGCGAAGAAGCATCGGTGACGACGAGATGAAGGCATCATGCTAGCTACAATGCTAGCGTACTTTTGTTTTATTATTATAATTCTAGCAAGTAAATGATGAAAAATAAATTTAGGTTTTTCTAAATATATATATATATATTTTTATAAAGTACGCTTTATAATAAAAAATCCAATTCTTTTAATTCATGCATTGCGATCGGAAATATGTCTACATGCCAAATTTTCCAATTTTTGTTTATAACAATTAATTTATACATTCGAAATCTGAAGAAACAAATCTGTTCAAATGCAAAACTTCAACTGGACGGGACAAATTTTCGAAATTTTGAAAATTTGTAAAAATTTTGGAAAATTTTCCAGATTTGTTTTTAGTAATTGCATTGCAAAATTTCAACTCGACTGGAAAAATTTTAAATTTTTGGAAAATTCTCAAATTTTTTTTTTGTCCGTCGTCGCCGGAAATCTGTCGCAAAATCTACTCGATTGGACCATTTTCCAAAATTTGAAAACTTGACAAATTTTGGAAAATATTTCCATTTCTTATTATTGATTCATGCGTTGCATCGGAAATCTGTCCACATTCAAAATTTTCCATTTTTTTATAAACGTATTCATGGCACCGGAAATCTGTTCACATGCAAAATGTCAACTCGATTGGACATTGAGAAGTAGGTAATATATCCATTACTAGATTTGAACGTAACAAATAAACGGAAGTGAAGATAAACGTAGATTAGTGAATAATATCATATTCATAGTATATTTCACAATAAAAGTAACCTATTTGCGATTATACAATAATTTCTTACAAAGTTATGGTAATTTTTTAGTTCTTAGAAATTAAGGTGGTCATTCTGCAACTGCGCGCGGCGCGGCGCTGTGGGAATAATAACTTTGGCCTTTGCCTCTCTTTAGTTGTTATCAAGTAAAGAACAATAAATCAAATATGTGGTAAGTATCTGTTGGGTATTGATTCATATTTATAATAATTAACGGGCGTTTTATGATTCTTTTTAGAAACAACTCAAGCCGAACAAACAATAATAAACAAGAGTGTGAAGGTTGATATGGAATATGGAATGATACACAGAATAGAATGAAACCTCCCATAACTCGTGACCCGTTTCATCATCGAAAGCCTGCAATTTTATATAGAATATCAACCTCCATGAAGCGTACAGCGATGGTATTGTTGGTTGGCGTTGGATGAGTTCACGGTACTGGTGGTTGAACTCGGCAAGAACTTCAAATAGTCACTGTTTCGGTAGTCCTTCTCAGGGACCATGAACGGTTGCCTGTTTTGGTTTTAGGCGGGGTGTGTAGCGGTTAGAAATAGCGGAGACAACTGCATTTAACATTGTTGGCCGTAGACAAGCGCTTTTGCCGTAGCCACCCGAGTACACAGAAATCCTTTTAAATAGGTTTAGCCCTCTATCGCACTCTCGAAAAGTGGTTCTATTTTTGACTGACGCTTCTTTCATGACTGGACATTTGATTTACTCCATCACGTTTGGAACGTGGTTCCCTTTTCGAGTGTTGCGTCTTATAGGATGTCTAGTCTTTCGCTTGACTATAGAATAAGCAAACATATGACACCGGGAATAAAGAAACCGACCTATCTGTCTAGCACGGTTAGGGCGTTTTGCTGTGACCTGGCGTGAGGAAAGCGACCGTAGTGACTGAAAGCAATTTGGTCAGTTTCTTTATTTCCTGTTCTGACGGATAATGATTTTTCGTATAGTGTTGAATTTAAAACAATTTCTATGCAAATATTGCATGCCTAAAATAGTCGCATTTTTTGATAAAAAATTGTTATGTACCCTGTTTATACCTGGTTTTGTAATAAAATAAATATTAATAAAAGAAATAATTGACTCTCATTTATAAAAATAAGCCGTGACGTCACACTAGCACGTTCAATGCAAGTGTGAGGGCGAAATCTGTTCTTATTGCGCCATTACGCGTGCATTTCGTCGTGTTGTGCGAGCTATATGCATGTCAATATGCTGATTTTCGTCATACGTCCGGCACGGTGCGTCGTTCGTGACGAATAAAATGCACGCGTGCGAGCGATATGCGTGTCAATATGCTGATTTTCGTCATACATTTGGCACGGTGCGTCTTCCGTGACTAATAAAACGCACGCGTGCGAGCGATATGCGTGTCAATATGCTGATTTTCGTCATATATTCGGCACGGTGCGTCGTCCGTGACGAATAAAACGCACGTGTGCGAGCGATATACGCCGCATATCGCCACTCGAGTAAGAATGCGGGCGATATGAACCTCCATTGATGACGCATCTGCGTGATCATATGAAGGCACGTGCGGTTGCAATTGCATCATTATGCGTCGCACAATTGTTATCTGGGTTTTGTGGTGGCTGGGTAGGTGCACAGCATAATTGAGCCAGTGTTATTATAACTGGATATTTTTACATAAAAATTCCCAAATTAAAAATAACCCTAGACGATTTATTTATCTATATCATTTGGTTTAACTACCGCTAACATTAATATATGCAATATTTTTGGTTATCAAAAAAATAATGTTAAAAATTTAAATTAAAAGCATTTATTTTTTAATAGGATTATAATAAAAATAATTGTTGAGAACCACATAAATATCGCCAGGCTTTCATTATCAGATGTTTGATTATTGATTATAGTATAATCCCTGTAAATATTTCAGCTTTATCATTTACACCGTATACAACTATGATTTAAGAAGTAGTCTACATAAATAGACAAATCTATAGACAATGTTGTACGTAAATTGAACACTCTTTACTTTATCATACGTAGTATTGTACTGTTTGTGTCTTGATCACAGATAGACTGTCTATCTGTGATCAAGACACAAACAGTGTCGAAACGTAAGATTCAATAAGTTTTAATGTGTTTTACCTTGTGACGTTTAGTTAAAGTTTCAATGTGTTAAATGTGCCCAAGCCTACAGTGCCCAACAAAAAAATAAACAATTTTGAAATAAAGTTGTGTTTTTAAAATAATCTACAAGGCTAATTTAAAGTTACACAAAATATATATATATATATATATACAGGGTGAGTCACTAGAGTCGCGGTGGTAGATATAGCAATTATCTTTAGAGATGGAAAAAATATTTAATACAAAAGTTGTTTGGCATATCATTTTCTACAACGTAAAATTATTTTCATTTATACTGGGTGTTGCATTTAGGCGTAGCAGAAAATAAATTAACTTTTTTAAATGGAATGCCCTGTATATTATAACATATTATGATTGCGAAAAAAATTGTCTTACTAATTGTATCAGGTGATATTGACGTAAAGCTAATAGTTTCTGCAATATTCAATTTTTTATTAAAAAAATGGCCGTTGCAGGCCTTTTCCGAAAACTACGTAATAGCGTCATTTTTGCAGATATTTTCTTACAACTTTGTCAGAAAATAACCAATACTAATAGGGAGGTGATAGTGCCCAAAGAAATTTGATGCGCTATACAGGGTGTTCCTAGCACCTAATCAATTTTGATATTTTTCAAATGGCTTTTTCTTGAGTTTTTTAAATGGAACGCCCTGTATATTATTTGCTGGTTGCATTTCCCATTAAGTTGCCTTTAATTTATATTAAGTGTGGCATATACATATTTGTACCCGTTTTCGTGATATTTGGAATTTAAAGAAAATGTGTAATAAAGTATACCAATACAGTGCTTTAATATTACACCCTGTATAATTGAGTTAGTTTTTTTCATGTATTTTGTTATAATATAAATAAATTATAAATGTTGGTAAAGTTAAAAATGCTATTTTGTATAAAGATACATTTAAATAGCAGAGTTACGCTAATATTTTAAGTTAGCTTAGATTTACTTAACCTCGTTGTCATGGAAACAAAAACAAATAACAGACGTGTAGTTATTGCTGTCAACAGACTTAATATAGCTAACCAACATTTGTAATCTCTGTTAACGATGAATTTTAATTATACTAAAGAGGAACTGATAAATATTATTTACATCTATGGAGAAGCCGGCAAAAACGCTCTACTGGCCTCAAGAATTTACGCTCAGCGATATCCCGAAAGACGGCATCCCGATGCAAGAAAAATTAATAGAGTTCGGGAACGTTTTGAATCAACAGGTACTATTACTTACAAAAAAAGAAAAAGAACAAAAGCGGCGACACATGAAGAGAATGAATTTCTGGTAGTTGCTAGTGTGGTAGAAAATCCATACTCAAGCACTAGACAAATAAGAAATCAAGGAATAACCCAATCATCTGTGTCCAGAATAATACGGCGACACAAGTATCATCCATATCATGTGCAACATGTACAGGAATTGAGCGAAAACGATTTAGAAAAGAGATTAAATTTTTGTAATTGGGCAGCTGCTAAAATTCAACAACAAGCAATTTTTTTTGACTTTGTTCTTTTTACTGATGAAGCTACGTTTCATAAAAATGCGTATGTTAACCAACATAACTTCCATTTTTATGCAACAGAAAATCCTCGCGTTATCAGGCCTTTGGACCATCAACATAGATGGTCACTCAATGTATGGGGTGGACTAGTAGGTACCAATTTGCTAGGGCCTTACTTTTTTTAGGGTTCCGTAAATGGTCAAAGGTATTTACATTTTCTTAACAACCATCTACATGAATATTTAGATGATTTGCCGCTTAATATTCGCCAAAACTTAATTTTCCATCACGACGGAGCCCCACCCCACTTTAGTCTGAACGTAAGACAATTTTTGAACAACCAATACCCCAACAAATGGATTCGAAGAGGAGGCCCTACGTTATGGCCGCCAAGATCTCCTGATCTAAATAAGTTGGATTTTTTTTTGTGGGGTCATGTTAAGGAATTAGTATACCAGACACCACCTACCACACAAGACGATATGAAGATTAGAATAAGAAATGTTTTTGCTGACATCAGAGAAAATAAGAGAGAGATGTTAAGAAATACTTCGAGATCTTTTACCCATCGGATTAATGCTTGTAGAAGACAAAATGGAGGGCATTTCGAACACCTACCAAATCAATAACTACTTGTTGTTTTATCTTTAATTGTTATAGTTTTTTACTAGTTTTATGTTAATGCTTATCAAGTTTAAATGTTATTAGTTGTGGTTTCTCTTAATTATTTGTTTTTATTTAATTTTTAGTTGTCTCAAATTATATTAATTTTTCATATTGAGTAACTAAATGGTAATTCCATGTACTTTCAATTTATTTTGAGCAATTCTGTCAGTTTTTTAATTCAACAAAAGTATTTTTTTCCTTTCTATGTTCTCTTTACAAAAAAAAATCATTAAAAAAGAACCATATTATGCAGGGTGTAATATTAAAGCACTATTGGTATACTTTATTACACATTTTCTTTAAATTCCAAATATCACGAAAACGGGTACAAATATGTATATGCCACACTTAATATAAATTAAAGGCAACTCAATGGGAAATGCAACCAGCAAATAATATACAGGGCGTTCCATTTAAAAAACTCAAGAAAAAGCCATTTGAAAAATATCAAAATTGATTAGGTGCTAGGAACATCCTGTATAGCGCATCAAATTTCTTTGGGCACTATCACCTCCCTATTAGTATTGGTTATTTTCTGACAAAGTTGTAAGAAAATATCTGCAAAAATGACGCTATTACGTAGTTTTCGGAAAAGGCCTGCAACGGCCATTTTTTTAATAAAAAATTGATTATTGCAGAAACTATTAGCTTTACGTCAATATCACCTGATACAATTAGTAAGACAATTTTCTTCGCAATCATAATATGTTATAATATACAGGGCATTCCATTTAAAAAAGTTAATTTATTTTCTGCTACGCCTAAATGCAACACCCAGTATAAATGAAAATAATTTTACGTTGTAAAAAATGATATGCCAAACAACTTTTGTATTAAATATTTTTTTCCATCTCTAAAGATAATTGCTATATCTACCACCGCGACTCTAGTGACTCACCCTGTATATAGGAAAGCTGGTTAATCGACGGTAAGATATAAAGGAGAAAGGTATCTTCGATCTTCGTATGACGGAATTGCCCGACAAATACCTTTCTCATATATATATATATATATATATATATATATATATATATATATATATATATATATATATATAAGAGAGTTTCAACCCAACATACATACACCGTATTGTAAACAAACAGTTCAAGTAAAGAACACAGTTAAACTAACAACAACAAAAAATGGCCGAATATAGTCAGTCGGAATTTAATATTCTCGACTATTTCCACTTATCGCCCGGCACAACTTCGAGTCAGAAACACGTTAATCTGCCGGTGGAGGTTGCTCCACCGGAACACATTTTTTTTCCCACATTTGGAAAACGCGTCAACAACAACAACGACAACCATAACCAAGAAATCCATCAAGAATGCTGTAAAACGAAAGGCTGTGGAGCAGCAGAAACAAAAGAAAAATATTAAGAAGATCAATATTGAAGAAGAAGAAGAAGAAGAAGAAACAGCCTCCGATTTGGAAATGGAGGAGTTAAACAAAGTTGGCATGTGTATATCCTCAACAGTCAAAAAAGTTGGGGATATGCAAATTAATTATGCATACCGTATTACTGACATGAAGATCTTCAATCACTTCAAATGGCCCAGCGTTCTCGTGGACCTAGAAGGGTCAACAGATGATGAAGAAGGTTTTGCCGTTTTTCTACCTAAACGAGTACCGGAAAGAATAACACCCGCATTCTGTGAGTCTATTCAAAGTAATCATAATAATTATGCATTAGTATTTATTGGCGAACTTGATACAGGCAAGGCGAACAATGCAAACTTAGTAAAATTTAAAAAATTTTAGTTTATATTTATGTTTAAATTACTGACTGTTATTCGCTTAATAAATGTATTATTTTTTTTGTCTTGGTGTAACTGTGTGTACTTTACTTGAACTGTACGTTTGTGTGTGTGTTGGATTGAAACACAAATTTGCAACCTTTTTTAAAAAAATGTTAAATTACTAACTAATATTTTTAATATAGCTATATGTTTTGTATTCTTTTAATAATTATAAAAAATGTATTCATTTTAATATATGTTTGTATTCTCTTAATAATAATAGACATCTTTCTTAATTTTTTTTATTATATATTATAAAATACTAAATAAAATAAAATATAATTAAATTTATACACCATTTATACGGGGTCAGGACACCTCATACCAAGACAAGTCATACCCGGACAACTCATACCAGGACAACTCATACCAAGGGACAACTCATACCACGAAAACTCATACCGGGACACCTCATACCAAGGGACAACTCATACCAGGACAACTCATACCAGGACAACTCATACCACGACAACTCATACCAGGACAACTCATACCAGGACAACTCATACCAGGACAACTCATACCAGGACAACTCATACCAGGACAACTCATACCAGGACAACTCATACCAGGACAAGTCATACCAGGACAACTCATACCAGGACAACTCATACCAGGACAACTCATACCAGGACAACTCATACCACGACAATTCATACCAAAACACCCATAACAAGCCGACAAATGATTGTTGTCACGTACGGTGTCATCTAGAATGATGAGTAGGAAACTCTCTTTAACGCCTTAGTATTAGGTAATTGAGTTTAATTTTCTACATTGCCGAGTATAGGCATTATATGTACATAACACATTTTATACAACGAGGACGGCTACCGCCATCTAGTGAAAGAGTGATGTATGTAGGTACCATGAACATAACCCAAAAAATACGACGGTTGCTGTTGACACAATAAAATAATTTAAATTTAGATTTCTACAATGGATTAGATGGAATGTGATGACTGATGCTATAATGAAGATATGTTCTTTTGCAAATAAAAGACAAGCAGCATTAAAAATATTAGTGTTATCACTTATTAATCGAAAATTCTTACACAAAAATGTATTGTTATTACCGGGAGTTTTTCTTATTTGTATACATATCCGCCTCTGTATACTTGTAAAATTAACAGGTCAATACATTAGAACTAATTAGAACTCCCAAACTATAGGCAACCAAAACTATACGAATCATTTGAAATGTACGTTTTAATTTTTTAAATCAAAAGTTGTCATGTCAATCTAAATTGTATTCACCTGTTTTTGGTTTTGTTTAGAAGCGCAATAGTTTAATACTAAAGAATGCAAGTACAGCAAGGATGAAAAATAGAGATATGTATGTGGTACCATGGCGCAATAGTTTGAGAGCCGTGAGAGATTTATTTTCGGTGAAATATCCCGACAGACCTATTCCTTGCATTTGAACTGTGCAAAATATTGTACTAAAATTTATTAATGATGGCTGCATAGTAAATTCACACAAGAAAAGGATTAAAATCAGTCATGTATTAACTGAAGAACTAAAATTTAATATTTTATTATATTATGCAGAGGAAAAGAAAATATCATCACTTTGAGAAATAGCAACTTATTTTAATGTATCTAAATCACCTGCCCATAAAACTCTTAAGTGTAAGTACAAATCTTACAAATTCTCAAATCACCAACAACTGTTTGATTTGGATAGCCAAACTGGTAATTGAATAGTAATTGTCGTATTTTTGACGTTATGCTGTGTTTATGTGCGTGTTTAAATGTGATATGTCCGCCAGTACTCAGCAATGTAGAAAATTAAACTCAAACACCTAATAATAACGCATAAGTTTGCTAGATGACACCGTATTGACACTACAATCATTTTTCGGTTTGTTTTATGGGTGTTTTGGTATGAATTGTCGTGGTCCTGGTATGAGTTGTCCTGGTATGAGTTGTCGTGGTATGAGTTGTCCTGGTATGAGTTGTCGTGGTATAAGTTGTCCTGGTATGAGTTGTCCTGGTATGAGATGTCCTGGTATGAGTTGTCCCTTGGTATGAGATGTCCCTTGGTATGACTTGTCTTGGTATGAGTTGTCCCGGTATGAGTTGTCGTGGTATGAGTTGTCCGGGTATGAGCTGTACCAGACCCCATTTATACATGTAATTCTGAAATAAAAAAAAAATGTTAGATTACATTTGAATAACAATATTTCTTTTATACTACCATTGTCCAAAAACCCAGACATTAACTATGTTGAACTCCACATAATTCGCCAAATTTGGCGATAATTCAATCATATTTGGCGGCGCCCAAGACTGGGTGCAGGCGTGTTTTTTATTAAGCAGGTAATTGGTAATATCTAGATATAAATTAAATAAAACAACTTTAAAGGTTTAAATAAAGAAAACAGACGTACCCTTAAATGTGATGGCAATAGCATTATTGCAGTTGATATAACTGTAAAAAAAACTTGTTGTAGATATTTTTGGTAACACAACACACATTGTTGCGCGCGTGTAACGGTACGACGGACATCTTCAAATCATATTTGAAGATGTCCGTCGTACCGTTACACGCGTGTGATCAAAAGGTGTAATTTGTTTTTGATGTATATTTTAATTGTTTGTCATACTTTTGAGCTATGAATAAGGTTTGAAGAATAGACCGAAACGTCAGCAAAAAAGTAAAGTTGTTTTATTGAGGCAGCTCCCGATAGCCATTAAACATTCAAAACTCATTGACTGCTTGGAGCGATAGAGGAAGGAAATAAATAGTCAGCTTAATGTCGTATCAATTCTCTCATGTTGTACATCAAATTATAGATAAATGTGTATTACTTGCTGTGGTAATGTATATGTATTACTTGTTGTTGTTGTATCCACGGTACGTGATAAAATATAACTTATTCATGTACTCGAAGAAGTAAAGTTTTCAGTGAAAAAATATTGATATTTTTACTTATAGAGGAAGGTGTAACTTAGACCTACTAAGTGGCACTTTTTCAATTTTAACCTCAGTTTTTCGTAATAAAATTGCAAAATCAGCCAATTTTATGTCATATTCAGAAAATGATTGGTCAAAAACGAACAGAACCATCAAAAATCTACCACTAGACGGAAAATTATATATCTTTTATCTTTAATTTGGTGTATTTCCTTTACGATTATGTGAACTAATTGCTGAGAAAAAGCCTCAGAACTTTTGCGTGTTTTGCAAGTAAAACGTAGGGGGTATGGATTCCCCTTAATGTTCAACCCTTTAAAAAACAACCTCCTTAGTGGGTAGATTTTTTTCACTACTTTTCCGGTAATCTAACCATTATTTTAGGTTCATATACAAAAAACAAGATTTTTGTTCCCCTAGAAGTAGAAAATTGGCCACTGTGCGTCAGCGGCACCTCGGTATCTCGAAAACTAACACAGCAAAACGTCGATCTTTAGTAAAAAAGAATGCAAAAAACTGGCAAAAAAATAGCTAAAAAATATGGTAATAATGATTTTCATTTTGCAAAAGTTGCGCCGCTGATTTGTCCGGCCTAATTCCAACATAAAGTTCAATGATAAAGTTCAATGACACATTCCTAATTCTTACGTATTCTTCCTTTCTTCAAGTATCGGTATGACAACGTTATATCGTAGTACATTGAATTAAAACGTTGTTGTCTCAAAAGTGGTCTCAAATTTTGAAAAGTAACATGCAACATAAGTTAGGGCCTTTTGCGAACATTTGTGATAGGACTTAATAAGATGTCCTTAAAATATATGAGATTTTGGCAACTCAATATGAGATGAGATTCTTTTAAAATATATGAGTCATATCAAATCTATGAGATCTGGCAGCTTAAGTAGATTGTATCAAAATTTTAAGCTGACATAATGGCGTCTCTATAGACCCACATGCACTGCATAAAAAAATTGGCTCAAATGAAGAAAATTTTCTTTAAAACTTTGTTGTTCTTCACGTTCTAGAAACAGTAAACGCATGACAATCGAATAGTAACTAGTACATGTCACTTTTGACAACACGGGTATATACATTGATCAAACTATGATAAGGGATTGTCTATTGTCAAATCACAATTACGCAAGCTGTTAAAAATCCCTTTAAAAAATGCTGGATAGAGAATGAATTGAAAACCTATGAATATTTTTCAACGTTCCACTATTCAATAACACTATCGTATTAAATACTTTAAGAAAGTTGAGACACACGTACATCAATTTTTGTAGTGGAGTTTTGGTCATGTAATTCCATCTTCTGAATTCTGAATATTTACTAGGATCAGATTTAAGAGTACCTAATGAGGAAAATAAAACTTACAATTAAAAACTCAGACCACTAAAATATATCTTACTTGTGTCTGCACCCAAGCCGATAGCAGGATTTTTGATGTTGTTAAAAAACGTAAACTGGATTGTAACGTACTTTTCCTTGGTAAAGTTGGGTAAAGTAAAGTGGTGAAGCTAGCGTTCAGCTTGGTCCGTCAAATTTCAAGCTTCACAAAAGTTCTTCTACTGTTTTCGGAGGATTATCCGATCTGAATAACAAAACGGAAGTTTTAAAATGATAAAAATAAACATTGAAAGTTTAAATATAATCCCCAGATATAAATTCCTATATGTATATTCAATCCGACTCTGTGAACTTGGCCCCTTCTTTCTCGAATTTGAAATTCTCTTTCCACAGATGACTTGCAATTCGTTTGGAAATGATTGCACCTCGCCGTTTTCGAGATATAATTAAAACAAATTTGGAGGGGTCAGATTCACACTAGCCCCTTCTTTTTAGAAATTGTACTTCTGCAAATCGTTTGCAATTCGTTTGCAATTCTTTGCACCCTTTTTAGTTTCCTTTGCACCCCGCTGATTTAGAGATAAAACGGAGCGGGCAGATTCACTAGATCCGTTTTCGAAATTTGAAACTATATTTCTACAGATCGTTTGCAATTGTTTGCACCGTTTTTAGTTTCGTTTGCAGTCCTACCGTTTTTGTGATAAACGGTAGGTCTCCTACAGATCGTTTGCAACTCGTTTGCAGTTGTTTGCACCCTATTTGATTTTGTTTGCACTCCTACCGTTTTCCAGATATATTACCCCTCTAATGAAAATGTTTGTTAGTGTTTTGAGAAAAGCTATTTGCAATGGAAACTAACCACAGGTGATAAAGGACGTAAAAAAACGCATAAAACAAACGCTAACATCAAAGGTGTCTTAGAAAAACCAATTTTTTCTAAATCGCGGGTTCGAAATCACGTAAAAACCATAAAGAATTCAAACTAAGTTCATAGGTAAAACCTTTCTATTTTTTTATGTTCTATTTTGGAAAGTCATTTTCATAAAATAATAATGTATACCAAAAAAAATGAATGTCGTTATTTAATATTTTATTACTTTTATATACTTTCCAATATGCATTACTACATCAGAAAACCACTGTAAAAATTTCATATCTCTACAATGCGTATTAACGCTAGGATTTCGAACCTATGGTACACTTCCAGTAGACTACATCGTTAAATTAAAGGTTCAAATTGGATTCTATTTCCCCTTTTTTAAAATTTTCAATATTATTTTCTCTTATTTTTTTATTAGTTGTGCACCAGATTTCGAACCGAGGAGACGTATTTTAACGCTCCTCGACGCATGGTGTTTCAAAACATTCCCCGTGTTGACCACTAGGTCAGTGTTATCGCGGAATACACAAAAAACAATAACAATGGCAGCGCAACCAATGTTACCTGTAACCACGAAGCAAATGATGAAAGTGCAAACAACAAACGCACGCATTATATGATGCTTTAACTAGATCACAAGCGGAAAACAAAACATTGACTGACGTCATTAATCAACTTAATGAACAAGTTCAATTAATGAAAAATGAAATCTTAGATTTACAAAAGGAAAATGATAATATCCAACCTGCGCAGGAAAAGGAAAATCAGGCTGATTATTTCACAGATGAAGAAGACTAGCTAAACAATAAACAGCGAAAAATGGACACCTTTCTTACACTTAAACCACCACAGGCAGTTTCTGCTTGCCAAGATGAACCAACATCTAAAAAATCCGTACCTAAACCACCCCCGATGATAATTTATCAAGTGAAATAATATGATGTCATTTGTAATCTTCTTAACACAAAGATGAATAACTGTTTTAAGGTAACACTTATAAATAGCGGTGAACTAAAAGTAAATGTAGAAACAGAGGAACATTACAAAACAGCCTCATAACTACTTGATGAAAACAAACTGTCGTGGACATCGTACGAAAATAAGCAAACTAGACCAATATTATGGAACCGGTAATTGCTAAAAACTTCATAAATCCTGTAAATCTGAACATAGTGTAGAATTCCCGTTTGACAAAGCAACCGAATCTCACAAGAAGAAGTTTGTTAAGTTAGAGGCTAAGAAGATTGTGACCGAAACTACTACTGTGGACAAAGTAGTTATAAATATGTCTAATCACCAACTCTCCACTGGTGAATTGTCGGTCCTAGGCAAAGGATTGAACTTTGCAATCGCACTGATAAGAATACCTCAGGCGGAAATTATTAAGGAAGTAGAAGCCGCATTGTACAAAATTTCAGGTGTACAAGCAGAGGACATACGTCAAGAGGTTTCCAGGATAATTAGGAAAGCTACCGCGCCGAATAGCAATATTACCAAAGAAGAGAAGTACTCTCTCAAGACCATCAAGGACAACAAGGATATCACAGTACTACCAGCGGACAAAGGGAATGCAACGGTGATGTTGAACAAGGAGGACGACAACAGGAAGATGAACGATCTATTGGACACGAATACTTACCATAAAATTTCCAAGGACCCAAAAGATAAGATAGGAAGGCGAGTGAAGGAAATCATCATCGATTCCCGTACAGGAACAAAGAAGCTTTTTGTTCAAGCCCCTAGGGCACCTAGGATCTACACAATGATTTCGATGACGTGAAGATGTTGGCAAGGGTGGGTAATTATCATCGAAGGCTTATTAGAGAAGCCATCGAAATTTACAAACATCCTGACAACATCAATCTGACACCTATATAAGGGAGATTTCTTTGGTAGGTATTCAGTATTCAGTTAGCTCTAAAGAAGCGAGCAACATGGTTCGCGAAACGTCAGCATTAACAAAACTTGACACACAGTATAACCCGGAAGCAGTTTGTTTTCTAAATAGTGTAGAAGATATAAAAGAAAGGAAATTCAAGATATTGGAAGCAGTCAACATAAAAAATATAAAACAAAAGTTCCTCTTTCTGGCTTCATGCTGACCTTCGAAAGTAGTGAAGATATCAACAAGATATTTGGAATTTGATATAGAGGTATGAGAGCTGAAATCTTTTCTCTAAAGAATTCAAAGATATTGCCGCAATGCAAAAACTGTCAAGCTTGGGATCACACCCGTGGATTCTGCCATAAGGATTCAAGATGTTTGAAATGTGCTGGACCACATGAATCGACAGATTGCAAGAAAAAGAAGGAAGATCCCCAAAAATATTACAACTACCATGGGCAACATCCGGAAAACTATAAAGGTTGCATTGTACGCAAAGAACTCCAGGCCTTAAGAGATAAAGTAAATGGATATCAAAATCGCACAAAAATTCAAAAACTACTTCGACTAGGAATGAAACTGCTGCAAGTAACGGCCCAACCTACGCCGATAAAGTCAATCAAAGGAAAGAACAAGTTGAAGCAACTGTACAAAAGCCTTCAACAGTAAGTCAACAACTTCAACTTATTCTTCAAAAAATGGACAAGCAAGAGAAAACCAACAACTCTATTATAAAAAAGACTAGAGAAACTAGAAAATGTCGGTAAAGGGGCAACTACAAAAAATCAAAATGCTAAATATTCTTAGAATAATGTGTTGGAATGCCATTTCGAATCACGACATCGAAAACTTTGGACAAAAGTTTTTAGAGCAAAACCAAATTTTAAATCTTCAAAAATATTTAGTGATTCTTTAGTTGCAGTAGAGATGAAAGTTGTGGAAGTTCATTACAAGATACCATTATATGTAGGTTTTAGTGTTTTAGAAATATCGAAAAATATGATGTATTACTTCTATTATAATTTCCTAAAGGATAAGTACAGTGATTGAATATGTTTATTATATATATATATAATATACAGGGTGAGTTATTAGTATCCCGGCGGTCGATAGTTAAGAAATCGTTTGAGAAAGAAAAAATATTTTATATAGAAGTTGTTTGACTCATTAGTTTCTATAACGTAAAAATATTTTCATGTATACAGGGTGTTGCATTTAGGTGTGACAGAAAGTATGTACATTTTTTTAAATGGAACGCCCTGTATATTTTATTATATTATAAATACTGCTAAACTTGTTTATCCCACCGTGTATGTTGCTAAGTCACAGCGTTAATAGTTCCAGAGATATTCAACTGTTTTTCCAAAATATGCCCGTTGCAGGATCTTTTTAAAAGCTATGTAAAAGCGACATTTTTGCCGATCTTGCCTTTAAACTATGTGAGACAATAGTCCAAGCCAGTGGGTACATGATAGTATCCAAAGATATTAGATACACTATACAGGCTGTTCATTGAACTTAGTAAATTTTGATGTTTTTCAAATGGCTTTTTCGTGAGTTTTTTAACTGGAACACCCTGTATAATATGTGTTGGCTGTAATAACCCTTTAGTTCGCTCCAATTTACATCTACTATATTATACACCAAATGTTAATATTTTTTGTGATATTTGCAATTTAACGAAAATGTAATGCAATTGTAAATTTTAATATTGCTGTGAATAATGTATTTGGTAGTTTGATGTAAAGACTTCAAGTGGCGATAGAAGAGATAATTTAGAAACGATTTAACCAGCTTGATCCTTGTACAAAGCATTACCGTTATCAATATATTAACAATTTTATATGAAATTTTGTAAGTATATTTTACCGTCTATCGTATGGCAACCGAACACGCGAGTTAAAAATTTCAAATTACTGCTAAAGTAAACCCTAAACCTTAAACTATCGTGAAAATTTGTTGACTTCGGAGTGTTGAAAATAAGTTTTCCTTTGATGTGATTTATGTGGTCATACACAAAAACCAAATATGCAACAAAAACAAACTGATAGGCATCTTTAGATTCAGATTTTCATTCATAGCAAAATAAATCTATTAGAAAACACTTCCACATAACCCACTTTCCATTCACTTTATCAATATTACTCATACTATCATTCATATTATACCAATTTTGAATTCTCTTCAGAAAAATAACCTATTTTAAACCAATTAACAACAGTCAGTAGATATTGTTGGTTGTTTTTGTATTGTTTTTGTACTGAATACAAATCCGTTCTCAAACGTAGCTCATCAAGACAGGTTTTAGCGGTTCTGCTTGTTTTTGTGTATGAGCGCACATACTATTACAATGAAACGTCTCCGCACAATTTTCACACAAGTGAACAACTTTCAGGATACTCCCCCTAAAATTACACTGTTTCTGGTTTACTTCGGAGCCCAACTGAAGTTACTAGGTCTTCAGGTTCGCTCGCTGTACGTTTGTAATAATTGCAATACATACTTATAAAATTGTGTAATAGCTTGATAACCGTAATACTTATTATATGAATAAATCTAGTTAAATAGGTTCTAAATGGCTTCTTCTATAACCTTTCAAATATTTCACATCATGCTACCAAGCACACTGTATACAGCGCAATATTAAGATACTAAATAGCATACTACTCTTTAAATTCCAAATATCACAAAAACTAGTAAAAATAGATATACGATGTAGTGAATATAAATTACAAAGAACTTAAGGGACATTTCAATTAGCAAATAATATACAGGGTGTTCCATTTAAAAATCTTTAGAAACAGCCATGTAAAAATGTTTAAAAACTAGTGCATGTTACGATCACCCTGTATAGCGCATCTAATTTGTCATATCATCAGCATTTAGCTATGAGTTTAGTTATTATGTCACAAAATTTTTAGGACTGTATCTGCAAAAATTTAGTATTAACGTAGTTTTTAACAAAGGCCTAAAATTGCCAATTTTTTGACAAACAATTGAATATCTCAGAAACTATTTACTTTACACAGGTACAACTTACGCAGTTGGAAAGAGAACTTGCTTAGTATTCATAATATGGTATGATATACATGGCGTTCCATTTAAAAAAATGTACTAACTTTCCATCACGCCGAAATCCAACACCCTGTATAAATGAAAATAATTTTACGTTATAGAAACTAATGAGTCTAACAACTCTTGTATAAAACATTTTTTTCTTTCTCAAACGATTTGTTGACTATCGACCGCCGGGATACTAATAACTCACCCTGTATATATATATATATATATATATATATATAACTTTGAAATAGTTAACAAAGAATTAACATCCATTATATATATATATATAGATATATATATATATATATATATATATATAAAACTTTGAAATAGTTAATACAAGATGGCGGTAATTTTTTAAGTTAAAAAACTACAGCCACGCCTGGGATTCGAACCCAGATATACGGATTGCCGGTCCGACGTTTTACCAATTAGACTAGCATTCAATGCAAATAACCTAGATAATACTTGACAATTACATCTGATAGGTGTCACAATTGAAATGTGTCTAAAGGTAGAAACTTCTACTCATATCTCTTTAGTGAAAATTAACCTATTGTATGTCATAGGTCACGTTAGTCTAATTGGTAAAACGTCGGACCGGCAATCCGTATATCTGGGTTCGAATCCCAGGCGTGGCTGTAGTTTTTTAACTTAAAAAATTACCGCCATCTTGTATTAACTATTTCAAAGTTTCATATCAATATATGCAGGTTTCTGCAAAGAATTAACATCCATATATATATATATATATATGTATATATATATATATATATATATATATATAAAGGAGAAAGGTATTTGTCGGGCAATTCCGTCATACGAAGATAGAAAATCGAAGAAGCAACGGTTGCTTCTTCGATTTTCTATCTTCGTATGACGGAATTGCCCGACAAATACCTTTCTCCTTTATATCTTACCGTCGATTAACCAGCTTTCCTATATATATATATATATTGCGATCCATGAATTATGTGCATCACTTAAAACCATCCATTTGGATCCATAATTATTAAAGAAGTGTAGAATTATTTTAGCATTTTTCTGATTCACTTTAATTGGTTTGAGTCCAGTTGTACTGTGAACGGTATTGTAGTTATCCACTAATTTGAGTAATAACTCACGCCAATGATAATTCCTTTGCATGGATAATTCCTTCCACATTTTTCCCCTATCGTCCCGATTCAACCTTTCAACAATTGGATATTCTTCGGTATATTCTTTTTATGTTCAGCAAATATTTTCGCCATTTCTGTTGATACTTCTCTTCCAGTTTTTGTTTTTTAGCGGGTTTGCCCATGGAATATTTAGAAAATGCGTTAATAACCACCAATATATATTTGTAGCCTTTATTCCCTTTTGAATATAGAATCATCTCAACTAAATCTGCTTGAAATAAATCATTCAGTCCCTTGATAATAATTTTTCGCCTTGGGAAATTTCTTCGTACTGGAGCATGAATTTCATTGATCAAATCCCAATATATAAACTTAATTATTGAATATTTAGACGATAACGTGTGGTTCTTTTAATTCCTCAATAATTGAAATGATTTCATTGCTATGCCCACTCTGCCGGCTGCTTAAGATGCCATTAAAAGACGTAATCGATCTACAAGTTCATTTGAATCATCCCAATATTGGAATTGGAACTTAACATTTGGAACGTATTGTTTTTCTATATAACCCGAACCAGTCTTCATTTTCTTGCCCACTATATATTTGGAGCTCTACCAGCTAATATAGGTTTTATAATATTCACATACTTATACCCTTTGTTCGCCGATATTCGCATCTCCGGATTATATTGGTACCTTCGTCCTTTTTAAAAGATCTCTATATTGACTGACATCTTCGGCTGTAAATTTCCCTGTCTTCTTTTTAAAGATCGGTTCATAACGTCCTCGGGTACCTTTATATTCAATATCACCAATACTAATATTAGGACCAGTAATTGAATTGGGTCACTTCCAATATATAGGTCTAAACAAACTTCGCGTACACCGTATTTGTTAT